>CM027851.1:39228391-39955891 GCA_016097595.1 Eucalyptus pumila
CAGTAGCAACATAAGTTTTTCCATGGTAACCCAACCTTATTCGATCTTAAACAAATTGCATCTCATCTGAGCACACAAAACGTCATTTAACATAAATTGAATCCTGCGACACTCCCCCAATAACAAAAAACAAAAAATTAGCACTGGAATCTGTGTAGCGTATGAACATGCTTGAGCTCACCACGGCACATCTCTGCATCCTGCGCTAGATACCAAATGTGATCTGACAAATAACGTGACTGGCTTTTATTCTATCGGACTATTTCACCATCCAAGGCTCTACAAAGAAGTATAGCATAACGCTGTATAACCCTCTATGCTCAGCAACATTTGCCAACTTGGTGAATACATAAGGAGAAAACGTTAAAAATCATTCCATTTTTCTATAGGCATCGACTCGAGGTTGAGACCTCAGCTTGATCTCAAAGAAATCTGAAGCTGAAAAAGGAAAATCGTCTCTGATATAAAAAGTAAAAAGCAAAGCACAAATACAACAGTTACCATATGAACAAATGAAGCATAATCAGAACGTGGTAGTAAAACAAACGACGGGCTTACATCAAAGAAGCATTTGGGTGAGTTTATGCTATTCTGGGGACCTGTACCAGATCTTGCAAGTAGCAACCCAATTAGGATCCCCTTCCAATCAAACTGAATTTGACTGTTCTCCTCAGTAAATCCAAAGGGCAAAGGAATACCAGAGCAGCCATCCCGTCATCGTCACCCAAATGCTCCCCAAAGAATTCAAAGAATGTGTCCTAGATTCTAACGAGCAAAACTCCACTCCACATCATCACTGGGATCTCCTCCTCAGGTGCTGAGATACTGGGTATCCCTCAAAGAAATCCAAGACAGCAGTCTCCAAATCCTCAACTGAGTATTTTATATAGTTCTCTGGGTGCCTCCCACTCTCAATATGGCTTCTGAAGCGCCCTAAGAACGACCTGTAAGCCGGAATCAACTTCTCTGATATAGAAATCCGAAGCTCCTCCCTAAGCTGAGCGTCAGGCACCAACCATGTGGCCTGGGTCCGATGAACCTCCTCAAACATGGCATTGAAAGCCTTGAACCTGTCCCTAAGAGCATTTTTCGACACCCCAGATGAGAAGCTACCACTCACATGTAACCCCTCATCTCTTAGGCAATACAATACCCTAACCCATGTTGCTCGCTGGTAACTAGTCGCTGCCTGCCTAAGTTTGCCGGTCATCTTCCTCAGATAATCGTCACCAATCATTTCCCTCAACTCCGGTGACCCTTTCACCTTTTGAACGATGTAATGTACATTGTTCATCATAAACAGGTGTGCCAGCGAATCATCTCTATAGTGCTTGGACTTGCCCTCCAAATTAAATTGCAGAATCACAATAATCCAAATCAAATGAAGCGCCAGAGCGCTCTTCCCTTCGAATTCCGCAAACTCCATATCTGGGATCGTAGGATCACCTGAGTACCTCGAACCAGTCGACGGCTTTGACACTATGAGCTCGGACAAGGTCGGCTTATAATCTGATATCAAGCTTATGTAGTTCATCACATACCTTGTCAAAGGATGAATCGTCCCACCCGGCACTGGGACCTGTGACGGCTCCCGCAGCACGGCGTTCTCAAACTCAGAAAGAATTCCCCTTGCGGCCTCCCCAAGCCGGGACAGAATCTCAGCCGCCTGAACCCGTATCGACTCAGCCGATTTACACTGAAAAACGACATCGATATCAGGAATCAAATCCATCAGAGCATCGTGGAGGTCCAGAATCTTGAACAGCTTCTCAGGCGACCTTCTGCTTATGCTTATGGCCTCAGCGAAATTAAACAACTGTAAGGCAGGTCCCTTCACAGTCTCCATAAAGCAAGCATCCTCAATTTTAGTACCAATGCCATAGAAAATCTCTTCGCACAGCTTCTTCTCACTTGCGAACAAAACCCTAATGCAAGCTTTGGCCGCGCGAATCCACCGCCTGATTTTCGTCTCCAGAGCTTCCCACTCGAGCCTCTGTATATCCCCAATGCTCAGCTTCTCAAACCCTAACCTCCTGAAACTCGCGTCAACAGCCGACTTCCTCACGCTTCCGTACACTTGAACGCACTCCCTCATGTAACCGCAAGAGATCATCCTCTCCGCGATGCATCGGAGGTCGTAGATCGCCCCGGACGGCACGAGATCAATCTCGCGGATGCTGCTCGTGGACCGATAGCTGATGCTGCTGTTGCTCTTCCTGCTCGATTCGCCCCCCACTTCGTTGGAGCTCAGATCCAGCGCCTTGGGCGTCGAATCGTCGTCGACGTAGAGGTCGACCTCAGCGCCGTCGGCGGAGGAGATCGACGAGTGGACCGAGGAGCACGACTCGGTCGTGAGCGAGTCAGCCTCGAGTGGACTGGTGTGACTCAGGAGTATGTTGCGGAACTCGTCCTCCAGCCTCGCCATCGCGATCTGGACCGCGGAGCTGACCTTGTCCTCCTGCTCGCCGCCGCCGCCGCCGCCGCCGCCCCCTCCTCCCCCGCCCTCGGACAGGCTGACGGACGACATGGAGCGGTGGAGCTCGTCGACGGCGCTGAGGTAGCGGTCGATCTCATCGCGGTCGGACTGGAAGATCATCTTCTCCCGGCCGTCCTCGGAGGCCGTGGAGTCCCACCGGAGGATGATCTCCTCGGCGGCGTCGACGGGCATGGGGCCGCGTGGGGTCTGTTCCGGCGAGTCCATGATCGGAAGCCGAAATCAAGAAAACAGCAGAACGAAGAAAGAAGGGATTTTGACGAGAGTCCCGAATCGGTCGATCGATTTCTTCTGGTGGGTTTTGCACAATTATTGGGAAGAAGATGAGAGAGAGAGAGAGTTTTTCGCAGACTGTTTTTGGCTTTTTGCAAGAGAAGATGAAGAGAGAGAGAGAGTTGCTACTGGTGCTTGGAGAGTTTCTTTTCCCCCCACTGATTGATTGCGAGTTTTCTTTTTAATTTCCAGGCAAAAGGAAGGAAGGAAGGAAGGACCAACGAGATTTTCTTTTTCTGTTTTTTTTTTTTTTATCCTTTTCTTTTTCGCGGGGATTGCGATTGGGTCTGCGAGTGCGAAGGCAAAAGCGCCTAGATTTTATTTTATTTTATTTATTTATTTTTAATGTGGGGGTGGCGGGTTTTGTCTGAAATCTGAGTTGTGGGGTTTTGATTTTTCAGTGGTCGATACTGCCGTGGAAAACGTAAGAGAGAGAGAGAGAGAGAGAATGGTTTTTTTTCTTTTTCTTCGGAGACCTTTTTTCTCTTTCCCGGGTGGCATCATTTGACAGTTGACCTTTGGCGTGCCGGAGAGCGGGATTTTCGCGGGGGAATATTCCGGCGGGATCGCCGGAGCACACGTTTCTCGATCTGCTTCAGCTTCCTGGATTACATTTGTATAATTAACGGATGGCATGCGCGCCGTTATGAATTCCCCCTGGATATCCGTCCACGAACCTCAATCGGTCCTTTACGAGACACTACAAAGTTTCTTTTCTATGTATTTTTATTTATTTTTTGGTCAGAAACATCTTTTCTATGTTTGGACTTTAGTTTTTAGTCTGTACAATTTTGCTGAAGCCTGAATAATGAGCGATCAAATGTTGTTCTCATCAATTCTTAGGATTAACTTGTTCCGACTTGGTTCATCCAAAGTTGCCCCGCTCACCATGGATCGGCTTCCCGCTGTGGTTAGCAGCATGCTGCGTAGCGCTGCCGTGGAGGCAAGATCCAGATTCTTGCTCTATGATGGATGCGATCACCACCACCACCACGGCGTTCGCCGTTGAGTGGGTGGGACCAATGCGACGGTAGTGGTCCTGCGGCTATCAAGTCCCCTTTTGCCATGTCTACTCTTTTTTTCTTTTTTTCTTTTTTATAGCACGTGAGATTCTTTTTTTTTTTTTTGTGTTACTTTTTACTTTTCATGATCACATTAGTGATGGATGTAGCTATTAAAAAAAAAGTAACTTTAGATTATCGCCTTAATTTTCTGTCACCGACTTATCACTTAGATAGCCACATTTAACCAGATGACTAATGGTGATACATTTTAAAATGCACGGAAACGATTTTGGATAAAAAGCAAAAGAAAAAAAGAAAAAGAAGTGGACGGACCATTTTGAATTTCAGACAAAAATAAAGGAACTACCCACCTAAAATAAAATGTAAATTAGCAACACCGTTGAAAATTAGATTAATGCATACGTGAGTCAAGCATTCTCCTTCAACCCAATTGCAGCATCACAAATTGCTCGGCATATAAATTTCGAACCACAGCCACCTGAAAAAACGCACATCAGTCATTATCGTCGGGAATTTCGTGGAAACAATTTTACCTAACTAGTCCAATCCCATTTTTTGACCAAAAAGAGAAAAAAAGTGGTCTATGACATTTTCTAAAAGTGACGTTTCCTGGAGGAACTGTGTTCTGATGTTCTTATCAGGAATAGCATGTACCATGAATAACGATTATTTACATTGGAAAAGCACAAAAGGCGTTTAGTGTTAAAACTTTACTTCCAAAGTATGCGGGGCCTAGTTGCAAAATAGCAATCTCAGTACATTTTGACCACTGGTAATTCGACGTAGTATATTTGGGGTCAATGCACAATAGCAACTAATCAAAGGGACGGGCACGATCAACGGAGAGAGCAATGGGTCCCAGAGGTTCCCAAGTGTGCTAGTCCAATTCTCGATCTCATGAAATTGGAACTGGTATTTTTTGTCCGATTCCAATGATGAAACCATCCGAACCGGACCATACTAGACCTATTATTACTTTTAATTTAAAAAAAATCTTTTAAAGAACTTATATCCTATCCACAATCACCCTCGCTTTTTCCCTATTTCTCTCACTTTCCCTTTTTGCTCTCATGCTAATCATACATTTCTTAGAAATCTGGGATGATGATCATGATCATGATCATGATGATGATGAACATGCTACCTAGCTCCAACTCTGCAAGCCCTCAGGGACCTCCCCTCACGACTCATTGTCTCCCTTCACATTCACGATTCACAGTATGCGTCAACTCCACAAACCCAGATTACAACTCAGCTGTTGTTAATTCGCTGCCTCAATCTAACTCCAAGCCCTAATCACTGGCTCACTCATAGATCTCGATGCCTTTAATCCCTAATTGCTCGCTCACAGTCATTAATTTCATTTATCCACTTGAAAACTGATCCGGTTCTAGGAGATGATAGTTGGGTTCCTAGTTTCAAAGAACAAGGAACCGATTCGGTTTCCAATTCCTATATGGGAATCAAACCACCCAAAAACTAATCACCCTAGTAGTCATTTTTTACCTTAAATCGTGCAAGAGACATGACGTTGATTATTTTGACAGTCGAGGAAGTCTAACTTAGGTGTCCACTCCTCATAATTGGAATGATGTCACAACAATTGATCTTTCGAAAATCTGTCTTGATCCCATCATCATGTTGTAAGACTGCCCGATGTTGTTCCCAACGCAAAATCAAATCTCGGGTTGATCGAACCATCGGTCTGCCCTTCCATACAACAATTCTCCAGGGTTCTCACTGCAACAAGAACCCTAATTTTGCAGGCAGCAGATTAACAAGATGAATTAGCTGTCTAGATTGGGGCGGGTACGACATTACCGTAAATTAATCAAGAACTCAAGGATCCAAGTCAACCAATCTGCGGATCACTAGATTAGGGCCAGCATTCACGTGCATGCATGCGTGCACGTACGCAAGAGATTTATGGCATTTGCAATGGTTTTGCTCCATATCGTTTCTGATTTTTTAAGAATCTTTTTTTTAATAACAGGTGTCGGCTTTCCATGGGCTACCACATTAAATAAGAACAATTAGAATAAATAAATCGATAAACGACAACCTAGAGAAGAGGGAGAGAATTTAATGAGGCGCACGAGTGGCGCAGGATGAGTAAGAAGCCTGAGGATTCGAGTCACACTTCCATGTGACATCCCCGCTTGCATGTCCAGCTCATTTCATTTGAGAATTTTTTCAATTTCTAGAAGAGAATAATGCAATCCCCTTTTCCCTATAGTCTTGATTAAGATTAACGAGCATCAGGACGACACTAATCAAATTTTATGTAATTAGAAAAATTCCGATTGCCTTAACATTGGCTTTATCGGCGTTATGCATATCACAAGAAGAATTAGTTCAACCTTCTTTTTTAAACTTTAGCCTTCTCGACCCCTAATCACTGGAGTAAAAGGCTCACTTTTTTGAGTTGCGGTTTGCTGTCGAGACATAATCAGACTGCACTGTCTCGCTTGCTTTCAGTATCGATACATTTCATTTAAGAATTAAGGGGAAAATAGATCGATTTTTTCTCGATCATTTTCTTTGGAAATTTCCCAAGAGTTAGCACTTTTCTAGAAACATCCAGCCAACCATGCAAGTGGCGAATCCGAGGAAAACATGTGTCTTCGATCCATGCCTGATTAATGGAAGCAAGCTGGTAGTGTCAAAAGTACATATTCACTGTCCGGATGCGATGTGCAAGCGTAGGACTTTGTGTAAGAATCAAATTTCTTTTTTTCTTGTTTACTAAATTTCGTAAGAAAAAATTGCATTTTATTAAATGGGATTCCAGAGCAGAAGGGGGGGGTGTACTGTTGAGTGCCAGGTTAGGAATAGCATAAGAATTTGAGCCTCTTTTTTTTTTTTTTTTTTTTTTTCTTTTTTCTTTCGAAAGAATTGTATATGTGTTCAAATAAAAATAATTAGAGATCCAGCTGTATTTGGCTTGCATAGTAAGGTTGACTTGCGTGCTCTATTATAACCTGTCAATGAGTTGGAATTGAACTTATTGGTTACAACTTACACTTGGGGTCAGGCCACTCTAATTTTCTATTGTTCCTTTTTTATTTTTCTATGATGCACATAACCTCATAATATTTGGATTTGTACATTTATCGACTGAATTTTAGACACTGCAATTGCAAAGATATCTAATTTAAAAGCAATTAAAAAATCAGTGAGATCTATTTAATCTATAACTACACCTAGGTACAAACTATTACACAAGCATGATTTCCTTTGAGGATAGCATGATATGCGGTCATCAATATTCATATTGAGTCCCTGAAATTGACAAACTAAACTTGAGAATACTTCAAATACATGCAATAATAAATCGATTGATTCTGTCGAGTTTCATATCCAAAATGCACACATACATTTCTCATAATACTATCTCCTAGTGCTTGAAATTGCCGGTATTATGCTATTCGAATGGTTCTTTGTGGTTTCTTTTTGCCTATTTCAAATGTTGCTGATGGAGTCGTTTGTACTGCTTCTTCCAGTGGATCATTGGATTCCTCCGCTGCTTGGAATACCGTGAGAAACTGAGGTTTGACAGTTAATTAGCACAGGCTTATATGGTTGAACAGGTTGTCTACTTTAAATCGAATTAGCTCTTCATTTTATTCTGTTAATCCCCTTTGTTTGCTCCGTAAGGAAGCTAAACGAATCAATGGATCGTCTGTTCTTCGGAATTCAGCTTTTCTTCTCAGGTTTTGGAGAATGTGTTGTGCTGTAACTCTGCCGTGGTAATAGAAATTCCCCACGTATGGAATTCTGAGTTGGCTGGGCTTAAAAGTGCTGATGAATGGTGCCGCTTTGAGAGCAATCGTGTTCAAGTTGGCAAGGAATTGCTGTGTACATTGTGTTTGGAAAGCAAGAAAGGGGGAACATTAAATCACATGTTTTATAATGACTTAATTTTTTAACGATTGGTAGTGGTTTCATAGAATTTTACTTTATATCAAGTAGGAGACCATGAGTTCAAATTTTTCCTGACCCCTATTTACCTCGTCTATTATATATACCTCCGTGCTTTATTCTCCGTTTAAATCTTCCCTAGTCTTTTGGTCGCGCTTAATTTGTTGCTCATGCTCGTGTGTACCAAAAAAATATGTGCGAACATTGTCTGGCAGGTATGAGCTGTATAAGTTATAACTAAATGGCCTTGCGCAGCTTGCAAAGGCCCTCAAGCCGTAGCTCCCCTAGCACATGATCAGATCTACCATTTTTTGGATGTTTGAAAAGCTAATAGAAGTGGAAAAATAGTTGAGCCTGCCAAGCCCGTACAATTTTAGCCCAATAGGGGTTGAATTTTACCTAAGCCCATTCAATTGATGGATGGGCCTCCTCCAGCCATTTGCGCTTTGAGGCCTATAATCATTGATACTTCTTTATTTGCATCTCCCTCCTCGCAATAAATTTATGAAGGAGTCTATAAAATGAATATTCAGTTGGGTTATTTACATACTCCTTATGGTTTCCTATTCTTTTTCTCCTCAATAGTTAGAGCTGACTTGCCCTAAATCAAGGGCATTCCAAGCGAAGCCACATTAAGAGTTGAGTTCAAAAGATTGGTTTAATTAATTTCGGCAATTAATAAAAGAAACCATATCATAATGTTCTTCCTTTAATGACAAATGTTTTTCATAAACAAAATAGATCAGTTAAGAAAGTCACATATTCTACTTTAAACCTTGATTGGCAATCATCAGCTGAAAAATGGAGAAAATACCACTTTAGAAATGAGAATTTGAAATATGGTGCGTCCTAATCATCGATTCCTGTCAAAAGCATGCAGAATGAGAGGGGACCTACTTCAACATCAGTAGGTGAGACTTATAGCCCAGCGTCCATTCCAACTTGTTAATCAACGAGCAAGTAATTTACATGGAAAGTTCCTTTTGTTTTCCCACCGTCGACCTCCACCACACACTCTTTTATTCTTTTTCCTCCCACAATGCATGTAAAACACATGCTTGAATTCAAATTCAGAGAAAGATTCAATGAATTTCATAAATTCAAAGATAAGGAAGGAAAAAGAAAACAAGGGAAAGCCTACTTCCCAAAAACTAATCAGGTTCAAGGAAAATCCTTTGAACATGGCCTCTCCTATATTCTTCCTGTGCCATTCCTCACCAGATCATTGACTAGCCAAGGAAAAAGGGAAAAGAAGAAAGAAAACAGGAAAAGACGAGGGAGACTAGAGAGACTTCATGAACTTGCTCCCCATTCTAAGCAGGCAAGCATTTGAGAGAGAGAGAGAGAGAGAGAGAGAGAGAGAGAGCGTTGGTTCTGTTGGTGACATGGAGAAATCAAGCTTTCAACAGATGTTCAACCGGTTGAGCCATCGTTTGAAGGAGAAGAGAGCCCTTATTGGAATAGCTGAGAAGATGGAGGACCAAGGTTAGAGTGTTTCATCTTTCCCCAGTATATATCTTCACAAAGATGGAGGACAAAACCCTCTTTATGCTTTTTTCTAGCAGTACAAACTACAAAGTCTCGTTTTTAAGATTCATACTTTTATCGATGGAAAAGAAAGCAGCACTTTTTTTTTTCTTCTAAAATCTTTAATTACTCGTGTTACTTTTTCCAACATTGCAATCTCTTTTAGTTTTTCTTAGAGCACTTAGATAAATACAAAGCAGGGACTGGAAATTAGTATCCTCTCATCAATACTAAAAGTAAAGACCATGACTAATCGCAATATCTCTGTTCTCAAATAATATGCCATGAACTCAAATATCAAGTTGGTATTATTTTCAGAACTGGAAGTAGTGTCGATGACAATCTTCACGTTTGGCCGAGCAAGTTAATTTATTCAAGGGGATTACGGATCCTAGAAATACAGTTTTCGCAGCAAAAACATCGGAATATACGAACTTTTGAAGAAAAATTACACTCTGCACCTTTTAGTCGAAAACGGTGAAGCTTCAAGTTCGATTCCTACTTGAAACAACTACGGACCGTGCACTAATTATAGCACCTGAAGTTTGGGCTCCGATGTTCCTCAGCTAACAAGAAATAAACCTTACAGCTAATTTGCCACCTACTATGAACATGATGTTTTCAAGTGCTATGTGCAAGGAAACTAAGTCATTTCCCTTATGTTGTTGTACAAGGAGAAACGCATGCAACAATAGGAGTAAATTATGTAGATGGAGAGAACGAATGAGCAAATTAGGTGATCTCGTTGGAATAATGAATTGTCTCATATATGAGACATTGTCGCTAACCCTTATAAAAATGCAGCAACAAAATCAGCGGATTCAGCTCAGCCACAACCGACAACGATGAACTTGTTGAAGAACTTGGAGTGTTTGGCCCCCGGATCACCCAATGTCAGTGATCAATCCTCCAAGGCAAACTCCATAGCAAATGAAAAACTAAGGGTGCGTTTGGTAACGTTTCTGTTTAAAAATTGTTCCAGGAAACAGAAATAGAAAAAAGTGTTTGTTCCGGGGAATAATTTCTGAACAAAAAAACGCGTTTGGTAGCGTATAAAATTTCTGTTTTGAAATAGAAAAAGAACGAGAAACACGTTTGGTAAGCTGCAAAAAATTTCTGTTTTCGGAATAGAAAAAGAACGAGAAACCCGTTTGGTAATGTACAAAATTTCTGTTCCAATTTTCTTTTCAATTGTTCTTTTTTTTAAATAAAGTGTAAACTTGGTATTGAATTATCATTCTCATGAAATGCTTATCAATTTAATTTTGTTCATATTAAGTGAAAACAAACATTCTAAACTTGATCATATTTGCTTACTTGGAAGAAATTTTTTTAAGTTTGTACCAAAATTTTCCCTATTTTTTTTTTAAAATAAAGTGTAAACTTTGTTTTGAATTCTCATTATCATAAAATGCTCATCAATTTAATTTTGTTCATGGTGAGTAAAGTCAAACATTCTGAACATGGTTATAAGTGCATACTTTGAAGAAAATTTTATAAATAAACTTTGTACCAAATTTTTCTCACCATTTTGTTCACAACACACATGACTAGAAGTTCCTCGTGTTTTGCATACAAAGACAGGCATGAACTCCCACTTTCGACTGTGGGGGTCTCTTACATTTTAGTCCTCCCGCTCCAACCCGCCAAAGCGGGGGCAAAAGAGCGGGGAAACATGGCGAGAGACAGATGTATGTTTCTTCGGGAGCAACAAAATTTGTTGAGGTTACGTGCTATTAAGTGTAAAAGTAAGCTAACATGACCTATGGCTCTCTTCCAATGAATGACGGCTTGCTTCGCCATTTAAAGGCATATGTATGGGTGGACACTGCCGTTCGAGAAGAATCCTCCCTCTCCTCAATCAAAATCGCAAAAGGAATCGTCGGCCCTCTACACTTATGCTCATCGGCGAGCTCCGGTTGCTATGCTCCCGGTGGTTCCTCGATAGTGTACCGGTTACACTAGGCGTTGAGGAGGAAAGAGGAAGCTCAGTGCGGCACCATGATTTACCAGCGCCGTGGAACCTCACCTCAATGCATCAAACACGTTTGATCCCAAGCAGCCTGAAAGAATCCGGACCCACTAGAAACACATGCCGTGGTGGTGAATACCGGGAGATTACTGCTCCTTCATATGCTGTCCTTGGTACACCATCCTGCACGTGGGAGAAAGCATCATATCTTTTGTGCGAGTAAGAGAAAGAGAGTATCCAACTCTAGAATCATTAATACAAGCAAGGACAATGCGTAAGGGAGCCGTTATAAGCCCTCTACCATGAGCATGGCCGTGAATAATCAGTTATAAATTTACATACTATATTATACATGCAAAACTTGCAAAGTAACTGCACAAGACTGAAGTGACCACACATCGAGTATACGTGTTACGGCCGAATAAATTGTCAACCTTGGTGGTTCTCTTGTAGCCTCAACCAGTCATCCCCGGAAAGTTAGTGTTGTCAAAGAAAATTTCGGGAGACACATGAGCTATAAACATATGTGATCTAAAACCAATATATCAAACCAATAAGGATATGCCTTAGGCCACTTTGGGGATAATTCCTTCCATGTAGATCTGGTCAACAGCCATCCCGATCCAGGAAAGAAATCGGATCGATAAAGGATTTCCGCAAAATGTATTTAAAGATTACAAGAAAAGAGAGATGGAGAAGGAAACACATATCTTCGACAAGAAAAGGTTGATAAGGCTGTGAAGATGAATAAAAGAAGCTTCAAACTTTAAATAAAATGAACTATAGCATCCCTCTGTCTAAACGGGTCCCCCATTAAAACTTCTTGGATCAATCATTAAACACAATACATGGGAATTACTAGCATCATTTAAGTGTGAATCCTCTCGAAGCTACTCCTCCGAAGGACAGCAGCACAATAAAACCATCCGAAGACAAAACTAACCAAATAATGTAATGGATCCACCATTAGTACTTCTTGACTAACCATAAAAACACAATATATGAGAATTACTACCATCATTTGATGGGGTATAATATTCTCACTTGAACGGATTGACTCTTCCCAATTGATATTTCAAGCAAGACAGTAAATTTACTAAACGTTGGATGAAAGAGAGATTCAGCACTCAAGCGTTTTCAAAAATTTTGCTCAATATGACAAATTCAGAAAGGTTCCTCCCACACCGCAAGGAAAGGGTTCCACCACACACTCAAATTTCTTTTTCAAATTCACTAGGCGAGTGAGTTGCAGATCTAAATTCACCTAAGCTTATAATTACATAACTTAAAAGTCTAGATGCTGGCTGCACATGATAATAACAAATTTACCGAGTACATATCTTAATAACTGAATGTGTATCTCTTGGAACAAAGCTAGAGGTTCAAATGGCCATCGATCCAGAAGTAGATACCAGGATGACGTAATAGGATGGAGACTTCCAGCAGCAGCAAGTTGATCAGCATGTTCCAATTGTGTCGTGAAAAGACACATCTGTGGGAGAGAGGGAAAAAAACAAAAACAGAAAGATAAAAGTCAAACGAGGGAACATATAATTTTGGTGGATAAACAAATGAAGTAAGGACAACCATTGGATAAACATACCAACGCAAGAAGAATTGATCACGGAAGCCAACATGACTGCTACATACATATGTACATTGCTTGATGCTGGAGCATCTCTTTAAAGCCAAAAAAAGACGATAATGTTGGGGAAGAAACTGAACGAAAGATTTAACTGAAAGCTGGAGAAAAGAAAAGTTTAGCACAAATCCTTTTTCCTGGCCAAGAACCGTTTTGGATATCTGTTTGTGATAATCAAAAGATAAGCATCTCCTAACCATCGAACAACAATTTATACATGAAATTGGAGAGCTAAAGGGCTAAAAAGGCAGCAATTGAAGGTGAATCGACAAAAAAAGATAGTTTAAGTGTGGTTATAGAAAATAGTATGTTTTAGGATTGGATTACTATAATTCTTGATGGTAACTTGATGAGTTAAAATTTATGAATGGGGCACAAGGCCATACAATTCTGTACTCAATCATAAGATGTCCTGTCCTTTACTAGAAACCGGACCAGCGAGAGGAAAGAAAAACGAGTTTCACCAAAAATACTACGGCTAAAGCATCAAATACCGAGTTAATGGACCCATATTTTGCCTCTTGAATCAAAGCATCTCTTAATTTTCCTGCTGAAATTCCTAAAGTACCACATGTCCATGGTCATCAAAGCAAAATTCCTACAAAGTAACCCCACAACAGAGCACGAGAAGGCAACGAACATCTAAAATCACGCTATTCTATAGTTACGAGACTTTTGCAATTAATAGACGGCCCACAAACACTATAATTTTCTACATCTTTACTAGAAGTAGACAATCTAGTGCTATCAACCCCTTCTCATTTGTTCTACATCGAACACTTCTTTCACATGTTAGGAAAGAAGCCTTAGTCCTTCTATCTCGCATGATTTTGTAAATTACTTTAGTTCGACGGATGCAAGCACGCGCAAAAGGAACAGAATCTCTGGTCAAAATACATAAGCTAAGATAAAGGTGCAATTGAATTCGCCCGCATTTTCAGTCCATCAGCATTAGCAAACTGAAAATTCAGCAGACGAAACAACTTTTGTTCCATTTATTCGCATCAGTCTTCTGTTTTACAAGCGAAATGGCGTTTAAGAAAGAAGCGAACAACAAAAACCTACAAAAACCACACAAAAGCAGCCGCGAGCACATAAGCACGTGGATCGGTCACACAAAACCGCAAAAATTCCAGATCGCGTGAGAATCGGGTCCAAGGAATCACCTGGATGTGGATCAACGCCACCGTCGCGGCGAGGAGGAGGAACCACCGGAAGTCGCAGAGGAACTTGCTCACCATCGTCTCTCCGGAGCCGGCGGGGGAAACCGCCGTAGCAGCTGAAGATCACGCGGCGAAGGCGTCGCGAGCACCGAACATGGCCGAGCTAGCGAGAGGAGCTTGAGGATTTCCCGAGAAGGCTTTGATGGTGAATCTCGGCGTCGAAGGTGGGGTGCTTCGTTCTCCTTGAAGCGACGACGGTGACGGCGACGACGACGACGACGACTAGGAGCGGCGAGTCAACAAAGCCAAGCCGAGGCGGGAGACCGGCTTCCGGCCGGACGATCGGCGCCGGCCGACCGAAGCCTTGTTTGGAGACGAGGCTCGCGGGGAGAAGAGGCGGTGTTCGAAGGGAGCAAGAAATAGAAAAGGAACACGATTTTGTTCTTCTTTTGTTCCTCAAATGTGTTTCAGAAACAAGAAACACAAATTTTGTGTTTCTTGTTTATGTTTCTTTTTTGTTCCTGGGAACAAAAGAACAAAAACGGCAAACGCGCGCAAACGTTTGTTCCTTTTTTGTTCCGCGAACGAAAAAAACAGAAAAAAGTGTTTAAAAACAAAAAAAAGAAGTGCAAACAAACAGGCCCTAAACGACCTCAGGTGCAATTTTCATGTCAAAATTGTAGATGTATAACTTTTGAATTACCTACACACGGTTTAAATCTCAAATGCTAATCGAGCTGTGATTGGATTGGACATACTTAAGTACCATATTTGGGTGTCAAACTATTTTCTTGATAAGTACCATGGTGGAATTTCCTAACATCCATAGTTGATATATGTCTCCCGCTTGTGTCAGGAGAGATGTTAATAACAAAACGGTGAAGACTGATCAAATAACGATATTTTACGCCGGAAGCGTGCACGTCTTCGATGGTCTTCCTGTTGACAAGATGAAGGAAGCGATGAGTTATGCTGCAAAATTCAGCCCGTCACATTTCCGGTCATTTTGTTAGCAACGGTGGGGGAAGTAGCGAGACTGGTCATGAAAAACTCATGGCCAGTACACAAAATAGTAGTATCGGAGCGGGACGTTCCGCATATCAAGAACTTCTTCAAGCCAAAACTGAAGCTGCTGCTTCTGGTAATTAAAAATAAACAGATGATTAAGCATCGGTCAGCTCTGTTAAATAGTCAAATTGCTCTCTGATGTTATTTTTTTTTTTACCTTTTTGACTTTAGATCTGCCTATCGCGCGGAGGGCTTCGCTTAACAGATTCTTATCAAAGAGAAAGGACAGGTGATCTTTCTTCTTCATTGGTTTCAAAGGATTTGGACTGTTCCAGAAAGAAAAAGTTTTATCCGAAAATTGTCGCTAACAGAGAAGTATCATCTTGAAAGGAATGCAAATAAAAAGGAAGCTTGTTCATGGGTCCAAGTCCCTGAGAAGGGTCATCACGTCGCGATCCAATTGGATTAGGAGCGATTTACCTGACCCGGACAAACCACGCCGTTAAAATGAAATTGACAGCTAGAAGGACTAGTGTTACCATGGGATGAATCAACATTGTCAGTGCCACATGAGAAGATTTTGCATGAACTCATTTTAGTAGACCGAGCTGTTAAGATTCGAGGAAAAATCTTATGAAATTTTTTAACAGTATAATGGAGTTGTAATGTCAGTGATAGAATAAGTCTAACCACCATGTCGTTTGCTAGTTAGTCTGAGCTAACGGAGAGACTCCGAGCACAAATTTCAGATGTCTATAGGAAGTCGTTTCATGAGGCGCAAACTTTTTCAAATTATCGAGTACAGCGCGATTCATGCTTTCTCTGCTCACACTTGTTTTTCAGGGCTCTGGTGAGAGCTCCTTACGTTAGGAACTCTCCTACTGCAGCATCTACACACGAGGAGGGCAGTTCAATTCATTGATCTCGAAGCTGATTCTTCAGAGAGCCTTGAACTTAGCCTTTAGAGATTATGGTTATCGGCTTGAATTCATCTGGAAAAAAGTTCTTGCTTTGGGCTATGTCTAAGTACAAATTATTGAATTTGAAGTATGAATTTGGTCCCTCTGCTTATATCATTTTTTACATTGGTTCCCGACTTGTCTGTCACAACGTAACCTGATATTTAGGAAAGGATCAGACTTATTGTTGGGCCAATTCCATTGACATGGGGCAATCGGAGAGTTTACCGATAGTCTGTAGAAAATCTATACGCACCATTAATTCCTTGCGAGAAGCAACTTTCAATTGCGAAAAATGGTTGCTTTTGCTGGAAAATAAAATGTGTCGGCGAGATGAAAGTGACATTGTTCTAAAGTTAGAGGGTGACATTTGCGAAAGAAAGTTGAGGACCACATTTCGAGGAAAGACACCAATCGAGAGACCAAATCTATATTTAAACCAGGATGGGGCCCCATTTCCTACTTCTTATATGCGCATTTTAATTTGGTAATGGCTTATGAAGTTTAAATGCAGTCACAAGGAACTCTCGATTTGAGCATACCTTGAAGCCTGTCCAGGAATAATTACCACAAGAAGTTCGGCAATTCAAGTTAGAACAATATGTCATGATCGACTATGGGTCGCTAATCAAACTCCAGCCGCAGGTTATTTCTAAATACCTAAGCCTCTGCCTGGGAACTATGTTAGGGTCATGGGATACTACAAATATCTTGGAAATGGACTGTAGTGATATTGAATACCAACCTTTAAGTGCCCAAGCATCAGGATTTTCGGTTTTGGATTGGCAGATCATGTGAACGTTTCCAATCTCAACCTTCAATCTCTCAAAAAAAAAAAAAAAAAAAAATGTGGATAAAGGAGGAGCAAGCTTGAATTTGAATTATTCAGCTCTCAAAAGGTCTTAAAAAGTAAAGGTGCAATCAGCCAACATTTCTATGTTACAAAACATAGGATCAATGGAAAAAATGAAATCAAGATGTACACAACACGAAAGAAAACTAAACCTGCTTCGCTACGTGTGTACAGATGCAAAACTTGATTGATCCGCAAGACAAATTGGTGCCTCTAAGCTGCGAGCTATTGATAACCTCTACAGAACTATGATTTTACTACTTTACCAATCAAGCAAGCTGCTATTATTAGTCTGATTCCAACCTTGCAATATAATTGTCATAAAATTTCGCAGCTCGCTCAAGGTCGCCCAGCTCAGTGTAACAATCAGCAATTGCTCCGTAAGCCTCTGTATTTCCTGAATCCTCCCCTACTCTCTCAGAAATCTGCAGAACCAGAGCATGGTATTGAATGGCTTCTCGAAACTTGCCCTGCCTCTGAAGTGAGGCTCCTGAAATCAAATTCAGAGATGAAGACAATGAATCCTGGTACTCCTTTTCACTTTCATTACCTAACTCAAATGTTACTCAAACGAAGGAAAGGCTTGCAGCTGCCAACAGCTGCCCACTCACAATATATTAGTAAAATGAAGCCTGATGGAATGATAACAGGAAAAATACTAAGATTATTAATATATAATTCAATATGTAGAAGACACACCCAAGCCTCTAGCAGCCTTTTTCTCCTCAATAGGATCCTCCAGAATCTGTGCTAGCTCCAAACCTGCCTTGAATTCCTTAAATGCTTTCTCTGGATCTTGATTCCTCAAAAAGTTCTTCCCAGTTTTAAGTCGAGAAATTAACTGTTCCTTCCTTGGATCAACGATAACTTCACTTTCTGCAATTCGAGTACCCACAGGGGCATAACTCAAGCTTGGGGCATAAGATTCAATCTTAGCTTGTCTTCTTAAAGCTGCATTGATCTGGCGCAGCTGCTCATTAAGCCGCGCAAGTTCACCTCTCCTTTGTCGTGCAAGTAACCCTATCATTGAGTTATCAAGTTATCAGGATGAAGCTATAACAGACTTATGCTTCTAATTTTCTGCTGAAACTGATATCCTCTATACACACGATATAACAAAATCTCAACTCGCAAATTCAAAGCAGATAGTGAAACAGATGCATGACATGTTCTATAAATTTACCTCCAACAGTGGCTCCAACAAGGGCTACAAAAAGCAGCAAAGGCATATTGAGTAAGGAATTCTCAGCCTCACAGGTTTCAGCCAAAGCTTGAAAAGGTGCTGTCAACATGAGGCCATTAGTGATGAGTAGAGCCGCAGCAGGGAACTTGAAATGTAATCTTTCCTGGAACCAGAATTAACTATAATCAGACATCACAATTTAATGTCACCAACGTCATCAAGAACAAGGAATTTGAAAAGATGAATTTTTTTTTGATCTCATGTTCTTTTCAAATTTCAAAACTCAGTATAAATTTAAGTGAATCTATGCCTCATCTGCAATAGTTTCAACAGATTGTCCACACTTTCTAACCAGGAAGAGGGAGAGAACCATATAGTAAATGTGAGCTGTGGTGTATCTTGGTTCTGAATGGAAAGAAGTAAAATCATAAATTCAAATACCCTCGTTTGCATTTCCCGAGAAAAAGAACAGCAATCACGGGCCTGACGCGAGAGAACACAAAATTAACACATGAAGACTCACCAGCATACCTGATGAGCTGGTAAATGTTGCATGATGGTGGTGTAAATTGGTAAGATCAGTTTCCTGCTTTGTACTGGATAATGAATCTCAAATGGTTTATTGGAAGCATGTCCAAACTTCTCAAATTTAGCAAGAAGAGATGCTGGTTGCCCTGCTTCAGAGAACTAAATATTATGAGAAACAAAAACCACGGTGATTTGTGCAGTCTTGCAATCTAGCCTTTTTAAATAGAAGCATAGAGTTCTGATGGCTGATGCCAAATTCAATGAGCAACTAACGTTTATGGAATTGACTCTATGAAACCATCCTATTCAGTATGGAAGGTGAAGAACAAAAGGTGCATCTAGCTCACCTCAATACACAAGATAATCAAATTGACAATCGCTTACTCAGGGACATACTCATGCAAATGTTGTTCCCCACTAGAGCTAAGAATCCTTTTATGCCTGAAGAACATCCATCCTCGTGTGGGAATTCACAACGAGCATTCAATTGCGTAAACTAAGTTCTCAAAGTCAAGGGAATGATCAAAACAAACCCACCATAACACAAGATTCTTCGACACAAGTGTTTTCAAGTCCTATTGATGCATAGAGTGCTTCCTCGACACTCTTGATATGGACAAGCCCCAGGCTTGTGCTTTCAGGACAGATTCATTTTTCCACTCAAACAACTCCAAATCGCACACAAAACATGTACAACTGGACACAGACTTACTTATGCACCAACTGAATTTCGAGCGACATGGAACCCAACGCAACGCCAGACGCATTCATTTCCATCACACAGCTCAATACATCAGCACGAGCGCAAAATTTTAAGAAATGCTCCGGAACAACTCCAAGAATCATAGCTCAAGCCCGAAATTTTCCTCAAGGTCCACCGTTACTCGGCCGATATTCAAGAGCAGGAGCTACAGATCAGCTCTGAACTCTCATCAGTTACAGCTGAAAGCAAGCAAAGCGAGAAGAATTTCCTCGGAGGAAGAGAGAGAAACTGACCGGAGAAGCGGTTCCTAACGGAGGACTGATCGGAATGCGGAGCCTGCGGCGAGATTGGCCGGGCGAAGAAGCAAGAACAGCGGATGACGATCGCCATCTCCTTCTCCTTCTCCTTCTCCTTCTCCTTCGTCTGCTTCGTCTGCTTCAAGAGATAAACCGTCTAATAGTTTCAGACTTTCAGTGGGCTGTTTGTGTGCGGGCCTATAAGCTTTTCGACCTCCGTTGTACGGTAAATTACGAGGATATGCCACTGGATGGCGAGGAGTTATCTGATGGACGAGGGCCTACCTCCTCATCCCTGAGCGGTCCAATCAGCGGAGAGGGAAATCGCGAGTCACCTTTTCTTTTTACTTTTTTTTTTTAGTCTAATTAAAAAAAGAAGGGAAAAGTTGCCAGTGTATGTGATCATCCATATGATCAACATACACTTCGTCTAGAGAGGAATGGCGAAAATTCTAAACACTATTTTTTCCGGCTAAGTTAACAAGAAGATAAATTATAAGAATCATTAAACTGCAAGAACCATCGGTTTAAAACAATGACCTAAAAAAAAAAGGAGCAAAAGAGGTACATTAAGAAAAACCATTTATAGGACCCATTACCACGACAATATCAATTTGATGTCACATACCAATCTAAGATCTGGTAAATTTCACGTGGGATTGAGTTATATAATTTATCTCTCTCTAAAATTCAAGATTATTTGGTCATAAATATATGGAGCTTGGTTATATTTAAACCACCAAACGCAAACTCAGGAGTTGGTTGCACTTTTAGCTAGTCATGGGAAATGGTCCTAGGATCCTTAATTCTATCCATTAGATGAAAGGACTAGTCTCATACAATAACTATAGGCTTTAGGAGCTTGTGCTATAAGCAATGTTATTTGAATGTTGAAACTTTCAATTAATCACTTGAAAGCCGTAACTTTTTAAAAAGGATAAATTCATTACAAGTCCTAAAACTTATTACAAAAGTGTAATTGAGTCTTAAAAGTTATAATAGTACAGTCAAATCCTAAAACTTGTCAAATAGGTGTAATCAAGTCATAAAATTATCACCATCAATTTATTTAACGGAAAATACTTCGTGGCATTTTAAAATTAATTTCTCACTCCTAGTTGGCTTTTTTATTGTTTCTTTTTTAAATCTTGTTTAAATCAAATTTAAAAACAAAAAAAAAAAAGCTAACATTTTATTTAAAAATACAAAACCTTAAAAAAAAAGAAAAGAAAGAAAGAAGAGAAGAGAAGGGCAGGGTAGGCCATGCCAGTAGGCATCGCTGTTACTACCCATTGCCAAAGGGGCTAGCGACAACATTTTATTTGACAACAAAACCTTGAAAAAAAAAAGAAAGAAGATAAAAGAAGGACAGGGCAAGGCATGGTAGGCCACATCGATAAGCGTTGTTGCCGTTACCGCCCATCGCCGGAAGGGTTGGTGGATGTCGCCAGCCCTCGCTAGCTCCAAGCGAGGCCTTGCCAGCCCCAGGCGAGGATAGGCAATGATTGTCGCCTCGGACGAGGCCTTGCCAACCGCAGGTGAAGGTAGGCAACCCTCTCGAGTGAGCATTAGTGTCACCCAAATCTAAGCATGAGCCCAAGACTAGTTAGGGTTGCCGGCCCTCACCAGCCCTAGGTAAGGGCCGATCACCCTTGACCAAAGCTTGCGGAGGTCGTTGGCCCCTTCAGTGATGAGTGGCATTGGTGATAGCGATTATTGGCGTTGCGTGCCCTACCTTGCCCTTCTCTTCTCTCTCCCTCTTCTTTTTCCCCCCCAGTTTTTTAATAAAATTTTAGTTTTTTTTTTCAATTTTTTAATCTAATTTAAATAAGATATTAAAAAGAAAACAATAAAAAATGCCAACTAGGAGAGATAAATTAATTTAAAATTTTCATGCCAGTATTTCTATGTTATTATATCTCTTATGAAGTTGTTCTTTATGTCAATGTGTTTTGTCTTTCCATGATACTTGGGATTCTTCACATAGGCAATGGCTGCTTGATTATTGCAATAAACTATCACCGGTCTTGGAACCTCAGTGACAGTGGCTAAATTTTTCAAGAAACGTTTTAGCCATACTGCTTCTTACACTGCAGCAAAACATGCAATAACTTCTGCCTCCATCGCGTAAACAAGGCCATGCATGTTTGTTTCTTGCTATTCCAAGAAATCGTACTTCCATTGAGTAAGAACGCATATCCAGAAGTTGATTTACGCTCACTGGGTCTCCACCCCAATCAGCATCTAAAATGCCTAATAAGCGTAAATCACTCCATTGGTAACAAAGTCGATAATCCATAGTGCCTTTCAAGTATCTCGGGATCTTCTTCATTGCTTTCCAGTATGCTTAACCGGGATTTGATTTATATCAGCTCACCAATCCCATGGCATAACATATGTCGGATCGAGTATACATTATAGCATATATTAAACTTTCGAATGCACTAGTGTAATGAACAGTTTCCATCACTTTAATTTCTTCTGGAGTTTTAGAACACGTCTCAATACTTAGGCCTTCACCTTGCATTATAAGGGTATCATTGGGATTACAATACTGCATATTGAAACGCTAAAGAATCTTCATTATATAAGGCTCTTATGATAAAGCAAAGAGTTTCCTTGATCGATCTCTTTTGATCTTAACTCCTAATATATAAGCAGCTTCTCCCATGTCATTCCTTTCAAAATTAGAGGACAACCAATTTTTTATGGTGATAACCAAAACCTTGTCATTTCCAGCCAATAGAATATCGTCCACATAAAATGATAAAATCACAAATTTATCTTCGGACCGCTTAACATATATACAATGGTATTCTTCAATCATTGTGAAATCAAAAGTGGTTATGGCTCGATGAAAACGAAGATACCACTGTCTAGATGATTGCTTAAGGCCATATATTGAGCCATGAAGTTTGCAAACTTTATGCTTTTGACCTTTATCTTTGAAACCTATTGGTTGTTTCATAAAGATTTCATCATCTAGTTTTCCATTGAGAAATGCCGTTTTTACATCCATTTGATGTAATTCAAGGTCCAAATGTGCAACGATGGTTAGGATAAGGTGTATTGAGACAAACCTTACAACTGATGAAAATCTTTTCTCATAGTCTTTACCATCTTGTTGAGTATAACCTTTCGCCACAAGACAAACCTTATTTTTTTCAATAGATCCATCTGCCCTTCACTTAATCTTAAAGACCCATTTGTTTCCAATGGCCTTACGATTTTGTGATAGATTAACCAAGTCCCAAACTTGATTTGCCCTCATTGACTCCATTTCATCTTCCAAAATTTTTCTCCATTCTTCCTTATCAGAGAATGTGAGAGTCTCTTGAACAGTTTTAGGTTCGGCATCGTCTTTCTGATCAATCATAAATGCTTCTCCTTCAATCTCAAAACAATGGTGGAGAATGCTTTTACGATTATTTTTATGCAACTGAATTTCTCTTGAATTCAGTTCACCAGGCAATGCAACACTCCTACTAGGTTTTGTATGTTGAGGTAAATCTTCATTTCCCTTTACAACATTAGTGGGTGTGTTATTAGGATCTTCCATCTCATATAATTGGAAGTCCTTATCAATCTCACTTCTATTAGGAAAATTGTTCTCCAATAATGTAACATCCTGTGACTTCATTTTGGTCACATATCCATCATTTTGTTTACCTATAAACGTGTACCCTTTGGAATGTTCAGAATATCTTATAAAGATATATTTCTTCCCTCTAGGACCTAATTTACCATTTTTATGGGAAGGATCACGAACATAAGTTGCACATCCCCATGGACGTATAATACTTAAGTTTGGTTTTCTATTAGTCCATAATTCATAAGCGGTGGAAGTGACCGATTTTGAGGGCACTCGGTTAAGTACATAAGCAGCAGTCAATAATGCATCTCCCCAATAGGAGGTAGGTAAATTTGCTTGCGTTATCATAGACCTAACCATTTCCAATAGAGTCTTATTTTCTCTCAGCTACCCCATTTTGTTGTGGAATATCAGGAATAGTCAATTGTCGTACAATTCCCTTTCCATCACACAGAACCTTGAATTGCTCCGATAGATACTCACGTCCGCGATCGGTTCTCAATGCCTTTATTGTTTTGTTTAATTGATTCTCTACTATGACTATATATTGTCTAAAGCAGTCCAATGATTTTGACTTATGGGAGATCAGAAAGACATAACCGAAACGTGTGAAGTCATCTATGAAAATGATGAAATATGAGACTCCGTGCCTCATTCTCACATTCAAAGGATCATAAATGTCAGAATATATGAGTTGTAATGGAAATTCAGCTTTAGTCCATTTATCGAATGATTTTCTAATTGCTTTTTCCACTAGACAATGTTCACATACGAGTATATCAACATTAATGAGTGACCCTAAAAGGCATTCTCTAGCTAATTTTTGTATTCTTTACAACCCAATGTGACATAATCTAGCATGCCAAGTACTTGCATCAATCTCAACATTACTAGAAAATACAATTAAAGAAAAACAACCATCGACATTAACATTGTACTGATCATAGTCAATGTCTAACACCATAAAACCATTCAATACATGACCTGAATCATAATAAATTGTTCTAAACAAAATGTCAATACAATCACCATGAAAATTCAATTCATAACCTGGGCTAAGAAGAACAACTACGGACCAAGTTCCGTTGAATTTCTGGAGCATAGAAGATATCATGTAGAAATAGGTTTCGACCACTACTTAAAATTAATTTACATGTGTTGATACCCTTCACTTCAATTCTTGAGTTATTCCTAACATATATCCATCTTTTTCCAAGCTATATTCGACAATACTCCACAAATATTTCTCGGTCTCTAGCTACGTGATCTGTTGCTCATGAATCTACAGTCCATATTATATGAGATTCAGCAAGCATCACAGTGCTAGAAACAAAAACATTACATAAAGTAATTGAGTAATAGTATACCTTTTTTGGCTTAGTGAATTTATGAGCAAAGTGACCTATTTTGCTACAATTGTAGCACTTCATCTTGGTCTTGTCCTTCTTCCTACCACGCTTCTCGTGTCGGAAGGTCTTAGCCCTTTTAGGTGCATGATTAGTCTTCTTCCATTTGTTGTTGAATTGATGATTCCTTTTGCGCTTGAAGCCCATTGCTTTGCACGAACTCAATTCAACAACATAAGCATGGGTAGAGGATCTTGCGGCCTCTAGGCACTCATCATTTAATTCCAAATGATGTGTTATATCTTCAAAAGTGACAATATTCTCATTATGCGTTATATTGATCTTCATATGCTCCCAATTGTTAGGAATAGACTTTATAATAGCCTGAACTTGTTGTTCATAAATGAGGAAGTGACTTGCTGACTTCAGCTCACGAATCATGTTTGACATTTCTCGAAAATGCTGCCTCATCGTTACATTTGGGCACTTTCGATATGTGTTAAACTTGATGGTGAGTCTCGTCAACTTAGTGGCAGATGTACCTCCAAACTTATCTTTCAAGATAACTCACATTACTTGAGTTTTATCATAACTTTCAAACTCACATATGAGATCTTCTTGTATACAGCTTAGCAACGTGAAGCGAACGATGCTATTTTTCTTTTTCCAAGCTTGATAAGCTTCTAGATTTCTCCTATGTTGAGCTGAAGTTTTATACTCAGGTTCATCCATGGTGTGGTTGAGGGTTTCCAAAACCTCTTGCTCTTCAAGGATGTACTAAACCTTTCGGTGCCAAATATTATAATTGTCACTGTTTAGCTTCTCACCCTTATTGAGGTCAGCCACGATGATTTTAGATGCCGAAGCAATAATCAATTACTATAACACATTGACATAATAGATGCAGAATCAATACTAGCACGTTTTTTCAGAGTAATACACATATTTAATTTATAGCAACGAAAAACTAAATAATGATAATTCAACAAAAGACACAGAAATGAAAGTTCACTATGTTCCCAATTAGCTTCCATGTACGATTGTTCTATTATCATTTTTTTTTTTTTTTGGTAATCCAGGGAACCTCCGCACGCCGCTTCGCGGTGGAGAGTAAACCCTGGAGGGCTGCTAGCTGGAGGACCCACCACCCCGGCAACCCACTTAAGACGCGGCTTGCACTGAAGACTCGGCGACGCCGTGGATCGAACTCGGGCCTTTTTGCGAGAAGTCCCTTGCTCAACCACCTACGCCACCACCGCCGGTGGTATTGTTCTATTATCATTAATTAGTTTAATTTGCGCAAATTTTAAGTTCTAGGTGAGAACTCTTTCGAATTCTACCAACTTACAAACTCCCACTAGGAAAAATAATTACATGACCTCATGTAATTTCTATATTTTTCCATTAACACAAAAGTATAGCATGATTTGAACCAACGTACAAAAAAATAATCATGCTACAACTACAATCAAAACTGCAATTCAACATATACTGGAAAAACAAGGATTTCCTACAATTGTTCGAATTTTCAATGAACTAGAAAATTGCAAGTATATTAAACTATAAACATGCTACCATCGAACCAAGCTCTACACAGCATATATGACATCATTTTCATATAGGCTAGTTACTGTATTTCCTAAAACGTAAGAAAATACAAGCTAAAAATGAATAAACTATGCATTTATGTCCTAAAAATACACGTACTTAGAGTTCCTTACATAATTTCATACATTTATAAAATTCAAACATGCAAAATAAATATACCATAGTGTAGAGCACATCCATACGAATCGAGCGCCACCAATTACGCGCTAATCGGACCTGTCATGCGCTGCCTGAGTGCGCAGTGCGTGTGGTGCACGCGCCAGCGAGCCAAACAGCTCCTGACCGGTTCGACCAGTCCAACTGGTGACCAGTCCTACCAGTTTGACTGATCGATTGGTCCGATTGGTTGATTGGTCAACGGTTGGGTTGGGTTTGGGTTGGTTCTCGGGTTGGGTCTTGGGTCGGGTCACCAGCTGGCCAACTATAGCTGGCAGTGACGTCATCGATAACGTCATCCGGCGGTCAGCACGTATCGGTTCGCAGATATGCGCGTGACGCTCACGCGCTGGTGTTCCTAGTGTGTTGAGCGTGTGGCAACCACGCACCGCGGCTTCTGGCGACGTGTGTGGGTGCGTCTGGCATCCTTCGGTGTTCTCCAGTGACGCTTGACCCATTGTTGGACTCGTCTCGATGAGTAGTTTCATTCTGTATATTTAGAAATTTATGTTGGCCAAAAAAATATTTCGAAAAATGGCCAAAACTGTACAGGTGTACGCAATCCCGAACCCGTTCTTCGTTGCAGTTCGTTTCGACGATTCAGATTGCATTTCCAAGCAATAAACATCCAGACAATATAAAATTCAATCTCTTGATCTTGATATCAAGTGATAGACGAGAAAATTCGATGAAAACAAGGTAGAAATTACGATCTGGCTCTAATACCAATGTTGGATGATAAGTTGGCGAAAGATGACTTACCTCTATCCGATGCACAAACAATAATTAACCCCGGGAACGAATGTTGAATTGCGAATGAAACACGAACACTATTACCTCACGTTGGTCTGAATGTAATCACGAGGAAAACATCCGATTTCCACAGTGTAAATGCCTCTTGTTCTCGTAAAGGAGAAATAGAACGCATTCTTTTCTCTTTTGATGGAAATGGGATAAGAAAAGGATAACACTTTCTTTTTGAGTGTATGTTCTCCCAACCGTTCCAACGGTTGTCTTCAGGAGCCTTTTATATGACTCCCTCACACACTCTCAAAATGGTGTCTTTCTATCGTAGCGTATTAAGACAAAATGGTGCGTTCCAATTGCACCCTATAATGGATGTACTCATTAAGTACATCATGATTTTTTTGCTCATTTGCTTGAGAGAGAGAGAGAGAGAGAGAGAGAGAGAGAGAGAGAGAGAGAGAGAGAGGGAATCTGTCAGGGCTATTAAAGTAGTTGCTTTCTTGCTCAAAGAGAAGCTGCAGAATCTCAAAGCTGACCAAATCATAATCTACCCACAATTGAATGGCAAAGTCAACACTGCCATCAACAATCTGCAGAAGCTCTTGACCTTCGGTAAAGACATGGTAGAGGACCAAGTAAGTGAAAAGACCAAACTCTTGTCTACCGCCTACAATGTAGAGGACACCATTGACACCTACCTCCTGAGAAGAGCCTAGCAAAAGCTCAACCAGTGGAGCCAGAAGGAAGTGAGCAAAGGGTTGAAGAAGTTCAACGGTGAGCTCATGCACTTACTCTTTTTCTCTTCACCCAACAAAGATTAGCCTCAACCTCAACCTCAACCTCAACCACTTTAAAGCAAAGTTCTGGGAAATGTTGGCAGTGCCACCTCTCCTGAAGGAGGAAGCACCCGCTGTTGGGAAAGGATCTCTTATCTTCTTGACATGGAATCAGAGGCTATGGTTCAGAAGCAAGACATGGAAGAGCTTGTGAAGGACTTGATTCCTCTGCTTGAGGAAGAACAAGAATTTAGGGTTCTTCCTGTGGTTGGCTCGGGAGGCTTAGGCAAGACCACGATGGTGAGATTGATTTATGATAGGATCGACAACAAGTAGCACTTCGAGTGCCGCGCCTAGGTCTACGTATCCAGGGACTTCGAGTTTAAAGATGTGGTGGTTGACCTGATAAAGTAGGTCTCCACAACCCAGTTGAGTGGGATAGACCATATGGGGGATGACATCTTGGCTGAGATGCTTCTCAAGGCTTTGATGGATAAGAGGTATTTGATTGTGTTGGATGATGTTTCGAAAGTTAAGGATTGGCACAAGCTGACGATCTCCCTACCGAATTTGCAAAATGGAAGCAAAGTGATTGTCACTACTCGTTTTGATGAAGTAGTTGAATTGGCTGATCTGTGGGGCAATTCGTTACGGCTACACTAGATATGCGATGCAAAGAGATGGGAATTGTTGAAGAAGCAAGTGATAGGGCTAGTAAGAGCATCTAGAGGGGGGTAAATAGGTGATCAAAGAAGTTTTTGCGAAACTTAACAGAATAAATTAACTTATGAGAATAATAGACTGAAGGTATGAAAGACTATAAACAATTATATAAAGTCACGAATTAAAGTAAAGAGATCAGGGAAAGAGAATAAAAACACAAGGTTTATAGTGGTTCGGCTTAGACCAAACCTACGTCCACTCTCTCGCACTAACAGCCCACTGGCTGGATTATACTAAGAACCAAAAGAGAATTTACAGTCCCACGTCCTTGATTCTATAGTGTAGAGACTCAGCTACACTTTCTCAAGGTCTCACAAGAATTTAATCTCTCTTATGAGTACAATTTGAGCTCAACAATTGAAATAGCAAAGAACTAGGAGCTTCAGACTTTGGAATTTTTCTTTCACGCATGCACTCGAATAACTTGAGCGTCTTCCTTATATACTCCTCTATGCCTTCATAACCGTTGGCACATTCCAAAGGTGTTCTTTCAATCTTCCCGTTGAATAGAATCAATTAAGAAAATCTCAAGTTATTTAAGGAATGTGATGATAGCCCACCAATTCTGCTCGCACATACAATCAGGATCTAGGTTTTCATAAGTAGAACCTTTCAAGTATACTTCATCAATCATCAAATCTAATTACTCGAATTGATTTCAATAGGAATAATTGATCACATGATACTATCTCTAGTTGTGAGATCTTCTTCAACCATACGAATCAAATCCTTAAAAATATATTCGCATATGGATAAGTCTTCTTCAACAGATAAAACTTTTCTTCGTCGGTCTAGAAACTATCAGTGAGGGCGGACTTTAAATCTTGAGTCTGGAGGTCTTCAGACTTTGACGATAGAGTTTGCAAGTCTTCAAACTAGACTGATGGAAACATTTTATCAATTTCAAAACAAATAAGGAAGTTTTCTCTAACAACAAGTTGGTGAACGTGAGGCAGAATTCGGCGAATTTGAGGACGAGATCATGGCGAAGTGCCATTATTCACCTCTGGACATAGTTTTAATGGGTGGGATTTTATCATCCACAGAGTCCAACGAATGGCCTAGAATAATTGTCAAACTTCCTTAATTGCCAAACTTCCTTCTCCCAGCAAAGGCCGGTCGACATCGTTGGACATCGTGTCTTTGAGCTTCCATGAGCTGCCGCCACAGTTGAAGGTATGCTTTTTGTATCTCGGTCTCTTTCCGAAAGCATTAGAGGTCCCAGTTCGGAGATTGTTGTGGCTGTGGCTTTCGGAGGGTTTCTTGAGTCCAACGCCTGCCAAGCGAGAAAAGAAGCTTGAACCTGAAGATCTAGCCGACATGTGCTTCGAAATGCTGGTCCAGCGGAAATTGATTGAAGTGACAAAATGGAAGTTGGATGGAACCCCTAAAACATGTCGCATGTTGGGCATCATCCATGATTTCTTCTCTCCAAAATCAGTGGGTTCAGGTCTTTATTACATTCAGGATAATGAAAGCAAACCTCCTAAAAGTTACAATATTCGACGGCTCGTGGAGTATTTGGAAATTGAGAAGATTTCCAACGATTACGTGGATGAAAATCTACGGTCTTTTGTGTCTTTCAACAACAAACGCAGAGGTAAGGCCAACAGAGAAATTGGTACATTTTTGAAGGCCTTGGTCCATAATAAGGGGTTTGCATTCTAAAGGTCCTTGATCTAGAGGGAGTCTACAAACCTATGCTTTCCGAGGTAGTAGGCAATTTGCTTCTTTTAAGGTTTCTAGGCTTGAGATCGACAGTACTAGATTCAATCCCATCGGCTGTCGGAGAGCTACCGTGCCTAGAAACTCTGGATCTGAAGCACACTAGCGTGACCACCTTACCCGACTCAATTTGGAAGGCGAAGAACCTCAGGCATCTGTACCTGAACGAGGTTCACATTGACGCATTCTTCCAGAAGCTGACTAAAGGGTCTCTAAGCAGTCTTCAGACACTTAGCGGGCTGCATGTAGGTAATGAAAAGGTCGTGACCAGAGGTTTGGATAGACTGGTTAACCTCAGGAAATTGGGAGTGATGTGTCATGAAAAGTCAGTGGAGGCTATGTTAAATTGGGTTTGGCTACTACCTAATCTTCACTCTCTGAAGTTGAGGTCAATTGATGAATTCGGTAGGTCATCGAAAATTGAGTTAGTGTCCCTGGAGAAACAGACCAAGCTCTGCAACTTATACTTGCTCGGGAAACTAGTGAATCCAGTGAATCCAGTAAGCCTGAGCGGGGTACTCCCATCGTGCCTCAGGAAACTTACATTGTCGATGTTGGCACTGGACGAAAATCCCATGCCAGTGCTGGGCAAGTTGCCTGAGCTAAGCATCCCCAGACTCTTTGCTGATTCATATTTGGGAAGTGAAATGACTTGTGATGTCGGGGGATTTCCGAAACTCAGGGTGTTGAAGCTGTGGATGCTCGACAAACTGATGAATTGGACAGTGAAGGAAGGGACGATGCCCATCTTACAAGAAGTAGAAATTAGAGGTTGCGATCAATTGAGCAAGATTAATGGAATTGAGCACTTGCAGAGCTTGAAGGAGCTTACCCTGACTAGTATGCCAGAGAGTTTCACAGAAAAATTCAAAGGAGGAATAGAAAGAAAATTGTACATCAAAGTAAATTGTTGGAAGCTTTATCGTCCAGGTAGGTCTTTGTTTCCCTCATGTTCAATTCCATCTGTATGTTACGCTTTTGAACTCAGATTCTTGTCGCTGTTCTATCTGGTTAAACAGTTGAACCGCAATGAAAGTGTCATGGTGATTTGGCTATTGCTGCTTCTCTTATTTGTTATTCCTAGCTTTCATCATGTATCCACAATCTTGTAGCTCAGTAGTTGATCTCTCCCTAGACCGAATTAGATGATTTCGTCCAGAGTTTGCTCTGATCTGTCTTATAAATTTATGTCATGCTCATGGAGTTGAATTGTTTTTGCGAGTGTCAAGTTATTTTGCATTGATATGTAATTACTTTTCTGTGCTTGACCTTTGTAGGTAAATTAGGTGCACGCTGAAGATGAAGATGATGATGAGGATGACAGCAAACTAGGTTGAAGAAGAAGAGGACAGTGAAGAAGAGATGGAGATGGAAAGAAGATGACGACAAAACGTGTTGGCCAAAGGTGAACGGAACAAAGTTGAGTTTGTTGTTTGAATCTGTTTTGTTGTTTTTTAAAGGCTTTTCCATGTAAAATTTGCATGTCTTATTTTCTATTCTTTTTTTCTTCTCTTGAAAGTTTCACGTTCCTAACAGCAAGAGTATGGTGTGAGTGCCGAGTGTGCCATGGTGAGTTTGAGAGTGTGAGTTTGTTAGTGAATTATATAGAGTGAACTCAATTGAGTGTGTCTCATTGTACTTCAGATTATTATTGTAATAAAATTTGAGTTACAAATATACAAGGATCATCCATCAAAACACCGAATCTTAGCATGACGGCAACTTTTTGAAATGTCATCATAATTGTTTAATATTCAAGCCATGACCAAGACTCAAGTGTGAAACAAAAAGGAAAAATGGAAGGCAGTCCATGGGGAAGAGAAAATAGGATCGCTCTGTCCATCACTATTTTTGTTTTCACACTCTTTGTTTCCCAATATTTTAGCATATTTTGATTCCCTCTCTAATTTTTGTTCGGATCTAATGTGCTGCATACATGCTTCCTTTTCTTTTCTTGTGCGTCCCACGTTCAGCCTTTTTCTTCTCTCCTTTCTCTCTCCCTTCAAGCACTTACGGATGTAGGGGAAAAGAAACAGAGAGGGAGAATGAGCAAGGCAAAGCTCAAGGGATCGTTAGATTGTAAGAAAAATAGTAGGAATATCAACTACCGAATTGAAGCTGCGATAGTGATTTGGGGACTCTCATATCTGCCTTACAATCTGAGTCTCCATGGAGCAATTGAGATTTTGGCTAAAAGGGACTCTCTCTCTCTTAAGCAATGGTCTCCAGTAGACATCCATAGGGCAGCTGGGACCCGTATTCCCTTTTTTGGCTTTTGAATAGTTGTGTTTTCTCCTACTATTTTTCTTACGATCTACGATCCTTTGAAGTTTGCCTTGCTCTCATTCTCCCACACTTTCTGTTTCTTTTCCGCTACCTCCATGATTGCATGAAAGGAGAGAGAACAAGGAGAAGAAAAATGGGGAAGGTGCAACCTGCAAGGAGAGAAAAGGAAGCAATAGAATAAAAAAAGGGATTTGACACAAAAAAAGAGAGAAAATCATAAACATGCTGAAAAGTCGAAAACAGAAGGGTAATAAAGTGAAGACACTGTATTAGGGAGTATCTAAGAAAACCAGGGATGGAAATAAGTACAGCCCAAAAAAAAAATACATCTGATTCTCCCTATTAGTGTTGATCAATATTGCAATCTTCTACCCACCGGTGGGCAGCTTGTAAGTGCTAGTATGAACACTTAAAGGGAGTGAATAGGTATGGAGACAAATTTTTTGTAAAGGACAGTAAAAATATTTTATTTTTGAAACTGAGTCTGAACAACAACAGACTTTGAGTGATTTCAAACGTTAGTAGTTGAATAGAACTACGAACAAAATAAAGATGTTTAAAAAAGAGAATATGAACACAAAATTTATAGTGGTTCAGCTTAGATCAAGCCTACATCTATTCTCCCATGTTGACAGACTTCTGGCTGGTTTTCACTATGAATCAAAAGAGAATTTATAATCTTGCGATCTCGACTTCACAATAAAGAGTCTCTACTGCCTTCTCACGAAATCACACTATAAGTCTATCTCTTTTGAGTACAATTTTGAGCTCAGTGAAAGAAGTAAAAAGAAAATGGGAAGTTTCATATTTTAGAATTTTTCTTTCAAGCATACTATCAAACAACTGGAGAGTTCTCCTTAAATACTCTTTCATGCCTTCTCGACCGTTGGCACTTTTCAAACGAATTCTTCCAATCAACCCGTTAGATAGAATTAATCAAGAAAATCTTGAGCCATTTGAAGATTGTGATGAAATCTCGTCAATCTTGTTAACTCATACAATCGGGATCTTGGTTTCCATAAGTAGATTCTTTCCAAAATTACTTGTCTTCCAAAAAGATTTGATATATCTAAATTGATTCCAATAAAAATATTCAATCTCATAAGTGATATGTCCAACCAGAAGACCATATATAATCCATACGAACCGAATACTTAAAGAAAGAATGATAATTCTGCATCTGGATAAGTCTTCATTTTTTACTTGTGTTCAGTTAGGAATTTGTCAGAGTGAGAAAATTTTGATACAAAGTCTAGAAATCTTCATAATAGACTTTGGATAAGAAGTACAGACACGTGCCAAAAATTTCGAAATGTACACTTAAGTGCCAAAATCGGAGTAAAATGGATTACTTAAGTGCCAATTTAGCAAAATTGCTGACGTGGCAATTTTCCAACGAGGTAAGTGCAAAATGGCAATTTTCTGACGAGGCCGAGTCGGGCCGAATTTGGCCTTGGCCCAACTCGGCCCTCCTCTTTTCCCCTCTTTCTTGCATGTAGGGCCTGGCCTAGCTCCTTCCCCTTCGGCCCGGCCCATGCCGGCTTCTTCCTCCTCTTTGTTTTTCTTCTCACAAAGAGTCTGAAAAAGAAGGAGGAAAACTTGCAGAACACAGAGGGGCAGGGATAGAGGAGAAACAGAGAAATAGAGCGGGGAGAACCGAGAGGGAAAAAGAAAAAGAAAACGAAAAAACTAGAGAGAGGGAGAGAAACCGGGAAAGGGCAGGATTCGGGGAGGGAGGCGGCGTCGTTGACGTTGCCCGATGCCATTTGAGCCGTCGCCCTTCGAGCCCGAAGTCGTTCGAGCCGCCGTCGTCCAACCCCTTGCACTCAACGCCACTGCTGCCGATGCCAGCAGTCGCAGCACCTACCACTGCTACTTCCAACACCAAGCTAGCAAAAACCAGAGGGAGCGGGAAGACGAACTCGGAGCCTCTCAGACCTGAAGATCCGAGGCAAGTGGTCAGCCAAAGGCCCAGATCTGATCATGCTTGATCAGATATGGGAATAGATCGAGCTTCGCCGCATCACCAAGTCGGCTGCCGCCGTTGTTCAATCATCGTCGACACTACCAGGCCACACCTTTCTAGAACCATTGTTGCTCACCGAACCGCTGCCTTCCGACCTTGACTGCGGCAACGTTTGGGCTCGACGCCGTCCCTACCCATCCTCCCGACGCCGTGCCGAGTTGCTCGTCGTCGCGTTTGCTGGCCTTCGACATGAGCCCCGTTGTGCTGCTCGCTGGCCTGTCAGTGTCGCCTCTGTCTCGATTCTATCCCCGACGCAGCTGCCCCTGTTACTGCTTGACTCCATTGGTGTTGCCTTCGTCGCAACCGCTGTGCAAACCCTAACAATGTTGTTGCCCCTAGCTGCTCGTAGCCGCCACCCACCGCATCACCATAGCGGCCCACTGCTTCGCCGCCGCCGAGTTGCCGCCGTTGCCCACTGCATCGCCGCTAGCGAGTCGCTGACATCCCTACCGTCCCCCTGGCGCCGCAAAGAAGCCTTGGAGAAGAAGGTGCGAACTGGGTCAAAAGAGCCGGGCCAAGTGCAAATTCTCAGTAGGGTTTTTGGGTAATTTAGGCCATCTGACTTTTGGGCTTGTGGACTTGGGTTGGTTTAGTATGGGCTTGTGGACTTGGTTTGTTTTAAAAAGAGATTGTCGCAACCAATTTTTCGGGTGAATCACCTAAAATTTGGCTAATGGATTATTAAGTCTAGACTTAATTCGGGCTCTCCCAAGCCCATACCAATTCGCGACTTTCGGTTCAAGTTCTTAACATGCAATTTTTTTTTAATTAGGAGTCGCCACTAATCTATTTTTGGTGGGTCGATTATGGGAGTTTCACTTTACTCCTACGAACCAGAGATTATGGGTACGGGGACTTGGTTACACTAGATTTCTCTAATGCTCTTTCGGTACCATTCTTTTATTTTCAAAAAATGTTTTTGCAGGCAGCTTAAATTGATTTTAAATCTATTTTCCTAACATGTGAAGTGATCATGCGGGTGCGCGATCCACCAATTCAACACCCGATAAACAATAAATAAATTGCAAAAACTTACCTCAAAGCAACGAAAGCATCTACGCAATGTTAAATTAAAATCCACATCAACAACCCTAGATATGGTTTCTAATTAACACGCAATTCATTTTTTTGTTTTCACTTAATTAATAAAAATCATGCAATATGCAATGCGATATTAATTACATGAACTAATTCTAAGGACATACAACTTCTAATTAAATGGGCCAAGCAAAAATACTAAATGACATGCATTTCAATGAATCTAACCCTAATGACGTGCATATGACATTTTTTTGTGTTTTCTTAATAAATGTGCAATCTATGGAATTAACTTATCCTAAGGCATTTTTTCATGAAATTCGAAATTAGAAAAATGCGAAAATTATCTAATTAGATTGAGATCCTATTCAATTTGTATTAGGAATAAGGTTGAGCTAAATCCTAATTTAAACTAAAATATTATCTTAACCCGAGTAATCCTAAAATGTAATCTATTTAAGAAAATGCCTAAACTTATAACAAATTAAGAAAAATATTATCTAAAATTAAACTAAGTGCAATTTAACCCTAATATGCAATGACGTACAAAATATGCCCTAATTCTACATGACATATGCATGATGATTTTTGTTTTTGTTTTTGTATTAATTAATTTAAAATGTCAAATAATTAAACATGCAATCCAAACTAAAAATCTAGCAACCTAAATTGATTGATTTAATTTTTTTATTTTTGATTTTTAAGATTCGAAATAAGATTCCTATTTTAAGTATGTAAACCCTAAACATGCAATATTATAATTCGAACACATTTCAAGATAAATAAAACAATCAAGAACATCCAAAATTACTAAAAAATATCACGCATAATTTAGATCAAGAGATGATATTTCGCTAGTAAAATCGATAAGTTGATCTTAAGCCTTAAAGATCAAAATATCAATTTTATTCCCACTTGATTAATTATTTCATCTAAAGCCTTATAGATGAAATAAAAAAACCTGGCGTGGTTGCGAATTAGGTGATAGGTTAAAATTCCCAATCACATATTAAAGACTAATTATACTAAAAAGGACAAGATAAAGTAAATAACAAAAATAATGAAAATAAAATAAATAAATAAATAGAAGAAAAAAAAAAACTACCTAAGTTTATTTTTTTTTTTTTTTTTTTTCAGGTGAAAATTATGGTTGCTCCGGTGAGGGGGATTCGCCGCAACGGACTCAGCCGAGAGCAGCAAGGGTAGCTACCGGCGAGGGACTTCGGCGAAGCGGGGCGACGGCGAGCGGCGGCGGGAGAGGTTACAGTGGCGTCGGGTCGCGGGCTTCAAACGGTGGGGGCGCCGCAGGATGGCAAGAGGCCTCGGGCGGGCGGCGGCGTCCGGTGAGCGGTCGCGGCGTCCGGTGAGCGGAGATGGGCGGTGATGGCACCGGGTACCGGGCTGAGGCGAGCGGTGCGGTGGCGCGTCGAGGTCGGGAGCGGCGGGTTTCGGAGCTCCGGCGTCGGGTGGGCAAGAGCGCGATCGTCGCGGTGGACTTCGGCCGGACGGCGTCGGAGCGGCTCGGGTTTTAGGCGTCGGATTGAGATGCGGACAGAGCGGCGAGACCGGTGGCGCGGTGTGGCGGAGGCGAGTGGACCAGCCCGAGGTGGCACGGCGGTGGGCGTCGGAGGCGCTCGGCAGCGGCGTCGAGGGGTTGCTGTGTCGGCGGCAGGGCGCGGCGACGGTACTTGCGGTGGCGCGGCGGCGTCGGGCTTCGGTGGCGTCGTGGGTGGTGCTGGTGCGGTGCTCACAGACGGAGGAGGCGCGACGCGAGCATGGGCAGGGGCTTCCACGCGAAGAAGATGAACAGTAGCTCCTGCTACTTTTTTTTCTTCTTTTTTTTTTCTTTCTGGCCACACGTCACTTCTCTGCACTTTTTCTCTTTCTTTTGCTGACTTTTCCTTTTCTTTTCTTCTGCAGCTGCTGACTTCTTGTGACACCCCGAACCCTTCGCAGGTTGTCACCAGCGCCGGTGTTACATCTTTTACCATCTCTATCTCTTGGCTAAATTAAGCCTTGCCGGATTACAAGCATTTTTTTTTTTAAGCGGTCCCATGCGCGACTCATAGCGGAAGCAAAATTCACATCGTCATCTATCTCCCTTCTAACCCATGATACAAATACACACCAGCTAAACATCATGATTTTTTTTTTTTTTTTTATAAACAGCTTCGACGCTTGGCTTACATACATATATAAAGCATGATGGGGTTTCCTTCGGGTCGGTACAAAAAAACAAGAAGGGTTAGGACTCGCCATGTCCTACCTAAACTCTCAAAAAGAAACCTCGACCCCTAACATCATGTGAACAAGGAACCCTCCCATCGAAAGCGTCGGTTTTCTACATCAAAAGTGATCTAGCTCCTACTCCTCGCGTACAGGTCTCACACCCAACCCGGTGTGTCGGGTGGTGGCGGCGGCAAAGCATCCCTCGCATCGCTCCATCCCGTCGAACGTGCACCCAGGACAGAACTCTTGTATGACGGGGCCCCGCCAGGCCGATATCATACATAACTAAGCATCGCACTCGGATAAACGTCAATCCGGGCACAGAGGACAATCTATCTCCGTACACTCCACCTCAACATCAGACGGTAGACCGTAAAATACCCCACGCGAAACAAGTGGTAGCGGCATAGTGCTAATCTGAAATGTTATCCCCAAAAAAAGGGGTGAAAGTATAACCACTTAGCAGATAGGGAAATCCAATAACAACTCGCACCATGCATACCATCATACAATGCAGGCATTGCTTACCTTTTTGATGTCAAGCGTATTCATGCATCATTATAGCATATATATCATCATCATGGCCATGTATCATCATGCATATCACATCATCATTAACCATGCATCACCATGCATATCACATCATCATTAGCCATGCATCACCGTGCATATCACATCAACATTAGCCATGCATCACCAGGCATATCATATCATCATTAGCCATGCATATCATCATTAACCATGCATCACCATGCATATCACATCATATCATCATTAACCATGCATCACCATGCATATCATATCATCATTAACCATGCATCACCATGCATATCACATCATATCATCATTAACCATGCATCACCATGCATATCATAACATCATTAGCCATGCATCACCGTGCATATCACATCAACATTAGCCATGCATCACCAGGCATATCATATCATCATTAGCCATGCATCACCAGGCGTATCATATCATCATTAACCATGCATCACCATGCATATCACATCATATCATCATTAACCATGCATCACCATGCATATATCATCATTAGCCATGCATCACCATGCATATCACATCATAGATCAATTTCCACTTTTGCTTATCAATTGATCCCCACATTATCTTTTCTCAAATCATCAAATTCACCATCATCACCATCCCTTCGGGCAGAAACCTCCGACGGGGATCCCAAAGCATTCCAGCCATCTCATGGCCCCGGGCTTCCGGCCCCCCACATTCCGGGCATCTCGCATCTCAACTAGCATCACGAGGCATTCCCTTCGGGCAGAAACCTCCGACAGGGCTTCCGGCCTTTACCCTTCTAGCCGGGGATCTCGCACCCCAATCCTGGCATCGCGAGTCACTCCCTTCGGGCATAAACCTCCGACGGGGCTTAGGCCCCCACATTCCGGGCATCCTGAAACTCCCAGGGAATCTCGGAATTACGCCACCAGGCCACCAGACAACATCCTCCACCACAACCTCATTCTCATCCACATTTATCTTTTATCTCAATTTAACATGGAAATTTGGCATGGCATCAAACATATCACACTTGCATTTCAATTCACATGTCATGCACATGTCATAGCTTAATCACATAAGTATTTCAACTTAATGCATGTACAAAGACCTCATCACACAAGTGCCACACAAATGGAATTGAATCCATGGCCAAATAAAAATCTATTTTATTTTATTATTTCATTATTTTATTATTATTTTATTATTTTATTATATTTATTTATTTTCATAAATAAATATTTAATATTTATGATTTTCCCAAAATCATAATATTCAATGATCATTTATAGGATTACAATTTTATATAAAATTCGTGGCCAAGTCGTAATTTTCACAATTTCACAATTTCCTCCAAAAACATCCTAAAATTCTCGGATTTAAACCCACTGCACAGTTTCCGAATAAATTAAATTAAAATACCCATTCGGTCTTCAAAAATTACGAAACTTTACAGGGTGATAGCCAACACATTTTCGTACCTTTTTCATTAAGAACTTTAAGCCAAATTATTTTTAGATTAATTTCTATAGCCCTACGAAGCTTCTGGAATCTCTACCGCGACGTCCAGAACACACTCCTCCGTATTTCTTAGATTTCACCCATCAAATATCTTTCGTTCCTTCTGAAATTTAAGTATGTTATGTAACAATATGTCCTTTACAATTTTCATGAAGGGATCTAGGTCAAATAACCAGATTATGGTCACCATTTTAACCCATGAAGTCTCGGGTGTCTCGGTACACCTCACCAGAATCAACCATCTCCAAGATCTAACAGATTCACCAAGTTATACTTGTTATTTTTGCTTCAAATTTGAGTATGTTGTAGCTTAAGGTGTTTCCTACAACTTTCAAGAAGACAACAAGGTGAGATCTCCAACAGAAATCAACATGCAACCAAGAAATCAACAAAAGGTCAGTGAAGATTTCGCAGATCTGAGGTCTCCGTATAACAAAGCTTTTGACCCCACATATCACCATCGTTTTCCATGAAATTCGAGTATATCATACTACAAGATGTTAGCTTCAACTTTCATGAAGACACCGAAGCCAAAATCGCACTCCAAGTACACATGCAAGCTCGACTAAGATACTGACTACCACAAACCAAACGAAAACAGTCACATAGCTTGAACACATCCAACCCTTACCTCGGTTTTTCGCCCAAATTACACCTAAAACCGAACATGCAACCAACAAAACAGACATGCAAGAGAAGTTAAGGACTCCACTTGCCTCCAAGATGAACAAACAGCGATGGACGACGGTGAACGGCGGTCGGACTAGGCGGACGTACGGCGGACGGGCGGCGGCAACTCTCGGCTCCACCTCCTCTCTCTCGGTCCCTCCTCTCCCTTTCTCTCGAAATCTCTCTCTCCCTCTCACTTCTCTCGACCGAATGGAGCTAGAGGAACCGGCCACTCCTCTTCTCTCTCTCTTTTTATATCCCTTAATCCCATCATTTGCAATGATTGATCCACCTAATGACCAACCAATGCATGCTCTTCCTTTGGCCACTTGTAATCTTTTTTTTTTTTTTTTGAATTTTGAATGGGCTTGGGCTTAGGCCCAACCGGCCACTCACTTTGGGCTGGTCGACAGCCACCTATTGGGCCCTAATGGCCGACTAGCTTGGCCCACCAAGCTTTAGGCTAATGGGTCCAAGGCCCATTTCGAAAATTAATCCCCTTTTTCTTTTTTTTTTTTTTTTTGAATTCCTTTCTATAAATATTTCTAAATTCAAATTTCATCTTGGCCAAAGTCTTGGGATATTTTAATTATTGAAATTTAAATCATATGGCCAAGCATTTAAATTTAAATTTCCACAATACAAGCAAAATTCATCAAATTAAAGGACAAATTGGCTAAAGCATAAGCCATAAAATTCTATCACCTAATTAAAGACATTTAACACACCTTAAGGCTTGGCTTTGAATTTCCGGGATGCCACACTTCTTTCCTTTCCTCTGCAGTTTGTCAGAGGGGAAAAGAAGAGAGACTTCTTGGACGGCAAAAGGGAGGGGGCCTTTCACTTCTTTTCTTTTTTTTTGCACTTTTCTTTCTTCTCTTCTCTCACGATTGTGCTTCTTTCTTCACGAAATTCTTTACGAACTTTTCTCTCGAATTTTTTTTCGAATTCCCTCCCCTGGCGACTGTGCAGGTCAACCCCTTTTTATAGTGATTCCGATCGGCCACTTTCTATGGAAAATTTTAAACTTCCATCTTCTGTTGCATTAAATCATGGATGCAAATCGGAGCATGATTTCGCAATCAGCTCGATTTTGCATCGATTTCTTCCATTTTATCAAAATCATTGCCATTTGTTCACCTGATTTTAAAATTGTTGCTGCATTTAACAACATCCGGACATCCATCAAAATTCTATATTTCCTTGCATACTTCAATCAAATCAATTTGCCCCATTTTCATTTTTTCTTTTTATTTGTCCAAAAAATGCAATTTTTATTTTCCTTATTTTCCTAGATTTGCTAAAAATAGGTGTCAACAGCTGCCCCTCTTGGAAGGTGAGCTCGTAGAGGTTGCCTTCAAAGACAAGTTGAGACCTAAATGTTAATCATGCAGATGTATTGAGTGACTCTTTTTTTTTTTTTTGGAAGACGAGTCCCATTTTGAAACGAAATTTATATGATGCATGGAAATGCTAATGCAAATGATAAATGAACTTGCCTAGAATTACTTACCTTCGGGGATGGTAGAATAACTCAAGATAGATTGGTGTTACGTGCCCAGGACCCGTACCATTCTACGGTCGCTCAGAATAGTAACATGACTTCACAAAGTGACTGCTTTCCCAGGACCCGTACCATTCTACGGTCGCCTAATATGGCATTGTTTGGTTGTGTCTAGGACCCGTACCATTCTACGGTCGCCTAAACGAGAAAATAATTTTCCAGGACTCGTACCATTCTATGGTCGCCCGAATTTAGATTGTCTAGGACCCGTACCATTCTACGGTCGCCTGAATTGAGGTTGTCTAGGACCCATACCATTCTACGATCGCCTAAACGGGAATCTGTTTTCCAGGACCCGTACCATTCTACGGTCGCATGTACTGAGGTAATGCTTGGCTAGGACCCGAACCATTCTTCGGTCGCCTTAATCAGATTGAATCTGGAAGAAAAAAATCTTTGGGGGACAACTCAATTGAGTGTTGGTATGCTTAAAAGGGAATACCTGTGCAATGACAAATATTCAAGGTATGGATAGAGATATACTTACCTGGTAACATCTCCGATCTTCGGGGATACGTCTCTTGCAAAACATGGTCATAGGAGAGGCAACATGCATTCGTAATCATCAACACTCATCAATATAATGGAGGTTCATGATTATTTCTATTAATCTTGCATCACCTAATTTCCATTGGGAAATATCTCAAAAGAATATTCCAATCTGAACACGAGTGTCATGGATGTGTCAAATGAGGGATCATTTGGTCTGAAAGGACTTTTTCTCTCATCCTCATTAAAATGGCAATTTTATCCTGACCTTTGATGCAGGATTTTGTCAATCACTCTATCTCACCGTCGTCATGCCCAAACCAGGGTCTGAGCAATCTCGCAAGTGGTATGATCTTACCAATCTGAGAGGTCTTTAACAAGGACCGTAATGTGGGCTTGGTCAACGGCTTAACAAAAGGGACTCTTTGAGTCGAGGCTTTTGAAAGAATGAGTGATATTCTATAATCATCTCTGGGTTTACAAGTCAAGAACCCTGCAAAATGAGAAAGAAATAATCTTGCTCGTACTTCTTCGAGCGATGCTTAAAACATATGAACCCCTAGGTTAATTCAAGTGCCCTAATCAAAAGAAACTTTGCAAGGGACGTAACGTAGGCTTGGTTCATGGGTTGAGAAACGAAAGGATCATTAGGCTCGAAAAGTGTTTAGGGGAGGGTGAAAGTTGGTGATCATCTTGGCATTTCCACTACTATCCTTCTCCACTATCGAAGATTTTTTATCACAACTCCATTGATTGCAACAACATTTGAGAGTTTTTGGTACCACCTTGTTGGGGATGCAACTTACTATACCAAGAGTTTGATTTGATTTTTTTTTTGGCATTGGCCTTGCTTTTACCAGGCACACTGCTTTTTCATGCCCCATTATTTTGCACTTATTTTTTTGAACTTGCACAACCATCCTTTGCAGCATTCTAAACCATGTTACTTGAATGGTTCTTTTTGCCTTGCCCAAAGTGTGGGGGATGATCACCAACTGGGTTTAATATGAAATAAATTCATAGGCTCAAGTGGGCTATGCAATGGATAAAAGTGTATAGGATAAAGAAAGAACTGCTCTTCATCATCCTAAGGCACTTCAAATTACCGTACGAGTTACACTGCAAAAGCAATATTCGAAGATTGATGCAAGTGGGAGCAAGAAGATTCCTACCATCCATTTCAAATTTGTCCCAATGTGGAATGATTCTTGACAGGGATAATTTTAAAAATCTCCATAAGTGTATGGGGCTCAAAGGGGTTGAGCAATGGATCACCTGTAGTGTTTGGGATAGAGAAACGAATGCCTCTCATCACCTTGGTTGACGTACCCTTTGCAAGATAGCCCTCTTCCTTGTGGGCATGGAATTTTTCACACAACTCACTGGGGGTTAGTGTATGAAACAGTATATGGAACAAGGCTTGCCTTTCGTCATTCCAAAGTACTTCATTTGACACATTCAATTCATCTCACACAATTCGTCAGGGAAAATATGCAAAATTTGCAACAAATTTGAATAATTGAACTCATTGAAGCAATTTATTGATCATTGAAATGCTTGCAGTTCAAAACATGACATGGCAAATTCTATCATGGATAATACTTCTTGACAACATCTGAATTAACAAGAGTGGAAAACTCACGACCATCCATTTCTGCCAATATCAAGGCACCGCCGGGAAATATCTTCTTTACCACATATGGGCCGCTGTAGTTTGGAGCAAACTTGCCTCCAGGATCTAGAAAGATCGGCAACAGCTTCCTTAGGACTAGGTCATTTACCTCAAAATGCCTTAGCCGCACCTTCCGGTTGAAAGATCTGGCTACTCTCTGTTGATATGCTTGGCCATGACAGAGAGCTTTCGATCTTTCTCGTCGATCAAGTTCAACCGCTCGAATCTTTGTTGTGACCATTCGCCTCGAGACAACTTCACTTGGGATAAAATCTTCGAGAAGGAATCTCCACTTCTACAGTAGGACCGCTCCATGCCGTACACCAAAGCAAACGGGGTTGCCCCAAAGTAGAAGTGCGGATCGATGTCCGGTACGCCATTAGTGCGAAGGGTAGCCTGTCATGCCAATCTCGATAGTTCACGGCTGTCTTAGCCAAAATCTTCTTAATGTTCTTATTGGCCGCTTCAACAGCCCCATTCATTTGAGGACGGTAAGGAGACGAATTCAGATGCTTGACTTTGAACTCTCCGAACAACTCATCAACAAGTTTGTTGTTCAAATTGGTCCCATTATCAGTGATGATTGCTTTAGGGACACCATAGCGAGCAATTATGTCACGCTTGACAAACTTCATAACATTACGAGCAGTGACACTTGCAAATGATGTAGCTTCGATCCATTTGGAGAAATAGTCTATCGCCACCAAAATGAATCGATGTCCATTTGAAGCCTTGGGATTGATTGGGCCAATCACATCAATACCCCACATCAAGAAAGGCCATGGCTCTAAGAACTGATGCAGCTCAGTTGGAGGAACATTTATCTTATTTTCATGAATCTGGCAGCGGTGACAACTTCGAACATGTCGGATGCAGTCACTTTCCAGTGTGAGCCAGTAGTAGCCTAATCTCATAATCTTCTTAGCTAACATGTGCCTATTCATATGGGGGCCACATACTCTTCCGTGCACTTCTTGCATGATTTGAGTGGCTTCGACTGCATCTATACATCGCAATAAGACAGAATCGTAAGACCTCTTGTACAAATTCTCACCACTGACGAAAAATTTCGAGGCCATCTTCATGATGTACTTCCTATCAGCCTGAGTGCTTCCTTCGGGAAATTCTTGTTTTTTAATGTAATTCATGATATCGTAATACCATGGTTTTCCATCAGGTTCTTCAGTCACAATCATACAATAAGCTTGCTTCGGCAAAACTTCTATTTTCAGGGGTTCAACTTCTAACCCATCAGTGACTTGCAGCATAGAGGACAACGTCGCAAGTGCATCTGCAAATTGATTATGAGACCTTGGCAAGTATTGAAACGAAACTTCCTCGAATTCTTTCACCAAATTTTCTAAATACTTGTGGTATGGGAGTAACTTGGCATCCTTAGTCTTCCATTCTCCCACGGTCTGCAGTATGATTAGTGCAGAATCTCCGAACACTTTTAACTTAGTCACACCTATCTCAATTGCTGCTTGAAGCCCGAGGATGCAAGCTTCATACTCGGCCACATTGTTGGTGCATGAAAATATCAATTTTGCAGCTACCGGGTGGTGTTGTCCATCTGAAGATATTAGAACAGCTCCAGTACCCGAATCAGATATGTTTATAGCTCCATCAAAGAATATCTTCCATGAGTCTTCATTTACACTCAAGACATGGTCATCAAGGAAGCTGTCATCATCATTAGGGACTCCTGAATTCTCGGCCAATAGATCAACGATCGCTCGGCCCTTAACCGATTTTTGTGGCATGAATTGCACATCAAATTCAGAAATCAAGATTTGCCATTTGGCTAATTTACCTACCAAAGCTGGTCGATTAAGTAAGTACTTGATAGGGTCGTTCTCAGTCACGCGAAATGTCTGATAATGTAGTGTGTATTGTCGTAACCTACGCAGCACCCACACCAATGCCACACAAGTCTTTTCAACCTCAGAATACTTCAACTCTGATACGGTGAACTTCTTACTGAGGTAATAAACGGCCCGTTCTTTTCCATCAACAAGACTTTCTTGAGCCAACATTGCGCCCAATGACTCACTATGAATAGTGAGGTAGAGAATTAAAGGATGCCCCGGTGAGGGTGGGACAAGAACTGGTGGATTCATCAAGTACTGCTTCAGCTTGTCGAACGCTTCCCGACACTCATCATCCCAGTTGACTTGTGCATTCTTCTTTAGAAGCTTGAAGAATGGCTTGGCAGTTTTAGAGAGTTGAGAAATGAACCTCGCTATGTAATTTAATCTCCCAAAAAGGCTCCGGACTTCTTTCACCGTTGATGGAGGTTGCAATTCACATATGGCCTTAGCTTTGGAAGGGTCGATCTCAATCCCTTTACTGCTCACAATAAATCCGAGTAATTTACCGGATGTTGCTCCGAACACGCATTTAGCGGGATTTAGACGAAGCTTGAACTCACGAAGTCGATCGAACAACTTCTTCAATGTTTCTATGTGGCTTCTTCCGGTCGGGTCTTTGCAATCATATCATCAACATAGACTTCAATCTCCTTATGCATCATGTCATGAAATAATGCAACCATGGCTCATTTGGTAGGTTGCCCCCGCATTCTTGAGTCCGAAAGGCATGACTTTATAATGAAAGGTTCCCCACGGGGTAATAAATGCAGTCTTTTCCTTATCCTCCTCCTTCATCCTTATCTGATTGTACCCAGAAAAACCATCCATAAATGAGAATAGTTCAAAAACAGCAGTACTATCCACAAGGACATCTATGTGTGGTAATGGAAAATCATCCTTTGGACGAGCCTTGTTCAGATCCTGATAGTCAACACAAACTCGAACTCGACCGTCCTTCTTCATCACTGGTACGATATTAGCCACCCATTCAGGGTACTGTGAGACTTCAATAAACCCCACATTCAAGAGCTTCATCACCTCTTCCTCTATCTTTTTTGAGAGTTCGGGCTTAGTCCTTCGCAGCCTTTGCTTCTTGGGTGGCACATCTGGATTAGTAGGTAAGCAATGCTCCACGATTGACGGATCTAGTCCAGGCATGTCGACGTAGGTCCACGCAAAAATGTCTTGATATTCCTTCAGTAATTGAATTAGGCGCTCAGCCTCATCTTTGGGGAGACTCGCCCCAATTTTTACTTCATTGGCTTCTTTGATGTCACTCAAATTTATAGTGATGGTCTGCTCAGATGTGAGAGCCTTAGCTTTTTCATGCTGTTCCCAGCTATATTGCACTTCAATGGAGTCTTTGATTGAGTCTTCAGGATCATCACCATTAGCACTTGTTGCAGTGGGTCGGACCATTTCTACATCTTTGCATGCCATAGGATTGTTCCTGAAACATGAGGTAGATAAATTAGAAAGACAAACAGAGTAATCAGCATCTTTGCTTTTTTTTTTTTTTAAATCTTTGGCGAAAACATTTTTTTTGAACATTTTGACATGAGGAAACATGATGAAGCCCACGCCTCAGAGTTCTCCTTGGATTCTTCTTTTCTTTTATCGGTTGGATATCATCACCGGGCCGGTTTGGTGTACCTCATCATGCCCTCAAAATAAAATTTGTAATTTCATTGAAATCATCAATCGATTACATTTATTGAATGAAAAAAAATGCAACACTCAATCAATAAAAGAAGAAATTGAAAACATCATTCAGAAAATAACAGAAATTCCCACGCAGGGGAATGTGCAAAAGCGATAAAGAGTTACTCTCGAGGGCCAAGGCCCATCTCTTCAGGGGGTCCTTCATTAATGGCTCCTATAATGAGGTTGTCGATTAAGCTTGCGACTCCTTCCAGCTCATCATTAGGGTTCCCTGCTTTTGGGGGCGTCGGATCATCCATGCCACCCCATCCATCTGGGACTATCTCACTAGGATCAATGTAGTAGCTAGGAGGGGTTGAATACTTCACCAGGTAATCAAACTTGCCGCTAGGCTACCCCAAAGTGTCTATCACTTTCGCTTCTTCATGCATCATTCTTGGAGGACCAGGGAATGTCTCGTGAATGCTCAGGGGTAGTGGGTTTTGCCTCCCTCACCCTTGGTCAGGTGGCGAGCTCCGCCTTTCTTGTCTTTGTCCTTCAGAACTTCCTCCACCTCGTCCATGGTACCCTAAACCAGCAGAACGGGACCTTTGAGGGGTTTCAATGGGGCTTCAAATACCCTGACCATTTCTCCCAAGACCATTGCCAGGGACAAAGCTGTTCCCAACCATTACTCTTCCTACCATGAGAGTAGCATCTGATACCTCAGGGGTAGGTGGTGATGAACCTCGAGAAGCATGTATGGTGGACACCAATTTGAATGAGTGGTAACTTGATTCAAACTGGGAATCCGGTTCTACATAGGGGATAGCCGTCTCATGATAGATCCGGTGGTCTTCCTCACCATACACAGTGACCAACTTCTTTTCGATCACAAATTTCACAGCTTGATGTAGACTTGAAGGTACTGCTCCAGCAGTGTGTATCTAGGGACGACCTAGCAAGAAATTGAATGCGGTAGGGATGTCCAGCACTTGGAAGGGAATGTTGAAGATGACCGGCCCTATTTGGACATCGAGATGGATTTCCCCCATCACCTCCTTTTTTGTTCCATCGAAAGCTCGCACCGAAGTCTTTGCAGCATGTATCCTTGAAGGGTCTACCTTGAGGCGGTGAAGAGTAGCCAACGGACAAATGTTCAGAGCGGACCCATTATCGATGAGCACTCGGGACATATGAGAAGACTTGTGCTTAACGGATATGTAGAGTGCTTTGTTATGTCCCCTGCCTTCAAGAGGGAATTCCTCATCAGAGAAGGCAATCAAATCCTTGAGAAGTACCGATCCCACGAATTTTTCCAGCTTGTCAGCTTCCACGATCTCTGGCACACGAATTTCACTCAACACCTTCATTAGTGACTTTTGATGCACGGGGGATGTCATCAAGAGCTCGAGTAGGGAGATCTGAGCGGGCATCTTTCGTAATTGGTCAACCATGTTATACTTGCTTGCTTTGATTACGGCCAAAAATTCCTTAGCCTCTTCATCGGTGACCGGTTTTACAGGTTGAGTACTAGCTTGACCATAGGTCCGTCCAGATCTTGTAACAAGGTCCACATCCAAGTCATAGGACCAAGGCACTACCTTATTATTGACATACTCATACGGCTGAGGCACCTCTATCACTATCTCTTCGTCAGATGCATTCTCTAATGGGGGCATGTCTACAAGCGAAGGATCAACCTCTTTCTTGTCAGCATCAAGTGTAGCCTGCTCCTCCTCCCAATCGATGATGAGGTGGGAGATAGTAGAAACTATGTAGTTACGATAAGCATACACCATGGTGCCATCATCTACCATTTTGGCAACTCTTTCTCTCATCACCGATAGAGGGACATCTTCCTGACCTCGGTAATACCCAGCTCTCACTAGCCCGTTATAGGCGTCTGCCACGTGCACTTTTGAGTTCCTGATCCGTCCGACTTCAGGTTCTAAGATAGCATTCACTGTACCCTCATGCTCTGGTAGCGGATTTTTTTGAACATTCGGTCGAGCAGTCTGAAATGAAAAGGCCTTTGTATCCAGAAGATTCTGGATCTTGTGCTTGAGGGTGAAACATTCATCAGTTGAATGCCCCAGTTCACCATTATGGTAGTCACACTTCTTCGTCGGGTCGTAACCACGAATGCCTTCACGGTTAGGGCGCTTTGGCTCACTAGTAAGCAAATCTTTCTTTCGGAACTGTCAGCACTTGGGATGGAGATCCAGGGAGAGGGGAGAACTGTCTTCTATTATTCGCTTGGGCGAATGATTGACGGCCAGTGGGTTGTTGTTGTCTTTGGTTCACCTGTATAGTTGGGGTACGTTTGGCACTTTCTTGGCTATAAGCCACGTTTACATCCACGGCTGCTTCCTTCTCCTTCTTGTCAGAGAACCTTTTAGTAGATGGCTCAGAAAACCATCCTTCCCTTATCCCATCTCGATCTGTTCTCCTACAGGAATAAGCTGATTGAAGCTCTCAACATACGTACTGGCCATTCGATTTCAGAACTCAGATGGAAGGGTCTTCACGAAAAACTTCATCAACTCCTTGTTGGTAGGCTCAGGAGTAATTTGAGCCGCCAAGTTTCTCCATCTCACAACATATTCTTTAAATGACTCACTCCTTTTCTTTTCCATCCGCTCCAGGTCTTCTGGGAAGGCGCGATGTCCATGTTGAACTTGTTGTTTAAGGAATGCGTCCGCCACTTCGTTCCAGGTTTCGAGGAGGTTTACGTTCTTCATCACGTACCAGTTTAGTGCGGGCCCGGTCAAACTCGCATGAAACGATTGGATCATAAGGGGCTCATTTTTTACATGCTGGGCCATGCGCACGTGGTACATCTGCAAATGAGACTTTGGACAGGATGTCCCGTCATACCTCTCAAACTTTGGCATTTTGAACTTGCTCAGCATTTTAACCTTCTCATAGACTGAGAGGTCAAACGGGAGTGAGTTTTGAGACTCCTGCAGCTGTCTCACTTTCTCTTCCAGCTTTGTAACGCGCCCATCCTGATCTGTCTTGGGAACCATGTCATCTTCCAGCTCGGGCATTTTGTCATCACTCATTTGGGCCCTATTTGCTTGCCTTGGGACTACTATCTCGGGGAGAGCGGGTGGAGGAATTGGGTTCACTTGGAGGGATTGGAGTTGAGCTGTTACAAGCTGCAAGGAAACGGCTAATTGTTTGAGTTGATCTTCCACGGAGGACATGCGATCACGCATCTCGCCTTGGTCGGCCATTCTTGCTCTTAATCGTGTGATGATGGGTGAGCGTAGAGGATCCGTTGCCACCTAAGTGGATATGAATACACATGAGCATTTCACATAAAACATGTCGGTCCATGACGAAAGTCTAACTGCTTTTATTCATTAATGAAATTGTTTTTGACATTAATAATGTAAAGAGCTTGCAAAATCTTAAACTAATCAAGTAAACGACTCAACTTCCTAAACATTAATTCAAAGTAAAAAGACCGAATAGATTCAAGCCACTTTATTTGGCCTGATCTATAAATATATGGGAAGCCAACGCTCGACGTAATTGCCTCTTCTCCTTAGCGCCTTTCTTGGCTTTCTCTTCAAGCTCTTCAATCTTCCTCTTGTGATGATTAAGCTCCGCTTGTTGAGTGGGCTTCTCGGTCACATCTGGCACTTTTGGGAGATACTCGGTCGGAATCTGTGCTGACGGATGTATCGAGCCGTGGCATAGTAAGTCTTTTCCTTCCCCTCGAGCTCATCTTCAGGTAAGCTCAACTTTTGTTCGCGACATGCAATCCAAGCTTGTTCGATACAACGGAGTTCCTTCTTGTGATCGCCATCCTTAGCAGTGAACTGGACTTGGAACAAACCCAGCTTGAGAGGGGGCGGTAGATCTTGCACAACTCGATATTGACGAGCCACTCGGAGTGGGTAGTAGGAAGTGACACCGGTGATCCCCAATAGCGGGATCGGTTCATCATCCCCATGAGAGAGACGTGCTTTGGAGACTTTGAACCATTTAGCATGCCATAGGAAAATCTTGGTATTCGGATTTTTCAATAATTTGACCCATTTTGAGTAAGAAAGATTTGGAGTTCGATCTTGATGATTTTTAAATACTTCGATGGGATGATGGAAATCAGTGACATTAATAATATTTATGCGAATATTGATCTTACTCATGTGAGAAAAGAACCAGATTTGTAAAAGCTCAATTGGTGCACGAAAGGTTTTATCTTCATCTTCCTTAAACCGGGTGAGTGAAAAAAATGTTTCAGCTAGAATAGTATTGACAAAACTAATCCTAGCACATACTTGTTTGACCACCCATGCGATAGAAGGATTAATGGCGCCCTTACGAAGAGGGAAAATAACAAATCCGAAAAAAGCTAGGAGGAAAATCCTACTTTTTAAGAATGTTAGCACTAGCAAAAATCTGATCTAGGAAAGAAAAAGGACATGCAAGACAATTATCTTTCAGCACTCTTTTTATCAAATTCTTATCCGTCTTAAGAAAATCTGACAAAATTGATTCTGGTTCTAGTCCGATGGGTGGATTTATTAATTCCAATTCCAAGGGTTTTCCTATGGCAATATTGTATTCTTCAAGAGTCGGAGTCAGCTCATGCTTACCAAATATAAACGTTGATGTTTGGGGGCTCCAGAAATGAGCAAGTGCTTGCATGACGCCACTCTGGACATCAACGTCAAGGAGGGGAACAAGGCGACCAAGTTTGCTCTCTACATAGCTTTGGCCCTCGTGGCCTAGACGATCCCACCATGATTTGAGTTCAGCCTTTGGTGCTGGCACAAATCGAATGTCGGATTTTCCCATTTGTTTATAGATCAGGACTCGACCAACCTAAGTCATGGACCAACCAAATACGTAAATAAATAAATTGCAAGAGTAAAGGATAGTGAGCTTACTTTACCATACTATTAAAGCAACCACATAGACAAGCGCATGAAGTGTGGGGCTCGATTTCTATCTAGACAGGCTTAGCAAAGTGGAGTTAAAAGGGTGGGATGACTTAGTTGCAGCCTCGCATACCAAGTCAAGTCCTCCTAACTCCAGCTCAATCAAGAATGATACCCCAATGCGACGCAGCCTCGCGGGCAGAGGTAAACATTCTTGACACCAAGAAAAACTTTCGGGATTGAGTTGGGCAACCTCTACTACGCGGCCTCGCGGTTGAAGTCGTATCCAACTCAATACCATCCTATGTATCCTAGTGCGGCCCAGGTCCGGCCACAGGTTGTGTGTGCAATAGTGTAGTGTTAAATGCAAGGCATGCACAACAGTTTATATCAAGCAATACTTCAACATGAAAATAAACCATACATTCCTTCACCTCCCTATAAAACATAGGTTAACAAACACTTCCCCTTATACCTCCCAATTTGCAAAAACATTTAACACCTTAAATGTTAGGGACGTACCTGGGATCCTCGCTGCCAAACAAAAATATTTTTCAAAAAATAGAATTGGCCTAAGTCTACTAAGAGTTCAAACTCAAGTCCCAAGCGGAGTCGCCAAGCTGTCGCGACCAATTTTTCTGGTGAATCACCTAAAATTTGGCTAATGGATTATTAAGTCTAGACTTAATTCAGGCTCTCCCAAGCCTATACCAATTCGCGACTTTCGGTTCAAGTTCTTAACATGCAATTTTTTTTTTTAATTAGGAGTCACCACTAATCTATTTTTGGTGGGTCGATTAGAAACCCAAGTAAAGTAACGGGAGTTTCACTTTACTCCTACGAACCAGAGATTATGGGTACGGGGACTTGGTTACACTAGATTTCTCTAATGCCCTTTCGGTACCATTCTTTTATTTTCAAAAAATGTTTTTGTAGGCAGCTTAAATTGATTTTAAATCTATTTTCCTAACATGTGAAGTGATCATGCGGGTGCGCGATCCACCAATTCAACACCTGATAAACAATAAATAAATTGCAAAAACTTACCTCAAAGCAACGAAAGCATCTGCAATGTTAAATTAAAATCCACATCAACAACCCTAGATATGGTTTCTAATTAACACGCAATTCATTTTTTTTGTTTTCACTTAATTAATAAAAATCATGCAATATGCAATGCGATATTAACTACATGAACTAATTCTAAGGACATACAACTTCTAATTAAATGGGCCAAGCAAAAATACTAAATGATATGCATTTCAATGAATCTAACCCTAATGACGTGCATATGACATTTTTTTGTGTTTTCTTAATAAATGTGCAATCTATGGAATTAACTTATCCTAAGGCATTTTTTCATGAAATTCGAAATTAGAAAAATGCGAAAATTATCTAATTAGATTGAGATCCTATTCAATTTGTATTAGGAATAAGGTTGAGCTAAATCCTAATTTAAACTAAAATATTATCTTAACCCGAGTAATCCTAAAATGTAATCTATTTAAGAAAATGCCTAAACTTATAACAAATTAAGAAAAATATTATCTAAAATTAAACTAAGTGCAATTTAACCCTAATATGCAATGACGTACAAAATATGCCCTAATTCTACATGACATATGCATGATGATTTTTGTTTTTGTTTTTGTATTAATTAATTTAAAATGTCAAATAATTAAACATGCAATCCAAACTAAAAATCTAGCAACCTAAATTGATTGATTTAATTTTTTTATTTTTATTTTTAAGATTCGAAATAAGATTCCTATTTTAAGTATGTAAACCCTAAACGTGCAATATTATAATTCGAACATTTCAAGATAAATAAAACAATCAAGAACATCCAAAATTACTAAAAAATATCACGCATAATTTAGATCAAGAGATGATATTTCGCTAGTAAAATCGATAAGTTTGATCTTAAGCCTTAAAGATCAAAATATCAATTTTATTCCCACTTGATTAATTATTTCATCTAAAGCCTTATAGATGAAATAAAAAAACCTAGCGTGGTTGCGAATTAGGTGATAGGTTAAAATTCCCAATCACATATTAAAGACTAATTATACTAAAAAGGACAAGATAAAGTAAAATAACAAAAATAATGAAAATAAAATAAATAAATAAATAGAAGAAAAAAAAACTACCTAACTTGATTCTTCTTTTTTTTTTTTTTTAGGTGAAAATGATGGTTGCTCCGGTGAGGGGGATTCGCTGGCAACGGACTCCGGCGAGAGCAGCAAGGGTAGCTACCGGCGAGGGACTCGGCGAAGCGGGGCGACGGCGAGTGGCGGCGGGAGAGGTTCCAGTGGCGTCGGGTCGCGGGCTTCAAACGGTGGGGCGCTGTAGGGATGGCAAGAGGCCTCGGGCAGCTGGTGCGGCGGCGTCCTGTGAGCGGAGATGGGCAGCGATGGCACCGGGTACTGGGTTGAGGCGAGCGGCGCGGTGGCGCGGCGAGGTCGGGAGCGGCAGGTTTCGGAGCTCCAGCGTCGGCTGGGCAAGAGCGCGATCGTCGCGGTGGACTTCGGCTTCGGACGGCGTCGGAGCAGCTCGGGTTTTAGGCGTCGGATTGAGATGCGGACAGAACGGCGAGACCGGTGGCGTGGTGTGGCGGAGGCGAGTGGACCAGCGAGGTGGCGCGGCGATGGGCGTCGGAGGCGCTCGGCAGCGGCGTCGAGGGGTTGCTGTGTCGGCGGCAAGGCGCGGCGACGGTACTTGCGGTGGCGTGGCGGCGTCGGGCTTCGGTGGCGTCGTGGGTGGTGCTGGTGCAGTGCTCACAGACGGAGGAGGCGCGACGCGAGCATGGGCAGGGGCTTCCACGCAAAGAAGATGAATAGTAGCTCCTCCTGCTGTTAGTGTAATTAGTCATTTATTTGCTCGTATATTAACTAGGGGTGTGTAAAAGAACCGGGATCCACCCGGAACCGCCCGGAACCGGTGGTTCTTGAGGGAATCGGTGGGTACCAGTCCGGTTCCCGGTTCCATAGGCGGATCCATCCACCTGCCCACCCGGACCGGATCGATTAATTTTTAATATTAAAAAAATTGAAATTACTAATTAACAAACCCAGCATCAAAAGGCAAGTAGTGCACGCACCAAAATTAGTCCCGATCTTTGCACACAGAAGAAAGTCCTGATCCTCCTGAGGCGCCGCTCAGCCCCTGACCTTTCGAGATTGCTTGAGGGACGGTAAGCCTGAACCCGACTCCCGTTTTTGGACTGTTCTTGAAACAATTGATGAGGCGATATATCTTATTTAGCGAAATCATTATCCTCTGCATGGAAGAGATCACAGCAAGCCGAATTTGCACATCGTCGCAAAGCTCTGCATCAATAGTGCTTGCGAGTTGCTCTTGCTATTGATATGGATATAATAGAGTGGAAGTAGTTTATCTTAGCCTCTGCCAAATGTGCATATTGTTGCAGAGTTATCTATTATCATGCATAATAATTCGTTTTTCGAGGAAGTTGTAATTCTACAAAAGGAGAAGATCCTGTCATGTTGCTAGTTATAGACTTGGAAAATCTTATCTATGGTTATTGTGTAGATGTAGTAATTTTGAACGATGTTTTGCAGGAAAAGAGCTCATGCTTCATGTTGCAGAGTTGGTTATGAGGCATCCTGGACGGACCAAGAAGCAAGAGCCTGTGTCCACCGTGAGTACTGGAGCTTTGAAATCCGGCAAGGGTGGGAAAAAGAAGAGATAGTCGAACATAGTTGCAAATGCATCACCGCAGTTATATTATTATTTTGTGAAATCGGTTCTATGGATCCACCCGGAAATCGGACCGGACTGGGGTCTGTGTAGCATCTGGAAATTTTGACGACCCTCGATTATGCGACGGTCAGTGATAAATTGATGGAAGTGCTGTCGGACTATGTCGTTGGCGCCACTTTCGGTTGCCTTTGATCACTTTCATTATTGGACCCGATGCCATGTTACGCGATGATCCTAGGATATACCTTCATAGTCGCGCCTTGGTCATGTCAAGACAATTTGATCATCGCATGACCTATCGTTTCGTCGAAAATTTCTTTTACATAATGTCACGGTTGAGACCCTCTTCTACCCGCATGTGTATCCTATTAACCGAACCTTCCATGTACATTATTGCGACCCCATGTAGCCATGTAAGTAGTTGTAATTCAACCCACGCACGTGCTGAAATTAAAAGTTTGATTTTGGAGAAGTTGGACCGTGCATGAGGATCGTGCACGTCTCTTCATTGTGCGAAATTAGCAAGTGAAGAAACAAATTTTAATCAGCATGCAGCCCCTTCTTTACGCACGTGAAGAATCGTGCAACTTGTCAACCATTGAAGGAATGTTGACCAAAAGGCCACGTGGCTTCCCCACTTGATTGCCAACGAAGAAGAAGCCTACGGAGAAGTTGTGTTGGCTCGGCAAGAGGGGAGATCCGCATGCAGGAGGCCACGTCTTCAGCAGCTGTCCCTTGCGCGTGCAGCCACCGAAAAACCTGCATGCAATTGACTAATTAGTCAATTAATTGAGGAGCAAAAAGGGCGGATTAGTCGAGAGAGTGAGAGAGAGCTTCGTATGAAACCAGTGAGAGGGAGAGAGAGAGAGAAAGCAACGAGCGGGTGAGTGCAGTGAGTGAGCGAGAGAGTTCGAGAGCGTGCAGCGAGCAAGAGTGAGGGGGAAGAAGGAGACTGCCTTCTGTCAATGTGGGTGCGCTGCCACTGTCGACGCTGCTCGTCTTCGCCGCCGTTGAGCCGCACTGCCGCACCGAACCCTTCGCCCTTAACATCATAGGACTCGACGCAAGTTGAAGTCTACTAATCTATGTTGTTTAGTGCTGTTGCCATCTTAGAAAGTGCATTGATAAGCTGGATTGTTGGATTTTGATTCTGAATGATGATTTATTGAGCGACTGAGACCGTTTTGAGGCTAAAGAGTCGAGGAAATGCTTAGATTTTCATATATGGTTTCGATTTCTTTGGACTTCATTCAAAACAGATTTGATGACTATGAAATCTTGAAGAATTCGGCCATTGATTTGAGTTGAAAAGGAAAAACCTCCCGATCTGTACTTGAAGCTTTATCTACCACGGCATCGGTCTCAAATGTTTTAAGAAAATATACGGTGCTTTCATATTCTGAATTTTGTGTCAATTCTTTTAAAACCATTGGAGATCAGGTTGACATTTCGGACTCACTATACAAGTTTTTAAACTCATTTATCATTTTGAACAAAACTTGGCCGTAGATTAACTTGGAAAAACCGCTTGACTCTTGCTGGAATTTCTACATACTGGGGCCGTTAATCAATGATTCAAAATGGAAAAGAAAATGTTTTGGTGCCCTCGAAGTTTCAAATTTTTGCAAAAACCAATCTTTGAAAACCTTGAAGTCGGGAGTGTACATTTGAATTTCCAATGTGCTGATTTCAAATTATTTGTGCGTGATAACTTTCTTTGATTTTGGCCGTGAGGCGCAAGTTCAACCCGAGAATTTATACATGGGTTTTCGAAATACATTAAAGGTTAGCAGTGGAAATGGATTTATGAGTTGATTACTATTTTGCGGTTGAGTTTGTGGATTGATTCCATTGACATGAAAATGGCATATGTTTTAAGGCCTGTTGTTGTCGTATTAAATTATTTTGGCATTGAAATGATTTGATTGATATACCATGGCTGAGATGTGATTGACGTCGTCGGACTTTTGAGTCGACGATGTCTCGGGAGTCGGGATACCTAGAGGTTCGAATGTGTCGATGCCATTTGGATGCCTAGGGTCCGCAGTGCCCCAGAGGTACCACGGGAGTGTCGGGATGCCCGATTGTATTATGATACATGCCCAGAGGATGAGGGGTTGTATTATGATGCATGCCCGGAGGGTAGGGGTAACCATTTTCATGGCGAGCCTCGGAGATTCCTCGTGATGCCAGGTGGGGTGTAAGATGCCTAGGGGTGTAATGTAACATGCTCCGGATGCCCTGTTGTATTTTGAATACATGCCCGGAGGCTTTCGCGACGCCAGGTTAGGTGCGAAATCCCGAAGGGACGCAAACACTGGTCCTCTGGGCTAGACATAGGGAAGTGAAAATGAACTGAGTTTTTCTAAAAATAACGACCTTGTTGATAACTGCGCTTGATTATGAGACTGAATTATGTGGCATGAAATGAAACATGTCATTACAGTTTGGCCCTATAATCAGGATTTGCGTGATTGAAATGATACATTCTGGTTTTGAAATTGCATTGCCATTGCTTTGAAAAGTTTTATCGATTTGATGCATACTCATTCTTTGATTACCTATTTTATCTATCTTGCATGGACTTGGATTGTGATGGCTTGCATAGTATAGCTTGGTAGATTTTCAACTGCTGGGTGGTTGTACTCACCCTTTTTGGGGACTAACATTTCAGACTAGACAAGATACCTCTGCTACCACCGCCACCAGCAAATGGACTGGGTGGTTGGATATGACCGTGAGGAGGACAGCAAATGAAGGAACTTTTGGACGCCGACACTGATCGATGGACTTTAAGTATACAAATGTTGGCAAAGATGTCGGTCATCTTTTGAAGTATAGCCGAGTATAGACTACGGCATTTTGGTGTACCAAACTAAAGATGTCCATCTAGTTTCATGTAAATAAAAGTGTTCGGCTTATTACCTATAAATGTGTTTAGTTGGTGTACATCGTTTTAATTTGTGAAAGGGGAGTTGATGGATGTGCTTCCGCTATGTAAACTGCGCAGGGACCGATCTAAAAGATATAAACCCCTAGGACTCATAGACTTATTATAACTCTTTGGTATCAGAGTAATATATTATTAGGTTAAGAGAAAGGCAAGTTGATTGTGGCGACCCTAACGGATTGGGGGCTGTTCGGGGGTGCCATAGTTCGGTTCCTGGGTGGATCTATGCAACAAACGGGTGGATCCCGATTCCAATTTTTCGGAACCGGTCCTTAGCGGGCGGTTCCTGATTCTAGGTTGGGAACCGCCCGCTCAGACCATGCACACCCCTAATATTAACTATATCGCATATTTAATTTGCATATTTAATTATGTTTGATTACACGTATTTAATTTTACTGCAATTAGGATCTTGGTAGTTATGTTCGTTACTTTAATGATAGCGCACTTGCATGATCACCTCATATGTTAGTAGATAGGTATAAAAATCAATCCAAACTGCCTGCCGAAAATCATTTTGTTAAAATGAACAAGATTAAGTACTGAAAGGGTACTAATTGGTCAATTAGTGTAATCAAGTCCTTGACCTTAAATTCTCTAGTTACGTAGAAAGTGAGGTACACTCCCATGTCTCACTTGGTTTTTAGCCGACCCCAATAGGCTAGTGGCGACTCATTTTTGCGAAATTTTTAAGAATATCCCAACGTCGCTTGGGGTATGGGCTTCGGAGAGCTTGCGTCTAATCATGGGCCTTATACCTGTCCTTTAGGCAATACCCTTAAACCTATTCCCTCCCCCTGAGGGTAGGTCTTGATAGCTTGGCGACTCCGTTGGGGACTTGGTTTTAGACCTTAGATGACTTAGGCCAAAATTAATCTTGTTCAAGAATATTTTTATTTGGCAGCGATGATTCCAGGTACGCCCTTAACATTAAAGATGTTAATTTTTTTTTGCAAAATGGGAGTTATAAGGGGATGAGTGATTGTTAACCATTTATCTTGTAGGTGTGGAGTTGTGAACAAATATTCATGTTTTGAATTTATGAAGTGTTGCTTGCCTGTAAATTGTCATGCCTATGTTTCCTGCATTGCACTACACCATGGCACACACTACCTGCCGTTGGACCTGGGTCGCATAGGATCACTTAAGATGGTGTTAAGATGAATACCACTCTGACTACAATCATGTAGTACGAGTCGTCCATCTCAACTCCGAAATTTCTTTCTTCATGTTGAAGGTACCCACCCCGGTCTACAATTGCATGACACGGGTCAGTTCTTTGATAAAGCCGGAGTCATGAGTAACACGACCCATTCACGATCTTGTTGGTTCAGTTCAGTGATCCTATGACTCCATTTTGAGCCGTATAGAGTAGAAATCAAACCACCTCCCATGTGCATGTCTATGTAATTAAAAAAAAAAAAAAACAAAAACAGAGACAAAGGTCGGTACCCATTGTAAGTATCATTTTCCTTTTTATTTGCTCATTTTGTATTGAACCTCCATCGTGAAATTCGCGAACATCAATCGATTGTCCTCAATGCTGTAGGCTTATAATTGAAAAAATTAGCAATCATTTTTGACAAGTGAACAATGAATGCAAGTTTTAAACACTTTGATTTGGCCCTGTTGAACACATGATTTTGTTTAAATTTCTAGTTATGGGCTCAAAATCACATTTAAAAAAAAACTTTCAAGTTGTAATTTTATATCGGGGCACAAAAATTGAAATTGCATTTTTTTTTTATCAAATTCTCTCATTCTCACGTTTTGGGACTAAAATGCAAATCATTTTGTGTACAAATTTCTCAAATTAGAAGTCACTTCATTTTTCTAGGAGTAAAATCACAAATCAATCTTTCAAGAATCAATGACACTTTTGCATACGAAACTTTTGGAATAAAAGTAGACATTCGATTGATGGCCGTGGATTGATTATTTTAATGATGTCTTCTCTTATAATAAAATCTTGGTGAAATACCAAAACCCCGTAATAAGGACTGTGGGGCATGTACCATCACCTCGATTTTATTGTAAGAAGTGACCTCATTGAGATATCATTTTCTCTCATTCACGTATTGACATTGTTGTCTTTTTGCAAGTTATGTGCGATGCTCCTTGACATTCTCGTGGTGACCACATAAAGATATGAATTCTAGAGCTAGGACAAGAGTTGATTTTTACTTTCATCTGTGCAAGAGTTTCTTGTATCTTATCATTGTCTTTATTCTTGTTAAGAACTGTGTTTTCCATTTTGGGTTTTGATTGTGAATCCAATTGATGCTTTTGTAAATCATGCGACATGCATTTTTTTTTTTTAATGATGAAACTCAATTTCGTGAAAATCATCCTAAAAAAAAATAAAAAAACTCAGAAGTGTTTTAAATGAACCTTTACGTCTACCTTCAAAATGTTTTGAAAATGAATTAGAAGAAAGCCTTGCTTAAGGCCCTCTCTTCATGTGGTCACTTTCTCGGGTAGAATGAAGAGTTTATTTGAGACCGGCATCTGCCCCTTCAAAAAGATAAAAGTGTAGGCTCGTGGAACGTGAGGAGTAAGCATGCGTCGAGGCATCGTCAACGCCAATCTTCCAATAGAGGCGGAACGAAGCTGAATTCCATTCTAGGAAGTTTCTTTACTTGGAGATTGGGCATCGCCATCACTAGATTGTTTTTGTGAGTTTTATCAAGAGCCGCATCATATGTTACTAAAAGGCTAGCATTAAGGCTTTTGCGCATTTTGGCAATTAAAGCATTTGAACATTTGGCTACAAGAGCTTTCTGCAATCAACATTAGAGATTTGTGTCACAAAACACTACTTTGTTATATGCTTTATCGCAAGGAGATGGAGCAAATGCCTTAGGTGCCAAAACAGCTCATCGATCTCATTCACTTTACATGATGAGACAAATGAAGGGAGTTGCCAAGTATCCAAAAAGGCGAATTTGAAAACACGTGAAGGGTAAATGGTGTCGATTCCAATTGCTCATTTTGATAGCGTCTCTGGCATGATTCATTCTTTCCTTTGATAGGAAGACATCAAACGCTTAAAGAGAAATGCAAGTGAAGGGTAATGCCAAGTTACCAAATATCCATGAGGGTGAATCCAAGAGATGTTAACCCTCAAAGGATAAAAGTGAGTGAGGGGTAATAATGTATCGTTTCCAACATTTCAATCCCTAAGGATTTTTTTGCACTAATATATACTTTTACATTCTTTACAGGGTTACCAGATTGCCATGCCTAAGGATTTCAATACCATTCTTCTCAATTTTTTCATAAGTAAAAAAAAGAAAAAAAGAAAAAAAAGAAAATTTCCATTACAAAAAAGAACCTTTGGCACTTTCCTAGAGACAAGCAAAAAAAAAATGAATAATTGAGAAAAGAAAAAATTTCTACAAACTTTTTGAGCATCCTTTTTATCTCAAAATTGTTTTCTCGTTTTGTGGATTATTCATTTTGAATCAAATTTTGCTATGGAGATTGATCTACTCAGATGATCTCAACAGAGTGAGATGGAGATGTTAACAATGCCAAACAAGAAGTGCTTAGGATGAAGAAAGGCAAGCCATTCCCAAACACATCCTTCAAACACTTTTGAGAGTTGAGTGAAAAACAACCCTCTCTTAGGACAAAGGATTCATTCGCATTGAACATAAAGATCGAAGTGATAAAGGCGTTTCCTTCATCAATCCCAAGCATTGCACTAATCTCTTACTACCCCTTTGGGCAGAATAAAGATGATCATTTAAAGTACCCCTATTGAGAACGACCCTACATTGGGGCAACATAGGAGGTTATGGTCGTGTTTTAGAGTGAAAGGTTGAGAAATATTATATTACTTTCACTTGCATCAATCTTCTGGTGATAGTTTCAGAGGAATTCTCATTAGATTTTGACTCATCCCAATGTGAAAAAGAGCATTTCCTTCTCTACTGAAACACTGATATCCATTGCCTTAACCTATTTAGGCATGATTATTCATTTCTGAACACCGAGCGGTGATCATCTTCCTTCAATGGGACAAGGTATAAGGATTGACCACATACAATTGGCATTTACGAGAAAACATGAAGAGCATCTTGAAAGTCATAAGAGCTCTAAAAGTTCAAAGAGCGAAAAGTTCGACAAAATTAGGAGGCATAAAATAGCAGTGTGTCTAGTAAAAGTAAGGCCAATGCCCGTTAAGAAAAAGAGCCAAAAGGCTGCATCTTATGCGAAAGAAAAATTATCAAAGTTCAAGTGCTTGCGTAAAAAAATCATCACAAGTGCAAAGGAAATTAGAAAAAAGGAGCAAAGCTTCCATGCATAAATGATCATTGAAGAAACTTTCGAGATATGTTGTATTCCAAAACCCAAATGATTTCGAAAAATCGAGTGACCTGGTCACAATGCCATGATGATCACTGACTCCTAAAAACCCTTTTGAAAATTTTATGCCTTTCGAGCCTTTCTTGAGTCAACATTACAACCCTCTTCCGAAGTCTCTTCTGATTGAGATGGTTCGAGTGAAAATGAGAATGCCACAAAGAAGCTACTGCTTGAAGAAGTGGAATCAATTCTATCTTGTCTTCTCTCCCAAGTTCTCGACTTGTGAACTCGATGAAGATAGTGGCAAATGTTCCTTTATTGGCCTCAAAGCGATAATTCCTTTGTGTAAGCCCATAACCGAGCCTATATTGCGGTCCTTTCAAAGGACCCTTTTGATCGATCAGATTGTGATCATCGTGAATGTTTCTGAAGGCCTTTGACATGGGTTATGTGAGATGTCATCAGTAATCAATTACTTCCCACGCGAATAGATGGGATTGAGCAACCATTTTATCGAGAGTGTGTGAGAACTAAGAAGCTCTAGTTTGACATGATTAATGAGCCATTTTCACGAGTCGTAGTCGTTCTGATAAGAACTTGATTCCTAGAGAATTTGATGATTAATGATACATCCTAGAGCAAGATGACAATTTTGCACTACATGATGCTAATTAGGGGTGTGCAACCAGACCGGGTTTACCCGGTTCCCGGTCCGGCCCACCCGGAAAACAGGGTCAGGAACCGGTTCCGGTTAAAACCGGGCTGGGAACCGGTTCCCAAAAATCAGACCTTGTTTAAACCGGTCCAGGAACCGGTTCCGAGGGATTACCCATCCGGGAACCGGTTTGACCGGACCGATTTGGGAACCGGTTGGAGAACCGGTTTTTACCCCCATTAAAACCCTAAATTTATTTCTATCTTTACTCGCAGAGGCGTAGATGCAGAGAACTAGACTTCCCTGAGCTCCTCTCGCGGTTCCCCTCGTGCTCGCACCACCGCCGCCAAGCTCCTCCTCCTCCCCCGCCCCGCCGCCCCTGCCGTCACCGTCACCGTCACCGTCGTCATCACCCCCGACAACCTCCACCTACTCGACCCCTTCCTCGCCTCCTCCTCCTCGCTCCAGCCTCTCGTCTTGCCTTCCCCAGAGCCCCTCGCCGCGCCACACCCGCCGCGGGTGCGATTCGGGCTCTATTTTCGTAGCTTTTTGCCAACGTGGATTTCGACTCATAAAGGTGGTTTTCGTTTGGTTTTCTGGGTGATGGGGTGGAGCAGGATTTGGAGTTTGGGTGGCGGGTGGTGGTGGCCACGGTGATCGGTTTTCTGGGGTCAGCGTGTGGGACGGTGGGCGGCATCGGGGACGGCGGCATTTTCGTGCCCATGCTCACCCTCGTCGTCGGGTTCGACACCAAGTCTGCTGCTGCCATCTCCAAGTGTGAGTCGGACAAAATTCCTCAGAATATCATAATCTCCTTCTCAATCACTTTTATGTTTCCTTCTTTTAGTGCCGTTGCAAGTGGTCATTTGTACAGGATTCGGTGCCTACCATAGGTTGCAGTGAGATTATACTAGAGTTGTAATGAGATGTGACGTGATGGTGGTGAACACTTTCCTTTTTACCTTGCCACACGCATTAAAGAGCACACAGAAGTAACCAAAAGGAAGGAAATCATTTTTTAATGAGCTTAGATTGATAATTACGTTCGAAAAGTGGAAAATTTTTTCTCTGTGTTCATTGTTTCAAGTCCAGCGTTTTTTGTTGTTGATTTGAGGTTTGTTTATGAATTGTTTCCTTTTTTTTTGGCCTTTCCTTGCTTCTCTAGCTAAAGGAGCTGGGAAGAATTATGCCAACTTCTCAGCAAGGACTTTTGTTAATTGAAAGTTTTGGTATTTGTGCAGGTATGATAATAGGGGCATCCACGGCCTCTGTCTGGTACAACTTGAGAGTACCCCATCCGATGAGGGAAGTTTCCATCATAGACTATGATCTGGCCCTTCTGTTCCAGCCCATGCTAATGCTCGGCATCACCGTTGGTGTAGTGCTCAGTGTGGTCTTCCCTTACTGGCTCATCACCGTTTTAATCATCATACTCTTTTTAGGTTTGTCACTGGGAAATTATGTTCAATTCTTTCTCGTTCTGCTTTCCACTCTGATTTCTTTAGCTCCTCCTGTAAGTAGAACAATTTAGTTATTGACCAAAAGACTGTCAACATTTTTCTTGGCCATTTGAATGATTAGGAACCTCGTCAAGGTCGTTCTGCAAAGGGGTTGAGATGTGGAAGGAAGAAACATTCTTCAAGGTTAGTTTGATTCTGATTAACTGAAGCAAGTCAATGGTAGGGGTTATTTAACGCACCTGACTAATTTTGATCTTGATATTTTTGCTGGGGATTGCAGAAAGAATTGGCCAAGCAGCAAGATAACTCATCTAGACTTGCTTTTCTAAGGTTAATTTTTATGCAAAACAGGTTCCAATATAAACAGGGTCAACCCTGTTCCCGGATCGGAAAAACAGGGTGAGCCGGAAACAGGGTCCAATAAAAATAGGGTAGGGAACAGGGTCCAAAAAATGAGAACTGGTTATAATAGGGTAGGGAATATGGTCCAGGTCTAGACCCTACCCACCCTGGACCCGCTCACCCCTAATATTAATTGACATCGAATGTTTTTTTAAAGTAGTCGAACTTAGCTTGATTGGCTTGTTCAATTAATGCTGCAATATCACCAATACATCTCTTGATGACGTCTCTAATGACATTTGCTCAAGCTAAGTTCGACATAATTCATCAGTGAAGCCATGCAGTTTTAAGGAGTTAGAGTATGCTTCCCTAAAAACCAAAAGTTCATGGTTAGCCTCAAACCATGCCATCTTCAAAGGTTCATGGTCAGCCTCAAACCATGTCATCTACAAGGTTCATGGTTAGCTTTAAACCATGCTATTTCCAAGGTTGGTGGGTTTATCCTTAAACCACGAGGTTGGTGGCTTTTCCTTAAATCACAAGGTTAGTGGGTCTATCCTTAAAACCACGAGGTTGGTGGCTTTTCCTAAACCACATGGCTTGTGGTTTCATCCGTAAACCATGCTTGTCCGCTCCCAGTCGAAACCCGTTCGTACATGGTGAGACCTACTTCCTAGTCGAAACCCGTTCATATATAGTGAGACTATCATACCCGGTCGAAACCTGTTTATACACGGTGAGACCTATCTCCCAGTCGAAGCACATTCGTACATGGTAGACTATCATACCCGGTTGAAACCTGTTTGTACAAGGTGAGACCTTTCTCCCAGTCGAAACTTGTTCGTACACGGTGAAACTATCATACCCGTTCGAAACCCGTTCATACATGGTGAGACATTTCTCCCAGTTGAAACGCATTCATACACGGTGAGACTATCATACCTAGTTGAAACCCGTTAGTACACGGTGATACTTTTCTCCCAGTCAAAACCCGTTCGTACACGGTGAGACTATCATATCCGGTGGAAACTTGTTCGTACACGGTAAGACCTTTCTCCCAATCGAAACCTGTCCGTACACGGTGAGACTATCATACCTGGTTGAAACCTGTTAGTACAGGATGAGACATTTTTCCCAATCAAAACCTGTTCGTACACGGTGAGACTATCATACCTGGTCAAAACCCGTTCGTACATGGTGAGACCTTTCTCCCAGTCAAAACTCGTTCATACACGGTGAGATTATCAAACCTGTTCGTACACGGTGAGACTTTTCTCCCAGTCGAAACCCGTTTGTACACAGTGAGATTATCATACGCAGTTAAAACCCGTTTGTACACGGTGAGACATTTCTCCCAGTCGACACCCGTTTGTACACGGTGAGATTATCATACCTAGTCAAAACCCGTTTGTACACGGTGAGACCTTTCTCCTAGTCGAAACCCATTCGTACACGGTGAGACTATCATACCTGGTCGAAACCCGTTCGTACACAGTGAGACCTTTCTCCCAGTTGAAACCCGTTCGTACACAATAAGACGTTTCTCCTAGTCGAAACCCGTTCGTACACGATGAGACTATCATACCTGGTCGAAACCCATTCGTACACAGTGAGACCTTTCTCCCAATTGAAACCCATTTTTACACGGTGAGGCCCTTTTTACAGTCTAAACCATAAGGTTCGTGGGCTTATCCTTAAACCACACGGTTCGTGAGTCTATCCTTAAACCACACGATTAGTGGGTCATCCTTAAACCACAAGGTTTGTGGGTTTATGCTTAAACTATACAGTTAGTGGGTCATCCTTAAACCACAAGGTTGATGAGTTTATTCCTAAACCACGGGGTTCGTGGGTCTTTCCTTAAACCATACTTTTAAAATGCTTATGAGTCTATCCTTAAATTGCGATTTTCGAAAGGTTCACGGTCAACCTTAAACCATGTCATCTACAAAAGTTCATGGATTTTCCTCAAAACCATGTATTTTCAGCCCGATCGAAATCCGTTGTTACACGGTGAGACTTCCTCGTTCTTCTTCTTATAACACGGCATGCTTCTGTAGCCCGGGGTCTTTCCTTTTTCTTATAACACGGCGTGCTTCTATAGCCCGTGGTCTTTTCTTTCTTCTTATGACATAGTGTACTTCTGTAGCCCAGGGTCTCTTTTTCTTCCTATGACACGGTGTGCTTCTGTAGCCTGGAGTCTTTCTTCCTCTTATCAACACGACGCACTTCCATAGCCCCGAATCCCTTCTGTCGACCTAGTGTGTGCCTATGCACCCAAGGTCCCTCTCTCATCGAAACAATTTATGTGTCTTCTATCTTTGAATACAACCTCTTCAAGCTCCCATTAAAAGAGAGGCAGTTATTGATACCTAAATTTTACTATTTTACTTAAAACTTAATTGCATGCAAAATTAGGAATTAGTCGCTTAAAACAAACAAACAAAACAAAACAAAGGTACAAAAAGGGGGGCGTGGGGGGCCGAGTTGGGCCGAGTTTGGCCTTGGCCCAACCCGGCCCTCCTCTTTTCCCCTCTCTCTTGCGCACGGGGCCTGGCCCGTGTTGGCTTCTTCCTCCTCCCTGTTTTTCTTTGCACACAGAGTCTGAAAAATGAGGAGGAAAACTTGCAGAACACAGGGGGCAGGGACAGAGGAGAAACAAAGAGATAGAGAAGGGAGAATCGAGAGGGAAAAGGAAAAAGAAAATGAAAAAATAAAGAGAGGGAGAGAAATTGAGAAAGGGTAGGATCCGAGGAGGGAGGTGGTGTCGTCGACGTTGCTCGACGACGTCCGAGCCCGAAGCCATTTGAGCTACCGCCATCCAAACCCCTGCACTCGACGCCGCTACTGCCGATGCCAATATCCGCAACACCCACCGCCGTTGCTCCCAACACCGAGCCAGCCAAAACCAGAGGGAGTGGGAAGATGAACTCAGAGCCTCTCAGACTCGAAGATTCGAGGCAGGGGGTTGGCCAAGGGCCAAGATTTGATTGTGCTTGATCAGATTTGGGAGTAGATCGAGCTCCGCCACATCACCAGGCCGGCCGCCACTGTTGTTTAGTCATCGTTGACACTGCCAGGCCACACCTTTCTAGAACCGTCATTGCTCACCGAGCCGCCGTCCTTCAACCTCAACTGTGGCAGCGTCTGGGCCCAACGCTGTTGCTGCCCATCCTCCTGACACCGTGTCGAGTTGCTTGTTGCTGCGTCCGTTGGCCTTCGACACGAGCCCCGTCGTGCTGCTCACTGGCCCATCAGTGTTGCCTCCGTCTTGATTCCATCCCTGACACAGCCACCCTTGTTGCTGCCTAACTCCGTCGATGTCGCCTCCACCGCAACCACTGTGCAAACCCCGATGACGTCGTTGCCCCTTCACTGCCCGCGACCGCCACCTGCCACGTCGCCGCTGCCGCCCACTGTGTCGCTGCCATCGAGTCGCCACTGCTGCCCACCGCATCGCCGCCACTGAGCTGCCGACGTCCCGCCATCCCCTCGAGTGCCGCAAAGAAGCCTTGGAGAAGAATGCACGAACTGGGTCACAAGAGTTGGATCGGGTGCAAATTCTTGGGTAGGGTTTTTTGGTAATTCGGGCCATTTGACTTTTGGGCTTGTGGGCTTGGGTTGGTTTAGTGTGGGCTTGTGTACTTTGTTTGTTTTAAAAAGAGATGAGGGGGACCTTTTGGGTTGGGCCCACGCTTCTGGCCGAACTTTGGTCCGATCAGACCGGACCCAACCCGGTTCGACCCCAAAAATAAAAAAATATAAAAACATATTATTTTTTTAAATTTAAAAAATATTATTATTTTTAATTTTTTTAAAATTATTAATTAAATTTAAAAAAATTGAAAATTTAAAAAATGTAGGGTTTGATTGGGAATTGCCATGTCTTGACTTTTTAGTGTAATTAGGCATTTATTTGCTCATATATTAATTATATCGCATGTTTAATTTGCATATTTATTATGTTTGATTGCACGTGTTTAATTTTACTACAATTAGGATCTTGGTAACTATGATCGTTACTTTAATAATTGTGCACTTGCATGATCACCTCATATGTTAGTGGATAGGTATAAAAATCAATCCAACCGCCTACCAAAAATATTTTTGTTAAAACAAATAAGATTAGATACCGAAATGGCACTAATTGGTCAATTAGTGTAATCAAGTCCCCAACCCCAGATTCTATGGTTACATAGGAAGTGAGATACACTCCCATGCCTCACTTGGTTTCTAGCCAACCCCAATAGGCTAGTGACGACTCATTTTTGCGAAATTTTTAAGAATATCCCAACGTCACGTGGGGTACGGGATTGGGAGAGCTCTCGCTTAATCATGGATCTTATGCTCGTCCTTTAGGCAATACCCCTAAACCTATTCCCTTCCCCCAAGAGTAGGTCGCGACAGTACTGTGCTAGCTTTCCTCCAAGTATTGACACTTGGTCTAGGGTGCACTACGCACGCTACGGGCTGTGGGCTGCCCAGCAGGCTTGGCGGATCCTGTACACCAAAAAAAAAAAAAAAAAGGAAGAAAATATTGCAATCTTCTCTTTTTTCTTGAACTCAAAATTGCTATGATGATGCCAAGTAATAGGACAGACATAGTGTTCATCATGAGTGTATTACCACATGCAAATGAGGGAAGACAAAATCCAAATCTAGTAGATGTGTTTGTACCGCAAAATGATAATGGCGGTCACCCTTATTGTTCCACCACCTTATCTCGACAGAGTTGTGTTGCTTTCGCTACATCTTCATGCAGAGATCTTTATTGCTCTCTACCCTGCATTTAATAGAAATGATTTAAGTGAACACCGAGGTTCCACCAACTAAAGTCGAGGAAGGCAGGCGCAAATCAGTGTTGTTCGACGGACGCCGGCTGGCGTCGATGCTAAATAAGCCATCAGATATGGCAATGAAGTGGGAGATCATCTCGCATCTTTGGGTGGAGGTGGCGGTAATTGTTGTATGCCGCGAGCCAAATTTGAGTGGATTGCCACGCTCATCAGCTGAGGAGAGCAGGAGAGCTTCTCGCTTATGTTTGGCTCCTGCTCGTGCATTTCGGGCTGACCGATCACTTCAAGATGACTCAAGGCCATGCAATAGCAAAGCTTATATAAAGACAGGAATTTTTCAGAGATCAGCATGCATCTTCTGCTGTTGCGTGTTCACTTTTGAATGGGGTGTTGCATCACTTGAGTGACTAAATCATCTTTGTAAATATTCTGGGAGGCCTAATCCCATATGTAATGTGCATAAGTTTTTCAACAGCTTTGGCTTGAGGTATCTGTATTTTTTATGAAGGCCAATCGGGGCAGTTTCAAATCTGATATGGGTTACTTGAAGAATTTGAGTATCTATCCCAAGTTTAATTTGTTAGAGAAGTCATTTAGGCAACAAAAAGCTTTTAACTTCGCCCAAAGCGGAAGAGTTATATGCCAAATACAACTATTTGTTCATGTCGTCACAAGTCTCGCTTGAAAGCTTCAATTCTTAGAGAACCATTTCTCCCAATGTATAGATAGTGTATGGCTTAAGCTTCTTCTTGCAATAAGTTGCACTTTACAAGCGAAATAGATGTATGTAGAATCATTGCCAACTAGATGAAGGCGTGCTTTTAACATTTAAACACTCTCACTTACATGTGGACCAAACTTTAGTCTAAGACTATATTGTAAACTCATAAAATAGAAGAGACAAATTGGAACTTTAAAAGATATGAATTCAGAGTCTCTTTCTAAGATATGAAATTTTATGGAATTAATTTAATCTGTTCTAAAATTTTAAATATTCATATGATAGTGTGTTTTTTTTAATGTTTTTAGTACTTTAACAGACATTACCACATCTCATATAATAGAAGACGTATAAACAATCGCAACGAGAAAGCTAAAATCAATAACAAGCATCATATCTGAACTCTTGGCCTTCATTTTCGTACATATCAAGTTTCAGGAATGGGATTCCTTTCACAGTTGAAATAATCATCCAAATAGACAACCCATTTCGACGATTATCCTCCCTTTTCTTCCAATTTGGAGGAGAATTGTACTCAAAAGCAAAGGATTTTCCCATCAAATCTTGTTTGATTGAGCCAATTTCACAGTGACTCTAGATCAGTTCATATCCACTTCCCCTTTTGGAAACCCTCATGACTGTCGATTAAACAACAAGGATTGATTTGCATATCATGTCATAACGATAAAAATTAACATATTTTAGATCGAAATTTCCAACCAAAAATTTTTGTTAGAGGAAGTGACAGATTGTGCACATTATATTATAGGTTAAGGTAAAACACTTTACACGAATCGATGTTTAAAATTTTGCGGTCCACATGACACGTAATTTGAAAATAACATAAATTTGTGAGAGACGACATAGAATAGAAAGCTTTAATTTGTAAGTTAAGATCACAGAATAATGAAAAAAAAAATATGTGTCCATCATGCAAATTTTATATCCTTATCCCGTCAACACGTTGGTGGAATTTTCAGAAAAGCTGCTTTAGTGAAAAGATATGCAACATGGTCCCACCTTCGAGAGATGACACCTCCTTCGCGGAATTTCATTCAAAAATTTTGGTTACTGCTCTTATATGTAAATGCTGGTAGTAACATTTTATTTTATTTAGAACAAAAAACAATATTTTATTTTATTATATTCGGCAGAGACAACTTTAAATATTCTGCTATATCTCCCTCGGAAGTCGAGGAACTAATATTAATCAAACCATCTTCTTTGTCAAGAATCCGACTTTTACTTTATTCTTTCTTTCGTTTCGAGTTATGATTACTGGGCAAATTGAATGATTAGTGCTTACCATATATCTACATTTTCTTATTTAATTTATCTAGTGTAATTGAAACGTCGAATTTGTATACTTAGTGAAGGAGTTCATACATTAGATGCACAGACGAAGGTACATGAGCGGTACCTTTTTTTTTTTTTTGTCAAAGTAACATTTCATTCGTTTTCACGGAAATATAAAAGAGAAACATCGCAATCTAACTGCAAATCAAGACAAATTCCAGATAAATTCAAACAAAATAAGCTTCAAATAATAAGAGGAATCATCCGAACAAGGTTAGAAGTCATCCCCTAAAAGAGCAAATATGATATTTATTCAAACTAAAATCAACGGCCAATAACTGCATTCATTTTTAGTAATGCGTACACACCGAGATTTCTATCTATTAGTACAACTTTACTCGCTATGCGCGCCTAGGTTTAACGTCATTAGTACTATCACCAGATTTCTATCTATTAGTACAACTTTACTCGCTATGCGCGCCTAGGTTTAACGTCATTAGTACTATCACCAGATTTCTATCTATTAGTACAACTTTACTCGCTATGCGCGCCTAGGTTTAACGTCATTAGTACTATCACCGTTGAGAGAAACAACATTGAATAAGCACAAATATGATAGTTGTGATAGCAAAACATTCACGAAACTCCCTCGATCTCTTTCGAAATTAGATTTGTACACTAGCGAAATTGAGGGAAGCGAAAAACCGAAATTATACACACGAAGTCCCCAAATCTAGACTAGATTGGGATACAAATCGCCTCCGAAGAGGAAGAGAGGAGTTTTTAGACCTAGACTAGATTAGAAGAGAAAAAGTCTACAAAGCGAGAGGAAAGTAAGAAAAAGAGAACAAAGAATCAAATAAGCCAAAGAAAAAAGAATAAAAAAAGGAAGGGCAAGGAGAGATTTATCTCAATTTTTTTTTTCTCCATGAAGGTTAGGGAAGAAAGTTGTGTGAAAATTAGTGGGAGAAGAGAAAACCCTAAAGGAGAGAGACTTTTGGAGAGAAAACACCACCACTTGAAACTGATCGATTTACAAGAAAAAACCTCTACTCATGATTTTTTGTAATTATAAAGTAAGTTTGAAAAGTCATACAATCCATTGCAACGTGACAATGTGAAACACGTTCCTAGTGAAAGCGAACCTCGGAATTTGGATCGACCAATTAATCAAAGCTCTTAGGCCCACATTTTGGAAGACAACGCTGCTTTTTATCAATTGCATCTGATGCTTCTTGGACAAGGAGCAGTGCTGAATATATCTTCGTCTCAAGCTGGAGGACCGAAGAAAGTTCCTTTCCTTAGAATGTTGGAATCTAGAGCAAAAATGATAGATTTACACCAATTTTTCTTATGTTATTTTATTAAAATAAGGTATGGCCACTAAGCAAAAATAAAAAATCAATGGATCTTTCTTTTTTCTTTGGATATAATCACTCCCTTAAGTAATCATCTAATTCACGGATCCCTTAAGATTAGTGATTACATCCACTCCATCAAGTAATCATCGAATTTCTCTTGGATTGGTTCTTTCTTTTCTCTTCGGATATAATCACTGAAAATTGAAATGTTTGCCTCAATACTAGTAGATATATACGGTATGATTAAATCATATTTAATGTATGATAAATTCATCTTTTGAATACATCAACGTTTCATGCTATGTGTTATGTATCCTCTCTCAAAATTTGTTGGTGTATGTATTGTGTTGGAGAAAACTTTCTTATCTACTTTGAAGTTGATAAAACGCTTTTATCAGTCTAGTCTGAAAACTTGTAAACTCTATCGTCAAAGTCTAAAGACCTCCAGATTCAAGATTTAAAGTCTATCATCACTGATAGTTTCCAGACCGTCGAATAAAAGATTTATCCGATGAAGAAGACTTATCTAGATGCAAGTATATCTTTAAGGATTTGATTCGTACATTTGAAGGGGATCTCACGGCTGGAGATAGCATCTCGTGATCAATTATTTTTATTGAAATAAATTATTCTTATTGAAATCAATAATTCACGGATCCCTTAACGTTTCATACTTGGAAGGTTCTACTTATAGAAATCTAGATCCTGATTGTATGGGCGAGCATGATTGGTGGGCTATCATCACATTTCTTAAATAACTCAAGATCTTCCTAATTGATTCTGTCCAACGGGTAGATTGGAAGAACTCCTTTGGAACGTGCTAATGGTTATGATGGCATGGAGAAGTATATAAGGAGGACGCTCAAGTTATTTGAGGGTGTGCGTGAAAGAAAAAAATTATAAAGTCTAAAACTCTTAGTTCTTTGCTGTTATAATTTGTTGAGTTTAAACTGTATTCAAAAGAGAGATCAAATACTTGTGAGACCTTGAGGAAGTGTAGTAGAGTCTTTACACTGTGGAATCAAAGATATGACACTGTAAAATCTCTTTTGGTTTTTAGTGGAATTCAGCCAGTGGACTGTCAGTGCAGGGGAGTGGACGTAGGCTTGGTCTAAGCCAAACCACTATAAACTTGTGTTTCAATTCTCTTTCCCTAGTTTCTTTACTTAATTCACAGTATTATATATCAGTTTACAGTCTTTTATATCTTCAATATATTGTTTTCATATAAGTCGAATTAAGTTGTTAAGTCTTGCAAAAACTTCTTTAACACTTATTCACCCCCCTCTAGGTATTCATACTAGCATTATCATATTGTACTACGATAATTGTTGGTACTTCAATCAAATTATGATTGGTAAAAATCAGTAACTTCAAGGGTGTTTGTAATATACAAAAATAAATGTGGGTAAATCATTAAAGTAGGTGGTAATCTTCGAAGTATGAAGATATTTTGATACTTTTTAAGGTAAAAAAAAAGTTGGTGATTGACTAAAATTAGTTGGTATTTTAATGTGACAAATGTCGGCACATCAATCAAATTAAAATTAGTTATTGATAAAAGTAAGTAACTTCAAAAGAATTTGAAAAACTTAAAATTAAATGGTTGTAACTTATTAAAATAGTTTAAGAAATGCCGATACTTTTTAAAACCAAGTAAGATAAAAAGTTAGCAAATGATTAAAATTAGTCGGTATCTTGACAAATGTTCGTAAACCATAAAATGAAATGATGACATATTGTGAAAATGGTTGATAATTTTGTAAGTATAAATAAACGTTAATATTTGTCAAAACTTATTGGTAAAGTTATTCACGGATGACTAGTTTAGCAACTTATTTGTCACTTTTTTTATTACCAGCAGCATACATTAATATTGAATTGGAGAAAATTGTTCAAAAAATCATAAACCTATAATACGGTGACCAAATTAGTTATAAACTTTTTAATTTAATCAATTTAGCTATAAATCTTTTGATAATTTACCAATATAGTCATTCCAACCAATTTTGGCAAGAAAATTACCAATGTTAGAGTCCAACCAGCTGTCCTACGCGAGACGGCTGATGCTAATATGGACAAATATTGCAAAAATTATAACAAGTTTCTGAATCTTATTTTTTATTCTTTTATTCTTTTCTTTTCCTTTTTTTCTTTTTTCCTTATTTCCGTTTGTTGAATGGTAGGCTTGGACGATGCCTCTGTTGGCCATAGGCGAGGTTCACCCACTCTTTTATGGCTAATGACCTCTATAAGCCATTGTGGAGGCCTAGGACACGTTTGGTAATGGTCTAGTTTCTCTATTTCTTCTTCTTCTTCTTTCTGTTCTTTGGAATAGAAATAGAATAGAAATCCGTTTGGTAATTTTTTTGTTTCCGAAAATAGATTTGGAACGGAAGCAATGAACAAAAATAAAATTGTTTCTTTGTTCCTGAGAACAACTCAAGAAACAAGTCTTTTCTCTTTTCTTTTCTTTCTTTCTCTCTTTCTCCTCTCTAGTTGGTGATCGGCCAGACGAGGCTTGGTGACCTCATCAAAGCCTCGATAGCCCTCAGTGAGGTTGCCCTGAGCTCACTAGCCACCGATGAGATCCCCTTAAGCCTTGCTATGGCCCAAGCAACACCAACCTCGCAGTAGTTGGGTGAGGTCGAGCATCGCTAGTGGTTAGGTGAGGTCATTGGGCGAGGCCAAGTCTTGCAGGTGGCTAGCGACCTTGCCGGCTCTTGTCTAGCTGGCCATGGCCAATGGCCGATTAGAGGAAGAAGAAGAAGAAAAAGAACGAATAAAAGAAAAAAGGAAAAAGTAATGAAATTATTAATAAATTAAAAGAAATTCTAAGTCAAAGAAATATTTGGGTCATATCAAATGCCTTTCTGTTCCGAGATTAGAAATTTTAGACAGTTATTAAACGCTTTCAAATGCTCATAAACTTGTCTAGGGAATATATATGGAAAAAAAAACATTTCTAAACAGAAATTATTCCTAGGAACAAAAATATTACCACACGCAAACCCTAGCAACCAATGTAGGAAATAGAAAAAAAAGAAAAAGAAAGAAAAGGAATGACAAAAAAAAAAGAGAATTCTAGAAAATTATAAAACATACAAAAATTGTCCACAATTAGCATTGATCATGCCCCGTATGATAGCTAGCATTTATATTAATGATTTTCCAGTTAAAATTAACAAATAATCAAAATATTTAAGACTAAATTGGTAAAATCGAAAATTTAGAACTGGATTAACCCCATCGAATTGTTTTTGGCATTATAACTTCATGAAATGTTAGAAATATCCCAACGACTCAAAGTGAGATTGAAGTTGTTTTTCTTTATTAAGAAAAAAAGGATGGAATAGAAGATTGCACCATGGCACGATGAATCAAAGTACTTTCACCATCTTTCAGGTGTACGGTACAACATGGCAACATGTCCTGTCATTTTAATCAAGTAAAAAATGTTGTAAAATTCCTCTATGATATTATGACAAATCATAGAAATCAGGTGTAAGAACAATTTATAAAAAAAACCCACCCATGAGTAGTCGCATTAGTGTTTGTTCTCTCTTGCAACGCTGCGGTCGAGAGTTTGAATCCCCACGTTGCTATTGCGATTTAAGTGGGAGGTCCTGGTGGTGAGATGCTGGGCTAGTTTTCCTCGAGATCTTATATCTAAATAGCAGCTTGCGGAGAGGCCCAACGGTACTACCGAGTACTGGAAGGTCGTGTGACCCCAATTAGCGTAAGCGAAAGGGGGCTCCGGCAGTTTCTCGGTCACCAAAAAAAAAATTGTAAAAAAAGTGAGGATACAGTACGCTAATATACCTTAGAAATTCCCCGTGAAGCACGTTCGCAATTAGAGAGAACTTCGAAATTCGAATGGACCAAATTATTAAAGCTCGATGGACTTTTTTTTTTTTTGTCAGTCCTACTCTATGCCTACTCTATACTCACTCGCAGACTTGTGCTCTGCCTCTTGTAGGGCGTGGGAGTCACAACCCACTCTCGAAACTTACGCGTCCCTACCCCCATCCCCCCTGAGAAGGTGGGGCTGAGAAGGTGGGGATTTGAATCCCTCACCTCCCCCTTCCATGTTGGAAGAGTGGCCACTGGGGCGAACCCCCAGTGGTTAGCTCGATGGACATTCGAATCGAACATTTGTAGGATTTTTTTTTTTTTTTTTCTTGGGTTCAGAAAACATACATATTAGTCAAATTAAAACATACAAATGAGGTGGCCATCCAAGTTTTTGCTTTGATTTTAGGGACGGTCTTGAATCTAAATGCTGCTTTTGCAATGATTCGACATAATCTTGGTCCTTAACTAGATCAATGTCGATCATCATTATTCGATTTTCAAACGATGGCGAAACCTTTGTTTCGGTAAATATTATTTTGGCCAATTCTTTTGATTTTTTTTATACCCACATCGTTACACCCCTAACTCAACAAAAACAAGGGTAATGACACAGCTATCCTTCACCCAAGAGACGCAGCTTTAAACGTATTTATAACTTAATCTAATATTGAAATATATACATCTATATATTTGATAAAAATTCATCTGATTAAACTATCATAGCTTACTATACTAAATTTCCAACAAACAACTTAGAAGTTCATCATAGTCATAGACAACTTGTACCCAAAATTCTCACTATCAAATTGCCTTCCTGATAACGATAATGCTCTCATCCTTTTTACAATTTGTTGAAGAACCTGAAAAGTAAGTAAGATAAATGAAATGTGCAACCACAGCCTAGTCAATAATACATCTCTTCTAAGCAAATCAAACATCTACTTTGTATGTTTAAGACACAAAAATGTAACTAATTCACACAAAAACTTGTATATAAAGAACTCATAAGATCAAAATGAGTTATATATTACTTTGGCATATTGTACTCACAGTAGAACTATCATTTTCATCACTAATATCAAAACAAATAATCAATGATCTAATCCACTGATCAATTTCATCAAATCACACGTTAATGGTCTATTCTATTGATCAATCTCACAGCTGATTCTTCAAGAAAGATTCATTGATATGCAACCCTCAAACTATTAGGATTTGGCGCATAATCACAAGGAAATAGAGAATAAAAATGAGAAAAAAAAAAAGTGAAGCACAAGATTTTATCATGGTTCACTCTTAAATTAGGGCTATATCTAGCAAACAGTTCCACTATAATTAGCACTTGACACCTTTTTATTACAACCCTCAATTACAAGAGAAAGAGATAGTAGCTATTCATGGGCCTAAGCTCTCGTGATCCCTTGGACCCATGGGAGCGAGACCTTCGTGTTTTTCTGTCGATAGGGAGTATGAACCATACCTCAACATAAACTATTCATAAAAATATAAGAAGACCCACCATTCCTCTCTATATGGGATTTTAGACGTAAGAAGATGACGAATCCAAGTCACTAGTCTAGTTGCGGAACAAAGAGGAAATGAAAGTCATAACTTCTTGGCGCGTTTTCAGGATTTTATCTCGTGAGACAAAATTAGTGAAAGAAGGCATAATGATGGCCTTAAGTCTTTTCTGAAAACTTAGATCAGCAACTAAATTGGCTCACATCAGCCACTAAATAGCATTTCACACCGACTGATCACCTGACCTATACGCGATAAAAGTGCATATACATAAGCTCGCATCTGTGTTATTATATCTGCAAGACTCTATTTAAAGGCAACCGAGACGGACCAAACCCGATTAAGGATTTGTCATTACTCGGAATCAGGGTCTATCTCAAAATGAGCTGAGCAATGGCCTGGCCTTGGGTCATCTTGAAATGATCAGTCAGGCCAAAATGAGCCATCAGGAGCCAAACATGAGTCAGAAGCTCTCCCCCTCGCCTCAGCTGCCTGGCATGACTATCCCCTCTGCATTGGCTCGCGGCGTACATCAATATCTTCGTCCAGAACTTGGCGATTGTTTCCCATTTCATTCCTACTTTCATCTCTTCGAACACCGCCACGATCCTGCATCCATCGAACAACACGGACTTGCTCTTTCCACCCTTCACTTGAGTCGGACGAACCTCAGTTCTCACCCTTAGCAGCATTTTGGAAGCTTTCTGAGGATACAGGTTCATTTCATTTCTCTTCCCTCTATTGATCACTAGATTTTTAATCCACTGATGGGGTTCTCTATTTGATTCGGAGTTGGGTATTCGGTGATCCTTGAAGAACTTAAAGGCCTCCGCAAAAGTGTCGCGGAGCCTTATTTCTCCGATTACACTGGGTAGCATGGAAGGGTACATGACCAGAAGATAAAACATGTACCTGGAGAGAAGTTTGCTCACCCAAATATTATTATCGACGGATTCTCTCTCTTGATCCGAGTAGTACAATAGTTCGGTGGCGATGTGCCAAGTTAAGACAACCTGGTCAAGATCCCCCTCAGTGCCCCACTCAGCTTGAGGTATATGATAATCATCGAGTAGCTGAGCTATATGATAATCATCGAGTAGCTGAGCAAGGGATTTCTGAATATCCATGGGAACTGACATGTGTTTCTCCTCCACGTTGTGAAGTTCTTCCTTGACATGACCGAAGATCCATTGCCTAATCTTGCCGGACATGTCTTCATGGAGGGTGTAGTGATACTTTTCTAAATCTTTATTGATCTTCAAGAACTCGAGCATGTTGTGGCAAACCAAGGGCCTCTCTTTAGTGCAAAAGCTGAGCAAGCTGAATTGGGCAATTGAATGTGACCACCTAGGTTGTCTAGGCAATCTTACGGAGTTCACAGCACGTCTCAAGGCACTGCTCTTGTTGCGCTTGCACAACCAAACGTCGCTCCAATCTGAGGAAACCAGCATCAAAATCGAATAGGTCTCAAAGAAAACAATGACACCCAGCAACAAGTAAGTGATGAAAAGATCGCATTTCCGCCGGGGTGACTTCTCAGCCAAAGAGAAGAGCACCAGCACCAATAGAGTGGACGAGAATGTGAACATGCGGAGGCTGAGTCCCTGCTTGGTGTAAAGCACCATTGCCTTTGTGTGGAGCATATCGTAGATGAACCCGAGCTCAATTTCAACGATCCTAAAAGCTTTCTCATAGTCCATCACCTTGAATATGGACTTGCTAATATTCTTCTCATCATGGCTGAGTATCAACTCAACAAAGAGGCACTTGAACATCTGAAGCAGGCCATAGGCTTTCCCAATGTCCTGAGAATCGATCGCGGAGGATGGATCATCACCACTACTACAAACACCTTCTGGCACTTGGTCCTCAATCACCTTGTCCGCCACAACATAATAACCCTCGTCCTGCTTCAAAGTGTACTCCTCCATGAAGCGGGGGTAATTTGGGCTTGGATCAGGCGTGGGGAGCATCGACCGCTTGAGCTTGTCATGGCTCGCCATCCAAAGAGCACACACTCTCTCCCCGTACTTGATGAACCCGACCAATGCCATCACCGACGAGAGATATGAGAGACAAGTATTTGTCCATGCAATGAAAATGATATATGCCGTGGCTGATGTTTGAACCGCTAGGCTGAGGCAATGCCTGAGCCAGAGTGCATTGTCCTCCAGAGAATAGGAAGTGATTGTATCAGGGCCACCCAAGAGAAGCAGAAGCAGGGGGGACCAGAATGCGAGCAACTGGTCATTGCTGTCGAGGTGACCGCCAGTTTTCTCCCTCACTTGTGCGAACTTGTTGGAGAGGACGCCGAGGGCTACCGTGGTGAATGAGTCCGAGGTCACGTACGAGGACCAGACGACAATCCTGAGCATGAGATTGTGGCTGGACTTCCTCTTGTGGCCGAAGAGGATGAGTAAGATTTGGATCGCCAGTGTGAGCACCACCATGGCTCTTAGCTCCCAGAAGTTCCAAAATTTCCCCCAGGAACGCTCCTTCATTTATGAGTGGTTTTCTGATTATCCGAGAAAGAGAGGGATGAGTTGGTGATGAAAATTTGGAAGTTAGTTCGAGAGAGGGAGAGGGGGAGAGAGAGAGAGAGAGGAAATGTGCTCACCGGGAGTCAGTTCACCCAGCTGGACTTTAAATATGCTCCAAGCATATGTTCACTCTATGATTTAAAGGAAATGGGCCTCAACAGTCAACACGTCGTGATCAAGTTGAATTCCTTGCAAATTGAAAATGAGATTGCGTTTTCTCGTGACATTCAATGCGTCTTAATCCATTGATAAACAGGGCGGGAGAGGCGTGAGAGGCGTGGTACCCGACCTAAGTGTCCTTCAGGGTGACCATGCTTAAAAAGTAATCTATTTTCATTATAAACTAAATCGGACTGGGCGGGCGGAGGCGAGTGGGCTGGGCCTGAGATGAGAATTGCTTCCGAGGCCCATCTATTTCGCTCCTTGGCGCGAATGGACCTAGCAGGCCCAACAGACCGCCCGCCTTGCGAAGTTAAAAATGATTATTGATTTAAAAAGTAGGGCTGGATTGAATAGCTTTTATTGTGCCACATCATCCAACTTATATTACATACATGTTTATTAATATCTTCTTCTATTACGAGCCGAGTTACTGATGATCGACCGGTGATGAGTTATTACGCATGGGTTTGCGCCCCATGTTTTTCTACTTTTTCAGTAGGTTGATTTCAATTTTATGTTGGGTATATTAACAATGACGAATGTGCAATGCATGTGCAACGCATTGGACTCCGACAAAGCCAAAAGTAGAGTCTGAAGCATATGGACAATTTATTCCATGAGCATGTTAAAGAGAAAATACTCTGTAAATAGCGAGAAAATATTAAGTACCTTGACGCAAAAGCTAGAGGAGCGAATGGAATTAGATACCCTAGTAGTCCTAGCTGTAAACAATGGATGCTAGGCGTATCACGTTATTCCTACTTTAAACTATTCAACAGTTGACAGCTATCCGGGCAAGGGTCCACGTCATCCCAATTCGAACCCAGCGGGCCGGCGGAGGACAGGACACCTGATTGCGAGCATGACTTCCGTGGAGAGAGAACCGCATAATTTTGCTTTTTATATTCTTCCTTTTCTAGTGCAAGATTAACGGACCGAGAGATGCCGGCGGTCTCAAGCTTGGTCCATTTTCACGTTTCATTCCCCTAATATGGAAGGGAATCTGAATAGAGTTCCCGAGTCTCATCTGTTGATTTCCACTATAAGGTGCTCAACTTTAGGAAGTGGTGATGATCATTACTCTCCTTGGAAGAACTCTTTCAACGCCAACTATGCACATAGTCTATAAATGGAAGTCTAAGGAAAGAATGCACAGGTACAGGTTTTAGAACAGGTCGTACACGGATTATCACTGCTTTCATAGAAAGTCCTTATCATCTTTTCTTTGTAGGAGAATAAAACAATCCCCGGAATTTTGGAATAGTACAAGTTTGCCCAATTAAACTGTTACACATTTTCTCCTCAAATTTCCTTTTTATTTTTATTTTTTTACAGCCGTTAACCCTTCATTATTTTTTCGTTAGCACATGCAATGCACAGAGGTAAAAATGTATTTCCATATCATTTTTCTAATGAAATCCCTCTTTGCTTATGGACTCTTGAATAATAACTCTCTATTGCAAAATTGAAACTTCAGATTACCTGATGAAAGAAAGCTCAATCAAATGAAATTTTTTTACTTAAAAACATATATACAAAAAACAATAGAAACAATCAATAATGATGATCTGCGTTTAATTTTGAAAGAGATGCTTGAAGGACATGGGGCATCGGTCCTCATTGGAAAGATTGTGATCCTCACTAAAGAATGAATAACAAAAATAGGGAGAAAATGATTATTTTCTATGATCTTTGCGTTTGCTTTGTTTCCTTTTTCTCAATGCATTCTTGTTACCAACTTTACACATAATTGATGGCATTATTTATGGCACGTTGTCTCAAAAGATGATATACATTGTCTCTTGAAATGCGATCCGTTCGCAATTGCCCTTGTTCCTCCCCCCTCCCCCCCCAAAAAAAATCGCCAGATCTCTTGCAAGCACCATGAAGCAGTTCTTGTTTGACTCTTTGTTAATTTCTTAGCAATAGCATAATTCAAAAAGTTGAGAATAGTTTGGAAAGAGAAATGTGAAATTTCTGTATATAAATCCATGTATCATAATGAAATTTACATTAGCCTATTTATAGGACTTATAAAACAACTATCTAAGGTAGCATATATCAATTAATACATGCACAATCAAGGAAAATATACGTACAATCTTGAAAAATATAAATAATCAACGGTAATATCATAATTGTTTCTGATATAATATCCATCTAAACTCAAGGTGACTTCAAATAGTTCAAGTGAAGTTTGAATCAATATTGAACAATGCTATGAAAACTTGTTTCTTTAAGAACGCCGCGTGACATCGGGCTTGGTAATTTTGCGGTGGGGCGATGTGTCAAGTAGCGTCTTCCAAATCTGCCTCATTTGAAAGTGGCGAGTCTAGTGGTGAGGTGGTGTGTCAGGCAGCATCTTCAAGATCTTCCTTGTCTAAAAGTGGTGAATCTAGTTATGGCGTTAGCTTCTCGAAATTATGCACAAAAGGTCGATAATTGGAGGAGAGACAACAATCAGTCAATGTAGCTGGCTGCGAAATAGTAATTGAGCAATGATGCCTATATGGCTAGCATTGTAGCATTAAGCAGTCTAAACGGTTGGCTTGGGAAGATAGATACTAAGCAATACGGCCTATGCGGCTAGCATTGAGAGAAAGCCTTCTTTGTGAAAAAAAAAAAAAAAGGCTTGACTAGACGATGTGGCCAATGAGATTAGTGTCGGAACATGACAATTATGGAATAGACTTGATTGAGTGTTTCCTCGTATGAGACTTGTGGGCTAATCTAGGCAAGCAATTTTCATATTGGTCGCAGCCCCTATTTATTAGAATTTTTTAAAAAAACTAATTTAAGAAGATTTTTACTCAAAAAAGTTAGTTTGACACCAACTTCCCAACTAGCACAATCCAAGCTCTATCAGGCTCGGTAGTTCTATGTAGAAAATATCATGTTTTTCAATCAACGGTTGGGAGCAATGATTTTAAGGCTCGATACTAGCCTAAAATCTTTGATTTTGTTTATTGGTACTGTAAAAATATAGTTAAGTAACTCATTCCAAGTAGAAAATACTCAATAAACAATATTTCATGTATTTTGACTTTCGTTGTCTATTTATAGCTGTGGTGGTAAAATAATATCTCGTGTAAATTTTTTTTACCCTTTTAGTAGAATAATGTTCAATGTATTATCTTTCTTGAGAAGCCGATGACTACCTCAGTAGCTAACTAACATGCTTTTATTCGATATGCCTTTTGGAAATAATATTTTCTCTACGTAGGCTAATTATCTAATTCCTATAAATAAATTATAAATAAATTATGATTATCCTGATTAGTATATTGAAAGTCCAAGTATCCTAATACACGATGAAAAACATTTCCCCGTACGTACGTCTCGAATTTCCTGGATCCTTGAACGGTAGAAACGGACATCTGTAGTCCAAACTAATTCAATTGAAATAAGAACACATAATCTGCCCGTTGCTCGTGCCTCATAACCCACACACCCACACGCGCGCGCACACAAAAACACAGAGAGACTCCATGGCTGCCGAAGTTCCAGCTTTCCTGCTCAAGCAGAAGCTTCAAAATCTGCGAGATGACGAAACAATCATCTATCCAAGGCTCAAACATAAGATCAACTCCTCCATCGTCGCTCTGCAACAGCTGCTGAGCTCCTCCGACGGCACAGACGTCACCAACTCTATGGCCTTGCCCTTCATATACAGTGCCGAAGACGTCGTCGACACGTACCTCCTGAAAAGAATGCAACAGCGACGCAAAGACTTCCTGAAGACACACCATTTGTTCCAGTACTTGGCTCCTCTATGGAGCCAAAAGGACTTGGGCAAAGGGTTGAATAAGTTCTTGAACGATCTCACGGCCTTGCCTTCTCATTCTTCTGAGAAGAACAATCAAGAAAGCAGAGTTCTTGGCAAGACCCAAGAAAAGGATCGCTGTTTAGTGAATACAGGGCGGTTTCGTCGCTGGGATTCGGTTGCTCATCTTTTGGACAAGGACTCAAACATCGTTGGTCGGGTATCAGACATGGCCCAGATGGTCTATCAGTTAATGGGCCCACAAGAAGAAGAAGCTTTGAGAGTCGTTTCCGTTGTCGGACCAGGAGGCTCAGGTAAGACCACGATGGTGAGACGTGTTTATAACAGGGTGGATGTGAAGAGGCACTTCGATTGCTGTGCTTGGGTCTGTGTGCCCAGAGAACTTGTGTACAGGAATGTTGTTATGAGCATAATAGAACAGGTTAGCATAAACAGGTTGAATGATGTGGACCACATGAATGATGATGTTCTTAGTGATGTGCTTTTTAAGGAGCTGATTAATAGGAGGTATTTGATTGTTTTGGATAATGTTTGGGATGCCGAGGCCTGGCACAGGTTGACAATTCCATTTCCGGACTCAAAAAAGGGTAGCAGAGTGATTCTCATTTCTCGTGATGATAAAGTGGTGAAATTGGCTGATCCATGGAACCTCCCGATGCATATCTGCAGGTTAACTAACGAGAACAGATGGGAATTGCTGTTGAAGCAAATGAAGGAACAGGAAGGTGGCCTGACTGAGCACAAGGACGAGATCATGGCAAAGCTCTGTCATGGTTCACCTCTGGGAATTCTTCTTTAGGGGGGATTCTTTTGAACACAGAACCAAGTGAATGGTCCAGAAAAATAGACAAATTCCCATCTTCTTGCGAAGACGAATCAGCCTTGCCGGACATCTTGGCCTTGAGCTACCAAGAACTACCTCCTGAATTGAGGGCGTGCTTTCTTTATATGGGTATCTTTCCAATAGCATCTGAGGTATCCGTGCGGAGGTTATTGTGGTTATGGATTTCCGAGGGTTTCCTCGATGGATTGCTGGGCGAAGAAAGAAAGAAGTGGGAACCCGAAGATCTCGCAGAGTTTTACTTCCAAACACTGGTTAATAGAAACTTGATCGAGGTCACAGAGTGGAAATTAGATGGATGCCCAAAAATGTGTCGAATGCCGGGAGTGATACATGAATTTTTCTTTCCAAGATCGGTGGATTCAGGTCTTTTCCACGTTCGAGAGAACTCAAGCTTTAGGATGTGCAGACCCCCTGAAAACTATAAAATTCGGCGCCTCGTGGAGTATTCAAGAATCATAAACTCCCTGGATTCTTTCCATGATCACAGGCTCCGCTCTTATGTATCTTTCATCTCCGCATCAAGGGGCATGGCCAATAGAGAGATAGGTATGTTTCTCAAGAATGTTATTAACAAAGGAGGCTTTGGATTGTTGAAGGTTCTTGACCTAGAAGGCGTGTACAAGCCCATGCTTCCTAAGTCGATGTGTAATCTGCTGCTTCTACGGTTCTTGAGCTTAAGGTCAACTGTACTGGATTCAATCCCGTCTGCCATCGGCAATCTCCCATGCTTGGAAACTCTGGATTTGAAGCACACTAATGTCACCACTATCCCAAGTTCCATTTGGAAGGCGAAGAACCTCCGGCATTTATACATGAACGGGGTACGCATTGATGCATTTTCCCGTAAGGCATCAAAGGGGTCTCTGACTAACCTCCTTTCATTGAGGGGGCTCTATGTAGGTGACAAAAAGGCCGTGGTCAACAGACTAGATCGATTAGTGAACCTCCAGAAACTGGGGCTCACCTGCCACGGAAACTCTTTGAAAGCAGTAGCTAAGTGGATCGAGCAGCTGTCTAATCTTCAATCTTTGAAGCTGAGATCGACAGAGAAGTTTGGTGAACCATCAAAACTAGAGGTGATATCCATGGCTCAGCATCGCAACCTATGCAATTTGTATTTGCTTGGTTCGCTGCCCATCCCCGCCAACCAGCTCTCGGGAGTGCTCCCATCATGCCTCAGGAAACTCACTTTGTCCATGTTAAATCTGGAGGAAGATCCGATGCCAGTGCTGGGCCAGTTGCACGATCTGAGCTTCCTTAGACTATTTGCAAATTCCTATGTGGGACCTCAGATGACATGTGTTAGTGGCGGATTCCCTAAGCTACGCATGTTGAAACTCTGGATGCTTGGCAAACTTGAGCACTGGACCGTGCAGGAGGGGGCTATGCCCCTCCTTCAAGAACTAGAAATCAGGCGATGCATCCAATTGAATAGTCTAGATGGACTTGAGCATTTGCGAAGCCTGAAAGAAGTTGTTTTAACCGATATGTTAAAGGGTTTTGTAGAGAAACTCGGGAGGAGCAGTTCGGATAAAGTGTTTGTCACAGTAAATGAATGGAAATTCTCTCGTCATCAGGTAAAACTTTCTTACCTTTAACTCTCAATTTGCATCTATGTCATGCTCCACGTCATGAATCCTTAGTCATTGTCTACAATTATGTTCTTGGAGATATGCATTTATCCCCATCTCAAGCCAAATGTAGATTAAAGAGCCACTTAGTTACATAAAGGGTGTACCTTTCACGGTCATTTTCTACCAAATCATCATGCTAATACTCTAAACAATCTTCACGTGCAGGGAAAATGAATCATCAAGGAATCAAATGTTCAAGATGAAACACATAGTATGCAGTCATAAATGTCCGTCTCTTAGCAAAAAGCATGCAGTATCAGGCTAAGGAGCTAAGTTTCCAGAGCTGTTCACTTCCAAGATTTGGCCCTATCTTATGAAGAATCTTCCTACCTAAGGAGATTGCGACAGTGGCGAGAACGTTGTGCGAGTGCCGTGTGAGTAAGTGTGCCGGGTTGGGCTTGAGAATCGAGTTTGTTAGTGGTTTGTATAGGGTGAACTCAATTAAGAGTGTGTCATTGTACTAGAGATTATTATTGTAATAAAATTTGATTTACTAATCCAAAAGAATCATCCATCACGATACTGAATCTTAGCATCACGGAAACTTTTTGACATGTTTACCACTGCTTAATATTCAAACCATGAAAAAAAAAAGGAAAAGGAAAATGCAAGGTAGTCCACACAAGAAAGGAAAATAAACATCTGATTTTTAATGTTATTGTTGATCGATATTGCAATCACGAGCTGAGTTCCTCTTTTTTTCAAGCTCGAAACTGCTATGATAATGCTAAGTAATAGGACAGAAATAGTATTGATAATAAGCGTATTACCACATGCCAAAATGGAGAAATATAGGGATAAGAACATTACAAATACCATAATTTTCATATGACGCCTAATTAAGCACCTTAATTTTTTTTAGACCACTTGAGTGTTATAACTTTGAAAAGATAATCATTGGAATTTCACACCAAATTGGTTGATATTTAATAGGCATTGACACAGCCTGTATAAAGTCTCATGTTGTACTATTTCTTAACTTTATATTGGGAAAAAAGCTACAAAAAATTCCAAACTTTACCAACTATGACACATGTACTCCGAACTTTTTTTAAATAATACCAAAAATCTCAAACTTGACACATTTACCCTAAACTCTTTTTGTGACATGGAAAATCCCAAACTTATCATGCTTGACACATTTACCGTAAACTTTTTTCTATGGGCAAATGTCTCATATGGATACAAATTTGGGATTTTTGGTGTCACAATTTTTATTTTTATTTTGGGTTAAATGTCTCACAGTATACAAATTTAAGGTAAATGTGTTACAAAGATACAAATTTGGAGTTTTTGGTGTCATAAAAAAATTTGAGATAAATATGTCACGGTTGACATAATTTAGGGTTTTTGGTGACTTTTATCCCTTTTTATATTTGGCAAAGAAAAATTTAACTATTTTGCTATATATACCACTGACGTTGAGTAAAATCCTACTTTTGCTTGTGTCTTCCTTTCATTTTGAGTTAAGATTAGTTGTGGTATACCGAGTAAATTGAATCATTAGTGTTTACCAATTGATCAACCTTTTTAAATAAGAAATTTGTATCTAGTGACAAATCAATATATTAGTTTCCACATAAAGATCTACATACAATGTCAAGTTTGTATTTATAGTCAAGGAGTATACATTAGAGACACCCATGCCCATGAGCACTATCTATTGAAACTAGAAAGAAAACACCTGGAGCACCAAAACTTGGCACGGGGAGATACTTGAGTACCAAAAGTTTGAAAATGTACATTCGAGTGTTAAATTGGAGCAAAATGGATTAATTAAAAGTTAACGGCGAGAAAATTCGATCAAAATGCTGACATTGCATTTTTCCAACAAGACAAGTCCAAAACAATGTCGTTTTGCATGCTAATGTGGCTATATAAGCCAAAACGACATCGTTTTATCTCAGATTTGAATTTTAATATATACCTATATATTAGTTAAATTAAATTTTAAATAAATTTTAAAAATATAAAATATAATAAAAGTTTGCCATGTAGGATTTCCAGTCAAGATCACCGAATTTGGTACTTAAGAGTGTGTTTGGTAACGTTTTTGTTCAAAAATTGTTATTTGGAATATAAATTAAAAAAAAAACTAATTTTGTTCCGAGGGACAATTTTTGAATAAAAGAACGCGTTTGGTAATTGTATAAAATTTATGTTCCTAGAATAAAAAAGAACAGAAACACGTTTAATAAATTTATATAAATTTTTTGTTTCTTTTAATTTTTAATATTTTTTTTTAATTTTTTTAATTTTTCCTTTTTCTTTTTCTCTTACCGATTAGGTGACGTCTGGCGAGCTCGGCGGAGCCTCACTAGGCTAGGGCAAGGCCCATCGAGCTTGCTGGATGCCAGCCTGGCCCCAGTGAGATTGTCGGCAGCCAAGCGAGCCTCGCTAGGCCACCGGCGAGGCTCGCTTGGGCTGGGGAGGCCCGACCTCGCACCGGCTGGGAGGCAGAGCCTCGCCTTGGCCGCGCAAGGCTCGACCTTGCCTAGGTTAGGTGAGGTCTGAGAGTGCTAGTATGAACACCTAGAGGGGGGTGAATAGGTGTTTAAGATAAATCTTGGCAAATATATGCGAAATAAAATAAACTTCAAACAAATGAGTTACGGAAGAGAATAAGAACACAAGGTTTATAGTGGTTTGGCTTAATCCAAGCCTACGTCCACTCTCCCACGCTAACAGCCTTCTTGCTTGGATTCCGCTATGCAATCAACAAGAGATTATAACTTTGAGTGCAAACACTTAGTAGATCACACTATCTTACTAAGTCACTCTTTTGGTATTTCTCTCACAATCACAAACGTTTAAGCTCTCAAGAGACAAGTGTATGATCAAAGGTCGCTCAGACTTTGGAATTATAAATTCTATGCTCTATCTCTTACTTGCTCATCAGTCATTCATCTCCTTAAATACTCCTCCACTTCCAAACTAGCCGTTGGACAATATCCCGGAGAATCGTCTTCCAATATATCCATTAGACAGCTCTGTATTTAGAAGATTTGGTAGCCGTTGAGTGACAACGGTAGAATCCCAAATTGATTCCGATCGCCCATACAAACGGAATCTTGGTTTCCATAAGTAAAGCTTATTCGTATAGAAAGTTCTTGATCCAATCGTCAATCAATTAGATTGAATCAATCAAATCAATCTTGATGTGGAATCCAAACCAGATCACTAGCCGTTATATGATTGGGCTTGAGTTACGTTATGTCGAATCTGGATGTAAAGTCTGAGATCAATAGACTTTACAATCTGAGTCTGAGTGCGATAGACTTTGTAATCTGAGTCTGAACATATTTTGCTTCTGAACAGATTTAGCTTTAAGGTCTGTACCCAGTTCAGCTTCAGCATAGAGTCTGTCTTCTGGTTTATCATTCACGTTCAGTCTGGAATTAGTTAGAGTGAGCAGACTTCTGATGTAGAACAGACTTTGACACTAAAGTCTGGCAGTCTTCAGACTTTGACACAGAAGTCTAGAAATCTTCAGAATATACTTTGGGCATATGTTTCGTTCAATCTTCTGGTCGTCTTCACACTTTGACAATATCCTTTACATGTTCTATCATCTGCATGGTCTACTACTTAACCATTAAACATGTTAGTAGCATTTGATTTATTTTGTCATCTTCAAAACATTATAAGGGATTTCCCTAACAATCTCCCCCTTTTTGATGATGACAAAACAATATCTGAATATGCAGATTTGTAAACACACTTTTAAAGATATTAATTTAAATCAAAGGATATCAGAAGATAGCAAATAGATTGAGCATAACAATATATAGAAAAATAATCACAGCTCAATATTATGCCATAGATAATATCAACCAATCAACACATATGCATATTCATATCTTCTCCCCCTTTTTGTCATAATCAAAAAGCGATTATGATGGAAAAAGTATCACATAGAGAATGATAACAAATATGTCTTACATAATTTCCAAAAATCAGCTTTTATAATGTAAATCGAATATTAAAAATATGCAATATAGCTCACTTTGATTATATCAGCAAATATCCAATAAAAATCACGGATACATCACGAAATTCACGTACCTTTTTTGTCATAATAAAATGATAATATCAATAAAAGATTTGTTAATGACAAAAGGTAATAAAAGATGCACTAACCAGATTTTTTAGAACAAATTCTAACACATTTACCTTTCCTTCCATTCATAATAAGATCACGATCAAATCCAAAAACATTTTTCCATAATTGATCAATGCTCTCCCTCAATTTGTTGCCTTTTTGAGGTGATCACGATTCTTTTCCTCTTCTTTTGGATTTGCTTTCTCCCCCTCTGATCATGACAATATTTGCGAATGGAAATAATTGTTGCTTGTGCACATTGAACATAATATTTTTCTAGTATTTCCTTTGTAGCAACAACATCTGCAATGATCACTTTTATTTTGAAATTCGAGGCAAAAATTTATTTTCTTCAATTAAGCTTTTCTCGAATTCAACCTGCATCAACTTAACAAACTTTTTCCACAAATAAGCTGTAATAATATCCACGTAATATATAATACCCTTTCTTCAAATAAATAAATTGAATAGCATATATAAAATTATCAAATAATAAAATTCAGAACTATTCAACCTTTTGTACGATGCATAAGGGATTTCCTCAATAAGCAAAAATTTTGCACAAGGAATAGAATTTTTGAACTTTCAAAAGATAATATAGAATCTCCATGATTTTCTGATTGAGTTTTCCAAAAGTTCATATGGAAGATTTATTGTCACCTGCAAAATCTTGTATAATAGATAATCATCTTTGCAAAAATGTCACATAATATCTTCATTTGATTTGTGGATCAAAGTTGCTAGATATAATATATCTTCTAAGAATATAGCAAGAGTATCCATAAATATGCAGTAATATTTTTTAAGATCACAGAGATTTCCTTGAGCATAAATTTCAGATATGCATTTTGCAAAAGGAAAATAGATATTTTTGTCACGTGCCAAAATTGCAAACCTTATATTTATGACAAAAGATATCCGCAATATAATAAACAATCATCCAAAATCATGATAAATACACGTAGAAATTTGGAAGGCGTGATGATAAAAAATATTCTCTTACCCACGGTAAATGTTTGAAATATACCGTTAAAATAAATCATTACCAATCTTCGTAGGAGATATTTTTCTGATTGCACCAAAATTTGCATAGATTCGCAATCATTCTTGCTTTATTGAATTTCCTGCAATCAACTCATTTCCCTTTTTGGTATCCATCAATTTGGATCCTTCCTTGACGTTAGAGTAAAATAGAAAATCTCCATAATCAAATATTCTTTCTTAATTCATCGTAACAAAGTATTCAAAGAAAGAATATTATGCACAATGATATTTTGAAAAATAAATTCTCACTTAGTCAAAGCACAATAAAATCAGGGAGAATAAAATCTTTGAATATCTAAGAATATCTTGCATCATCACGTAAAACAGATTTTCACTTTACAAAATATGATTAAATCTGAAGTATAAAATTAGACAAAATAATCTGAATTATCTCAAATAATCACACGTACTAAATCAAATCTCAACTCACAAATCACAAAAAACAAATTGTACGATTCTTTCTTCCATAAAGCAAAATATGATCATTATAAAATCTCAATCAACCAAGGATATATCGAATATGAGAATTATTGCCCAAATCAAATTGAGAATAAAAAATTCCTTACCAAATCCTCTTTCTTCTTTCTTCTTTATATCCTGCAAAAATAACTCATCTTTTCTTTGGTACCCATTTTTTCTTGGGTCCATGAGAGTTAGTAGAATATGCTGCTTTTATCCAATCTCTCTTAATATGTTTCCAGACTTTAGGACATTCTTTCTCAAAGTGTTCCGAATCTCCACAATTTGAACACTTGACGTCATTTTCACCAACAAGTTTTACAAACACTTTTTGAAAATGATTTTTGTAAAATGCCTTAGGAGGTCTTTGTTTAAGTCTCTCCTTGACTTTAGGAAAATCAATTAGAGAATCACTTTTCTTATTGAAACAAAGTCCCGACTTATTATAGTAAGGAACTTGTATAGAAAGGATATGCTCTAATGTTTTTTATTCATTTGAAAATATTGTCGAATATTTGAAAATTCTTTCTTCAAAGAATCATTTTCTTTGACAAGTAAATCTCGATTTTCTTTTGTTTGTAGAAAATCTTTTTGCAAAATTTCAAAATTTTCTTTTTGAGAAAGATCATGTTTACTAAGACGTGAATTCTCCTTTTTTAGTTTGAAGATTCTTTTAAGAGAAGATTTGAGATTTAAGCAAAGCTCATTTATATACTTTGAAACTTTGAGAGGAATTTTTGAATGGCTTACCTCAATTTCCTCATCGGATTTTGAGTCTGTGTCTAAGTCAGACTCTGATTCTAAGTCTGTGTCTGAGTCAGACTTAGATTCTGAATGTGCCATCAAGCATAAATTTCCTTGCTCATCATCTTCTTTCATTGTTCTTTTCTGGCCATTCTGCTTGTATTGTCTTCTTTCACTAAACTTCCTTTCTTTTCTACTCAGCTTTTTGAATTTCTCAATCATAAAAGCAAATTTTTCGTTGTCCATGTCATTTTCTGAGTCTGTTTCATAAAAAACAACATTAGATATTAAAGCAATGGACTTCTTACCTTCGGGATCTTCATCATTGAGTTGTTCCACTTCATAGGATTGAAGAGTGCCGATCAATTCATCAACGGAGAGTGGCATAATCCTCTGAGTCTCCCGGATTGAGGTCTTGACATGGTTCCAATCTTTTGAGAGACCTCGCAAGAGTTTGTCAACCTTCATTGGAGAAGAAATAGGCTGACCTTGATATGCTAAACCATTTACAATTTCTGTAAAACAGCTAAACATATCTCCAATTGACTCTCATTGCTTCATCTTGAAGGATTCATATTTGCCGAGCAGGAAGTTTACTTTTGTCTCTTTTACACGATCGGTCCCTTCATATGTAACATGAAGTCTATCCCAAACTTCTTTTGATGTTTCACATGAAGAGATTCTATTATATTCAGTAGGAGACAATGCGCAATATAAAGAATAAATGGCTTTTGCATCAAGTGCTTCTATTTTGGACATCTCCATCCGAGACATAGGAGCTGGGGGTTTGGTTTCTTTGTCTTTGCCATTCTTATTTGATGTGGACGCAGCAATGGGGTTGATTCCTCTTTCCACAACATCCCATTGCAAGGGATCTCTGGATCTTAGTGTTAGGGAAATCCCTTATGATGTTTTGAAGATGACAAAATAAATCAAAGGCTACTAACATGTTTGATGGTTGAGTAATAGACCATGCAGATGTTAGAACATGTATAAGATATTATCAAAGTCAGAAGACGGTCAGAAGACTGAACGTAACATATGTCCAGAGTATATTATGAAGATTTCCAGACTTCTGTGTCAAAGTCTGAAGACTGCCAGACTCAAAACTCAAAGTCTGAAGATTGCCAGACTTTAGTGTCAAAGTTTGTTCTACATCAGAAGTCCGTCAACTCTGACTAATTACAGACTGAACGTGAATGCCGAACCGAAGACGAGACTCTATCTGAAGCCGAACCGGGTACAGACCTTAAAGCTAAATCTGTTTAGAAGCAGATATGTTCAAACTCAGATTGTAAAGTCTACAGACTCAGATTGTAAAGTCTATTGCTCTCAGACTTTACATCCAGACTCAACAGAACGTAACTCAAGCCCAATCATATAACGGCTAGTGATCTGGTTTGGATTCCACATCAAGATTGATTTGATTGATTCAATCTATTTGATTGAAAATTGGATGTTGAAGACAAGAACTTTCTATACGAAGAAGCTTTACTTATGGAAACCAAGATTTCGTTTGTATGGGCGATCGGAATCAATTTGGGATTTTACCTTTGTCACTCAACGGCTACCAAATCTTCTAGATACAGAGCTGTCCAATGGGTATATTGGAAGACGATTCTCCAGGATGCTGTCCAACGGGTAGTTTGGAAATGGAGGAGTATTTAAGGAGATCATGGACCGATGAGCAAGTAAGAGACAAAGCGTAGAATTTATAATTCCAAAGTCTGAGCGACTTTCGATCATATACTTATCTCTTGAGAGCTTAAACGTTTGTAATCGTGAGAGAAATACCAAGAGAGTGACTTAGTGAGATAGTGTGATCTACTAAGTGTTTGCACTCGAAGTTGTAATCTCTTGTTGATTGCATATTGGAATCCAGCCAAGAAGGCTGTTATCGTGGGAGAGTGGACGTAGGCTTGGATTAAGCCGAACCACTATAAATCTTGTGTTCTTATTCTCTTCCCTAACTCCTTTATTTTTGTTCATACTAGCACTCTCACTTAGGAATGCTTTCATTTTGTTCTTCCACACGTTGTATTCATTTCTATCAAAATATGGTGGCCTTGTGTTGCTTTGTCCTTCCATAAGTCCTGGTGCCAACATACTAGCCATAAAGAATCTTTAGCTCAAAAGTAAAAACACTTTTATAAACCAAGCACTTGGCTCTGATACCAATTGAGAGTGCTAGTATGAACACCTAGAGGGGGGTGAATAGGTGTTTAAGATAAATCTTGGCAAATATATGCAAAATAAAATAAACTTCAAACAAAGGAGTTAAGGAAGAGAATAAGAACACAAGGTTTATAGTGGTTCGGCTTAATCCAAGCCTACGTCCACTCTCCCACGCTAACAGCCTTCTTGGCTAGATTCCACTATGCAATCAACAAGAGATTACAACTTCGAGTGCAAACACTTAGTAGATCACACTATCTCACTAAGTCACTCTTTTGGTATTTTTCTCACGATCACAAATGTTTAAGCTCTCAAAAGACAAGTGTATGATCAAAGGTCGCTCAGACTTTGGAATTATAAATTATACGCTCTATCTCTTACTTGCTCATCGGTCCTTCATCTCCTTAAATACTCCTCCACTTCCAAACTAGCCGTTGGACAGTATCCTGAAGAATCGTCTTCCAATATACCCATTGGACAACTTTGTATTTAGAAGATTTGGTAGCCGTTGAGTGACAAAGGTAGAATCCCAAATTGATTCCGATCGCCCATACAAACGGAATATTGGTTTCCATAAGTAAAGCTTCTTCGTATAGAAAGTTCTTGTCTTCAAGATCCAATCGTCAATCAATTAGATTGAATCAATCAAATCAATCTTGATGTGGAATCCAAACCAGATCACTAGCCGTTATATGATTGGGCTTGAGTTACGTTATGTCGAATCTGGATGTAAAGTCTCGAGATCAATAGACTTTACAATCTGAGTCCGAGTGCGATAGACTTTGTAATCCGAGTCGAACATATTCCCGCTTCCGAACAGATTTAGTTTTAAGGTCTGTACCTAGTTCAGCTTCAGCATAGAGTCTATCTTTCGATTCATCATTCACGTTCGATCTGGAATTAGTTAGAGTGAACAGACTTCGATGTAGAACAGACTTTGACACTAAAGTCCGCGTCTTCGACTTTGACACAGAAGTCTAGAAATCTTCAGAATATACTTTGGGCATATATTCCGTTCAGTCTTTTGGTCGTCTTCACACTTTGACAATATCCTTTACATGTTCTATCATCTGCATGGTCTATTACTTAACCATTAAACATGTTAGTAGCTTTTGATTTATTTTGTCATCTTCAAAACATCATAAGGGATTTCCCTAACAAGGTTGACCTTTGCCCAACCACCGACGAGGCTCGACCTCGCCGGGCCACCGCCAGGTGACGCCGTCTTGGAGGTAGCCCGGCGAGCTTGGCCTTGCCAGCCACCGTTGGGCAACGCCAACCTGGCGGTGGTCCGGTGAGGCCGAGCCTCACTAGTGGCTAGGCAAGCTCAGCCTCACCAGATGTGGGCGAGCTCGAGCTTGCCCAGCCAAGGCGAGGCCGAGCCTTGCCAGAGGCCGGCGACATTCCAGCGAGGTCGCCGAGGGTTGGCGACACTCCGGCGATGCTCCGGTGAGGTCGCCGGCCAAAGAAAAAAGAAGAAGAAAAAGGAGAGCAAAAAAAAAAAAAAGAAACAAGTTTCGTATTTTTGTTTTTGTTTCTTCAAAAAATATTCCTAAGAACAATAAACAAGTTTTTTATACTTCTTGTTTCTATTTCAAATTTGTTCCCAAGAACAAAAAAAAAAAAAAATCGATTTTTAGTTCCAAAAAACAAAAGTGTAAATAAATATGTTTCTGTTCTTTTTTTGTTACCCGAAACAAAAGAATATAAATTTTTGTTCCGAGGAATAGAAACACAATTAAACAAACGGGACCATTTCATAACTTTTGGCACTTAAGAGTCCTCTCATGTCAAGTTTTGATACTCTTAATTGTTTTCTTTTTCCCATTGAAACCAATTTATTTCATGAGTGGACAATTGCAAAGAAAAAGTTTGCATCTGTGATCTTTATTATTTTAAAGTAACTTGGAAAATCCAATGACCCAATTTGATGTTGGAGCATCCCTCGAAGGCCATTAATACGACAACTTTGGAAATAGTCAAAACATGGAGACCTACAATTGATGTGAATTTGTTGCAGAAAGATTGTTCTACGAAGGCTCGGATGGTGCAAATTGCAAACCTCAACCTCCAATCGAATCTATGATTGACAATTTCGGTATGAATGTGACCTATTGACGAACGCATGTCAACCAACCAACATTATAAATGCCACGAGCGAAAGAATTCGCTATCTTGCTCGATAATTTGAATCGACCTCTAAAAGAGAATCTTGATAAGGTCAAGTCCTCAAAAGAACAGTAAAAGAGAACCTCTTAATTCTTTTCCTCAAAAATAAAATATATCCCCCAAAGAAATTCAGTCAATCTTTAATATAGGTCTTCTAGCCGTCACACAAACCTTAAAATCAACCTTAGAAATCTAATGCGTCATATTCTAGAATATACCTAAACAAGAAGATATATATATTGACTTGGTCAAATATTTGGTGACCAGATAATCAAATTGTGCCAAGATTTTCAAGATTCTTCAAGTTTGATCTAAGGTCATCTCCACACCGAAGTTCACGAACCATGATGCCAACAGCTTGTCTGAATTGCTTGGCCCGTGCTTGAGTAATCGAACCAGTAGGAATAGACAATGGGTCTCTAGCGCCACCTCCTCAATATGGCTCGATGTCCACATCAACAACCAACTATATTTCTCATATTTTCGATGTCTCATAAATGTCATTATTACATTTCTTAGTTCCTTGGTCTTTATACATCTAAACTGTGATGAAGGTTCCAAAAGTCAAAGTTCTAGTTCTTAGGATTTTATTATGTTATGTCTTTCCAATGAATTTAGGAAATTACTCATACTGGAAGCGTTGTTCCATGCTCAATTATATAAGCATGATATGATGAATGAAAAAAAAACCAAGACTTGATTATTTCATAACTTACTTGAGTCTTTAGTTTGAGAACAAGAAGGATTTCTCATTTTGCTTTTATCCCTTAAGTAAATTCCTATAAGTGGTGAGTAATCTATCCGTCTAAGTTTTCACTTGCATTACCTATAAATTCTCTATACTTTCTCCCCATGTCACAATTGAAACATGACAACCATCGCGTTTGGTTAAGCATTTGATTTTTTTTTTTTTTTTTTGGAGAAATGCAATAACTTTAGGTCAAAATGTTTTTTTTTTTCAAATGCAAATAGTATTTGATAAAGTGTTATTGAAAAGTGCCTTAGGAACTTAATTACATATTTTACATCAACAAAATTTAATTCCGATAGCCCGATATCGATAAGCCTAATCTAGCAAGGTGGTAGTCGCTTAAGGTCACATGACCTTAGGTGAGGGACATCGATGCTAGATCTAGCTCAATTTGGTCATTAGCAATCATGTCTAGCTCACCGAAGATGGTAGTGTAGAGCAGCATTGTGGTGGAGGAGAGAGGCAAGGAGAGAGACGGATGAGTAACATAAGGGTAAAACTAGAATTTAGATAATTTAATGAAGGCAGTGTGGAAAAAAATATAAAACTTTATAGTTGATTTTTTGAAAATACTGAAAGCTTAAGACAAGGGCTAAAGGACATTGGATGACTTTAGAAATGCTAGCAATTCTCAAATACACTCCTAAAAGTAGTCACAAAATTTCGGCCTTTCTCCAAAGATTTTTAGAACCTTCCTATCCAATTTCAAGGTCAAACTAGATGTGCACAATGTGAATCCCACTTCTAATAAAAGTGAGCTTCAGAGTTCCATGGACCAATTATTGAAGCATGCATAGCGTCCGAATCGGAGGGATATGGTTGGATCACATAAGCAGCAGCTAGCAATTTTCAAATAGACTCCAAGAAGTAGTTGCCAAATATTTCAGCCTTTGTCCAAAAATTCTTAGAACCTTTCTATCTATTTTCAAGGTTGAACCAAATGCGCACCACATGAATCCCACTTCCAATAAAAGTGAATTTCGGAATTCCATGGACCAATTATTAAAACTCGCACAACGTTTGAATCGTAGGGATATGGTTTGGCCATGCAAGCCACCGCTTGCAATTCTCAAATAGATTCCTAAAAGTAGTTGCCAAATTTCTGCCCCTGTCCAAAGATTCTTAAAACTTTCTTGTCCATTTTCCTGGCAGAATCAGATGCACACAACGTGAATACCGCTTCTTATAAAAGTGAACTTCGGAATTTCATGAACCAACCATTGAAGCCCGCACGGCGCTCGAACCGAAGGGATATGGGTTGGCTACGCAAGTCGTTGCTTTTCTTGTCAGGTCAACATCAACGTCCAGCATCCACGAACGGTCTTGTCAAGCCTTATTTAGTAAAGAGAGAGAGAGAGGGTATGGATATCTTAGGCCCCCATTTTGGAGTCTAATGCTGCTTTCGTCAGTTGCGCCGGGGGGGGGGGGGGGGGGGAAGAGGAATGGCACAGAATATATTTTTGTTTTATTCTGAAGGACGAAAGAAAGTTGCTTTTCTTTAGAGTTCTAAAATCAAGAGCAAGAGTGATAGAAATTTTAGTTAATTTTTCTTATTTTATTTTATTGAAATCATGTATGGCTGGTTTACGGGAAAAAAAAATCAATGGATCTTCTTAGTTTTATTAACTACCACTGCAAAGTATGTCTAGGTTAATAGCTATACACAGATTAATATGTAAATGTTGACATAATACTTGATGCTAATATTAGTGTAACAAGCTTATTTTTCTAATAAGGTAAAGAATAGTGAGAATAAAGTTACCTCATGATGTGGTTACAAAATTTAATTCTAATTACTTTTATGTTTGTTACATCTTATCGCTCCAACTTAAAATTGAAACTACGGCGTGGCTGATCCAACCAAACCTTTCTCTCCGAGCAATAAAAAAAAAAGAAAAACAAAATATTTGTCCGTTGTTGTGCTCTATATAAATCTCGTCTTAAGAAAGTACCTATGTATGGGAATTAAGTATGGTAACATATTTATAGTGTAATTGGATTTGTGGTGTTTGTATCATTTCTTATACATTTCATAATTACCCTTCTATGAAAAAATTTCAAAAATCAGACCTCTTAATAACCAAATGATTAAGTGACCATTAAATTCACGAATATCTTATGGCCTCCAATTACATCCATAAATAATCATTGAATATCTCCTAGATTGGTTCTTTCTTTTCTCTTCAAATGTAATCACTTAACATTGTAGTGTGTGCCTCAATACCAGTAGATACATACGATAATATGATTGAGCGAAATTTCATCAAAGTTTTATGCTATTTGCTATCCACCATTTCTCCAAATAAAATAAAATAATGAATTTAAGCAAAGCAGGAAATAACATGGACAATGGTTTATGGTGTCTAAAGTGAGCAAGAAGAAGAAGAAAATTCAAGACAGTTCCCTTGCCATCAAAATACGATTGCCTTTTAGTTTTCATGCCTCATCAAAATGGTCATTTTAAGACTCAAAGGCCTCACCAAGTACCACCGTATAAAGATTTATTCCTCCTTTAAGTAACATTAGGCTTAAAGAACAAATTTTTTATTAGAACATGACAGGAGAGAATATGAAGATTTTTCAAGAAAGTTCATTATGACTTTACCAAATTTTTCCCCGCCTTTTATAATTGAAGGAAAGGGCATTACAGGTTGTTACATAATGTCTTGAATGGCCGATACCCATGACCATTTTTCAATAATACATCTTTGCAGTAAATTCTCTTATATAAGACGGATAGTTATAAAGTGACACTAGCACAACAAAGTAGGTAGATTCTTGCATTTTATTAAAATAATAAATCATATATATGGGCAACATGGCAAGACCCCTTCACTTCTTGACTGGTTCATGGTGGCCATCCTGATTAGAGTTGTCATCTGGTCACCGTTTTCATGACACTCATTATCTTAGGTAAGATTCTTCAAATTTCTGTCCAAAGTTCCAAGGGTCTTGAGAAAAATCCATTGGCTCTGGTTGATTACACGTGTATTCTTCTAGAGCTTGGTAGATTACATCTCTAGTATCCAAAATTGTATCTAAAAACCTTCACAATTTTTCTACAGGACATTGACAACCTATTTGGCTTAGTGGTTCTTTAGTGAACAATTTTCATTCTCTGTGAAAGAATCAGTATCCAAAGAGCATTCGAACCTTACAACTAAATTACTTTACTTGGATATACATAAACTGTACATTAGCGTATGGCTCATGTAGATATGAACATGATTAATAAATCAAGGTAGAATCAGTATCCTTTTGAACCAATTTTCCTTTCACTCTGTTGGTCTTGAGAGCCTCCTCTTAAAACTCAGAAAGGAAGATTGGTAGGAAGAGACAAAATTCATCTTTTTATATAAATTAAAGGTTTTTTCTATAATATGGGACTCTAAACCTTGCGTGCTCTATTCATGTGCATCAAATAAAGCTTCACTCATAAAGAGTCACGCGTGGCCCCAAGGTTAATATGAGTGGATGATATGCCACTCAGCCAACTCTGGAGGGATAGATAAAGGTTTCCAGCTATCATTTTGAGATAAAGATTTAAAAAAAAAAACAAGAACTAACATGCCTTACAACATGAGCAACAAAATGTACTCAGACTTATTGGTACCTACAAACATACGTGAGTCGTGACAACAATACATTAATTAAGGCTGTTTTTCTTCTTTTTTCCCCTTGTAAACGCCAAATTATCATCTAGGAACTTCAGTTCTTGGGTTGAAAAGCGACACCCTTGACGACGAGCCCCTGTTTCCAATTAGGGTTGCATTCGTATATACGGAATGCGATTTCTCCAATATTTTCGGACAACGTCGTGAATTCGCCCATCAATATGTTTGTCCACTTTTCTTGGGGAATATGTTGGAAACTTTCCGAGCGTCCCGGACACAACTTATTCGGAAAAGTAATGTTGATGTTCACGGGAGCGCTCCAACCTTGACTTGACTCAGTCATTAATGCCACCAATGAGACTTCATAGCGGGTATTCGGAGAGAGGATGATCGTTCGGAATTTCCCACTGATTTCCAGCCAGTTGATACCTCTCAATTCGACTACCTCAACATCCACATTACTGTGAAAATTGAAGTTCAATGTTAGGGGTAGGACTTTTGCAGAAGAAGAATCGCTAATGTGTGCATTCCCCCCATCAAATGAAAGAAAAGACAAATAGCTACACATGAGTTGCTTCAATAGATCGTACCGCATATTGTATTTGCACATGAAGTGCACGCCAGATCAAAGGGACAATTGTTTTGCAAGTGAAATAAAATAGCAAAGAATGAGATCCACGCATGAAATGAAATATTAAATGGGACTTGAAGAATGCAATATGGGTCTCTAATACTACATTAGAATGTCCAAGCTAGAAACTTGAATTGATGGGTAGGATGAGACTACGTGTACGTAAGGTTCATTTAAACCCATATAAAGAGATTCGAGAAATTTACTTTGGCAATCAATTTGGTTTGTCTTAGTTCATTTTAACCCTAGTAAAATGAGTTTTGGATTCAACACTTCGCTGGTCATTATTTCCGTTGAAGTCACCTTTGTTAAGGTGCACATATGAAGATTTTAGCGATATCGATTCTCTAATGGCATAATTGATGTGATAGGAATGATTATTGTATTGGTACCTAAAAGTGAGTTTAACTATGAATGTTGGTAAGTCTACACTTGGACATCCTCCACTCTGTTGTCTCTACAATGAGGTATATTGGTCTTAGGACGCTTCCTAACATCCTCAATGACCAAAAGGGTTGTCTACCGGCATATAGTGCAGCACAATAATTATCTTTTAAATGAACACCAAATAGACAAACTAAAATACTAATTACAGGCTGCATAATGCAAGGGACTGTATGTTTATCAACAGATCTCCTTATCCAATATTACAGAAATATGTTAGAAACAATTACATGCTCAAATGGCTAGTTGGAATGGTATAAGAGCAAGAGAGGACCTCGTGAAAAGGTACTTGATAGTTGAAAACTGTTCATATGATTTGCATCTCAATCACCCATCTTAACTTTGCATTTCTTTTTAACAATGTAGAGAGTCACTTTATTTCTCTAAACTGGAAGGGTTAAAAGCTTCCCTCCTTGATCATCTCAAAATGGAAGATGGGTTCTATTTCTAAGAGTACCTTGATCGGTCATACTTAAAATGTTATTTTTAATAATTAAGTATTAAGGAAACATGTGTCGAGATCGTATGTACATGTATTGAGGCTCACTAAAAGGATGGCATCCCTCTCAAAACTCTCCATCGCCTGTTAAAAGGGGGAAAATGATAATAGCTTTTATATAACAAACAATCTGTCATGACTAGTTAACTTCGCAAGCATGTAAATTTTCTTATACACGTGTTTTGACCAATTATCAGAACTGAAAATCCATACTTGACCAATTATCAAATAAAGCAACGAGGAGCTAAAAACAAACTCAAAGTTATTGCAGCCTATGATTTAAACGCGCACAAGAGGTGAATTTGCTTTATTTTGTCCAAGATAAATAAAAATTGATAATAACGAGGAAATGAAATGTTTTCCTTTTCTTCTATTTAAGCAGAACTATTCGAGAGAAATGATAATATCTTTTTCCTTTTCTTTTTCTTTTCGATTATTGACTCTTACCCGGACTCTTTGAGGGGCTTCCATTCCCAGTACCGGGGCTCGCGGCCCCATGCTATTTCAAACTCCCTCGCGAACAGTAAGAAGCAATTCTTGTTCAGACTCTTGTCGACCCAGTACTTCTGCAACCATGAAATTTCATATTCTTTTGTACAGTTTCAACACATATCAAATCTATTTACAAAGCTCTTTTTTCTTTTCTTTTTTTTTTTTTTTTTTTTTTTTTTTTTCAATGAAGATAAGAAAATCGTGCGAGAGAGAGAGAGAGAGAGAGAGAGAGAGAGAGAGAGAGAGACTCACTCTCGAGAAGCTCTCTCTCTTTTCCTTGTGCAGAACCACTCCGTCGTAGAGCTGATCGCAGAGCTTGTCGAGAGGGAAAATTTGAATGGGCACGACGGAATCTTTCACAATGGCCACGTAATTGTGCGGAGGTCTTGTTACTGTTGCCTTCCCTGTTTGCTTAGGCTTCTCTGAACCCTTCTCTTTGGCTTCTTCCTGGATCTTAGCTTCAGCTTCCATGTCAGGAGGTGGCTGATGATGCTCCTCTTGAGGGTGGAGAGAGAGAGAGAGAGAGAGAGAGAGAGAGAGCCGCTTTATGGAGCCACTATCAAAAGTCATACTAGTAGATATTAGCAAGTGAAGCCATTTTTCTGCGTCTTTCAATGATAAATTTTCACACTTCGTCAAAACTTGGAATAAGCAGCATACCGTGGTGACACGATGTGGGCCTGAACCCCATAATTTATATTCTTTTATTCTTTTGGCTAAACACTATCATTAGATATGATGGGTAGTTTTCAAAAGATGCCGGTAATTTTTAGGACTTGTGAATGGTTCCATTTTGGTTTGTTAATAACTTTCTAAAGCATAAATAAATCATGAACTCATGAAATTATCCCTTTACAATTTTGTAAGGTCTAATAGTGACTTTCAAAATCGTATTATCTTTCATGATATTCTATAAAATACGTTCACATAATGATCTGTCCTCATGCAGAGTCACACATGCATCATAGAGAAGCCATAGTATCCGCCTTTTATTCCATAAGGTTGATATATAAGTTTAGAATTCTTTTATGAATCAATACCATAAAAATTTTAGACCGATAACTCAAAAACAATTTAATCACACACTATTTTTTTTTATTTGGCAAAGAATCACACACTAATTTTCATCTTCATAAACAGTATTAAACTGGTATCTCATGACACATTTATCCAAAATAATTTTTGTCTCGCCGAAAATTTCAAACTAATAACCTTAATCTAAATCTAGCTCATCAAATCCAAAATTGCTTACGAATAATAGATATGGGAGAAACATGTCTTGGATACCAGTATGAAATTCTTTGTAAGATAAAAATTAGTTGCTGATAAATTTGTTATGAATATAGTTTGGAATTTAAATGGTATTAACCATTCCTTTTTTCCGCATAAACAAACATTTATCTATCCATTTTAGGGATGATTAGTTCCCGATTTGGTTTGGTCCCCCAAGAATTGCGAATTGAACTAGAAGGACCAATTCCCAATTTCTAAAGCCATGGATTAGATGAGATGATCCGGTTCAGTGCAATGGAACCGATCACTTAGCAATTCCGCATTTAAATTTCAGCATTCTGAAGGTAAATCTTTTCCCCAAAAAATGACCAAGAAAATCTTTTCTCGCCAAAAAAAAAATATACTAAACTTGTTGCTATTTTAAAGAAATTTACAGAAATTAAAAAATATAGTCGGTCCGGTTTAGTTTCATTCCCCTCCCCACTAGAACTAGATCGAAAATCACCAATTTCTTTTTTATGGAATTGGGAACCGGATCAACACTCTCGGGAACCACCTAGAATCGGCTCATCTAATCTGACGGTTCTCGATTTAGTTGGTTCGATATATACACCCCTATCAATGTATGTCCATTTCTTAGAATTGCCCATTAAAAGAAAAAAGAATAAATGTTAATAGTAAAAAGAACAATTTTGTTTTATTTTTCTCTTTTTTCTTTTCCCGAAAAATCCAAGCTTTGCCAACAGATTGATCGCAGAGAGCGAGAGGGAGGTGGAAGGAGAAGCAGGGGAAGATGACATACCGCAAGTGGAGCCTGCTCACTGTTGCCGCCGCCATACTCGGTGGCATCGTGGCCACCGTGGTCGTCGCCAATTACGTCTTCGTCAGACACGTGTATTCAAATCTGTCTCCTCCTTCATTTCCCTCACTCTCCCTTCCCCTCTGTTCGATTTCCTATCGGCTTCTGCTTGTTTCATGAGCTTGCCTTCTGCTTTCGACTTGCCCTTGCTACAAATTATGGGTTTTTCACTTACTTGATATATTTTTCGGCGGATTGCATATGTAGGTTGCATCAAATTCGGAACAATGATTGGATTATGTTAGATTTCTGGGCTTTTTGGAGAAACCCAAATAACCCAATCCGGATTGGGATCACCGCAGTTCCCTGGTCCACCGCAATCTGATAATTATGGAGACAAAGGCCCCCGGCCACCCGGGCTGCCTCGACAAATTTGCATTATTTGGGAGGCTCGAGCCCATACCCACTCTTGTAGGGTGAAGTCCGGTGCTACTCCGATTGCCGGGTTTGCTGTGTTGGATGGAGTCATTCGTGGACCGTCATATAAAGCTGAGCTGCGCTACAGATTGGTTTAGCTGCGGGCCGAGTAGCAGCATTGATGCCGTAACAGGTCCGTCATGGGCTGTCATTCGATTTGAATCTTCAGCAATTTCCTCACTTCCAGCTGCGGGCAATTACAACTCACCCCTCTTGTTGCATCGGCTGTGCAGGCTCGCCACTGTAAACCCTGCTTAAGATATGGCGCCGCATCAACAAGCTAGAATACAGAAGGGATCTTTTTCGTCATGTCGTGGTGAAGTATATATATACATCACCAATGGTACGATAAATCGAATCGGAGGACTGACTTTTCGAATGTTTATCATATCATAAGATGAATCCATCGGAACATACAGAACACAAATCCTTCTATCCTCCAGAATCTTTCTCCAAGCACGTTTGTATCGGTGGGATCATCTGTTTGTGAGAAATTCTGGGCTGTACAAAATAGATTTTTGAGATCTACGATGTGTGGAATTTGCTTAAGACTCAAAGGGTAAAGGCCTCGACCATTTGGCTCGTCCTTCCCTCCAGCTACAATAAGTTTTCCATACTGTTGAATTAGTTTCCTTTCTTGTCACCTCTCATACCGTTGAATGGACAATTTTTCATCATAAGTTTATTCATTTATTAGCTTATTAAACAATAGTTATGAGCTTCGACTAAAAAAAGAAACACAATGTTATGATTTTTTATTAAAAAAAAATAGTTAGGTAAATGAGAAGTTGTGATAATGAGTGATGCTACGTGTACTAAGAATTTACTAAGAAAATTTTACTAATGTCATTGAGTATGTGTTTAATGAGTAATACACAAAGAAACAAGGAAAGAAAACACAAGTTGATCAAGATTAGAAAAGTTTTCTTTTTAGTGTGTCTTTGTTACACTGAAAATGAATGATTTAAAAAATATTTTCCCAAAATAACTGCTTATATTGCTTATAAATTGTATTGCTTATAAAAATAAATGAACAAAAAATATTTTCACCGTCCAGAAAAATGTTTAGATTTACACTGTTGTCACTAATGAAAATATTTTTATTTGGCTAATTATTTCAAGCAATATAGGCGATCATTTTTAGGAAAAAAAATTCAAATCATTGATTTTTTATGAATCAAACAGAGTTTTTTACTTCCCATTTCTACCAAATTTAAGGAAACTAAATAACTTTCCAAGCTTCACTTTATTTTGTCATCATCTTCTTATCCATCTCCATCTCTTCTTCACTGTCCTCTTCTTCTTCGACCTAGTTTGCTGTCATCCTCGTCATCATCTTTATCAATTTAAGTCATGCTCATGGCGTTGAATTGTTTTTGCGAGTGTCAAGTTATTTTGCATTGATATGTACTTACTTTTCTGTGCTTGACCTTTGTAGGCAAATTAGGTGCACGCCGAAGATGAAGATGATGATGAGGATGACAGCAAACTAGGTCGAAGAAGAAGAGGACAGTGAAGAAGAGATGGAGATGGATAAGAAGATGATGACAAAACGTGTTGATCAGAGGTGAACGGAACAAAGTTGAGTTTGTTGTTTGAATCTGTTTTGTTGCTTTTTAAAGGCTTTTCCATGTAAAGTTTGCATGTCTTATTTTCTATTCTTTTTTCTCTTGAAAGTTTCACGTTCATAACGGCAAGAGTATGGTGTGAGTGCCGAGTGTGCCATGGTGAGTTTGAGAGTGTGAGTTTGTTAGTGAATTATATAGAGTGAACTCAATTGAGTGTGTCATTGTACTTCAGATTATCATTGTAATAAAATTTGAGTTGCAAATATACAAGGATCATCCATCAAAACACCGAATCTGAGCATGACGGCAACTTTCTGAAATGTCATCAGAATTGTTTAATATTCAAGCCATGTCCAAGACTCAAGTGTGAAACAAAAAGGAAAAATGGAAGGCAGTCCATGGGGAAGAGAAAATAGGATCGCTCTATGTCCATCACTATTTTCACACTATTCAATAAAGTGTCATTATCATATTACCACTTTGTTTCCCAATTTTTTTTAGCATATTTTGATTCCCTCTCTAATTTTTGTTCGGATCTGATGTGCTGCATGATAGCTTCCTTTTCTTTTCTTGTGCATCCCACGTTCAGCCTTTTTCTTCTCTCCTTTCTCTCTCCCTTCATGCAATTATGGAGGTAGGGGAAAAGAAACAGAAAGAGGGAGAATGAGCAAGGCCAAGCTCAAGGGATCGTTAGATTGTAAGAAAAATAGTAGGAGTACTAACTACCGAATTGAAGATGGGATAGTGATTTGAGGACTCTCACATCTGCCTTACACTCTCAGAGTCTCCATGGAGCAATTGAGATTTTGGCTAAAAGGGACTCTCTGTGTAACATCCTGGGTTCCCACTGTACGTATATTGTCCATTTTGGACACTGTAACATCTTGGCCATCCATGTAGGAGCACAGTTCCGTCGCAACGTGCCAAATTAAGACACACTCATCAAAATCTCTGTACTCCAAGTCCGGGCAGAACTGCCGTAACCCTTAAGCGTGCGAGTGCAGAAGTGCTTGTGATCGGACTTTAGCTGGTTGTCCTTGTGAAATTTCTCCCGGAGATTTCCATGAGTACATTTCTTCATGAAATCCAGTAGTTCTTCGTAATCTGTGTAATGGTACTTCTCTAGCTTCTGATGGACATGGATCAGCTTGAGGAATTGTGGCAGGGAAGGATTTTCTCCTGAAGGCAAAAACTCAGAAGGCTGAATTGTCCCATTGAATTTGACCATCTGGGCTGTTTAAACAATTGGAGAGGCTTGACCACCTGTGAGATCGAACTATCACATTTGCTCAGCCAAACATTGGTCCAATCTGAGGAAAGTAGCAACAATATGGAATACAACTCTAGGAGAATGACAAGAAAAAGCAAGATGAAAGTCAGGACGAGGTCGACGCTTTGGTAGTGAGACCTTTTACCAAAAGAGAAGCATGCCAATAGAAAGAATGTTAGCGAAAAAGTGATGAGGCGGCGATACGAGGCCCATTGGGTATATAGCACATTGGCCTTTGTTCGAAGCAAATCGTACATGAATCCGAGCTCAATCTCCACTATCTCAAAAGCACTTTTGTATGATCTGTCCTTGAACACCGATAAACTCGCGTCTTTATCGTCAAAGCTGAGAATGAGATCCACAAATAGGCGCTTGAATATCTTAAGCAAGCGATGCGCTTGGACCAACTCTTCATTACCACAGTGTTTGTTGGTCTGAATCGATTGGTGTCGCAGCGGAAGCGGATCGAAATTTTGCAATTATGTCGGGAGCTATAGAAATCGATCGAAATAAAACGAGGAACAATAAAAGGACAAGGACACCAGAAATTTACGTGGTTCGGTCCGAATGTCGGAACCTACGTCACGGGGAGAGCCAACAAATCAATCCACTATAAATCGGAGAATTACGGGATTACAATCACACATATGCACTCAAGTGTTTCCCAGCCCTACTTTATACCCGATACCCACGGTGTTTAATAAAACAACTCACTGGACTCAACTCAGCACAAAACCTCTCTGAGCTCTCTCGTCTCTCACACTCTCTCGAGCTTTTTCTTCTTGCTCTCTGCCGAGCTCTTTTCTTTCGCTCTACTTGCATCTTCGGACGTCTTCTCCTCATATAGAGAGAAGGGCAGAAAACAAGACAAAACAAATGAAAATAAATGGTCTCATTAAATGCAGCGCAGGCGCCCACAAGACAAGCCGCAATCGGCACCGAACGCCCACCATATTTGAAGGCATGCATGCGGATCGTGCATGTGCATGGGCAAGCATTTAATGAGGAGGAAGAGAGTCAACAAACGTGCGCCTATGATCCTTGAAGATAACCGTGAGCTGAGGTGGGCGGCCGTCTTCGAATTTCTTGTTCATGGAGAGAAGCAAGCGTATGACCATCATCCACTGACACACATGTAGAATAGCTTCTGCCTTCTCTCTTTCTTTATTCTGCCATCCCTCTTTCTTTATCAATAAAAACAAGAGAAACCCACAAAAGAGAAACCGTGAAAGGAAGGGAATTCGGCGCCTACAAGTGTTGACCAATTTTCTACGTGCATGGCCATGTGCATGCAGCAGGTGGTGGGTTCTTTATTTAACCGTGAAAGGAAGGGAATTCGGCGCCTACAAGTGTTGACCAATATGCATGCCATGTGCATGCAGCAGGTGGTGGGTTCTGATCCTTTGCTTGCATGCTTGAAGAATAAAACCCCATGCAGCTTTTGGCTTCTTCCTTCTACGCATACGCACGAAGAGATGGGATTAATGTCGGAACAAGAAAATTCGAAGACATCACAAAGTCTCCCTTGAACTTTGTTATTTGGCCAAACTTATGCGTATTAATCTAACAGGCTCAAACTTGAGACATAATATAACAATTCTCCACCTTGGCTCAATGTTTGAGGCCAAGTTACAGTGATTATTTTCCATGCTCGGCTTTCCCAACGCCCCGATGGGCGCTCATATTCTACAGATGCCAATCGAGCTCATACAGAGCTCGAGCTTTGCTGAAGGAACATGCTTCGTCATCATATCTGCTGGGTTCTCTGCCGTTGCTATTTTCTTCACAACAATTTTACCCTTCGCTATGACATCTCGGATGAAATGGTACCTGATGTCGATATGTTTTGTTCGCTCGTGATATATTGGATTATAAGCCAAATATATCGCACCTTGATTGTCACAGTGTATGGTGACACTTTTTTTGCTCCAGTCCAAGGTCCGAGAGCAAACCCCTTAGCCATATCGATTCCTTTGCAACAAAGGTTAGTGCCATGTACTCCGCCTCAGTCGAAGACAATGCAACATCATCTTGTAAAGACGCTTTCCAACTTATTGCACCACCTGCAAGTGTAAATACGTACCCTGCTAGCGATCTGCGATCATCCAAGTTACCGGCGTAATCTGAATCCACGTACCCTATGGTCTCATTGCCATTGACGTTCCTCCGATACATAATGCCGACGTCTGCTGTCCCTTTTAAATATCTGAGGATCCATTTCACGGCTTCCCAATGAGTCTTACCTGGGTGCTTCATGTAACGGCTGACAACACTTACAGCCCGTGAAATGTCGAGGTCTAGTACATACCATGGCATACATAATACTACCCACTGCACTAGAATAAGGAACACGGGACATATGTTCCTCCTCCTCCTCGGTTGCGGTGATAACTTGTCGAAAGTTTAAAATGTGCGGCTAAAGGGGTACTTACAGATTTTTGACTGCATATTGAAACGTACCACGATCTTCTCAATATATTTCTTTTGAGACAAACGCAACGTTCCTGCGGCTTTGTCACGCAAAATTTCCATACCCAATATTTTCTTAGCAGCACCTAATTCTTTCATTTCAAACTCAGCACTCAACCGCCGCTTCAACACATCAATATCGACATATGTTTAGCTGTTATTAACATATCATCAACATATAATAGCAAATAAATCAAAGACCCATCCTCCAATCTCCTAAAATAAACACAACTATCAAATTGACTTTTTGAATAATCTTGACTAGTCATGACAGTATCAAAACGCTTATACCATTGTCTAGGAGATTGTTTCAATCCATACAAGGATTTCTTCAATAAGCAAACATGGTCTTCCTTACCTGGAATAGCAAATACCTCAGGCTGCTTCATGTAAATTTGTTCCTCCAATTCACCATGAAGAAATGCCGTTTTCACATCTAGCTGCTCCAGCTCAAGATCTGTGCAAGTAACTAAGGCAAGTAATACACGAATAGAGGCATGCCTTACCACAGGAGAGAACACTTCGTTGTAGTCGATGCCCTCTCGTTGAGTATACCCCCTCGCAACAAGTCTCGCCTTAAACCTGGCTGCCTCTACACCAAGAATGCCTTCTTTCCGTTTGTAGACCCATTTGCATCCGACAATTTTCTGACTTTTGGGTACTTTGACCAATTCCCATGTCTGATTCCGATAGAGTGATTCTATTTCTTCACTCATAGCCTCTAGCCACCGTGATGACTCAGCACTAGCCATCGCCTCAGAATAGGATGAAGGCTCATCCATCTCCACCTCATCACCTATAGTTAATGCATAGGCAATATCAGAATAACCATAACGTACCGGTGGTTTAATTTGTCTTCTTTGTCTGCCCGTGCTTATGTTGTGTTGTGGCTCGCTTGGTTGTTCGTATCACCGTCTTCGGGAATTGTGGCCTCATCAGCAATCTCTTCCTCTGTTACCTCTGAGGTCTTTGGAGACTCCGCCTGAATCTCCACCTCACTTCGACACCATGATCCGTTTGCTCTCGCTTTGGTTGAGTCTCAAGACTCCTCTTTTGAAGCATTGCAGTCTCGTCGAAGATCACGTCTCTGCTGATTAGAAAACCGGGTGATCTAGGATCAGTGCACCACAGCCGGTAGCCTTTCACCCCTTGTGCATAACCCAGAAATATGCACTTCTTCGCCCTCGGCTCAAGCTTACCATCTCTCGCATGAGCATACGCAGGACATCCGAATATTCGTAATCCGGAGTAATCAACAGGTTTCCCCGACCATACTTCCTCAGGAGTCTTCCACTCAATAGCAGAAGATGGAGATCGATTAACCAGGTAACACGCCATATTTATTGCTTCGGCCCAAAATTCCTTGCCCAATCCTGCATGCGAAAGCATGCACCGAGCTCGCTCGAGTAGAGTTCTGTTCTTCCGTTCTGCTACGCCATTCTGTTGTGGTGTCCCAGGAACTGTGCGGTGTCTCACAATCCCTTCCTTTTGGCAGAACTCGGTAAAGTCCTTACCACAGAACTCCATGCCATTATCAGTTCTCAGGCATTTGATTTGTTTACTTGACTGCTTCTCAATCAATGCCTTAAAATTCTTGAACTGATCAAATACCTCGGATTTGTGCTTCAGGAAGTACACCCATACCTTCCTGGAGTAATCGTCGATGAATGTCAGCATATATCTGGCACCTCCTTTCGATGGAACTGGAGACGGTCCCCAAACATCTGAATGAATGTATTCAACTGGTTGCTTGGTCGAATGTAGAGCTGTACCAAATTTAACACGACGCTGCTTCCCAAAGATGCAGTGCTCACACAAGTCCAGCTTTCCTGTCTTCCGACCTTTCAAAGCAACCCCTTCTCACTCAAAGCATTGTCATACCGCCTCACTCATGTGTCCCAATCGCATGTGCCATAACCGAGTCAAATTTGAGTCGACTCACCGATGAAACGCAGCAACTCCGGTCACGGTTTCTCCCAGTAAATGATAGAGAGAATTCGCCTTCTTCCCTTTCATCACTGTCAGGGCACCTCGAGAGATCTTCAGCACTCCACCTTCAGCTGTGTATTTGCACCCGAGGTCATCGAGTGTTCCCAAAGAAATAAGGCTCTTCTTGAGCTTCGGTACGTGCCTTACATCTGTCAACGTCCGTTCTACGCCATCATGCATTCGGATCCGGACTGTTCCTATCCCCACAACCTCGCAGGCTGCATTATTCCCCAAAAGAACTCTACCACCATCTGCAGTTTGGTAGGTAGTGAACTAGTTCTTATGAGGAGTCATGTGATAGGAACATCCAGAATCTAGCACCCATTCGTCTCCTGACGAACTCGTAGATACACATAGGACAGCTTCGGCATCACTGGTACTCTCCTCGGCAACATTCGCCACACCTTTGCTTGTGGCATTTTGCCAAACGCCTTTATTTCTTAGCTTTGGACAATTTCTCCTTATGTGCCCCTCCTCGTGACATTCGAAGCACTTCACGCGACCTTTTGATTTTCTATGTCGCGACTTCGACCCGCTTTTGCTTTGGCTTCATTTTGGGCCTTCGATGTTGGTCTCTACCTCGAATCACCAGTCCACGCGCTACATCTTGTGCTAGACTGTCATCACGCAACTTTCTCTGCCACTCCTTTGAAAACATGGCAGATTTTACCTCCTCTGAGGTAATCGTAGTACGCCCCTATAACAAGGAGTCGGTAAAGTGCTCCCATGACTCTGGTAAAGACGCCAACAACATCATGCCTTGTTCTTCATCATCTAAAATCTTGCCAACATTCTTCAAGTCCATCATGAGTTTATTAAACTCATCTAGGTGGGATCTAATGGACGTACCTTCAGTGTATCGGAACTGGAACATTCTCTTTAGCATATATAAGCGATTGTTTAAACCCTTCTTTACATAGAGGGCCTGGAGTTTTGCCCATAACGCTGCGGCATCCTCCTCCTCGGCCACCTCTATTAGCACTTCATCCGATAAGTTCAACAGGATGATGCTCTTGGCCTTCTCCATTAGCTCGTCCTTCTCGGCATCTCGCATTGTTTCGGGCAACTGAGCCTTGCCCTCCAATGCCTTGGCTAATCCTTGAGTTGTTAATAGCGCCTTCATCTTGACGCTCCATAACCCGAAGTTGTTCCTCCCGTTAAATTTCTCAATTTCTACTTTTGCTCCAGACATAATTGCAAAGTCTTAGCTCTGATACCAATTGTTGGTCTGAATCGATTGGCGTCGCAGCGGAAGCGGATCGAAATTTTGCAATTATGTCGGGAGCTATAGAAATTGATCGAAATAAAACGAGGAACAATAAAAGGACAAGGACACCAGAAATTTACGTGGTTCGGTCCGAATGTCGGAACCTACGTCCACGGGGAGAGCCAACAAATCAATCCACTATAAATTGGAGAATTACAGGATTACAATCACACATATGCACTCAAGTGTTTCCCAGCCCTACTTTATACCCGATACCCACGGTGTTTAATAAAACAACTCACTGGACTCAACTCAGCACAAAACCTCTCCGAGCTCTCTCGTCTCTCACACTCTCTCGAGCTTTTTCTTCTTGCTCTGCCGAGCTCTTTTCTTTCGCTCTACTTGCATCTTCGGACGTCTTCTCCTCATATAGAGAGAAGGGCAGAAAACAAGACAAAACAAATGAAAATAAATGGTCTCATTAAATGCAGCGCAGGCGCCCACAAGACAAGCCGCAATCGGCACCGAACGCCCACCATATTTGAAGGCATGCATGCGGATCGTGCATGTGCATGGGCAAGCATTTAATGAGGAGGAAGAGAGTCAACAAACGTGCGCCTATGATCCTTGAAGATAACCGTGAGCTGAGGTGGGCGGCCGTCTTCGAATTTCTTGTTCATGGAGAGAAGCAAGCGTATGACCATCGAGAAAATATTGGGTGGTCCCGGACCACCACGTCAGCGTGGTCTCCGACGAGTCATGAAGCGCCATGTGGAGGTGTGGGGGCCACTGAAGATTTTCTGGTAGAAGTAGTTCTTCTCCCGCAAAACAATTTTTTTTTTATTATTATTTCCCCTATCACTAGACCGCACATAGCAGCCTCGCACGCATTTATTTCTCTCCCTCTCGCTCATATCCTGTCTCCTTCCATCCCCGAAGAAGAAAATGGTCGTCCTCCTCTCGCAACAAAGACGTTCTCTCTCCCTCTCCTTCATTCAAATTTTGGATCTCCCCTTCGCTCTTAGATTTTGCTCCTCCGGGCCTCTCGCTCCGGCGTTCGTTGCAGCTCGAGCGCTCTTCGCTGTTTCTGCGCTCTTTCCTCGGCGGACATTTGTTTTGACGAATCTAAGTTGTTTCAGCATTGAAGAGGCTATCGAGAAGTCGAGGACGGTGACATAACAAATGTAAGGTGTGACTGCTAGTGTTGCCGGCGAACGAGGGTGAGGACCGCTAAGACAAAGGTGGTGGTGAAGGAGAGGACAAAGTCGGTGCTTGCTGTTGAGCATGCGGAATGGAGGTTGTAGCGGGCGTTGCCTCTCTTTTGTTTTTTTAATATTTTGGAGCGGGTAAAGTCACCGTGCGTGGAGAACCAGATCTGGAGGACCTCGCCCGGGCCAACGAGGCCACCGCCAACGCCCTCCGCACCAACCTCAAGCAAGTCTGGCGCAGTCGGCAAGGACGAAAGCCCTCGCCGTCGCCGACGAAGCAAGGTCGGCCTTGCTCCAGCGCTTGTCAAGCGGCCGTTCCCCGCGATCACCGACGAAGCACATTAAAGCCGCCTCGCTCCGGCGCTTGCTCGCTTCTCTCTCCTTGTTCGTTGCTGCTCCAGCGTTCGTCAAGCGGCCATACCCCGTTGTCTCCGACGAAGCACATTTGTTATTTTGTAATGTGTTAATTTTTAATAGCATAATTGCTGGTCACTTGGTTGATGTGAAATGCCCAACATTTGTTATTTGTTGCTGTATGTTCAACATTTTTATTTCTTCACGGAGATGTGGTTTGAGAGGTTTGTGGTAAACAAGTATGTTGGAAATCCAAAACTTAGTTCATTCTCCATATTATGTACTGCTCAGGCGTGAGCTAATTTGAGGAGAATGTTTGATGTGGAAATGTCTAAATTGTGCTAGGAACCATTCAATACTCTTTTCGATCCGCTGCTTCATCGATGCTTCATTGAGGACAATTTCATGGATATGAATTTTGGAAACATCCACCAGCAACCCACCCAGTTGGAGAATCGAAAGAGACAAGAAATATTTGGCAAAGAATTAATCAAATCACAAGACCAACCAGAACCAATAAAAAAAGGGTCATGATCGGAGAGATTTCTAACTGTCGGAAATATTTCTTCCGTTTTATTTCCCCTGGTTTTTCGAAGAGAGAATAGTTAGGAAAAAAAAAAAAACTGGTCTAGGATAGATGGACACTGCCGGATTTGGGAGAGTTACGGAGCGGACAAGTATGGAGGGAAGACCCACACACCACGCACAAACACGGTGCCTCGCACGGCAACAACAGCACGCTCGCCTCCTCCTTCCCGTACTTCCGGCACGTCGTCGTCATCGCCTTCCCTCTCCTCTTATCCTCCTGCGCCTCCACTCCCGCCCGCCTCCCGCTCTCCTCCTCCCCTCCTTCGTAATTGCTCCGCCGACGCGGCGGCGTCGCCCCGCCTCGTCCTCCGGGAGGCCCCATTGCGGGGCTATCGTCCTTGCTGACCTGCGCCAGGACCTACTCGAGGTTGGTGCGGAGGGCGTTGGCGGTGGCCACATTGGCCTGGGCGAGGTCCCTCCAGATCTTGTTCTTCACGCACAGCGACTTCACCTGCTCCTCCGGCGCCCAGTGAAGCTTCCCGATCTTCTGGTCTCCTCTTCCTTGGCCGAAGTAGCAAGGAGCGCGGAGAGAGAAGCGAGCGAGAGTCGGAGCAGCCGTAATGCGCTTCGTCGGAGACGGCGGGGGACCGACCACTTGACGAAGACCGGAGCAACAACGAGCGCGGAGAGAGAATATGGGATTCAAAATTTTAAAAGCCGTCGAGTTCTCTAGAGAGGAAAGAGAAAGGGTTTGCTCCTCTTTCCTTCCTCTGAGAACGAAAGAGTAAATGCATTGCAGAGGGGTAGCGTGGGTAGCGTGCAGGCTAGGCAAGAGAGGGAAGAAGGCTAGGGAGAGGAGAGAGAGGAAAGAAACCTACGTTTGTGCAGAAGATGGCCAGCGGATCCACGCCTCCATGTGGCGCTTCATGAATGGCTGGAGACCACGCTGACGTGGTGGTCCGGGACCATCCAATATTTTCTCTATGACCATCATCCACTGACACACACGTAGAATAGCTTCTGCCTTCTCTCTTTCTTTATTCTGCCATCCCTCTTTCTTTATCAATAAAAACAAGAGAAACCCACAAAAGAGAAACCGTGAAAGGAAGGGAATTCGGCGCCTACAAGTGTTGACCAATTTTCTACGTGCATGGCCATGTGCATGCAGCAGGTGGTGGGTTCTTTATTTAATATAAAATATTGTTGATCCCTTCCTTTGCTTGCATGCTTGAAGAATAAAACCCCATGCAGCTTTTGGCTTCTTCCTTCTACGCATACGCACGAAGAGATGGGATTAATGCCGGAACAAGAAAATTCGAAGACATCACAAAGTCTCCCTTGAACTTTGTTATTTGGCCAAACTTATGCGTATTAATCTAACATGCTCAAACTTGAGACACAATATAACAGTGTTGGTTTTCGTTGGCCGAGAGATCCTCAGGTACCTGAACCTCAACTATTTCATCCGCTGTCACGTGGAAACCTTCGGCCTGCTTCAGAGTATATTCCTCCATAAAACGTGGATAATTGGGGCTAGGATCAGGGGGATCGAGCATGGATTCTTTAAGTTTACTGCTACTTGCTAGCCAAAGGACCCATACCCTCTCCCCGAACTTGATCAGCCCAGCCACGATCATCAGGAAGGCTAAACCGGACAGATACGAAAGTGCCCATGCCATGAAGTAGATGTATATTGTCTTTGCGGTTTGGACCATTAGTCCCAGCAGGTGCCTCAGCCACAGTTCATTGTCTTCCAAGGAATAAGTCGTGATCGTGTCTGGCCCACCCAGGAGCAAGAGAAGAGCTGGAGCCCAGAAAGCAATGAGCTTGCTGTTCGCATCCAGGGAATGGGATTCTTTATTAGTGTCACCAAGCTTGCTCGAGAGTATGCCAAAGCGACGCCCGCGATCGAGTCTGCTGATATATAGGCACACCAGACAGCTACCCTGATGGAGAGTTCACGGGTGAACTTGCGGCGACCTCCTAGGATGATGAGTAATACTTTCAGGGCAAGGCTCAACAGAACCATCAGCCTAAGGTCCCAGTCATTCCAGAAGGTCCTGAGCTTGGAAACTATATGATCCACTTCCACGATCCTTCTCGGTCTTCGTCTAAAAGTATAAGATCAGCGTAACGACATGGGCAGTGAGCTTGTGTGCTTGGAGAGGAGGGTGGAAACAAAGTAGCATAAGTTGAACCAAGACTAAGGTTAGAGACCCAGTGACATTATTCTGGTCGTTCAAATAAAGATCTATACGATGACTTCGTGCGTTGTGCACCACAACTTCCGCCGCATGTTGTGGTGTCCTGACGAAGGAGTGATAGAATAACATAAACTTAATTCCCCACTTCTCAAGAGCTAATGCGTTCTTTATTTTATTTATTTTCTTTTTGTTTAAATAAGAAAATGAAAGTAAGTGAAGGAGAATATCTACGTGTGGCTATTCATACGTACGCGGGGCGTTAATATATGTTCTCTTTCCCGTGGGAACACTTTGAAATCGTCAAGATGAATCATGAAGACAAAATGTTCGGCAACTACTCTTCATGAGGCTTTCAGCGTGGTTGATCTGGGTAATGACGTAGAAGAAGAGTTGTGCGATATTGACTTTAATGGGTCTTCGTCCACACATGCTCCTGTATGTAGCCGACGTGATAATCTTAGATCATTGGTGATAGGGGTGTGCAAAATGTCCGGGAACCGCCCGGAGCCGGACCGGAACCGCTTGAAACCGGCAGTTCTTGAGGGAACCGGTCCGGTTCCCGGTTCCATGGGCAGATCTGCCCGCCCGCCCGCCCCCGCCCGCCCACCCACCCAGACCGGACCGGTTCCCTTTTAATATTAAAAAAAAAATTACTAAAACAAACCTAGGTCTCACTGTCTCATCTCACTTCTCTTTGTCTTCGACTCTTCGATTTCTGCAGCTACCTCTCTCTCTCTCTCTCTCTCTCTCTCTCTCTTCCTGTAGATGTTATGTGATCATTTATGGTGCCTCAAAATAACCATATGCTAGTGTGTTCCCCTAGTATTCTGTATTGAATCTAGCCTCGTGGCATCTTTTGGGAGTTCTGTTTTGTGGCAATTGTTTCTGTTGTAGGATGAATACAAAGCTTAATATTGGGGAATTCTTATGCTTTTTGGTTGTTTAGTTTATTTATTAATATAATGAAGGTGATGTATTCAATAAAATCTTGTTTAGTTGCACTTCCTTTGTTTTCCTGTGTTTGGATGGTGCCTCATTTCACCTCCTTTGATTTGTCTATGCGACTTGTGATATTTTGTCGAACCTGATGAGGGATATGTCCAGTTCATAGCGTTAAGAGAGACCCATTTTTCCTAAACAATTACTACTCTCTCCGCCTCTATATCAACTTACGTACATCCATTCCTTCATTAATTGCATTTTTAGTTGCAACAAATGAATCTTTGTTTAACGTACTTAAATTTGGTTTTTCTTTCTTTGGCTTGCTTTGATTTCACGTAGTCATTTTATGTTGAAAACCAAAATTGTTTCGCGTCAAGATCGGTTACATGGATCCACCCAGGAACCGGACCAGACCAGCAGTCCGGTTCCCGAGTGGATCCATGCAACAAACGGGTGGATCCCGATTCCAATTTTTCGGAACCGGTCCTTAGCGAGTGGTTCCCGGTTCTAGGTCAGGAACTGCCCGCCCGAACCATGCACACCCCTAAATGGTGACGTCTCTCATTCACTGAAGCACATGCTAGTCTTCATCTTCGTCAATGAAGATACAATAATAAATTCCAAAAAACATTAAATTATTGTTAAAAATTATCCGCATCAATGCCGATCGCACTGTGTAGGACGGCCGACATCCACGTGAGCGATTTTTGATTAAAATTGGCCGGATGAACTTAATTGACAAATCATGAAAAATCGATTACTCACGAGATAACTAATCTATCAGGTGAAGCCGTTAAGGAATCTAAACGCGATAGATTTGAGAATTCGATCAAAAATCGACTGCTCAATCATGTTAATCTGCAAGGGTCAATACGGCACCGTTAAAATTGATTAGAGACCGGAGATAGATCAGTTCGACAGAGGCATGTAATTAAAATGTGGGTGATTCCACCTAATTGCGAAAATTATGTCGAACAACACTAAACCTATTTTTCTGTCGTTTCTGTAACCTGTGCCCGTATTTGAAATCTCGAGATTTTTACGACAATCGAGAGTTGCCTATGCGTCAAAGATGTACAATGTGGATCGAAAATAATCGACCACAAGTCAAATGCGCTAAAAATTCCTAAAAGCTACTCGCTAGATTAGGTCACACTAAAATCGCATCTATTTGAAATTAACCACGAAATTAAACCTGATTTCGGAAATTGAAAGTACTGTCGTGTCACAATTTATTTTAGGAATTGAGTGTGGACTTCCTCATTGGCATTTTGGCCATTGAATTGGATTGAATTGGAGTGAAATAGAAGTGAAATTGAAGAGGAGCACACAAAATTCGTAGGCCATGAGGAGTTACAACATTTTAGCATCATCCTTGGCTTCTTGGAGAAGAGTGGTGAGGGATAATGAGGTGTGGATGAGGTTGAAGCTAGTGGGGGCAGCCACTTGAGTGTTAGAGATATTTGTGTTGACTTGGGAGGCCTTTGTTCCCCTTCAACCAACAAAACTTCTTCTTCTTCTTCTTTCTTGCTTCCTTAGCTTCGATTGTTGCTGTCTTAGAGCCCAAGAACCAGAGAAACCAAGCAGCACTCCCCTTGCAAATTGAAGCCCCTCATCGCTGCTTGCACCGCTCGCTGAAGCCACTACTGTCGCCAATCCGCATGCCCACAAGCACTCGAGCCGACACGTCCTAGCCACCAGTTCCGTGCTTGCTCGCCATCCGCCAAGCCCTCCATCTCGAGCCCTCGTCCGTCAAAGCCAAGTTGTTGTCCGCAGTCGCCAACTTGCCTCCGCCGCCCTTGCTCACTCGTAGCCATCCCCGTTGCCGTCTGCCACCCACCAGCCGTCTTAGCTCCTCCCGAGCTGGTCTTCCAGCAGCTCGAGCAGAGAGCTGCAAGGGCTATTTTCGGGCCCTTCTGAGCCTTGTTGGGTGTTGCTATAGGTTCGAGTCTTTCTCGCCTCCGCATCACGGTCGCCGTGAACTCATCGGCTCATGAATTCGATGATTTTACTTGCTAAACCTTGTTTAGGGGGTTAATTATGCTTAGAGTAGGTTTAGCTTAGCCTAAGATTGGATTAGGTGATTAGATTATTGTAATTAGTGGTTTAGTTAGTTAATTATGCTAATTATGTGGTTAGATTAGTTTAGTTAGGGGTTAATTAGATTGTGTGATTTATTTAGCTTAGTGCATTATTTATTTAAGTCAAATTAGGTGGTTAGATTAATGTATTTAACTTAATTAGTCATTTATTTAATTTTTTTTGCATTTATTTAAATAATTTTGTAATTTATATAATTATTTATTGTTTTTCAAAAATTATATCGGGATAGCCGGTCATTAAAATTTCCTGCTGATTGTCATGGTGCAATTAATTTATGCAATTGAGTACTAATTTGTGCAATTGAGTGATGATTGTTGATTTTGAGTCATTATTTTAAAAATATGAAATTTTGGTATTTAATTAGAAAATACCGAGTATCAGGTTTTGACACAGTTTTTTTTTTATTTTTTTTTATTTAAGTACTATATTAAGTAGTGAGATTTTTAAAAGGAATAACATCACTTTTTATGATTCGATCTAACCGTGTATCCACACATGATTATTTTACCGGGTGTTTTTAATATGAAGAAAATAGACTAAACACATTATTTTAATTGAAGCATTTGAGTGCAAAGCACAATATCCTTGTTATCTGGGGATTGTTTTATTTCGCTTCCACATATGCATAATCGATTGGGTCGGTGACGCGTCCTGGGAACGTCACAATTTTATTGACCATCGAGAGATGTGCCCGCGCTCGAGGTTCGGGGCGTGACAATTAAAAATAATCCTCGTCAGTGCCGATCACACTATATAGGATGACCAACATCCATGTCAGTGATTTTTAGCTAAAATTGGCCAGATGAACTTAATTGACAAATCATTAAAAAAGTTAAAGACTCAATTGGCAAAAATACAATAAGTTTAGGCATTTTTTTTTTTTTGTCTTTTTTCCCAATTTTTAACCCATATACCGGGCATAGTCATAGATCTTCAATAAAATAAAGAAATACGGAGCAAGTGACACCTCTCCTCATTTCTTGCGGTCCTCAGCGCCTTTAACTTGCTGTAGAAATACTAGATAGTTGAATGCCGAATCTATCTGTAAAAGGGACCGTCTAATCTATCTGTAAAAGGGACCATATAAGACGTAAATCAACGGGGGAGACTCAATGAGGATTCACTAGTTTTTTGCATTGCTTCGTGGGGTTTGACATCTCATTACTTGGTGGACATTGAAATGAAAAGAAAAGACTAAGCAGGGCGTCCCTATTAAACTGAGAAACCAATTTCATCCACTAATAAGGGCGGACAGTTTGACGAATCTGTAACTCGTCAACACTGGTAAAAAGTTACGAAATACTAGAATTTACTAAATGTAATCGCTTACACAACCGGGTAATAGGCACGGCTCTGGACAAACTCGTTTATGTGCAACTTAATTCGCAAGTAACATCAACAATGAGTTCCATGGTAATAGACACGGCGCTCCATGAGCAATTCGCGAATTTGATCACCCCAGAGCCTGCGGAAGACAAGTTTGTACAGCCAAAGCTGCTGGCTCCAATACCATGTACATTGCGAGAATTCTGAAAACATATATCACATTCACTGAACCAGAGATGCACACGGGGGAGCACCGCCCAACAATCAAATGAACGAAGCCGAATGTAGCGAAGATCCTGCATGATTCTAGCGATTGCCTAAATATCGCAAAGTTTCTTAAGTATCTTTAACCGGTTGAAAGCTAACTCCTTTGATAACAAGTCCCGATTTCCAGTTCGCACCATGCTCATTAAGAGCAAAGGTGACTTCGCCAACATTTTCGGGGGACATCACAAATTCACAGATCGGGATGTGTTCCCAACGTTGTTGAGGCACTGTACTCAGGCTTTTGACACATTCTTCCTTCTTTCCATTAGGAAGAGTGACTGTGAACGTCACAGGAACATCCCAATGGTAATAAGAGTCTATCATCATCACCACAAATGCAATTCTGTACTTAGTCATCGGTGCGAGCGCAACTGTTCTAAATTTCCCGCTCACTCCCAACCAACACACTTTTTGTAGTTCAGCCAATTCTACCTCCATGTCACTAGGAAAAGAATAAAGAAGATGAAAGAGAAAACAATGGTCAGAATTGACACCTTTTCGTCGTAAGTTCATTGGTTCATTAGCTTATTAAACAACAGTCGTGATGTTTACAATAGTTATAATAAGAAGTAATGATACGTGTACTAAGAATTTAATGAGAAATTTTTACTAAATGATGTGGCAGCCCATGTGGCATATGCCATCTCATCAAGAATGTGTACCATTAAGCAATAATACGAAGGAAAAGGGAAAGAAAATACAATTCTGCCAAGTTTAAGGGAACTGAAAAATTTGCCAAACTTCACTTTACTCCGGTAGAAGTAAAACTGAAGGTGACTACTTATGAGTAACTTGCATCAAATGAATGTATCTTCTGTACAGATACAGTATAATTAGGAAACATTGTCTAAATTATTGGGATAGAGGGATCCCATATAAGGAGGATAAATACCTCCACGCGTTCTAAGTATGAACTATACCTTCTTCATAGAGATATATGAAAGCAATCGAGCTTATATTGAAAATTTATATGTCAAATATGAGCTAAACGAAATAGGTTGTCTTTATTTTCTATTTGAGATAAGAAAGGTATATGATATTATTGTTGATGTCAGGATAACTCAAATAAATATTAATTTGCCTGAGGATTTCTCTTAAATAATTGCTCACTATTGCAAATGTTAGAACATATAAATATTAAAAGCTGCTGTAAGCTACTATACTTTGGAGGTGTTACCCAAAATAGAGTTAATTTAATACATGTATTCCCAAATATGTATAAATCTCATAACTTCACAAATAGGCACGTGGTCCAGGTCACAATTGAGATAAGCAAAAATTACCATAAATAACCCATATGAGAAACTTTTCTTTTTAAAGAAAGGAAATGATCTCAATTTTCCTCGGATTCCAAGGCCAATATTATTAAATGGAAACCGCCTAAACTGTTTTAATCTTCTAGTTTTTTGTGCACATTTACATACATACATACATACATACATACATACATATATATTTTATATAGGAGGAGTATAATGATTTTAGGGGAAGGATAACTAAATCGTACCCTAAAGATGACGTACCATGTCTCTCGAAATGTGATCCATTTCCAATAGTCCGTAGTTTCGCCCCAATCAATCGCTAGATCTCGTGCAAGCACCATGAAGCAGTTCTTGTTTGATTCTTTGTCAACCCAATATTTCTACAAGAGCAAAATTCAGAACAACTTAAGAACATGCCAACAATCGTCCGATTCTTAGATATAGATACCCCACTTCGATGGATCAAGGAGCTGGGTTGTACACCAAGTCAAATCGGACCTATTTTATAACCAAATTGAATCTATCACAATATGCATCAATACAAAAGTTCTAGTAATTTAACAAAAACTCATAGGACGTCAAATTATATTACCATGTGTTACAAAATAATAAAGAAAAATCACCAAAGCAATGTAAGCAAATGCACTTGCCTTTTTCTTGTTATTCAACAGAACGCCATCGTAGAGCTGCTCACACACCTCCTTGGAAAAAGGGTCGATTGGTTCATCTGCATCTTTCAAAATGGCCACGTAATTGTGCGGTGGTCGTCTCGCCATCGTGTTTTTTGGTGTTTTTGGGTCGTCTTCGATCGTCTCTGCATATTCATACTCTTTTCCCATCTATTCACTTTCATTTTTTTTTTTTTTTTGGCATGCAAGAATCTAATCAGTAATCATCTTTGAATTCCTGGTAAAATAATTTCTGGTCTATAAGTTGATTGATGTGTATGAAGAAGGCTATTCGTCGGGCAAGCTTCAGTCACAAGAATTGCAGATATGAAATTAATCGTGTTCATTCAACATGCATTTAGATTCTGGATCTTAGCCCTTTTTCCACAACTTCCTCCTAAACGCTCAGAGAGAGAGAGAGAGAGAGAGAGAAAAGCAAAGAAGTAGAAGAAGACTCACAGCTCTTGGTTCTTGGCTCTTCTTCCACAACTTTCCTCCAAAATGCGCACAGCAAATACTTGTTGTCCCGGACGAGTAAAGTCAACTTAATTAAGTCGACGGTGGCCGTTTCAGAGTCTTTTTATAATCCTAGTCCTATATATCAGATAATCGTAAGAGAAGGCGCAATATCATGACATGGTCAGCTGGAGTAGTCGTTGTTATTGGCATCATATGATTATAATAATGCGATTAACAATTCCCAAAGACATTGAAAATAATCACGAAAGTAGAAGGACCGTAGTGAATAAATAAAAAGACGGGAATGAAATTGCATTTACTACACTAAAAAATTAGGACATGGGCCAAACTAGCCCAATCTATGTAAGCGGACCAAGCAAACCATTTAGAATCGTGTCTTTACTTAGGAATTGCTTTCCTAGCTCTGTTCCAAACGATCCGGAACTTGGTGTGTTCAATTGAGATATAATTATTCATGGAAATTATTTTTTCAATCTTTTGCTGTCTTTTGAATTGTGATGTCAAAATCCCAACAGCAAATTGATGCGAAAATTTAGCATAAAAGCCTAAAACCTATTATACTTGTGCTAATTCAGCCTTAACTTTTTAATTTGACCAATTCAGTTTTAAGCCTTTTAACAATTTGTCAATGTAGTAATCTAGCTAGTTTTGGCCAAAAATTGATAATGGGGACGTCAACCATCCTATATGGTATGGAGAATGCTATTGTGGAAATTTTTTGAAGTTTTTGATTATTTTGAATTATTTTATTTTTTTTTCTTTTTTTGTTAAGGGCTAGTAGGGGTCCATTGGTCGAGGCCCCATGACCCTCACCATCCACTGGGCGAGTGCGGCCAAGCCCTTGTCAACAACTAGCAAATGGCGCGGCCATTGCACAGCTCTCATTGGCCACTTGGGGAGGGCTCACAGCCCTCTCACAACTAGGCAAGGGCTTGCAACACTCACCCAGTTGCCTAATGGCTTGTAGACCCTTGGCCAATGGCTGGGGCGGGGGGAGGGGGGAGGGAACTTGACCGGTAGCCTCCTATTGGCCCTTAAAAATAAAAATTTCCATGTCAGCGTCAACTATTTTCGGCTAAAATTGATCTGATGGACTTAATTCAATGAGCAAGTAATGTTGATGGATGGAATTGACGCTATGAAACCCTCCTATTCAGTATGGAAGGTGAAGAACAAGAGGTGCATCTAGCTCACCTCAATAACACAAGATAATCAAATTGACAATCACCTGCTCACAGACATACTCATGCAAATGATGTTCCCCACTAGAGCTATCAATCCTTTTATGCCTAAAGAACATCCATAGTCGTTAGGGAATTCACAACGTGCATTCAACTACATAAACTAAGTTCTCAAAGTCATGGGAATGATCAAAACTAACCCACCACAACACAAGATTCATCGACGCAAGTGTTTTCAAGGTTCTATTAATGCATAGAATGCTTCCTCGACACTCTTGATTTGTACATGCCTTAGGCTTGTGCTTTCAGGAAAGGTAGATTTTTCCACTCAAACAACACCGAATCGCACACAAAACATGTACGACGGGACACAGACTTACTTATGGCTAAAAGCTCAAATCTTTAAGCTACACCAACTGAATTTCGAGCGAAATGGAACCCAACGCAACGCCAAACGCATTCATTTCCATCACACGGCTCATTACATCAGCACAAGCGCAAAATTTTAAGAAATGCTCCGACACAACTCCAAGAATCATAGCTCAAGCCCTAAATTTTCCTCTAGGTCCACCGTTACTCGGCCGATATTCATGACTACAGATCAGCTCCGAACTCTCATCAGTTACAGCTGAAGAGAGAGAAACTGACCGTAGAGGCGGTTCCTAACGGAGGACTGATCGGAATGCGGAGCCTGCGGCGAGATTGGCCGGGCGAAGACGATCGCCATCTCCTTCTCCTCCTCCTTCGTCTGCTTCGTCTGCTTCAAGAGATAAAGCGTTTGATAGTTTCAGACTTTCAGTGGGCTTTTCGCGTGGTGGCCTATAAGCTTTTCGACCTCCGTTGTTCAGAAAATTACGAGGATGTGCCACTGGATGACGAGGAGTTATCTGATGGACGAGGGCCTACCTCATCCCTGGGCGGTCCAATCAGTGGAGAGGGAAATCGCGAGTTACCTTTTCTTTTTACTTTTTTTTTTTATATTATATGCGGCTCGATTAGTCTAATTAAAAAAAGAAAAGAAAAGTTGCCAATGTATGTGATCATCCGTATGATCAACATGCACTTCGTCGAGAGAGAAATGGCGGAAATTCCAAAACACTAATTTTTTCAAGCTAAATTAACAAGAAGATAAATTATAAGAATCATTAGACGAAAAGAAACATCAATTTAAAATGTACCCTAAAAAAAAGGACCAAAAGAGTTACATTGAGAATAACCATTTATAGGACTCATTACCACAGTAATATTAGTTTGATGTCACATACCAACTTAAGATCTAGTAAATTTCACATGAGATTGAGTTATATAATTTATCTCTCTCTAAAATTCAAGATTATTTGGTCATAAACACATGGAGCTTGGTTAGATTTAAGCTACCGAACGCAAACTCTCAAGTTGGTTGTACTTTCAGCTAATCATGGGAAATGGTCCTAGGATCCTTAATCCTGTCCACTTGATGAAAGGACTAATCTCATACAATAGCTATAGGCTTTAGGAGCTTATGCCATAAACAACATTATTCGAGTGTTAAAATTTTCAATTAATCACTTAAATGTCATAACTTTTTAAAAAATGATAAGTTCATTAAAAATCATAAAATTTATCATGAAAGTATAACTCTAAAACTTACAACAATGCAATCGAATCCTAAAGCTTATTAAATAGGTACAATTAAATCCAAAAGTTATCACCATCAATTTATTTAACAGAAAATGCTAACATTGCATTTTTAAATTAATTTCTCACTCCTAGTTGGTTTTTTATTTATTTATTGTTTCTCTTTTAAATATTATCTAAATCAAATTTAAAAACTACAAAAAAAGCTAACATTTTATTTATAAAAAAAACAAAACCTTGAAAAAAAAAAAGAAAGAAGAGAAGAGAAGTTAATATTTTTTTAATATCGAATAAAAAATGGAAATGTGTTTGGACTTAATGGAAACCAAATGAGGTAATTTCGATGACTATTTGTGGCAATTCTTTTAAATATTTTCAATACCTTTTATTTAGCTGATACTACTGTTCTAACATATTTTAACAGTAGCAACAAGTTCATGGTATAATCCGCATCACACTCTAAAGTACATCCTATTCAAATGTTACTAGAATTTTAGTTAATATCTCTTGCTTATTTTAAGTTAATGTCAATTTTTTTTTCTCTAAAGTTGTCCAAAAATGAGACCTCTAGTGATTCGCTATTGTGACATGAATGCCTGTAAAACATATTAAATATTGTATGTACTCATATCATGATTTAATATATATGACAATTTATATATCACATTTTCTTTTAATTGGAGAGTAAATCTATATGGTGAGGTACGGATATACTATAAAAGTTTTCATAATGTAGACTACATTAATTGATATTGTAATTTACCATTTTACGGTTACCGTAAAACGGAGTTGGTCTAAGGTGAGATAGAATGTTTCTTAATTAGCCTAATATGTGACTGGCTAGTGGGACTGGCCAGTGTGAGCCAAGTTAAGTCTGGCCCGTAATGAGAAGGTATGGCTGGAAACTTTATAAATAGTGCTCAAGTCTCTCATCTAACTCCAATTTTCACATGTATCATCACATAATGAGCGTTAACCTAACGCTAAAAGGTGAGGGGCCATCTCATTAAGCTAGTGATACTGAGGGAAATAAAGGAGCGTGTGGAACATCGGTTTTCCGCTTACACTTTAAGAACGATGGATCCCAAAACAGGTGCATTAATCTTTCTACTCAATTATGCATATTCTTGTTCTGGTTATGGAGATCTTGGGATTGTGTAATTTGCGTCCAACATGTGGTATCAGAGCAACCATAACCCTAGAAATTGAATGCATAAGATTTTTGCTCTAATTTGAGATTTTCATGATTTTGTTGTTAAATAAAAATCAAATTAAATCACAAATTCAGACTAGGGCTCATTGAGACGAGCAGATTGGTCGGCGGTGCGTCGCCGGGGGAGGCCTAACGCACTCCCACGCGCGGCCACTGTGGCATCCCAAAATTCAAGACAAGCTCTAAGGTGTATTAAAGCTCGTAATTAGGTAATGAAATTTCCTATGACTTATTTAGTCATTAGTCTCTTTTTAAGATTAGGTGATTTGTGCTTGTGTTTATGAGATTTTTAAATTTGATAGATTAATAAAACAAAAATCTATGCTTGGCCATGCACTTTATGGATTAAATTCCTATAAATAAAATGTCACAAGACTTTGGCCATGTGGAATTTAAAATTTAAAATATATAGAAGAAATTATAAAAAGGAGAAAATGTAATTTTTTATTTAGGTTGGGCCTTAGGCCCATTGGCCAAAGCCTTGATGGGCCGAATCACCAGCCCAATGAAAGCCCATGGAAGGGGGCTGTCGCTGCCCAAAAGGAGGCCCAAGAGGAGGCCCAAGCCCATGCATGAGCTTTGCCAAGTGGCAAAGAGGAGCTCATGCATTGGCCAAATTGAAAGGCAAACTAATCATTGCAAATGATTAGAAAATGGGGGAATAAAAGGGAGGAGAAGAGAGAGAGGTGGCCGGTTGAGCTACTGCCCAAAGAGAGAGAGAGATTGTGCGAGAGAGAGGGAGAGTGAGGCCGAGAGGGAGGAGAAGCCGAGAGGAAGGAGTCGCACGCCGTCCGTCCGCCCGTGCGCCGCCGTGTTCGCCGCCGTGTGCCATCGTTTGTGTGGTCTAGAGGCAAGTTGGGAATCCATTTTCTACTCTTGCACCAATGTTTGGCATGTATGGTCGAAATTTAGGATGTTTGGAGGCATGGGAGTGAAGCTTATGTGTTTGGTACTTGAGATGCATGCTGTTTTCGCATGAACAGTTTGACTCAGAACTTTGTGAGAGCTTGCATGCATGTTTAGAGTTTGATTTTGACTTTGATCTCTTCATGAAAGTTGTATCTAACATCTTAAACTATAACATAATAAAATTTGGTACAAAATAATGGAGATTTGAGGGGTCAAACTCTCATCCTACGGAGATGCTAGATCTGGAATGTTTTCGCATGAACTGTTTGAGTCAGAACTTTGTGAGAGCTTGCATGCATGTTTTGAGTTCGATTTTGACTTTGATCTCTTCATGAAAGTTGTAGCTAACATCTTAAAATATAACATAATAAAATTTGGTGTAAAATTATGGAGATTTAATGGGTAAAAAACTCATCCTACGGAGACATCAGATCTGGAACGATTTCACTGACCTTTCGGTGGATTTGTGGTTGCATGCTGATTTCTACTAAGAATCTCTTTTCTACTTCTTCATGAAACTTGTATATAACATCTTGAAGTTTAACATACTAAAATTTGAAGCAAAATGAACAAGTTTAGCCTAGTGAATCAACTTACTCTTGAAAACCGTAGATCTGGAGACGCGGTACAGGTTACCCGAGACTTCGTGGACCCATATGGAGACTTTCCTTTGAAAATATGACTTATATCTCTTCATGAAAGTTGTAGGGGACATCTTGAAGTAAAACATATCCAACTTTCAGAGGAAAATAATAAGTATAAGTGGGTAAAAACTCAGTATTTCGGAGAACCATGCACTGGACGTTTCGGTATTAGATCCAGAAGTTTCGTGTGACTGTAGAAAATAATATAAAAATAATTTGGCTTAGAAATCTTCATTAAAAATCTACTTTGGTGTCTTGGCTATAACCTGGTAGAATTTCATAATTTTCGGAGGTCGTTTGGATATTTTAATAAAATCAGTTCGGAAACTGTGCATTATGTTTTTATCCGAAATTTCATGCTGTATTTGTGTGAATTATAAATCTTGTGTGGAAATTGATTGGCCTTGTGTTTTTCATGAAATTATTACCCTATTGTCTTGTCTATCACTTGCCCTAATTTTATGATTTTTGAGAATCATATGGATATTTAAATTAAATATTTTCGAAAGTGGTACAAGCTAGAATTTAAATAAATGTAAAAAGGGCATGATAAATGGATTATTTTAATTGGTAAGAATTCCATTTTACGAAAAATTGTACCTTGTTGCATATACGATGAGGTCTTGATGCATGCATAACAATGAATTGAGATGCATGTATGAATTTAATGCTGAGTATGATTTTGTTTGCCATTACATCCATGTGCCATGCTAAATTGAGATCGAAATTTGGTGAACATGAATAATGATCAGTGAGGAAATTGTTGTGGCGGATGATAATGCCCTGGGAGTGTTAGGATGCTCGGAATGTATAGAGATACATTACCGGATGGCCCTTGGAGTATCAGGATGCCCGGAATGGTTGGGTGCCGGAAGCCTCGGAGGTCTTTGCCCGAGGGGATGCCTCGTGATGCCAATTGGGATGCGAGATGCCCGGAATGTGGGGGTGTCGGATGCCTGGTGGCCTTAAGTGGCTGAATGCCGGAGGTTTTTCTCGCGATGCCGGGATGGGGTGCGGGTGTAAAATATGAGATGAAATTGGTGATCTTAAGAAAGGGTGATGGGGTGATCAAATTGAAAGTTAAAAGTGGAAATTGAATCATGCATGATGATATGCATACATGATATGATGTGATGATGATCACCTGTGGCATACATGATATGATGTGATGAGGATCACCTGTGGCATACATGATATGATATGATGATGTCATGATGATGATGACATGTGTATGATATGATGATGATGATATGTCTATGACATAATGATGATGGCGTATGTATGATATGATGGTGACCTATGATATGCTGATGTCATGATGATGATGACATGTGTATGACATGATGATGATAACCTATGACATGACGACTTGTATGTGTTATGATTATAATGAAGAGGTATGATGGTGTATGCATGGCTTCAAGGTAAGTATGCATGGATGTATGAATGGCCTGTATGATGTGGTGATTGTATTGTAGGACGCATTGAGTGGTTATTGGATTCTTTTACTTGCTGAGTGGTTGTACTTATCCCATTGGGGACCAACATTTCAGATTAGCAGCATGCCGCTCCCTGCTGTCATGCGGAGTGTTTTCTACGGCTTACCTTCGAATGTAGAGGTCGAGTGCGAGGAGTTTGACAGTCCTTCTGTTCCTGGTCTTACGTATATTCGAGTGCGATGTTTAGTTATATACGATGTGGGCCTGGCTGGGGGGCTTATTGTCCAGGAGTTTATATCCGTCCATGTTCGACGCAATGAAGCAATGCGTGGGATGCTGCCATCGCCACCGCCTGATGCACCGGGATGGGTGTGAGGGCCCGTGCGTGTCGAGTAGACGCCGAAACTTTTTGGGATGGTTAGTCGACACTAGCGGTGGGGGATCTTACACGTGAGTTGTAGCGGGTCGAGGGTTTCTTTTTGAGGTTTTAGGCCGAGCGTGGCTGAGTCCTGGCTTTTCCTTTTGATGTACCGACCCAAGAAATCCCATCTTGAAAATATGTAAATAAAGTGTCATGGCTCGTTTTTTAATCATGATGATTAGTGGTGTGCAATTGTATCATGGTTTATGGAGGGTGAAATGGTGATGTATTATTTTGCTTCCGCTAATGAGCTGTGCTGGGACCATTTTAAAAAAAAAAAAAAATTGTCTATGAATTACGACGTTACGTTTTTTACGTTTTTTTTTTAGAGATGTAATAAGGTGTAACGTTGGTGCCTGTGGCAACCTAAGAAGGGTTTGAGGTGCCACAGCCACAATCCACTAGGGCATCGAAGATGCGCCCTACGCGCGGCCACGTGCCCTCACGAGCGGGGTGCGGCTTGCGTGTGCATCATATGATGACGTCAGTGATCCACGTCGACCCGACCCGACTCGTCGACCATTGACCGGACCTGACCCGGTCAATGGTGGATCGATCCGGTTGGAGCGGGTGGTCGAGCTGGGGCAGGTTGGACCGCTACCGGTTGAACTGGTTTTGACTAGTCAAGACACATATGCTCTTGTGCTCCACGAGCCGCACACTCAAGCGGCATGTGTGGGCGTGTGGAGCGTCTGATCGGCGCGTGGTTGGTGGCGTTGGATTCGTATAGCCATTCTCTATCTTATGGTTTATTTATTTGACATGTTTAATGATTTTATGAATGTGAAAATACATACGAAACCATAAATAAGTGTATTTTAAGTGTATTTTTGTGTATTTTTCTTATATTTTTTTGTGATTTTGGAAATACAAGTTACTGGAATGTTATCACATAAATATTATAAAAGTATGATTCATTAATAAAAATTAAACTTGATTGTGAACTGAAGTTGTCTTAATAAAATACAATCATTATGAGATTGTATTTGAACTATGTTAACTTGTGAGAGATCCTCTAGATTAGTATTTTTTTTATATTGTTTTGGTAATCTGTAATCGGGGTGCACAAGAGATTTTTTTTTCTATGTTATGAAAAGTTTCTTGTGTTGCTATGATTGGTGATCTCATTGAAGTCTGTCTTTCAGGTTCTTTATATATATGTATGATTAATTTTTATTAATGAATAACAATATTATTAATTAATAAAGCAATGTAATTAGCATGATATGTGATTTTAGTGATTTATCATTCCTATCACTAAAGTTAAAATCACATATATATAGTGTATGCGAGAAGTAAAGTTTATATCTCTGGTATGAGAGAGTTTCAAAGATTCAATTGAGTTGTGATCGCATAAGTGGCATGCTTGATTGGGTTTGAGAAACATCGGTATCGTATATCGATTGGATGTTTCCTGGTTTAATGCGTAGTCATACTCCCAAAGTAGGTGATTGTGTATTAGTTCATGGAGGAATACATGATGGTGTGGTGGAGAAGTGACTGCTCCCAGTGGTTCATATGCCAAAAGGTGATGAATTCACGAAAATTAAAATATATTCTCATAACCGCTATCATGTGGAGAGTGTATAACTGCATGTTATGTATTCTGCCTTGATTATGCATGTAACTATGAATGTAAGAGCTTTTTTAATGTGGACTACATTAATTGATATTGTAATTTACTATTTTATGGTTATTGTAAAACGGAACTGGTCTAAGGTGAGATTGAATATTTCTTAATTAGTCTAATATGTGACTGGCTAGTGTGGGCCAAGTTGAGCTTGGCTTATAATTAGAGGGCTTAGTTGGAAACTCTATAAACAGTGCTCAAGTCTCTCCCCTAACCCCAATTCTCATATGTATCCTTACGTAAGGAGCGTTAACCGAGCGCTAAAGGGTGATGGGCCGTTTCATTGAGCCAATGATACAGAAGACAATAGAGGAGAATGACTTGCATGTGGAACATTGGTTTTTTTGCTTCCGCTTCAAGAACGATGGCTTCCAAAATAGATGCGTTAATCTTTCTACTCAATTATGCATATTCTTGTTCTAGTTATGGAGATATTGGATTGCGTAATTTGTGCCCAACATATACATCAAATAAAATTTGCCATAAACTCTAGCGGAAATTCTATTGAAATGTGGATGTTTATTTTGTTATAATTGTTTGCATATCAGTTCTTTCGCGAAAATTTAGGTCAACAACAATATTTGAACTAATATATTTATGGTGTATTTGTTTAGCGGAAAATAAGTAACTCGGAGAACATTTTCCGAAAAATAATCGTTTGCGTTGCCTGTAGACATAAATGAATAGAAATTTTTTTATGGTGGACTAAAATAGTTAGATATAGATTGTTATCGATAATAAAAAGTGATATAAATAATTATTTTTGGAAAAGTATTTTTAATTAACTCATTTTTCGCGAAATGAATGTACCCTAAATATAATGCCAAATTCGCGCAATGCATGAGCATCTTGTTCGTTTGTTATATTTATTGATGAACAAATAAAGGACGACCGATGACGTTTGATTATTGGATATCGTAGGCGTTCTTCGTCCAAATGGCCGGGCAAAGCCTTATGATCCACCTTTCTTGTATCCCCGATCGCCGGAGCTCCTCTTCCTCTGTGGAAGGAACAAGAGAGGAAAAAGAGCCCCCTCTCAAAGCTTTGACACCCATTTCCATTTCTTGATTCTGCTTCTCATCTGCTTGTGTGAGAGAGAGAGAGGGAATCTGTCATGGCTTCTGAAGTAGCTGCTTTCTTGCTCAAAGAGAAGCTGCAGAATCTCAGAGCTGACCAAACCATAATCTACCTAAAACTGAAGGGCAGAATCAGCACTGCCATCAACAATCTGCAGCAGCTCTTGACCTTCCGAAAAGACACAGCAGAGGACCAAGTAAGCGAGAGGACCAAACTATTGTCTACCATCTACAGTGCAGAGGACACCATTGACACCTATCTTCTGAGAAGAGCCCAGCAGAGGCTCAAGGACCTGGTTCCTCTGTGGAGCCAGAAGAAAGTGAGCAAAGGGTTGAAGAAACGGCGAGTTCATGGACTTGCCCTTTTTCTCTTCGCTCAAGAAAGATCAGCCTCAACCTCAACCACTTCAAAGCAAAGTTATCGGAAATGTTGGCACTGCCACCTCTCGTGAAGGAGGAAGCACCCACCGTTGGGAAAAGATCTCTCATCTTCTTGACTTGGAATCAGAGGCTGTGGTTCAGAAGCAGGACATGGAAGAGCTTGTGAAGGACTTGATTCAGGAAGAACAAGAATTCAGGGTTCATCCTGTGGTTGGCTCGGGAGGATCAGGCAAGACCACCATGGTGAGATTGGTTTATGACAGGACCGACATCAAGCGGCACTTCGAGTGTCGTGCCTGGGTCTGCGTGTCCATGGACTTCAAGTTCAGAGATGTGGTGGTTGACCTGATAGAGCAGGTCTCCATAACCCGGTTGAGTGGGATGGACCACATGGGGGATGACATCTTGGCTAAGATGCTTCTCAAGGCTTTGATGGAGAAGAGGTATTTGATTGTGTTGGATGATGATTGGAAAGTTAAGGATTCGCACAAGCTGACGATCTCCTTACCAGATTCGCAAAACGGAAGCAGAGTGATTGTCACCACTCGTTATGAAGAAGTAGCTGAATTGGCTGATCTGTGGGGCAATCCATTGCGACTGCACCAGATACGCAATGCGGAAAGATGGGAATTGTTAAAGAAGCAAGTCGGTAAATGCAAGGCGGAATTGGGTGAATTCGAGGACAGGATCATGGCAAAGTGCCACTATTCACCTCTGGACATAGTTTTAATGGGTGGGGTTTTATCAAGCATAGAGTCCAGTGAATGGCCTAAAATAATTGCCAAACTTCCATCTCCCCATGAAGGCCGGTCGACATCGTTGGACATCGTGTCTTTGAGCTTCCACGAGTTGCCTCCACGATTGAAGGTATGCTTTTTGTATCTCGGTCTCTTTCCGAAAGCATTAGAGGTCCCAGATCGGAGATTGTTGTGGCTGTGGCTGTCGGAGGGTTTCTTGAGTCCAACGCCTGCTGAGCGAAAAATGAAGCTTGAACCTGAACATCTAGCTGACATAATGGAAGTTAGCATGTCGGGCGTCATGCACCATTTCTTCTCTCCAAAATCAGTCGGTTCAGGTCTTTTCTACATTCATGATAATGAAACTGAACTTCCTAAAAGTTACAAGATTCGACGTCTTGTGGAGTATTTGGAAAGTGAGAAGATATCGGATGACTCCGTCGATGAAAATCTACGTTCTTTTGTGTCTTTCAACAACAAAGTCAGAGGTAATAAGGCCAACAGAGACATTGGTACATTTTTCAAATCCTTGGTCGTTAAAAAGGGGTTTGCATTGCTTAAGGTCCTCGATCTGGAGGGTGTCTACAAACCTATGCTATTTGAGATAGTGGGCAAATTGCTTCTTTTGAGGTTTCTAGGCTTGAGATCGACAGTACTGGATTCAATCCCCTCGGCTGTCGGAAGGCTGCCATGCCTAGAAACTCTGGATCTGAAGCACACTAACGTGATCGCCTTACCCAACTCAATTTGGAAGGCCATGTACCTCAGGCATCTGTACATGAACGAGGTTCACATTGACGCGTTCTTCCAGAAGCTGACTAAAAGTTCTTTAAGCAATCTTCAGACACTGAGGGGGCTGTATGTAAGTAATGAAAAAGTCGTGACCATAGGGTGGTTAACCTCAGGAAATTGGGACTGACGTGTCATAAGAAGTCAGTGAAGGCTACGATAAATTGGGTTCTGCTACTGCCTAATCTTCACTCTCTGAAGTTGAGGTCAACTGATGAGTTTGGTAAGCCATCGAACATTGAGTTAGTGTCCCTGGAGAAACAGACCAAGCTCTGCAACTTATACTTGCTCGGGAAGCTAGTGAAGCTTGTAAACCTGAGCGGGGTAATCCCGTCTTGCCTCAGGAAACTCACGCTGTCGATTTTGGCACTGGAGAAAGATCCCATGATTGTGCTGGGCAAGTTGCCTGAGCTAAGCATCCTCAGACTCTTTGCTGATTCATATTTGGGAAGTGAAATGACTTGCGATGTCCGGGGATTTCAGAAACTCAGGGTGTTGAAGTCGTGGATGCTTGACCGACTGCGGATCTGTACGGCAAAGAAGGGGACGATGCCTATCTTACGAGAGCTAGAGATCAGAAAGTGTGATATATTGAGGACGATTGATGGAATCGAGCACTTGCAAAGCCTGAAGGAACTTACCCTGACTAGTATGCCAGACAGTTTTACATAAATAATCAGAAGAGGCGTAGAAAGGGAAATGTACATCAAAGTAAATGAGTGGAAGCTTTCTCGTCATATGGTAGGTTTCTATTGCCTTCATGTTCAATTCTGTCGGTGTGTTATGCTTTCATACTTAGATTATTGTCAGAATTCATCTGGTCGAATGGTTGAACCACCATGAAATTGTGATAGTGATACGACAAGATTTGGCTGTTGCTGCTTCTCTTTTGAGAGCAAGCTTTCGTCATGTATCTATAATCTTGTAGCTAAGTTGCTAATCTCTGTCAAGACTGAACTTGATGATTTCGTCCAGAGTTTGCTCTGATCTGTGCTATAAGTTAAGATTGTGCACGTGGCATTGGAAGAGTTTTCGTGAGTGTCAAGGTTATTTTGCATTATGCGGACTTACTTTTTCGTGGTTGAATTTCGCAGGCAAATCAGGTGCAGACTGCAGATGAAGATGATGAGTATGATGATGAGGATGACAGCAACAACCATGTTGAAGAAGATGAAGAAAGATACTGTGATGAGGAAGGAGATGAAAGTGGCGAAGTTGATGAAGATGGACAGGAAGATGACAGGGAATGTGTTGACGAGAAGTGAACAAAAGAAGGTTGAGTTTGTTGTTTAAATCTGTTCTATTATTGTTCATGGCAGATATAATGCTTGCAGAAACTTTCTGTTGGCGTATGTACATGTCTTGCTCACTTGCAGAACCGAGTGCTTGTTAACTTAAGAAAGAACCGCTTTGTAGCATTCTGTCATTTAAGTGTTTTGTGATTGAACTAGTACAGATTGTGCAATTTCGGTAAATGCTCATGTTATGCGTGATCACACTTTGTACCAACTGCTTTGATTTCCTGCATGAGTATGAACCACAATTACTCTTCCATATCCGTGAAGCCGGGCTTGCATCCAAAATCAAGAGAACCTGAGTTAGAAGGACATATTTCCAACATGAAAATAGAATCCGTGGATTTACAGGGATGTTATCGAGAAAAAGCGATTCAACTTGGGCTTCCCATCTGGTAATTGTTCAAAGCTCTATTCCAAGAATATTAGATTCAGATATCAATCTGAATGCGAAGTTTATAATTGTAGAATCATCTAGGCAAATCACTGGACGGCCATATGCATCGTATATTGTTAGTAAAGACAAGATTACTTTCTAGAACGGTATACTAAATTTATTAGTGCAGTAATTAATTTGGTCTCCAGACCATTCATTATCTGTAATTCTTGATAAAGCTGTCATACGAGCTCTTGTGAGCTTGTGTATTTGGTCGACTGAGCTGAGAATACTTCAGATCCGTGCATATAAAATGGGTCATTGGAATGTATGGCCTTCTGTCCTGATTTCTTGTGCTCGATTACCAGAGACAATAGAATTGTTCACGTAAATGTGTTATGGATGTACTGGGAATTTGAACTAATGCGATGTAATATGTGGATCCGACCAAATAACACAGGCAACTGCTAGTGTTTTTCAGTTATTTCGGCTACAAGACCATCCACTCGTATGGTTTTATCATCAACTTCTTTCGGCAATAGTGAGTCTTGTTTAAAGCATTTTGTGCCGGATTTGATTATAGCGCAGGGCAAGAAATAGCGATGATGGAGGTTTGGGTCTTTTCATATTAGTTCTGCACCTAACTGCACATGCGAAACTGCAGGAGGATTCAATTTAAGGGATTCCCATCACCATCTCACCTTACTAAAATTTGTGAACTTGAGCAAAGACTTGGAATGCATTTGCTGATGTTAAAGGGTTAAAAGAGAGGTCTGGGTCTTTTTATATTAGTTCTGCACCTAACTGCACATGAGAAACCGCATAGGAAGTCAATTTAAGCAACTCCCGTCACCATCTCACCTTACTAAAAATTTTAAAATTGAGCAAAGACTTGGAGTGCATTTGCTGATGTTAAAGGATTCAATATGTCCCCGTTACATCATACGACCGGACATTTTCTAATGTGTTCAATATACTTTAAGAGCTCTCGTTCATCATATTAGATGATGGCGAATCTACTATTTTTTCTCCAGTCTTCTCATAATCACTTAGTACAAAACCTGCATCACTTTGGTCCATCTAATATTCTACCGAAGTCCACTTAACAGGGAAAAAGACGACGAAGACTTTCGGGGTGCCACTACCAGCCCATATGAGAAGCCTCCAATTCCGTTTGTCGTCATCAAATGTGCCACCAATTAAATAAGTGTGAGGAGAGGCGTGCTTCATGCATTCGAAGTCCGAATTGCCGTCGACAGATTGGCCCGAACTATAATCCATTCTCGAATTGATTAGTTGGGCTATCTCCTTTTTCCGTTTACTCCGAGTCATTGTTTAGCAACATCCGCATTTTCCTAATACGGTAATCAATTACGAACGGAACTGCATTGGACCAATATGTATTGGTCATTTTTTATCAGCTTCACCAAAATGCACACATGATTTCATAGAGTAAATGCAAGATTCGCCCATCATCTGATGTGCCCACAAAGTCCGAAACTGTAAAATGAGATTTCACTTCCAGTTTAATTGGCCTTACATTCTTGAGAGATTTTTGTTCACCTAAATTCAATGGTTTGGATTTTGCATTAACTATTGGTACGACTAATACGGATGGATGAACAAACAAGTAAGAAATAAATTGTAGAACTTAAACTTAGAACATGGAAAATCCACATGGTTTCTAGGTATGGCTATCTAATTAGGAGAGATCAATGAGAAGGTTCCACTGTAATCAGCAAACAGAAGATTACAATTGCTTGTCATACTAATCCACGAGTATCTCCGCAAGAAAGGAGCTTTCTCACTCTCCTCTTAAAAGCTCTCTAGATTTCTCACAATATGGGTAATAAAATAAAAGTATAAACTACAGTTCAAAACGCGTTTGGATCAAGTCCCCGATGGGCGTGGGTGTCCGTCCACAATGGGCCCAGACATCCTGGCCCTACGTCGGAAAACAGGATCTATAGGTCTCACGGGTGTCCGGCAGCCCAGACAACTTCTTGCCCAGGTGGCCGCCTGGTTGCCTGGTTTGTCCAAGCGCCATGGGTGCCCTCTTCTCGCATCCTCCAGTCGTCCATCTTCAATTCCGAGCCCCAACAAACACTTCCAGTGTCCCGAAAACAGCAAAATCATGTTGCTTCCAAATCCAATCCAATCAACTTTGAGCCATAATCGACAAATTTCTCCTTGGGCTACTCACCTGCTGCAGACGCTGACCAAGTTTGAATAGTGTTGGAACTTGGCCAATGGAATAGGATTCGACAACATGCTCCACTAATTTGTTTGTCATGTAAACTTTCTCGATGGATGTGGTATCTTGTGACCCCGTATCACGTAAAAATGATACGTCAAACTGATACTTGACATGAACGTGTTTCGTTTACTCATGATACATGTGATTTTTAGATCAAAATATATTGCCTCTAATTGTTGCGATAAATGACACTCTTTTTCTATCTAAATCCTAGATCACTGGGCAAAACTCTAAGCCAAATAATTTCCTTAATTGCCTCGGTAGGTCATAAATTTTGCTTTAGTTATCGACGAGGAATGCACAGCCCGTAAAACCGGGCACAAAACTTGTCAAGGACTTCCGTCCATCCAAGTCACCTGTAAAATCTGAATCCACATAACCTGTTATATCTCTTGGTGCTCATATCTTCCCAAAAGTCAAATTGACGTCAGTTGTCCCTCTAAGAAATCTCATCATTCATCTCACCATTTCCTAATGTTTCTTTCTAGTATTACTTATACACCAGCTCACAACAATAACAACCTCTGTAATATATGATCCACTGCAAATCATATCATACACCATTCTACCTACAACACTAAGAGATAAGCACACCAAAAGCATCAAAAGTCTCATATGGCGCTCATTTCAGCATCAAAAGTTCTTTCAGGTCACTTAAATGTCACTATAAAAAAAAAAAAATTACTTACAAGTAGCATATGTAGCCCAAAACGACGTTGTCTACATGTTTGCCCAATAATATAAACCTTAAAACATAACTTACAAGGAAATTCCCAAATTGAAAACCTAAATCAACCACAACCCCAAATTGAAACCCTATGTGATTTGCCGCTGGTATAGATGGACAACTCGATGGACCCAAGCAGATTTCAACTCCGAAGTTCTTTTGTCATCTTTATTCCATACCTACATTGTTTGATTTCCTTCATCTACAAAATTGTGCCGTATGTTTCGATTCTAAGTTTCATTCTACATCACGTTAGGAATTAACAACTCAATTATGCAAATGGAGAGTAAGAGCATGAAGAGCGGCTCATTTCATTTCGACGACAACACGAAGGAGGAGCTGAATAGTTGCCTCCCAGCCTAAGCCCTAATTTTACCATTCGAGCCCTAGTTTTTCAAGTCAATTGAGTGAATGAGAGAGGATGACAAACCTGATTGAGCGAGAGTGATGGAGACAGCACGCAAGCGATGACTGATGGTGATTGAGCGACTACTATGATGAGTGAGCGACGACTATGAGAGGGAGTGTTAGTACGAATTGAGCAAATGAGAAAAGAACTTAGGAGCGTTTTACACAACCTAGCCACGATGGATTGTGCAACATCGTTTTACACAACCTAGCCACCTCACATAAATCTTTTCATTATAAAAGCCTTGTAGTTATTTTGGCTGGAGGCACTTAACTTATCGTTTTTCTTCAATTTAGCACTTAAGTGAACCGGGGAAAACTTTTGGCACTGTAGTATTGTATGAAACTTCTAACACTTGTAGCGTCTTTATGTAAGACATAAAATTCATGATGTGGAAGCCAGAATCAATTAAAGACAAACCTACAGCCATTGTTCTTGTTCACATTCGTTAGAAAAACCTGAAATTAAAGACAAATTGGGGACACGCTACTAACCCAATTCCCTTACGTACTGATGGTGTGTTCCCAATATGAGAGTTTGTGTTAGACCTTGTCATCACCCGTTAGAAATAAACGTACGTTCCTTTTTATACACCGTCTCCCATCAAGACGGTTACCAAATGGGCAGTTGTCACGAAAGGGTACAAAGCATAGAAAAACTTCATGTCGAATAGTTGCAACTTTAAGAGAAAATGTGGGTCTAAAATGTGGGATCACAAACATAAATAACATTCTCCCACTTGAACCCATCATTTTCATCATATGGATTATCCAACTAATTCCACAAAAACTTTATACTTAAAGAAAAGAAACAAAACACATGGATCATGGCGACATGTCCTCTAAGAGTGAGTAATATCTTCCATGTATTACAATGCATCTGATTTCTTTAATATCAGCCTATATGTGACAACATATCTTAATGAATAAACCCCATGTTTATTCCAGAACTAAGGATAAATGTTATTCTCATAAACAACAAAATGTATACACCAAAATTGATAATCAACATTACAACTGAATAAGAGTTTCATACAACAAAATTGTTCATATGACGACAAATCACATGATGTGACCTATTCCCATACTAGTTACATGATCCTTATATTTCATTGGTGACATGCTTTTAGTTAAAGAATCGGCTATCATCAATTTAGTGTTAACGTGTTCAATGACCACTTTATTCTCCTTGACACGTTCCCTTATGGCTAAATACTTAATGTCGATATGCTTACTTCGACTGCCACTTTTGGCATTTTTAGCCATAAAAACCGCAGCTGAATTGTCACAATATATTCTTAATGGCCTAGAAATTGAATCAACAATTCTAAGCCCAACAATGAAACTCTTCAACCATACACCATGCAAGGTAGTCTCAAAACAAGAAACAAACTCAGCCTCCATAGTGGAAGTAGTAGTCAAAGTCTGCTTGGCACTTCTCCATGACATGGCTCCGCCAGCTAACATAAAAATGTATTCATATGTTGATTTTTGTGAATCAACGCAACCCGCGAAGTCCGCATCCGAATAACCGACCACTTCCAGGTTGTCAGTCCGTTTATAGATAAGCATAAAGTCTTTGGTACCTTTAAGGTATCTCATCACTTTCTTTGCAGCTCTCCAGTGGTCTAAACTTGGATTACTCTAATATCTTCCCAACATTCCCACAACAAAAGCGATGTCAGGTCGAGTGTAAACCTGAGCATACATCAAGCTTCCAACAGCAGAAGCATATGGAATGTTGTACATTTGTTCCCTTTCTAGATCGTTCTTCAGGCATTGGTTCAAATTGAACCTGTCACCCTTCACAATGAGTGCTATACTTGGTGAACAATCTTTCATCCGAAATCTCTCTAGGACCTTATTGATATAGGTTTTTTGAGATAGTCTTAAAATGCCTTGAAGTCTATCTCTATGGATCTTAATGCCAATGACATAAGATGCCTCATCTATATCCTTCATGTCAAAACTCTTAAAGAGAAATTGTTTCACCTCATGTAGCAACTATGACATCCCAAAAATTCAAGACAAGCTCTAAGGTGTATTAAAGCCCATAATTAGGTAATGAAATTACCTATGGTTTATGCTTTAACCATTAGTCTCCTTTTAAGACTAAGTGATATATGCTTGTGTTCATGATATTTTAAATTAGATAAATTAATGAGAATAATCTATGCTTGGCTATGCACTTTATAGACTAAGTTTCTATAAATAAAATGTTACAAGATTTTGGCCATGTAGAATTTAGTAATTTAATTCTTAAAATAAAGGATAGAAAAAGGGGTAAAATTGATTTGAATTAGGTTGGGCCTTAGGCCCAATAGCTTGAGCCTTTGGTGGGCCAAATGGCCGAACCAATTAGGCCCAAGGAAAGGTGGCCGTCGACCAAGGGGGGGGGAGAAGGAGTGGCCGGCCCACTTCTTCCTAGCCCAAGCCCATTGCATGGGCCTTGCCAAGTGGCAAGGAGGACTTGCATGCATTGGCCAATGGAAGAGGCAATCTAATGATTGCAAATGATGAGGAATTGGGGAAATAAAAAGGAAGAGGAGAGAGAGAGGGTGGCTGGTTGTGTTGTTCGGCCAAGTGAGAGAGAGAACCGTGCGAGAGAGAGAGAGAGAGAGAGAGAGTGAGGCCGAGAGAGGAGAAGCCGAGAGGAAGGAGCTCGCTGTCCGTCCGTCCGTCGCCGCCCGTTGCCGCTCGATTCGCCGCCGTGTGCTCATTGCTAGTTCGTGGGAATCCGCTTGCATGAATGTCTTGCATGTGTGGTCGGAATCTAGGATGTTTGGAGGCAAGGAAGTGAGGCTAATGTGGTTTGTTCTTGAGTTTGCATGCTGTTTTCGTGAGATCCGCCTGACCCAAAATCTTGTGAGAGCTTGAATGCATGTTTTGAGTTCGATTTTGACTTTGATCTCTTCATGAAAGTTGTAGCCAACATCTTAAAATATAACATACTAACATTTGGTACAAAACGATGGAGATTTGAGGGGTCAAACTCTCATCTTACGAAGACACCAGATCTGGAACGATTTCACTGACCTTTCGGTGGATTTGTGGTTGCATGTTGATTTTTACTAAGAATATCTTTTCGACTTCTTCATGAAACTTGTAGAGAACATCTTGAAGTTTAACATACTCAAATTTGAAGCAAAATGAACAAGTGTAGTCTAGTGAATCATCTTACTCTTGAAAACCATAGATCTGGAGACGCGGTACAGGTTACCCGAGACTTCATGGACCCGTATGATGACTATACTCTGGCATTTTGACTTAGATATCTTCATGAAAGTTGTAGGGGACCTCTTGAAGTAAAACATATCCAAATTTCAGAGGAAACTAATAATAATAGGTAGGTGAAAACTCAGTATTTCGGAGAAACATGCACTGGACGTTTCGGTGTTAGATCCAGAAGCTTCGTGTGACTGTAGAAAATAATCTAAAAATAATTTGGCTTAGAAGTCTTCATGAAAAATCTACTTTAGTGTCTTGTCTATAACCTGGTAAAATTTCATAATTTTCGGAGGTATTTTGTATATTTTAATCAAATTATTTCGGAAACTGTACATTCTGTTTTTATCCGAAATTACATGCTGTATTTGTGTGAATTATAATTTTGTGTGGAATTGGATTGGCCTTGTGTTTTTCATGAAATTATTACCCTATTGTCTTGTCTATCACTAGCCTTAATTTCATGATTTTTGAGAATCATATGGATATTTAATTTAAATATTTTCGAAAATGGTACAAGCTGGGATTTAAATAAATTTCAAAAAAAAAAAAAAAAAAGAGGCATGATAAATGGACTATTTTAAATTGTATGAATTCCATGAATTTTATCTTTATGGATGATTGTACCTTGCTGCATGTATGATGATGATTGATAATGCATGTATAGATCAAAGTATGGAAGTGATTTTGTTTGCCATTACATCATGTGTCATGTTAAGTTGAGACCTAAATTGGTAAACATGATCAATGATAAATGAGGAATCTGTTTGTGGTGGATGATAATGCCCTGGGAATATTAGGATGCCCGGGATGGGGGGTGCCGGATGCCCGGAATGTATAGAGATACATGGTCGGATGGCCCTGGGAGTATCAGGATGCCCGGAATGATTGGGTGCCGGAAGCCTCGAAAGTCTTTGCCCAAGGAGATGCCTCGTGATACCAGTTGGGATGCGAGATGCCCGGAATGTGGGGGTGCCGGATGCCCGATGGCTTTAAATGGCTGAATGCCGGAGGTTTTTCTCGCAATGCCAGGATGGGGTGCGAGTGTATAGTATGGGATGAAACTGATGATCCCGAGAAAGAGTGATGTGATGATCAAATTGAAAGTTAAAGTGGAAATTGAATCATGCATATATGACATGATATGATGATGATCACCTATGGCATGATGATATGCATATATGACATGATATGATGATGGTATGCATATATGACATGATATGATGATGATAACCTATGGCATGATGATATGCATATATGACACGATATGATGATGATCACCTATGGCATGATGACATGCATATAAGATATGATAATGATATGCATAAATGATATGATATGATGATGATCACTCATGGCCTGATGATATGTATATGTTATGATTGTGATGAAGATGTATGATGGTATATACATGGCTTCAAGGTAAGTATGCTTGGATGCATGATTGACATGTATGATGTTGTGATTGTATTGCATGTTGCAATGAGTTATTTGATTCATTTACCTGCTGAGTGGTTGTACTCACCCCTTCGCGGACCAACATTTCAAATTAGTAGGATGCCGCTCCCTGCTGTCATGCGAGTGTATTTTACGGCCTACCTTCCGATGTAAAGGTCAAGTGTATGGAGATCGACTGTCCCACCATTCTTGGATTGACTTTCATTCGAGTGCGTTGTTTAGTTATGTATGATATGGGCCTGGCTGGGGGCCCTATTGTCTAGGAGTTCATATCCATCCATGTTCGTTGAGACGGAGCGATGCGTGGGATGTTGCCGCCGCCACCGCCTGATGCATCGGAATGGGTGTGAGGGCCCGTGCATGTCAAGTAGGAGTTGAAACTTTTTTAGATGGTTAGCCGACACTAGTGATGGGGGATCTTGCATGTTAGTCGTAGTGGGTCGAGTGTTTCTTTTTGGGTTATGGCCAAGTGTGGCTTCATGTCTTGGCATTTCTTTTGATGTACCGACCCAAGGAAACCCATCTTGAAAATATGTAAATAAAGTGTCGTGGCTTTGTCTTTTCCCATGATGATTTAGTGGTGTGCACTTGTATCATGGTTGTTAGGAGGGATAGATGGCGATGTTATATTTTGCTTCCGCTAATGAATCGCGTTGAGACCGCTTTCAAAAAAAAAAAATCTATGAACTTCAATACTTCTTCTAAAAGATGTAGTTAGTGTTCCATTAGGTGTAACGTCAGGTGCCTGTGGCGACCCTAGGTGGTTCGGGGTGTCACAGCAACCCCTTATCATTCGTTGCAAGTAATATATCATCCACATACAGCACAATGAAACAAATTTTACTCCCACTGACCTTCTGGATATATACATTGATCCATGACATTCTCTACAAAATTGAATGAAGAGATGACTTTGTGGAACCTTAAGTACCATTGGCGGGATGCTTGTTTCAAGCCATATATATATTTCTTAAGCTTGCATACCAAATGCTCACCTTTACTAGAGGGGAATCCTTCAGGTTGTTTCATGTAAACCTCCTCCTCTAGTTCTCCATTGAGGAATGCCGTTTTCACATCCATTTGATGCAATTCCATATCAAAATGGGCAACCAATGCCAAAACAATACAAAGAGAATCTTTCTTGGATACAGGAGAAAAAGTCTCCGTGTAATCGATTACTTCCTTTTAAGTGAATCATTTGGCAACAAGTCTAGCTTTATATCTTTCAATGTTACCCAATAAATCATTCTTTGTTTTGAAGACCCGTTTACAACCAATGACCTTCGCACCATAAGGTAACTGAACCAAATCCCAGATTTCGTTAGATGCCATAAAACTCATCCCTTCCTTCATGGCATTGTACCACAAATTAGATTTATCACTATCCATGGCTTGTAAAAACGTTTCGGGATCATTCTCAGCTTCAATATTGTAGTCAGACTCTTGTAAATACACAATATAATCACTAGGAATAGCCGATTTCTTTATTCTAGCAGATCTTCTCAATATTGCATCAACATTCTCTTGAGGAGCATGTTGCCCAACTGGTTGTTCAACAGTTTCTGGTAATTGCTGAACAATTGGATCTACTAGATCAATATCAGCAGGTTATGGAACTTCAACGATTGGTTATTCAATAGCCGGCTAAACTGAAGGGGCATTATAAGCAACAACCAACCTTAAACTTAAAGTGGAAGAATGGGTGTGTGGATAATCTTTCTTAGGAACAAGGTCCTTCGATTGATCGCTCCCACTAATCAAGTCATTTTCAAGAAATTTTGCATTTTTTGATTCCATAATCCTAGTGGTATGAGATGGACAATAAAACATGTATCATTTATACCTTTCGGCATATCCAATGAAATACCCACTTATGGTCCTTTGGTCAAACTTCTTTTCTTGTGGATTATAAACTCTCACTTCAGATGGGCATCCCCAAACGTGCACATGATGTAAACTCGGTTTCTAACTCTAAATAACTCAAAATGTGTCTTTGGGATAGTCTTTGTTGGAACTCGGTTTAATATGTACACTGTCGTCTTAAGTGCTTCAATCCACAAGGATTTAGGAAGTTTGGAGTTGTTAAGCATACTACGCACCATGTCCAATAAGGTCCGGTTTCTTCTTTCTGTTATGCCTTTAAGGTATATTGGGCAACTATCCCATGCTCTTGAAGAAATCTTGCAAATGGACCAGGTGCTTGTCCATCTTCAGTGTATCTACCATAGAATTCTCCACATCTATCTGATCTCACTATCTTAATTTGCTTATCGCATTGTTTCTCTACTTCCGCCTTAAATACCTTAAAGGCATCTAATGCTTCATATTTATTATGAATCAAGTAGAAATACATATAATGTAAGTAATCATCTATGAAAGGAGATGAAGTATTTTTGACCACAAGGGTCCATATCCAGACTACATATATCCGTATGTATGATTTCTAATATTTTTGTATCCTCTTGGCACCTTTCTTTGATTTGTTAGTCTGATTTCCCTTTATCCATTCCACACAAGTATCACAATCAGTAAAATCTAAAGTACCGAGTACTCCATCATTTACTAATCGTTTAATTCTTTCTATGGAGATATGTCCAAATCTCCGGTGCCATAACATAGAGGAATGTTCTTTCACAACACATCGTTTCATACCAGCTTTATCATGAACATGCATCGCATCATAATAGGTATTGTCTTGTAAATTAATTCGAAAAAGACCATCAGACAAAGTACCACTCCCGACAATTTCAGATTTAAATGATAAACAAAAGTTTGAATATGAAAAGTTAAAGGAGTATCCCAAAAGTACAAGTCTTGAAACTGAAATTAAGTTTCTAGAAAAACTAGGAACATATAATGTCATTTCCAAATTCAAAACAAAGCCACTATTGAGAACTAGTCTACATGTCCCAATAGCTTCCACATGCGAGCGTATTTTGTTTCCTGAATAGATACTTTGTTCACTTCCCACTGGTTTCTTGTGGTTTTGAAAACCCTGCAAAGAATTCGAAATATGGATTGTAGATCCAAAATCAATCCACCAAGTGTTATGACTTCCATCAGTCATATTAGATTCATAACAAACACAAGAGATTGGATTACCTTTCTTCTCGAGCTAGGCCTTAAATTTGACACAATCCTTCTTTATATGCCCCTTATGTTTACAGAATAAATATTTGAATTCTTTCTTAATGTTGGCTTGGGGAGATATTTTACATTTTCCCTTATGCTTGCCATAGTCCTTATTCTTTCATTGTGTTGCCAAATGAGCACTTTTTCCCAATTCCATAATCAGTCTTTCTTCCTTTTGAACACACATGGTCATGAGTTCATTAATTGACCATTTATTCTTATGTGTTATAAGAAATCTTGAAAGGTGCATACTATTGTGGGAGAGTGTTCAGAATATAATACATAAGAAAAGATTCAAATATCTCAACCTCAAGTTTCTTAAGCTGAGCTACAAAGTCCCTCATTTGCATGATGTGCTCACTCACACCTCTAATACTAGTGAGCTTCAATGATGAAAACTTCATAATCAGGGTCATGGCATGTGCCTTCTCAGAACTCTCAAACTGCGCATCTATGGCCTCTAATAAAGCCTTAACATTGCTATGCTGAGCAACCGAACCATGAATACTAGGAGATATTTTAGCTCTTATAAACATCACACAAATGCGGTTGGACCGCTCACATTGGTTATAAAGAGTTATCTCAGCCGAAGTGCTCGAATCAGTAGGAGCAGGTGGTTCGTCTTTCCTTATAGCATAGTCAATATCCATCCACTCCAATTGAAGAAGAACTTACTCCTTTCAAACTTTATAGTTCTCACCATTCAATATGGGTACATCAAACTTAAATTCAGAGAGATTCACAGGTTGTGAAAATGCATATCAAATAATCATGCTTATGTCACAAAATTTGAGGCAAATATAAATAAATCATGTTTTACCAATGTAAACATGTCACAATATGAATCACATAACATAAAAACTACTTGTGGCTAAGTTTTTAATTTAAATAGATTCATAATTACTTCATGAAGAAACTACCAGATTATATGCATTTTCTTAATCCCTGTGGGTAAATTAAGAAAAATAATATGATATTTCATCCTAATTAATCATATTAATATAATGAAAATTCATGTGGGATAAAATTCATCATATTAATATAATTAATTACAATTAATGTCAATTTCTAAATATGATCCGGAGGCTTTTAATATATATTTTTAATTAATTAAAGATGCTATGGCCATTCTCTAATTAATTAAATATATGGACCATTGGACATTTAATTTCATGCATAAAGTACTCTTAAAAATGCATGAAATGAAATAATAATAAATACATCAAGGGTAGAACAATAAATAAATAAATTGGCTAAGGGCAAGATTGTAAAAACATGAAAATTTTGGGGCAAAAATGTAAAAGGAGCCGTGGGTGGGAGACGACAGGCGCGTGCCGAGCACGCGCCAGAATCCGCGCGAGCGCGTGCCCTGCACACGTGTGGTTCAGCGCGCAGGTGCGTGCGTCGCACACGCCTGGCAACTGCCGCGTGCGCAGCGGTTGAGCGCGTGGTGCGTGGGCTCCACGCGCCTTCTTCCTTGCGCCCAGAACGAATTTCTTCGCCGTTTTTTGCCGTTCCGCTGCGGTTTCGCCGATCATTTCTCCTCCGGCAACCCATCTAAGATCGAAATAAATGATGGGTTTTAAAGAGCATGTTGGCATGACCACATGGGTTCAAGTTTTGGCGAAAATGAGGAAGAAATAAGCCCCAAATCAGAGGAAAATTTCCCAAAATACAATTCATCAACCGCCGTGACTTCCACCGCCTGATTAGCCTCCGACGAACATTGATATGTCGAAATAACTCATGGCTAATATTCCTCATGGCGATGCGACCGTACGGGTTCGAATTCGAGGGGTGGGTCGCGCGGATTTTGCTAGGAATCCGTGAATCTCTTTTGGCCTCAAAACTTCAAGTTACTATTCATCCTCAAAATGGCCGAAAATACACTGAAAATACACAAAAATACAACAAAACAAGGCAAAGGCTTTAACCTGGCTCTTATACCAAATGTAAGACATAAAATTCATGATGCGGAAGCTGGAATCAATTAAAGACAAACCTCCAGCCATTGTTCTTGTTCATGTTCGTTAGAAAAACCTGAAATTAAAGAAAAATTGGGGACACGCTACTAACCCAATTACCTCACGTATTGATGGTGTATTCCTAATATGAGAGTTTGTGTTAGACCTTGTCATCGCCCGTCAGAAATGAGTACGTTTCTTACCGTCTCCCATCAAGATGGTTACCAAATGAACGGTTGTCACGAAAGGATACAAAGCGTGGAAAAACTTCATGTCGAATAGTCGCAACTTTAAGAGAAAATGTGGGTCTAAAATGTGGGATCACAAACATAAATAACACTTTATACCCTAGACTAGCATAAGGAATGCGTGACTTATATTCCTAATCATATTTTAACTATAGTGCAAGATTAGTTGAAAAGCTTAAAGTGCACAACTAGCAAGGTTTTCATTGGTTTGACATCTACATGCTAAACCTCCTCAGCACTTTATGAATGCGATCACCCTAGGATAGTCGAAGCGTCACTGCAGACCTATCCTCTGAATCTCCATATTGAGTAATCATTCTCACTACACCTTAGTCTTTCGTGCTGAGCTCAATACTTAGTTTCTATTTCAGCTTATTAATGTCGGACACCTTCTTAATTGCTATCAACATATTAACAACATACAAAAGCAAGTACATGAGCAATCATCCTCTAACTTTTTATGATACATGCAATTATCATGTGCACTCCTCCTATGGTGTTCACCTATCATAAAGGAGTCAAAACGTTTATGCCTATTGCCTAGGAAAAGATCCTTTAGATATCCATCTCCTTATTCCTTAAAAATCTAATTGAGATTCTAACATTTGTGAAAGTGTAATCTATTTGATAAATCAACACTAATGCAAATCTTTATCTTTCTGTTATCTCATCAATGATTAAGGTTTACATCCGTGGATAGTTTTGTCATCATAAAAGAGGGGGAGATTGCTTGAGAAACATCTCAAAGAATTTTTGATGATCCCAAAATTGTCTTTAATATAATATTTACTAAGATATTTGCAGATATTCATGACAAACAAAGTGACATCCGGGAAGGGAAAGTTCAAGAATCTATTTTGTTCGTAAACAACCCCAACAGACTTAAAGGTTAGCTGATGACAATATTTGTGTCAAAGATGGAGATATCATGCCATTGGTGCTACTGTAAAATTACCATTTGAGGATGTTTCATGAGGAAATCCAATATAGCCACTGTCGACTGGAGATACATAGTATAAGAACCTTGGAGAGCTAAAAAATACGCTATTAGAGCCGTTAACGATGGGACTAGCAGCAGAACCTCTTTTGAGATAGCTCGGAAATGTTCACACAAAAGGATTGTATGGGTAGTATCGTCTCTAGACAGCAACACCATCAAATTGCTAATAGCTATCTGCTTCTCTAGAACATCTCTTAATAGGAATATCGAAGATGCTTATATAAAGAAAAGATCTGGAAGGCCGAATGTTAGGTACTAAACGCATAGAATCCATAATTTGCTCCATAATTTAAGTTTATTAAAACAATCTATTCACCCCCTCTAAGTTGTATTGTTAGCCCCAACATTATTTGCACACCCCCAGTGTGAACCCCCAATCTACTAGACGTGTCTTATTTTTTGTCGACTTTGAACTCGAATTATCATGTTTCTTCTTGAGGACCCTTTTGCACACCATGATCTTTTACTCTTTGGGAGGTACTGCCAAATGCTATGTCTGATTCGGCTGAAAGGAATTCATCTCCTCTCCCGTAGCACCAATCCACTGCTAAGCTTATGTGGAGATACCACCTCTCAATATGAAAACGAGTCCTTAGTTTCCTTTGCGATAGACAAGGCAAAAGCAACACTATCAGATTTAACACAATTTACATAACAATTTGCTTAGTGAAAAATGATTTCATAGTCGATAACAATTTATATCTAAACATTTTGATAGATGATGAAAATATATTAATAAAGACAAGATCAATTTTTAGGATGGTATACTAAATTTATTAGGACAGTAATTAATTTGGTCTCCGAACCATTCATGATCAATAATTCTTGATAAAGCTGTTATACAAGCTCTTACGAGATTTTTTATTTGGTCGATCGAGTTGAGAATACACCATTTCTCGCCTTCAAAATGGGTCATTGGAATGTATGGCTTTTGTCTCGATTTCTTGTGCTTGATCCCTAGTGACAATAGAGTTGATCATGTAAAGGTCTTGTAGATGTAGCAAGATTTTGAGCTAACGCTGTGGAATATGTGTATCCGAACAAACAACATAAGCAACTACTAGTGTTCTTTTTTTCTTCTCTGGCTGCAAGACTTTCTGCTCATATGATTTTATCATCAACTTCTTTCGGAGAAGGCGTGTATTTGAAGTCAACGATACCACACATGCTGAAGATGCCTTGATATCGATCACCATAGCTGCTAACTTCATCATGGTTCTAAATGGCCAGGTAGGAGAGGCAAGTCCTTGCATCTCGTGGGGTAGGCGCCTGGAACGGTATCAATCAACATTGGATCTACAGAGTCAAGGTCTTGCAGCTTAGCATGTATTGGCTTTACGACATCATAGACCGACAAAAAACATAAAAACTAAACCAACAATAGAATATTCCAGCAAGTCAAAAGAGAGATACTCCTTTTATTCAAATTTTATACACTGTAGACTACTTTCTTCCTAGTCGAATTGCTCGACACGAATATGAGAACATGATCTTATATGCAGGTTCAGCATGTGTGGTATCGTTGACTTCAAATACATGCCTCCTCTGACAAAACGAAGAGGTGATGATTGGTCTTGACAGTTAGGGCAACACCGACCGGGCGGATTCCACCCACCTCCGGAGCTTCTCGAACGCCCCCGCATCGCCCCCTCCGCGTCCGCTCGGCCGGAGCAACGGCTCTGTTTGCTCCTGCACGACGGCGCTGTTGATTGACAAGGACCTCGGCGGCGAGGGCCGGGGCCGGGGCTGCTGCCGCCGCAGGGCGCAGGAGGTGGCGACGTGGAGGCTCGCGGGAGGGCCAGGGAGGCGAGCGGTGGTGGCGGGGAGGCGGGCATGGGGGAGGGAAGCGGAGAGGAGGAGGCACGGTGGTGGTTGCGTGTGGTGGGGGAGGAGGCCGGGCCCGGCCATGGCGGAGGGAAATGGCGGTGGAGGAGCGAGAGAGAGAGAGAGAGAGAGGCGGCTTTGTTTTTAGAGGAGAGAGAGCCTCGCAGCCATTCGGTACTGCGTGGCAAGAAAACGGAATGATTTTTGAGTAGCGACGGCGGTCGGGATTTACCTGGCGCTCCAAAAAAAAAAAAAAAAAAAAATTTCAAAAAAATTTTCGCAAAATAATTATATGTCACTTGAAATAATTTATTAAAGAAAAATGTTTTTTTTAAGTCGCTTGAAATAATTTATGAAAGAAATATGTTTTTGTTGTAGACAGTAATTATTTCCTAAATATTCTCGTAAATGACAAGATTAATGTTCGTTAGTTTATTTTATAAGCGATAACAATAAAAAAAAATTATAGAAAGAGAAAGAAAGGGGGAGGAGCAAGAGGGATAGAAAAGAGAGGGTGCAGTTGGGTCGCCATATAATCTCGACGACCAATATGAACATGATGAGGGTCATCGGATCATGGCTTAAGCACAACAAGGGCAAGCGACTCGTGGTTGATGTTGATGTATACCTCCACATGCATATAATAATCTCAACGATCAATGTGAACAAAGAAAATAGTTAAAGGGCTCGGTCTGCCGAAATGAAACAATCGTCTGCCCGCTTCAACATTCAGCAAAGATTCAGAGGTCATTAACTCCTTGGTTATTGTGATTATATGATCTATCTTTTATATGACAGTTAAAATGGGTATGTTTTTATTTAGTTTGTCGAAAATTGTACAATAAAAAATGAAGTTTTTTTAAGGGCCAGAATGAAAATGAAATTTTTTTTCGGTCGAATAATAAAAATATATATGTTGGATCGAATACAAAATGAAGTTGAGTTGCCAAAGCTGCCTTACATTGGCGTTAAGCTAAGCTGCGGAGTTGCGTCATTGAATGGATATTAGCATTATCTGCATTCTCCCAATACGGTAATCGATTATGTGCGGAACTGCATGAATACATCTTGGTCATTTTTTATCTGCTTCACCAACATGCACACATAATTTCACATGGTAAATGCAAGATCCACCCATTGGACATCTGATGCGATATTCCAAGTACTACGCTGTATTGTCAATTCCGTTTGCTCGCCAAAGGTCATCGAACACACAGAACAAAACTCTAGCCTATTTTCAGTTCTTAGCCTATTGATTTCCTTGCTTGTTTGATTTTTTTATTAAGATTTTCAATTGCAAAAAAATAAAAATAAAAGACTCGTACACATAGAACAAAACTCTTACGTATCTTCGGATCTAAGCCGCTTGATTTTCTTGCTCGTTTGATTTTTTTATCAAGATTTTAAATTGCTTGGAAAAGGTAAAAGACTCATTCTTATGTTTCTGATAATAAATCCAGGCTTTTCAGCTAATGTCAACAGTAAAGATTAACTCATACCTAGCACGTCATTTCGGCTGCACCCAAGAAGTCCCCACAAATCTCAATGAATGTTGCCTGCTGTACCCTGGGTCCCGTGGACTACTGTGCCGACTGCACCCAAGAAGTCCCCACAAATCTCAATGAATGTTGCCTGCTGTACCCTGGTCCCGTGGACTACTGTGCCGACTGCACCCAAGAAGTCCCCACACATCTCAATGAATATTGCCTGCTGTACCCTGCGTCCCGTGCACTACTGTGCCGAACGGCATCTTCAGTTGCTGGCGACGTACTCGCAACAGCCTAGCTTCTCACACTTTTTGAAACCCTTCGTGTTGTGTTCGACACGTTCCAACACATCTCGACATACTCCGACACGCGGTCAACGAATGTCAAAAAATCCGACACGTGGTCAACTCTTTTCGATACGCGAGTCCAAAATTCCGACACGCACAGATCAAAATTTTTTTTTTTTTCAGTTTTGTTTTTTTAATTGTTTTAGTTTTTTTAAAAGTATTTTATTATGAAAGAAGTAATAAAAAATGCTATATATGATAAATAAGTAAATTTAAAAATATCATTTCAGCATTTTTCTTTAAACAATGTTTTTTCCTCTAAGTTTTATGTATTATTGTAACGGATTAAAATAATGAATGATATTATTTAATATTTTTGTGTAAATTAATTATAGGCTATTTTTATCATTATTTATTTATGTATTTATATATAAAAATATATTTAATATATAACGTGTTGGAACGTGTCGAAATTCTCTATTTTTAAGAATGACGTGTCGGCGTGTCGTGTCCCTATCGGTGCTACGTAGCTTCTCACTCAGAATATTCATACAGACCCCTCAATTTTCTTTTCCACCTATCCATCTTTTTGATCGGCCAACCACAGCTTCACTCTTCCCTGTTTCATTCAACTATGACACTTTATGACCGCGAGGACACCTCTAGCAGCCTTCAAAGTCACTCTGAGGTATATCAACAGCCCGAAGATTCCAACGTGCCTAAAAAATTAGATTCTTCATCACCTCGGGAACTCATTAAACATCTCGCAAAGTTGAGATGATCCCATCATGCACTTGATCTATGCTAAGCCAATGCTAACGACTCTGCACTCAGCCTCGTTGTCCGTAAACACCGCACCACCTTACTAGACTGATAATGCGGAAATCATTCTTTATGTGATGTCACGCGGTATATGCATCTAGAATCCATGATCTACTCTTTTCCACTAGTGGACACACACAAAATGCAATCCGACTGCTCCCCATTTAGCTTGTACGACATTCGAATCCCTCGTTGGCTCTCCGCTTTCCTTGGATCTGGATAGTTCTTTGCAAGGTGCGCCTCCTTCTGACAAATTGTAACATCTAGAACGCTTTTCCCCTCACCGTAGACTTGGATCTAGACTCGCGTCTGCCGCTAGAACGCCCCTCTAAGTTCCTACCCCTGACCATCAAGCGCACTGCGCCACTTACTCTGATCATTGCCCTCGAAGTTCGAACTTCTTCTGTCATTATTTGAAGAACAGTGCAGACTTCACTTACTCCATGGATATTCTCTCACTTCCTCTCATCAGAGAATCGTGAAAGAGAAAATTACAATTGCTCAATCACACTCACTCATATGTGCATTTTAATCCTAGATAACACCTGCACCCACAAGAAACAATCACAAAAAAAAAAGGCGATTTTTTTCACACTCTGAACTCTCTTGGACCAAACCATTAAAATTAAAAAAAAAAAAAAAAATCTCATGGATGACGGCTCTTAAAAGTTCTCTAAGTTTCTAATGAGTTTTGTATCTAGACATAACAATTAAAACTTAAAACACTTCTAGATTGGGTCTGCGTCGGGGACCACTTCTAGGCCGGGTGCCTGACTTGTCTGGACGACAGGCGGGGCCGTCTTCTCGCGTTCTCCGGTTGTTTGGCACTGTTTCTGAGCCCCCACAGACACGCCGAGTATCCCGAAAACATCAGACTCACATCGACTTCAAATAAAACAGATTAATTTCAAGACGTAATCAATAACTATGATTTGTTATAAATGAAGTCGTCTTCCCTCCCTCACCTCCTTTCTGTAATTAAAAGTTGATGAAGACTGAACTTGGATGAAAATTTTCATACAAGGAAACTAAAACTGGTGACTGACTATTAACTCGTTTCACACGACATTCACTTGCTCAACCCTCGCGTGAAACTGTACATGTCCATCAATCACGAGTTTGAACTTTGCATATTACCACATGATCACACAAAAACGACTACGACTGTACTAACGCAGAATCAGCTTAGCTATGGCGTGGCCTTGCGTCATCTGGAAGTGATCGGTTAAGCCAAAGTGAGCCATCATGAGCCAGACATGAGTGATAAGCTCTCCTCCTCGCCTGAGCTGCCGAGCATGACAGTCTCCTCGGCACTGACTCGCAGCACAAGCTAACATCTCCACCCAGACCTTGGAAATCATCTCCCACTTTTGAGAAGTATCATACTTCTTGTTCAACCCCAAGGCGAGCCGGCACCCATCGAATAATACAGACTTGCTCCTTCCTCCTTTGACTTTGGCGGGCCGTACTTCGGTGTTCACTTCGAGCAACATCCTGCAGGCTTTTTGGCGAGCTTCATTTTCAACTGATGTTTCTTGGTTTCTCCAGAAAAAGTGCGAGATCCTGTTGCAGGTATCTCCGCAGGGGGGGCAATGCCCACGTTTTTTAGGCGACAAGAGTAGCTTTTCTTTGAAAAACTTGTCAGCCTCTGCAAAAGTATCGCGAAGCCGGATCTGGCCTATCCCGCTGGGCAACATACAAGGATACATGACGAGGAGATAGAACATGTAACGAGACAGCAGCCTGCTCTCCAAGAAACCTGAGTAGCTTTCTTTGTCTCGGTCATCCGTGTAGGAGCACAGTTCCGTCGCAATGTGCCAAATTAAGACACACTCGTCAAAATCTAACTCTGTACTCCAAGTCAGGGCAGGAATGCCATAATCTCTAAGCACGCGAGTCCAGAACTGCTTGTGATCGTACTTTGGCTGGTTGTCCTTGTGAAATTTCTCCTGGAGATTTCTGTGAATAAAATCCTTCAAGATATCCGGTAGTTCTTGGTAATCTGTGTAATGGTACTTCTCTACCTTCTCATGGACATGGATCAGCCTGAGGAATTTGTGGCAGGGTAGGATTTTCTCCCGAAGGCAAAAACTCAGAAGGCTGAATTGACCCATTGAATTTGACCATCTGGGCTGTTTAAACAATTGGAGAGGCTTGACCACCCGTGAGATCGAACCATCACATTTGCTCAGCCAAACATTGGTCTAATCTGAGGAAAGTAGCAACAATATGGAATACAACTCTAGGAGAATGACAAGAACAAGCAAGATGAAAGTCAGGACGAGGTCAACCCTTTGGCAGTCAGACTTTTCACCAAAAGAGAAGCATGCCAATACAAAGAATGTTAGCAAAAAAGTGATGAGGCGGCGATATGAGGCCCATCGGGTATATAGCACATTGGCCTTTGTGTGACGCAGATCGAACATGAATCCGAGCTCAATCTCCACTATCTCAAAAGCACTTTTGCATGATCTGTCCTTGAACACCGATAAACTCGCGTCTTTATCGTCAAAGCTGAGAATGAGATCCACAAAAAGGCGCTTGAATATCTTAAGCAAGCGAAGTGCTTGGACCAACTCTTCATTACCACTGGGTTGGTTTTCGTTGACCGAGAGATCCTCAGGTACCTGAACCTCAACTATTTCATCCGCTGTCACGTGGAAACCTTCGGCCTGCTTCAGAGTATATTCCTCCATAAAACGTGGATAATTGGGGCTAGGATCAGGGGGATCGAGCATGGATTCTTTAAGTTTACTGCTACTTGCTAGCCAAAGGGCCCATACCCTCTCCCCGAACTTGATCAGCCCGGCCACGATCATCAGGAAGGCTAAACCGGACAGATACGAAAGTGCCCATGCCATGAAGTAGATGTATATTGTCACTGCGGTTCGGACCATTAGTCCCAGCAGGTGCCTCAGCCACAGTTCATTGTCTTCCAAGGAATAAGCCGTGATCGTGTCTGGCCCACCTAGGAGCAAGAGAAGAGCTGGAGCCCAGAAAGCAATGAGCTTGCTGTTCGCATCCAGGGAATGGGGTTCTTTATTGGTGTCACCAAGCTTGCTCGAGAGTATGCCAAGCGCGATACCCGCGATCGAGTCTGCTGATATATAGGCACACCAGACAGCTATCCTGATGGAGAGTTTACGGGTGAACTTGCGGCGACCTCCTAGGAAGATGAGTAATACTTGCAGGGCAAGGCTCAACAGAACCATCAGCCTAAGGTCCAAGTCATTCCAGAAGTTCCTGAGTTTGGAAACTATATGATCCACCTCCATGAACCTTGTCGGTCTTCGTCTGGAAGTATAGGATCAGCATAACAGCATGGGCAGTGAGCTTGGTCAAGATGAATCGCGAAGACAAAATGTTCGGCACCTACTTTTCATGAGGCTTTCAACGTGGTCGATTTGGGTAATGCCGTAGAAGAAGAGTCGTGCGATATTGACTTTAATGGGTCTTCGTCCACACATGCTCCTGTATGTAGCCGACGTCATAATCTTAGATCCTTGGTGACGTCTCTCATTCACCTAAGCACATGCCAGACTTCATCTCCGTCAATGAAGATACAATAATAAAATTGATCTAATGGACTTAATTCAATGAGCAAATAACGTTGATGGATGGAATTGACGCTATGAAACCCTCCTATTCAGTATGGAAGGTGAAGAACAAGAGGTGCATCTAGCTCACCTCAATAACACAAGACAATCAAATTGACGATCACCTACTCATGGACATATTCATGCAAATGCTGTTCCCCACTAGAGCTATCAATCCTTTTATGCCTAAAGAACATCCATAGTCGTGAGGGAATTCACAACGTGCATTCAACTATATAAACTAAGTTCTCAAACTCATGGGAATGAAACCACTGGGATTTGCCCCAGTGGCCACCTTTTTAACTTGGAAGGGGAGGTGAGAGATTTAAATCCTCACATTCTCAGGAGATGAGGTGGGGACGAGTAAGTTTTAGGAGTGAGTTTCGACTCCCACGCCTTGCAAGAGGCAAGGGCAAAAATTTAAGAGTGAGTGTAGAATAGGCATAGAAAGATTGATAAAAAAAAAAGGGTAAGGGCAAAAGTCTAAGAATGAATATAGAGCGGGGCATAGAGTAGGATTAACAAAAAAAATAAAAAAATAAAGTCATGGGAATAATCAAAACTAACCCACCACAACACAAGATTCATCGACACAAGTGTTTTCAAGGTTCTATTAATGAATAGAATGCTTCCTCGACACTCTTGATTTGTACATGCCCCAGGCTTGTGCTTTCAAGAAAGGTAGATTTTTCCACTCAAACAACACCGAATCGCACACAAAACATGTACGACGGGACACAGACTTACTTATGGCTAAAAGCTCAAATCTTTAAGCTACACTAACTGAATTTCGAGCGAAATGGAACCCAACGCAACGCCAAACGCATTCATTTCCATCACACGGCTCATTAAATCAGCACAAGCGCAAAATTTTAAGAAATGCTCCGACACAACTCCAAGAATCATAGCTCAAGCCCTAAATTTTCCTCAAGGTCCACCATTACTCGGCCGATATTCAAGACTACAGATCAGCTCCGAACTCTCATCAGTTACAGCTGAAGAGAGAGAAACTGACCGTAGAGGCGGTTCCTAATGGAGGACTGATCGGAGTGCGGAGACTGCGGCGAGATTGGCCGGGCGAAGATGATCGCCATCTCCTTCTCCTCCTCCTTCGTCTGCTTCGTCTGCTTCAAGAGATAAAGCGTTTGATAGTTTCAGACTTTTAGTGGGCTTTTCAGGTGGGGGCCTATAAGCTTTTCGACCTCCGTTGTTCAGAAAATTACGAGGATGTGCCACTGGATGACGCGGAGTTGTCTAATCTGATGGACGAGGGCCTACCCCATGTTGAGAGAATATTGGGTGGGTTTTACATAGGCGGAGAGTAAAATCATTCAGAAAACGACACGTGCTCCACGTGTAAGTGGGGTTAGAGATTTAAAATTCACTTGGTGCGCTCCTCTGCTCTCTCTCCTGTAGACTTGGCCCACCACTTGTACACGCTGATGCTCTCTCTCCTATGGTTGAACTGCTCTCCTTGGCAGACGAGAGGGTTTTTGGTCGCGGGTTCTTTCTTTGTACATCTCTCTCTACCCACGCTCTCTCTTCCCGACGAACTCCCTCTCTCTTTGCCCTCTCTTTTTTCGACCGGCAAATCACCGCAAGCGACCAACGAACCAGGAGGATACCGGCGAGACAACCACAACCACGAGCAACCAACCAGCGTGCGACCTCCTCTCTCTCTCCGTGCCCTCCGGTGTGCGACCTCCGTCTTTCTGACTGACTGGCGTGCGACCTCCCTCTTTCTCTCTACCCTCCCTCTTTCCAACCGGCGAACCATCGTGCCGCCCCTCTGGCTCCGCTTCCGGCCCCGACTTGTCCGTCCCTTACTCTTTCTCTCTCCTCGCGTCTCTGTCTGCCCTCCCTCTCTTCGACAGTGAACCACCGCGTGACCAGCGAATCACCGCGCCCTCGCCCCCTCCGACTCAAGATCCGGCACTGATATCATGATTTAATAAATATGACAATTTATATATCACATTTCCTTTTAATTGGAGAGTAAATCTATATGGTGATGTATGGATATGCATCAAATAAAATTTGCCATAAACTCTAGCAGAAATTCTATCGAAATGTGGATGTTTATTTTGTTATAGTTTTTTCGCATATCAGTTCTTTCGCGAAAATTTGGGTCAACAACGATATTTGAACTAATATATTTATGGTGCATTTGTTTAGCGGAAAATAAGTAACTCGGAGAACATTTTTCAAAAAATAATCGTTTGCATCGCCTGTAGACATAAATGAATAGAAAATTTTTCATGGTGCACTAAAATAGTTAGATACAGATTGTTATCGATAATAAAAAGTGATATAAATAATTATTTTTGGAAAAGTATTTTTAATTAACTTATTTTTCGCGAAATGAATGTACCCTAAATATAATGCCAAATTCGTGCAATGCATGAGCATCTTGTTCGTTTGTTATATTTATTGATGAACAAATAAAGGACGACCGATGACGTTTGATTATTGGATATCATAGGCGTTCTTCGTCGAAATGGCCGGGCAAAGCCTTACGATCCACCTTTCTTGTATCCCCGATCGCCGGAGCTCCTCTTCCTCTGTGGAAAAAACAAGAGAGGAAAAAGAGCCCCCTCTCAAAGCTTTGACACCCATTTCCATTTCTTGATTCTGCTTCTCATCTGCTTGTGAGAGAGAGGGGGCTTTGACACCCATTTCCATTTCTTGATTCTGCTTCTCATCTGCTTGTGAGAGAGAGAGAGAGGGAATCTGTCATGGCTTCTGAAGTAGCTGCTTTCTTGCTCAAAGAGAAGCTGCAGAATCTCAGAGCTGACCAAACCATAATCTACCCAAAACTGAAGGGCAGAATCAGCACTGCCATCAACAATCTGCAGCAGCTCTTGACCTCCCTAAAAGACACAGCAGAGGACCAAGTAAGCGAGAGGACCAAACTATTGTCTACCATCTACAGTGCAGAGGACACCATTGACACCTATCTTCTGAGAAGAGCCCAGCAGAGGCTCAAGGACCTGGTTCCTCTGTGGAGCCAGAAGAAAGTGAGCAAAGGGTTGAAGAAGTTCAACGGCGAGTTCATGGACTTGCCCTTTTTCTCTTCGCTCAAGAAAGATCAGCCTCAACCTCAACCACTTCAAAGCAAAGTTATCAGAAATGTTGGCACTGCCACCTCTCGTGAAGGAGGAAGCACCCACCGTTGGGAAAAGATCTCTCATCTTCTTGACTTGGAATCAGAGGCTGTGGTTCAGAAGCAGGACATGGAAGAGCTTGTGAAGGACTTGATTCAGGAAGAACAAGAATTCAGGGTTCATCCTGTGGTTGGCTCGGGAGGCTCAGGCAAGACCACCATGGTGAGATTGGTTTATGACAGGGCCGACATCAAGCGGCACTTCGAGTGCCGTGCCTGGGTCTGGGTGTCCATGGACTTCAAGTTCAGAGATGTGGTGGTTGACCTGATAGAGCAGGTCTCCATAACCCGGTTGAGTGGGATAGAGCACATGGAGGATGACATCTTGGCTGAGATGCTTCTCAAGGCTTTGATGGAGAAGAGGTATTTGATTGTGTTGGATGATGTTGGGAAAGTTAAGGATTGGCACAAGCTGACGATCTCCTTACCGGATTCGCAAAATGGAAGCAGAGTGATTGTCACCACTCGTTATGAAGAAGTAGCTGAATTGGCTGATCTGTGGGGCAATCCATTGCGACTGCACCAGATACGCGACGTGGAAAGATGGGAATTGTTAAAGAAGCAAGTCGGTAAATGCGAGGCGGAATTGGGTGAATTCGAGGACAGGATCATGGCAAAGTGCCACTATTCACCTCTGGACATAGTTTTAATGGGTGGGGTTTTATCAAGCACAGAGTCCAGTGAATGGCCTAAAATAATTGCCAAACTTCCATCTCCCCATGAAGGCCGGTCGACATCGTTGGACATCGTGTCTTTGAGCTTCCACGATTGAAGGTATGCTTTTTGTATCTCAGTCTCTTTCCGAAAGCATTAGAGGTCCCAGTTCGGAGATTGTTGTGGCTGTGGCTGTCGGAGGGTTTCTTGAGTCCAACGCCTGCTGAGCGAAAAATGAAGCTTGAACCTGAAGATCTAGCTGACATATGCTTCGAAATCCTAGTCCGGCGGAAGTTGATTGAAGTAACAGAATGGAAGTTAGATGGGACCCCGAAAACGTGTCGCATGTTGGGCGTCATGCACGATTTCTTCTCTCCAAAATCAGTCGGTTCAGGTCTTTTCTACATTCATGATAATGAAACCGAACTTCCTAAAAGTTACAAGATTCGACGTTTTGTGGAGTACTTGGAGAGTGAGAAGATATCGGATGACTCCGTCAATGAAAATCTACGTTCTTTTGTGTCTTTCAACAACAAAGTCAGAGGGAAGGCCAACAGAGACATTGGTACATTTTTCAAATCCTTGGTCGGTAAAAAGGGGTTTGCATTGCTAAAGGTCCTCGATCTGGAGGGTGTCTACAAACCTATGCTATCTGAGATAGTGGGCAAATTGCTTCTTTTGAGGTTTCTAGGCTTGAGATCGACAGTACTGGATTCAATCCCCTCGGCTGTCGGAAGGCTGCCGTGCCTAGAAACTCTGGATCTGAAGCACACTAACGTGACTGCCTTACCCAACTCAATTTGGAAGGCCAAGTACCTCAGGCATCTGTACATGAACGAGGTTCACATTGACGCGTTCTTCCAGAAGCTGACTAAAAGTTCTTTAAGCAATCTTCAGACACTGAGGGGGCTGTATGTAAGTAATGAAAAGGTCGTGACCAACGGTTTGGATAGGGTGGTTAACCTCAGGAAATTGGGACTGACGTGTCATAAGAAGTCAGTGAAGGCTGCGATAAATTGGGTTCTGCTACTGCCTAATCTTCACTCTCTGAAGTTGAGGTCAATTGATGAGTTTGGTAAGCCATCGAACATTGAGTTAGTGTCCCTGGAGAAACAGACCAAGCTCTGCAACTTATACTTGCTCGGGAAGCTAGTGAATCCAGTAAGCCTGAGTGGGGTACTCCCATCGTGCCTCAGGAAACTTACATTGTCGATGTTGGCACTGGACGAAGATCCCATGCCAGTGCTGGGCAAGTTGCCTGAGCTAAGCATCCTCAGACTCTTTGCTGATTCATATTTGGGAAGTGAAATGACTTGTGATGTCGGGGGATTTCCGAAACTCAGGGTGTTGAAGCTGTGGATGCTTGACCGACTGGGGATCTGGACAGTGAAGGAGGGGACGATGCCCATTGTACAAGAAGTAGAAATTAGAGGGTGTGATCAATTGAGGATTGATGGAATCGAGCACTTGCAGAGCTTGAAGGAGCTTATCCTGACTTGTATGCCAGAGGAATTCACAGAAACAATCAAAAGAGGAATAGAAAGAAAATTGTACATCAAAGTAAATTGTTGGAAGCTTTCTCGTCATCAGGTAGGTCTTTGTTGCCCTCATGTTCAATTTTATCTCTATTTTACGCTTTGGAACTCAGATTCTTGTCACTGTTCTATCTGGTTAAACAGTTGAACTACAATGAAAGTGTCAAGGAGATTTGGCTATTGCTGCTTCTCTTAGTTTGTTAGTCCTAGCTTTCATCATGCATCCACAATCTTGTAGCTCAGTAGTTGATCTCTCCCTAGACCGAATTAGATGATTTCATCCAGAGTTTGCTCTGATCTGTCTTATAAATTTAAGTCGTGCTCATGGCGTTGAATTGTTTTTGCGAGTGTCAAGTAATTTTGCATTGATATGTACTTACTTTTCTGTGCTTGACCTTTGTAGGCAAATTAGGTGCACGCTGAAGATGAAGATGATGATGAGGATGACAGCAAACTAGGTTGAAGAAGAAGAGGACAGTGAAGAAGAGATGGAGATGGATAAGAAAATGACAAAACGTGTTGACCAAAGGTGAACGGAACAAAGATGAGTTTGTTGTTTGAATCTGTTTTGTTGTTTTTTAAAGGCTTTTCCATGTAAAATTTACATGTCTTATTTTCTGTTCTTTTTCTCTTCTCTTGAAAGTTTCACGTTCCTAACGGCAAGAGTATGGTGTGAGTGCCGAGTGTGCCATGGTGAGTTTGAGAGTGTGAGTTTGTTAGTGAATTATATAGAGTGAACTCAATTGAGTGTGTCTCATTGTACTTCAGATTATCATTGTAATAAAATTTGAGTTGCAAATATACAAGGATCATCCATCAAAACACCGAATCTGAGCATGACGGCAACTTTCTGAAATGTCATCATAATTGTTTAATAAGCCATGACCAAGACTCAAGTGTGAAACAAAAAGGAAAAATGGAAGGCAGTCCATGGGGAAGAGAAAATAGGATCGCTCTATGTCCATCACTATTTTTGTTTTCACACTATTCAATAAAGTGTCATTATCATATTACCACTTTGTTTCCCAATTTTTTTAGCATATTTTGATTCCCTCTCTAATTTTTGTTCGGATCTGATGTGCTGCATGATAGCTTCCTTTTCTGTTCTTGTGCATCCCACGTTCAGCCTTTTTCTTCTCTCCTTTCTCTCTCCCTTCATGCAATTATGGAGGTAGGGGAAAAGAAACAGAAAGAGGGAGAATGAGCAAGGCCAAGCTCAAGGGATCGTTAGATTGTAAGAAAAATAGTAGGAGTACTAACTACCGAATTGAAGATGCGATAGTGGTTTGAGGACTCTCACATCTGCCTTACACTCTCTGAGTCTCCATGGAGCAATTGAGATTTTGGCTAAAAGGGACTCTCTCTATAACATCCCGGGTCCCCACTGTACATATATTGTCCACTTTGGACACTGTAACATCCCGGCCATCTGTGTAGGAGCACAGTTCCGTCGCAACGTGCCAAATTAAGACACACTCATCAAAATCTAACTCTGTACTCCAAGTCAGGGCAGAACTGCCGTAACCCTTAAGCGCGTGAGTGCAGAAGTGCTTGTGATCGGACTTTAGCTGGTTGTCCTTGTGAAATTTCTCCCGGAGATTTCCATGAATACATTTCTTTATGAAATCCGGTAGTTCTTCGTAATCTGTGTAATGGTACTTCTCTAGCTTCTGATGGACATGGATCAGCTTGAGGAATTTGTGGCAGGGTAGGATTTTCTCCTGAAGGCAAAAACTCAGAAGGCTGAATTGTCCCATTGAATTTGACCATCTGGGCTGTTTAAACAATTGGAGAGGCTTGACCACCTGTGAGATCGAACTATCACATTTGCTCAGCCAAACATTGGTCTAATCTGAGGAAAGTAGCAACAATATGGAATACAACTCTAGGAGAATGACAAGAAAAAGCAAGATGAAAGTCAGGACGAGGTCAACGCTACCTTTTACCAAAAGAGAAGCATGCCAATAGAAAGAATGTTAGCGGAAAAGTGATGAGGCGGCGATACGAGGCCCATCGGGTATATAGCACATTGGCCTTTGTTCGAAGCAAATCGTACATGAATCCGAGCTCAATCTCCACTATCTCAAAAGCACTTTTGTATGATCTGTCCTTGAACACCGATAAACTCGCGTCTTTATCGTCAAGGCTGAGAATGAGATCCACAAATAGGCGCTTGAATATCTTAAGCAAGCGATGCGCTTGGACCAACTCTTCATTACCACAGTGTTGGTTTTCGTTGGCCGAGAGATCCTCAGGTACCTGAACCTCAACTATTTAATCCGCTGTCACGTGGAAACCTTCGGCCTGCTTCAGAGTATATTCCTCCATAAAACGTGGATAATTGGGGCTAGGATCAGGGGGATCGAGCATGGATTCTTTAAGTTTACTGCTACTTGCTAGCCAAAGGGCCCATACCCTCTCCCCGAACTTGATCAGCCCAGCCACGATCATCAGGAAGGCTAAACCGGATAGATACGAAAGTGCCCATGCCATGAAGTAGATGTATATTGTCACTGCGGTTTGGACCATTAGTCCCAGCAGGTGCCTCAGCCACAGTTCATTGTCTTCCAAGGAATAAGCCGTGATCGTGTCTGGCCCACCTAGGAGCAAGAGAAGAGCTGGAGCCCAGAAAGCAATGAGCTTGCTGTTCGCATCCAGGGAATGGGATTCTTTATTGGTGTCACCAAGCTTGCTCGAGAGTATGCCAAGCGCGAGGCCCGCGATCGAGTCTGCTGATATATAGGCACACCAGACAGCTACCCTGATGGAGAGTTTACGGGTGAACTTGCGGCGACCTCCTAGGATGATGAGTAATACTTGCAGGGCAAGGCTCAACAGAACCATCAGCCTAAGGTCCCAGTCATTCCAGAAGGTCCTGAGCTTGGAAACTATATGATCCTGTAACAACCTCCTCTCTTGTCCCACATCGCCTAGGGAGGAAGGTCTTGGTTAGCTTATAAGGTTTGGGTCCTTCTAACTGTGTAACGCGTTTTAAAACCGTGAGGAAAAAGACCGTAGCTGGGATGGCGGTTCGTCCGTGCCAGGGCGGGTGTCCGCTTTAATCTTAAATGTGATAACCTCTTCTCTTGTCCCACATCGCCTAGGGAGGGAGGTCTTGGTTAGCTTATAAAGCTTGGCCCCTCTAACCTGTGTAACGCGTTTTAAAGCCGTAAGGGAAAAGACCGTAGCTTGGCCCCTCTAACCTGTGTAACGCGTTTTAAAGCCGTAAGGGAAAAGACCGTAGCTAGGATGAGACCGCTTTAACGCCTTTTAAAGCCGTAAGAGAAAAGACCATAGCTAGCCGACTCCCGACCGTGTCGTAAGGGAAAAGACCGTAGCTAGCCGACTCCTGACCGCGTGTGGGACCACAGCTCGAATGCTGTTCTGATGCCCGTGGGGCCACAGCGAGGACGCTCTTCTGTTAAGAGGTGGAGAGTGTGATAACCTCGTCTCTTGTCCCACATCTAACCTGTGTAACGCGATGTCCCTCTAACCTGTGTAACGCGAGGAAGGTCTTGGTTAGCTTATAAAGCTTTGGTCCCTCTAACCTCTGTAACGCGAGGACGCTCTTCTGTTAAGAGGTGGAGAGTGTGATAATCTCCTCTCTTGTCCCACATCGCCTAGGGAGGGAGGTCTTGGTTAGCTTATAAAGCTTGGTCCCTCTAATCTGTGTAACACGTTTTAAAGCCTACATCGCTTAGGGAGGGAGGTCTTGGTTAGCTTATAAAGCTTGGTTCCTCTAATCTGTGTAACACGTTTTAAAGCCGTAAGGGAAAAAGACTGGTTCGTCCGCGCCAGGGTGGGTGACCCAAAGCGGACAATATTACACAGTGGACCGTAGCTGGGATGGCTGGTTCGTCCGCGCCAGGGTGGGTCACCTAAAGCGGACAATATTACACAGTGGACCGTAGCTGGGATGGCGGTTCGTCCACGCTAGGGCGGGTGACTCAAAGCGGACAATATTACACAGTGGGGCTCGGGATGTTACAGATCCACTTCCATGATCCTTCTCGGTCTTCGTTTGGAAGTATAAGATCAGCGTAACGACATGGGCAGTGAGCTTGTGTGCTTGGAGAGGAGGGTGGAAACAAAGTAGCATAAGTTGAACCAAGACTAAGGTTAGAGACCCAATGACATTAATCTGGTCGTTCAAATAAAGATCTATACGATGACTTCGTGCGTTGTGCACCACAACTTGCGCCGCATGTTGTGGTGTCCTGACGAAGGAGTGATAGAATAACATAAACTTAATTCCCCACTTCTCAAGAGCTAATGCGTTCTTTATTTTATTTATTTTCTTTTTGTTTAAATAAGAAAATGAAAGTAAGTGAAGGAGAATATCTACGTGTGGCTATTCATACGTACGCGGGGCGTTAATATATGTTCTCTTTCCCGTGGAACACTTTGAAATCGTCAAGATGAATCATGAAGACAAAATGTTCGGCAACTACTCTTCATGAGGCTTTCAACGTGGTTGATCTGGGTAATGACGTAGAAGAAGAGTTGTGCGATATTGACTTTAATGGGTCTTCGTCCACACATGCTCCTGTATGTAGCCGACGTGATAATCTTAGATCATTGGTGACGTCTCTCATTCACCGAAGCACATGCTAGTCTTTATCTCCGTCAATGAAGATACAATAATAAATTAAAAAAATAAAAATAAATTATTGTTAAAAATTATCCGTGTCAGTGCCGATCGTACTGTGTAGGACGGCCGACATCCTCATGAGCGATTTCTGATTAAAATTGGCCGGATGAACTTAATTGACAAATCATGAAAAAAGTTAAAGACTTAATTGGCAAAAATGCAATAAGTTCAGACATTTTTGGACATTTTTCCCAATTTTTATCCAATATACCAGGGCACAGTCATAGACCATAAAAAAATTAAGGAAATACGGAGCAAGTGACATCTCTCCTCATTTCTTGCAGTCCTAAGAGCCTTGAACTTGCTGTGGAAATACTAAATAGTTGAATGCTGAATTTATCTGTAAAGAGTGACCATATAAGACGTAAATCAACTGGGGAGAGTCAATGAGGATTCACTAGTTTTTTTGCATTGCTTCGTGGGGTTTGCACCTCGTTACTTGGTAGACGTCGAAATGAAAAGAAAAGAAAAGACTAAGCAGGGCGTCCCTATTAAACTGAGAAACCAACTTCATCCACTAATAAGGGCGGACAGTTTGACGAATCTGTAACTCCTTAACACTGGTAAAAAGTTACGAAATACTAGAATTTACTAAATGTAATCGCTTACACAGTCGGGTAATAGGCACGGCTCTGGACGAACTCGTTTATGTGCAACTTAATTCGCAAGTAACATCGACAATGAGTTCCATGGTGATAGACACGGTGCTCCATGAGCAATTCGCGAATTTGATCATCCCAGATCCAGCGAAAGACGAGTTTGTACAGCCAAAGCTGCTGGCTCCAATACCATGTACGACGTGAGAATTCTGAAAACATACATCACATTCACTGAACCAGAGATGCACAGGGGGGAGCACCGCCTAACAACCAAATGAACGAAGCCGAATGTAGCGAAGATCCTGCATGATTCTAGCGATTGCCTAAATATCGCAAAGTTTCTTAAGTATCTTTAACCGGTTGAAAGCTAACATCTTTGACAACAGGTCCCGATTTCCAGTTCGCACCATGCTCATAAAGACCAAAGGTGACTTCGCCAACATTTTCGGGGGATATCACAAATTCACAGATTGGGATGTGTTCCCAACGTTGTTGACGCACTGTACTCAAGCTTTCGACACGTTCTTCCTTCTTTCCATTAGGAAGAGTGACTGTGAACGTCACAGGAACACCCCAATGGTAATAAGAGCCTGTCATTGTCACCACAAATGCAATTTTGTACTTAGCCATCGGTGCGAGCGCAACTGTTCGAAATTTCCCGGTCACTTCCAACCAACACACATTTCGTAGTACAGCCACTTCTACCTACATGTCCCTAGGAAAAGAATGAAGAAGATGAAAGAGAAAACAATGGTCAGAATTGACACTTTTTCATCGTAAGCTCATTGGTTTATTAGCTTTTTAAACAACACTCGCGATGTTTACAATAGTTATAATAAGAAGTAGTGATACATGTACTTAGAATTTAATGAGAAATTTTTAATAAACAATGTGGCAGCCCATGTGGCATATGCCATCTCATCAATAATGTGTACCATTAAGCAATAATACAAAGGAAAAGGGAAAGAAATACAATTCTTTCAAGTTTAAGGAAACTGACAAATTTGCCAAACTTCACTTTACTCCAGTAGAAGTAAAACTAAAGGTGACTACGTATGAGTAACTTGCATCAAATGAATATATCTTCTGTACAGATACAGTATAATTAGGAAACATTGTCTAAATTATTGGGATAGAGGGATCCCATATGAGAAGGATAAATACTTCCACGCGTTCTAAGTATGGACTTTACCTTCTTCATAGAGATATATGAAAGCAATCGAGCTTATATTGAAAATGTATGTCAAATATGAGCCAAATGAAATAAGTTGTCTTCATTTTCTATTTGAGATAAGAAAGGTATATGATATTATTGTTGATGTCAGGATAACTCAAATAAATATTAATTTGCTCGAGGATTTCTCTTAAATAATTGCTCAGTCTTGCGAATGTTAGAACATATAAATATTAAAAGCTACTGTAAGCTGCTATACTTTGGAGGTGTTACCCAAAATAGAGTTAATTTAATACATGTATTCCCAAATATGTATATCTCATCACTTCACAAGACAGCTACAACGCATCCATAGTTATAACAAATAGGCATGTGGTCCGGGTCACAATTGAGCAAACAAAAACTACCATAGATAACCCATATGAGAAACTTTTCTTTTTCAAGAAAGGAAATGACCTCAATTTTCCTCGGATTCCAAGGCCAATATTATTAAATGGAAACTGCCTAAACTGTTTTAATCTTCTAGTTTTTTGTGCACATTTACATACATGCATACATACATACACACATATATATAGTACAGGAAGAGTATAATGATTTTGGGGGACGGATAACTAAATTGTACCCTAAAGATGATGTACCTTGTCTCTTGAAATGTGATCCATTTCCAATTATCCGTATTTGCGCCCCAAACGATCGCTAGATCTCGTGCAAACGCCATGAAGCAGTTCTTGTTTGACTCTTTGTCAACCCAATATTTCTAAAAGAGCAAAATTCAGAACAACTTAAGAACATGGCAACAATTGTCCGATTCTTAGATATAGATACCCCACTTCGATGGATCAAGAAGCTGGGTTGTCCACAAAGTCAAATCGGACCTATGCTATAACCAAATTGAATATATCAATGTTATATGCATCAATACAAAAGTTCTAGTAATTTAACAAAAACTCATAGGACGTCAAATTATATTACCATGTGTTACATAATAAAAAAGAAAAATCACCAAAGCAATGTCAGCAAATACACATGCCTTTTTCTTGTTATTCAACAGAACGCCATTGTAGAGCTGCTCACACACCTCCTTGGAAAAAGGGTCGATTGGTTCATCTGCATCTTTCAAAATGGCCACGTAATTGAGCGGTGGTCGTCTCGCCATTGTGTTTTGTGGTGTTTTTGGGTCGTCTTCGATCGTCTCTGCATGTTCATACTCTTTTCCCATCTATTCACTTTCATTTTTTTTTTTTTTTGGCATGCAAGAATCTAATCAGTGATCATCTTTGAATTCCTGATAAAATAATTTCTGGTCTATAAGTTGATTGATATGTATGAAGAAGGCTATTCGTCGGGCAAGCTTCAGTCACAAGAATTGCAGATATGAAATTAATCGAGTTCATTCAACATGCATTTTCTCCAGAAAAAAACTAATTAAAGAGACTGAAATAGTAATAAAGAAGAAGAAGAAGAAGAAGAAGAAGAAGAAGAAGAAGAAGAAGAAGAAGAAGAAGAAGAAGTAGAAGTAGAAGTAGAAGTAGAAGAAGACTTACAGCTCCTGGATCTTAGCCCTTTTTCCACAACTTCCTCCTAAACGCTCATAGAGAGAGAGAGAGAAGAGAGAGAGAGAGAGAGAGACAGAGAGAGAAAGAGAGATAAAAAAACAACGAAGTAGAAGAAGATTCACAACTTAATTAAGCTGACGGTGGCCATTTCCGAGTCTTTTTATAATCCTAGTCCTATATATCAGATAATCGTAAGTGAAGGCGCAATATCACGACACGGTCAGCTGGAGTAGTTGGCGTTATTGGCATCATATGATTATAATAATGCGATTAGCAATTCCTGAACATATTGAAAATAATCACGAAAGTAGAGGGATCGTAGTGAATAAATAAAAATAAGGGAATGAAATTGCATTTACTACGCTAAAAATTAGGACATGGGCCAAACTAGCCCAATCTATGTAAGCGGACCAACCAACTTTCTTCAAAGAGGGTATTCCAACGATACCATTTAGAGTCGTGTCTTTACTTATGAATTGCTTTACTAGCTCTGTTTCAAACTATCCGGAACTTGGTGTATTACATTGAGATATCATTATTCATGGAAAGAAATTATTTTGTCAATCTTTTGCTGTCTTTTGAATTGTGATGTCAAAATCCCAACAGCAAATTGATGGGAAAAATTAGCACAAAAGCCTAAAACCTATTATACTTGTGCTAATTCAATCCTAACTTTATAATTTGACAAATTCAATTTTAAGCATTTTGACAATTTTCCAATGTAATAAATCTGGCTAGTTTTGGCCATAAATTGATAATGTGGACGTTGACCATCCTATATGGTATGGATAATTCTATCGTGAAAATATTTCAAAGTTTTCTTATTTCTTTTAATTTTTTTCCTTTTTTTAATATATTTTTTTATTGTTAAGGGCTAGTATGGGTCCATCAGTCGAGGCTTGATGACACCTGCCGTCCACTGGGTGAGCGTGGCCAAGCCCTTGTCAACAACTAGCAAATGAGGCAGCCCTTTCACAGCTCTCATTGGCCACTTGGGGAGGGCTCATGGCCCTCTCACAACTGCGCAGGGGCTTGCGACACTCACCCAGTTGCCTAGTGGCTCACAGGCCCTTGCCCAATGGAAAGGGGTCAGCGGACCTTGACCGGTAGCCTCCTATTGGACCTTAATAATAATAATAATAATAATAATAATAATAATAATAATAATAATAATAATAATAATAATAATAATAATAATAATAATAATAATAATAATAAAAGAATCAATGAAAAATTAAAAAATTTCCATGTGAACGGCAACTATTTTTGGCTAAAATTGATCTCATGGACTTAATTGGCAAATTGTTAAGAGGTTTAAGATTACATTTGTTAAATTAAAAGGTTTAAGACTGAATTAACACAATGGTAATAGGTTTGTGATTTTGTTGATAATTTTCCCAAATCCATGTAGATAAGAGGAGTGATAAAGGTAAAGTGAATTAATAATGGGTAGAATCAAAGGATCTAGAGAGTGGGGGCTTTAGCACTCTTCTAGTAGAGATCGCGAAAACTTTATCAATCTCCATTGTTGTCACCAAAGGCGGAAAAATATGGTCCCATTGACTTGGAACAAGATAGATGTACTTCGTAAATCAAAGTTTAGATCAAGAGCTTTTAATCTAAATTTGCTAAGCCAATCACAGAGAATTTCGCAGCTAACTCTTCATGAAAGATTCAAAGATATGCAACCGTTGAGACATCTCATAGACATATAAGACACTTGCCATGCCTTGAGAGATATAGAAGAAAAATTCTAAACCTATTGTATTTGTACTAATTCAGTTATAAACTTTTCGATTTGACCAATTTAATTTTAAACATTTTCACGTTTTATCAATTGAGTCTGTGATATTCTGAAATTTGGCCCCGATTTTTGGAATATATGAAATTGTTATTTCATCAATGCGTTTATGGTTATTTTACTCTGAAATGATCATTCATGAGTTAACTAATCTATTTGGTGATTCTATAAAATGGTTTAAAAGCGAAAGACTAGAGAATTCAATCAGGGATCGACCGCTTGACCATAAGGGTCGACAAATGTCAATACTACGCTGTCATAAGTCAATTAGTGAATGGATATAAATCGATTCGACAAAAGTATGTAGTTAATTTGTTGGTGATTCCACACAATTACGATATCTGCGTCAAATAACGATAAACGGATTTTCTATTGATCTTGATTTTATATTGATTTTCTATTGATTTTTAATACGATGAAATTTGACCAAGTCTATTATTTGAAATGAAAGTATTTGAGTGCAAAGCACAACGTTCTTGGCCAAACATGAATGTGCGTGTGGTCACTATCAGAACTCGTCACCCAACGGGAGTTGGGGAAGCGATACCTGATTGAGTTCGAATGTCCCACGTCAACGGATGCCAGTCACGGTGGAGGCTGGGCCGATGCTGTTTTATGGAATGCTGTCTAAATGTAGACGTTGTCGTGCCCGACGGAGTGGGTCAATGCCCATTAATGCTGGATGACCACCGACTGTTGAGTTAGCCGTGGTCGATGGGTCGTAATAACTGGAATGTGCCTGAGTGATTGAGATAACTGCCCCTTATTATGGGGTAAAATTGTGTGGCGTGGAATGTGACGTGTCATAACGATTTTACCTCAAAATCGAGACCCCTACGATTGTTTGAGATATGAAAATGATGTGTTCTAGTTATTGATTATGCTCGCTGCGTTGATAAATGTATATGTGATGTCACGCCCCGGACCTCAAGAGCGTGTTCATTCTTTGGTAGTCAATAAAATTTGAGACTTCCCAAGATGAGTCGCCAATCCATTCATTTTTAAGCACATGTGGAAGCGAAAATAAATCCCTTGACAGTAACCATCTCGGGATAGAAAAGTAGAACATCAATTCACAAAAGCACACTTTTATGAACAATGAGATTCAAGTACAAAACGAGTTTAGTCGAAAGCCTACAAGAAGGTCGACTCTTAAAAGAGGTTTTCCTATGACATACTAATAGGACACATCCACCGATCCTCCATACTCTTCCTCCTTGGACTTCGGGGCCTTGGTCCTCCACGACCACCTTCTAAGCACCTAAAAATGGTTATTCAATAACCAGTGAGATAATGTCTTAGCAAGTTCACACTCTAAACCTCGATTAGGAGGGTAATATACCTAAATGCGTCCTAACCACACAATCATACATTTGGTATAGAGGACTTACTTCGCCTCAGATCCACCCTACATGTCAGTCAGTTTATATCACAGATAGCCATATCGATATGAGCAATAATTAAGCTCCAACAACTGGAACACCACACTTATTCTCAAATTAGCATAAGGGTCCTGACTATAGGGCCAAATCGTTATGACATGTCCCATTCCATGTCACACAATTTTGTCCCATAATCCAGCATAGATAGTTCACTCAACACGCGTTCCAATTGATAATTACGCTCGCTCTAGGGCACGGCCGACTTGAAGTTTGGTAGTTTACTGGCATAGCCAGGCATCGTCTCACCCCATTGAGCACGGTTACGTCTCTCAAAGACGACTTTCCTGAAGCATCTACTGTGACCCAAATCCTAATAAATGGGTATCCCATAAAGGGTAATGTCCATCTGACACAATTTGGGGACTAGTTTTCTTAACCAACACATGACCAATCAATCTCGGCCTAAGACACCGTGCATTACACTCAAATGCCTAAATTAAAATAGTGTTCTTGGCCTTTTTTTTTTTTTTTTTTTTTTTTTGTGATAGGAGGAACCAGCTTGCACCGACAGTGCGCCATAAACCCTCTGGTGACGCTAGCAGGGAAACCACCACCCCGACGCCATGCTTAAATCGCTTAATGATCCACCAGTCTCCCTGCAATGCAAGTTGCAGGGGCTTCGAACTCCCGACCTCCCCGTGGAGGTCTGGAGCCTACCCAGCGGAGCCACTTGAGCCGGTGGTCAATGCCTAAATTAAAATAGTGTTCTTGGCCTTTTTTTTTTTTTTTTTTTTGGTTCTTGGCCTATTTTCTTCGTATTAAAAACTTCCAATGAAAAATAGTCGTGTGTTAGTACACGGTCAGATTGGACATGGAAAATTCATAACCTTCTTTTCAAAATCCCACTGGTTTATATAGTATATAAAACCATTTTTGGTGTTTAAAACCCGACACCCGGGATTTTCTGAATAAATATTGAAATTCACAAATTTTGGAATAAATGACCAAATTTCCAATCAGCACTCAAATTTTCACACTTTAACACTCGATTGCAGAAATTAACCACATCATTCCAATCAGCACGAAATTCCGGTCACCGACTGTGACATCCTAAATTTTGATCCCGCCTCGAATATATGAAATGGGCATCTCACCAACGCGCCTATGGTCTTTTTTCTCTAAGCTGATCACTCACGAGTTAACTAATCTATTGAGTGAAGCCGTTAAGGGATATAACCACGGTAAAATCCCTAAAAGCTACCTAGTAGGTTGGATCAGACTAAAATCACGTATGGTCGATTTTAATCATGAAATTGACTTCGGTTTCAGAAATTGAACGTTCAAGCATGTCACAATTCATTTATAGGACATCGTCTTGTCTTTTGGAGAAATTTCGTCAGTTCGGGAATTTTTATGGGAAATCTCTTCGGACGATTCAGAAAACGAATGGAAATTTGGATGGGCTAAATTGAAGGGAATTTTGGTTTTCAGATCGAGCTACTTGATGCCAAGAAAGTGTGGAAATTGTATGGGCTTTTTCTACAATAGAATTGGACATCAAAAATGAGAGATTGTGGAAGAAATTGAGGTCCAAGAATTGAAGAAATTCGGACTAGGCATGAGGGGGTGCGACAATTGGCATTAAATTGGTTTATTTGTGGATTAAGAGGCAAGAAAGTATTAGGGGAAAAAGTGGATAAGCTTGAAGACTTCTTGGACATCTAATGATGAGATTAGATATTTAATTTGACTTTTGCACCATCTCTCTTCCTCATATGTTATCTCTCTCTCCTTCGGTCACTATTGGTGCCAGCTACACCGGTTCTTCCTTCATGTTTCCGTCTTCCACTTTGCTTTCCATTTCCTTTTCTTTCCTCTTTGTCCGTCTCTGTCCATCCGCCAGCATCTGCTTCTCCATTCTGCCATCCTCACCATCCGCTGTCTGCTTCATCCCTTGGTCAACCAACGAAGCACCCCAAACTAGTTTGTTGACTCCACTACACCAATCTTCCTCCACGTTCCAGCTGCACGAAGCCAGCAAAGCCAGCGAAGTTGCACGCGTGCACTAAAGCGAAGAACGGGTTCAGGGTCACGTACACCCGTACGATTTTGACCATTTTTCGAAATAATATTTTGGCCAAAATTAATTTTTGAATATACATGGTGAAAGAGCTCGTTGAGAAGAGTCCAACGATAGGTTGAGCGTCGCCGAAGGATGCCAGATGCGCCCACACCTATGACCAGAAGCCGCTGTGCGTGGGCGTCACGTGCCTGAAGCGCTGGGACAACCGGCGTGTGCGCAACACGCGTCGGTTGGCGAACCAGTGCGTGTGGTCAACGCATACGCAACACCCGCCGGACAGTGAACCGACGTGTCGGCAACACGCGCCGGTCGGTGAACCGGCACTTGATGACGTCTCTATGTCGTCATCCAACGGTCGGGATGATGTCATGTGGTTGGCCGGCCGGTCACTGGTCGGCGACTGACTCGACCCAACTCGTGACCCGAGCCGACCCAACCGTTGACCGGTCAACGGTCGGATTGGTCAACCGGTTCGACAGTCAAACTGGTCGGACCGGTCAGACTGGCCAGGAGCCGTTTGGCTCGCTGGCGAGTGCATCACACGCGCCGCGCACTCAGGCGGCGTGTGTGGACGCATGCGAGCTCCGGTTGGAGCGTGATCGGTGGCGTTTGGTTCGTATGGATGTCCTCTACACTGTGGTATAATTATTTTTCAATTTTGAATTTTATAAATGTATAAAAATGTGTAGGAAACCCTAAGTATATTTTTTTTTGGATTTAATGCATAGTTTATTCATTTGTAGCTTGTATTTACTTGTGGTTTATGAAGTACAGTAGCTAGCGTGTGTACAAATGATGTCATATATGTTGTGTAGAGCTTGATTTGATGATATCATGAATATACTTGTAATTTTCTAGTTGCTAGAAAATTCGAACAATGGTAGGAAATCCATTACATGTTGAATTGTGATTTTGATTAGTAGTTGAAGCATGATTGTTGTTAGTACGTTTGTTCATATCATGCTATGTTTTTGTGTTAATGGAAAAATGTAGAAATTACATAAGGTCATGTAATTATTTTTCCTAGTGGGAGTTCATAGGTTGGTAGAATTTGAGAGAGTTCTCACTTAGAACTTAAAATTTGCACAAATTAAACTAATTAATGATAATAGAATAATTGTACATAGAAGTTACTTGGGAACATAGTGAACTTTTGTTTCTGTGTTTTTTATTGAATTATCATTAATTTAGTTTGTCTTTGTTGCAAATTAAATAGCGTGTTACTCTGTAAAGTGTGCTAGTATTGATTATGCATTTATTATGTTAATGTGTTATAGTAATTGATTATGATTTTGGCATCCAAGACCATTGTGGCTGAACTCAATAAGAGTGAGAAGCTGAACGGTGACAATTATGATATTTGGCACCGAAAGGTTCAGTACATCCTTGAGGAGCAAGAGATTTTGGAAACCCTCAACCATACTATGGATGAACCTAAGTATGGAACTTTAGCTCAACACGGGAGAGATCTAGAAGCTTATCAAGCTTGGGAAAAGAAAAATAGCATTGCTCGCATCACGTTGCTGAGTTGTATGCAAGATGATCTCATGTGTGAGTTTGAAAGTTATGATAAAGCTCAAGTTATGTGGGTTGCCTTGAAAGATAAGTTTAGGTTACATCTGCCACTAAGCTGATGAGACTCACCATCAAGTTTGACATATTCCGAAAGTGCCCAAATGTAACGATGAGGCAGCATTTTCGGGAGATGTCAAACATGATTCGTGAGCTGAAGTCGGCATGTCACTCCCTTACTGATGAACAACAAGTTTAGGTTGTTATATGGTCTCTTCCTGACAATTTGGAGCATATGAAGATCAATATGACGCATAATGAGAATATTGTCACTTTTGATGATATTGCGCGTCATTTGGAATTAGAGGATGAGCATCTAAAGGCTGTAAGATCCTCTACCCATATTTATGTTGCTGAATCGAGTTCGTGCAAAGTTTTGGGCTTCAAGCGCAAGAGGAATCCTCAATTCAACAACAAAGGGAAGAAGATTGATCAGGCACCAAAAAGGGCTAAGACCTTCCGTCACAAGAAGCACGGTGGGAAGAAGGACAAGGCCAAGATGGAGTGCTACAATTGTGGCAAGATGGGTTACTTTGCTCGTGAATGCACTGAGTTGAAAAAAGTATCCTATTACTCAATTACTTTGAGTAATGCTTTTGTTTCTAGTACTGTAATGCTTGTTGAATCTCATCCAATGTGGACTGTAGACTTAGGAGCAACATACTGCGTAGCTAGAGATCGAGAAGCATTTGTGGAGTATCGTCGGATACAGCCTAGAAGAAGATTGATATATGTTGGGAATAACTCAAGAGTTGATGTGGCACCCCTCCTCTCACTTGAGGTCACCACATATACCTATCGCTCCACCTAATGAATATCAGTTACATATCTTTGTTTCGAGGTTAAAGATGAACCCTTGTTCATAGTCTTTTTTTTTTTTTTTTTGGAAAAATGTTGAAAACGGTCCTAGCACAGCTTATTAGCGGAAGCATAAACAAGTCTCACCATTTCTCTCTCCGATAACTATAATGCAATGCACACCAACAACGCACCATAAGAAAAGATAAAGCCGAGCCACTTTTATTTTTATTTTCATGATGGACTTCTTGGGTCGGTACAACCAAAAATAAAAGCCAAAACTTTTAGCTAAACTTGGCCATAGCTCAAAAGAGAGATCTTGACCCCCTATATCGATCACATGTAACCCTCCATCTACAAGTGTTGGCTATCCTTAAAAAGTGTCAACTCCCACTCCTCACGTGGGCCATCACACCCACCCCGGTGCGTCGGGCGGTGGCGGTGGCAACATCCCCCACATCACTCCGTCACGGCGGACGTGGACCGACAAGAACTCCTGGATGACTGGACCCCCAGCCTGGTCCACATCATACATCACCAGCACACGAACCCGTATAAATGTCAGACCAGGGATGGTGACACAATTAAGCTCCATACAATCGACCTCCACGTCAGATGGAAGGCCGTAAAAGGTACCCTGCGTGACCGGAGGGAGAGGCATCTTTCTAATCTGAAATGTTAGTCCCCAAAGGGTGAGTACAACCACTCAGCAGGTAAAAGATCCATTAAACTACTAAATGCATCAAACAGAACAATCATGACATCATATTAGAGTACATATCATTCATGCATCCAAGCATAACTTACCTTGTAGCAATGCATATGTTATCATACCATATGTGCATACACCATCATGCACTCATCATCAATCATTCATGCATATACCATCATGCCATAGGTGCATATACAACCATACACTCATCATCAAGCATTCATGCATATCCATGCCTTATGTGCACATACCACCATGCACTCATACATATCATATTATCCAGCCATGCATACATGTCACCATACCATGCATGGTTCAATTTTTAACTTTTTATCTTTCAATTGAGTCACTACTGTGGCATCCCAGAAATTCAAAGCCAAGCCATAAGGTGTGTTAAAGTCTTTAATTATGTGATGGAATTTCCATGGTTTATGTTTTAGCCATTAGTCTTTTAATTTGATGATTTGTGCTTGTGATTGTGGAAATTTAAATTTAATAGATTAATAATCTATGCTTGGCCATAAGATTTAAATTTCAATGAGCAAAAATATCCCAAGACTTTGGCCAAGATGAAAATTGGAATTCAAAAATATTTATAGAAGAATTTCAAAAAAAAAAAAAGAAGGGGAAAAAGGGTTAATTTTTGGAATGGGCCTTAGACCCATTGGTCTAAGTTTAGTGGGCCGAATGGCTGGCCCAAATGGAAGCCCACAAGAGGGAATTCGACCAGCCCATTTGCTGGCCCAAGAAAGGCCCAAAAGAAGGCCCAAGCCCATGCATGTGTTGTGACAAGTGGCGTGGAGGCTGTGCAAGGTGTGGCTGCCCCATTGGCCATCTTGGGCGGCCACATGCAATATAAAAGCATCCAAAAAGGAAAGAGAGAGAGGGAGAGAGAGAGAGTGGCTTGTTCGGCCAAGTGAGGGAGAGAGAGAGGAAGCCGAGAGAGGAGGAGAAGGAACCGTCGCCGGTGTGCCGCCGTTCGTGAGGTCTAGAGGCAAGTTGGGAATCCACTTTCTACTCTTGCACCAATGTTTTCGCATGAACAGTTTGGAGTCAGAAACTTGTTTGAGCTTGCATGTGTGTTTAGAGTCCGATTTTGGCTTCGATTTCTTCATCAAAGTTGTAGCTAACATCTTGACCTACAACATACTGAAATTTCGTGGAAAATTATGGAGATTTGAGGGGTTAAACTCTCATTATACGGAGACCCCAGATCTGGAAAGATTTTACTGACCTTTGGTTGGATTTGTGGTTGCATGTTGGTTTGTGTTGAGAATCTCACTTTGTTTTCTTCATGAAAGTTGTAGGTAACACCTTAAACTACAACATACTCAAATTTGAAGAGAAATTAACAATTATAGCCTAGTAAATCGGCTAGATCTTGGAGACGATGATTCTGGTGATGTGTTCCGAGACACCCGAGACTTGATGGACTTAAATGGTGACCATACTTTGGTTATTTGACCTAGATCTCTTCATGAAAATTGTAAAGGACATCTTGATACATAACATATCCGAATTTCAGAAGAAACGAAAGAGAATAGATGGGTGAAATCTTAATACTTCGGAGATGTGTATTCTGGACGAGACGGTAAGGGTTCCAGAAGCTTCGTGAGGTTGAATAAAATAATCTGTAAGGAATCTGGCTTGGAGTTCTTCATGAAAGATGCAAGAAAATGTCTTGGCTATCACCCTGTAAAATTTCGTAATTTTTGGAGGCCGAATGGATATTTTAATTGAATTTATTCGGAAACTGTGCATTTGGTTTAAATCCGAGAATCATAGGATGTTTTGGAAAATTGTGGAATTTCGTAAAAAATTTCATATTGGCCATGAATTTTGCAAGTAAATATCATCCTATGGGTTTGTTTAATAATTTCTTGGATTTATGTAATTTTGGGAATTTATTGATATTAAATAATAAAATAAATAAATAATAAAATAATAATAAAATAAAATGGATTTTTATTTGGCCATGGATTCAATTCTATTTGTGTGGCATATGTGTGATGAGGTCCTTGTACATGTATTGAATTGAGATGTGTATGGGATAAAGTTTTGGCATGTGTATGACATATGAATTGAGATGCAAGTGTGAATTCCATGTCAAGTGTGATTTGTTTGATACCATGCCAATTGCCATGTTAATTTGAGATTAAAATATTGGCAAATGTGGATGATGGGAAATGAGGAAATGGTTGTGGTGGATGATGATGCTCGGTGGCCTAGTGGCGTAATTCGGAGATTCCCGGGAGTGTCGGGATGCCCGGTGGTATACGGTACGTAATTCCGGGGAGGCCTGGTGGTATGTCGGTACATAATTCCGGAAGCCCCGTCGGAGGTCTTTGCCCGAAGGGAATGCCTCGCGATGCCAGGATTTGGATGCGAGATGCCCGGCTAGAAGGGTAAAGGCCGAAGTCCGGTTGTATCTTGGATACATGCCCGGAGGTTCCTCGTGATGCTAGTTGGGATGCGAGATGCCCGGAATGTGGGGGCCGGATGCCCGGTTGTATCTTGGATACATGCCCGGAGGTTTTTTCGCATGAGATGCGAGTGTAAAATATGAGATAAAATTGATGAATCGAGGAAGGGTGATGTGGTGATCAAATTTAAAGATAAAGATGAAAATTAACTCATGGCATGATATGGCATGATATGCATAATGATATGCATGATGATGGTGATGATATGTGATGTGATATGATGATCACCCATGGTATGATATGCATGATGATATGCATGATGATGGAGATGATGATGTGATATGATATGATGATCACCCATGATATGCATGATGATATGGTATGATATGATGATGATGATGATGATGATGATATGTGATGTGATATGATGATGATATGCATGATGATGATGATGATGATGATGATATGTGATGATATGATATGATGATCACCCATGATATGATATGCATGATAATATGCATGATGATGATGATGATGATGATGATGATATGTGATGTGATATGATGATCACCCATGATATGATATGCATGATGATATGCATGGTAATGTTAATGATGATGATATATGATATGACTCGAAGACATGTATGATGTAATGATGCCATGACATGTATGTTATAATGATGATACACATGAATGTGTTATGAATTGGTATGATGATGCATGATAGTATGCGCATGGCTTCAAGGTAAGTAATGCCTGCAATGCATGTATGATTGCGATGATCATTGAGTTGTTATTGGATTTCCTATCTCATTGAAGTGGTTGTACTCACCCTTTTTTGACCAACATTTCAGATTAGTAGATGGTTTGAGCGGTTGGATATGACCGTGAGGAGAAGGATAGCAAAGGAGGGAACCTTTGGACGCCGACACTAGTTGATGGACTTTAAGTGTATGACTGTTGGAGGAAACGTCGGTCATCTTTTGAAATATAGCCAAGTATAGAAAAACTATGGCATTTTGATGTATCGACTAATGATGTCCATTAAGTTATGTAAACAAAAGTGTACGGCTTTTACCTATAAATGTTTAGTTGGTGTGCATCAATTTCTGAATGTAGGGAAGGGAATTGTTGGATATGCTTCCGTTATGTAAATTGCGCAAGGGACCGTTAATAAAAGATGTAAACCCCCATGGTTGTATGGACCCGCTACAATAGAAACGGTATCAGAGTGATATGTTAATAAGGAAAGTGAAAGGTAAGCGAACTGTGGCGACCCAAATCGGATCGGGGGCCGTCGAGGGGTGTCACAACTACATTTTTCTTTCCTGGGACTAGTAATTGCATCCCACATTTTATTGCTCGCACCCAACCTGGCATCGCGAGGAACCTCCGGCACATACCTCCGGGCATTCGGCACCCCCACATTTCGGGCATCTCATATCTTAACTGGCATCATGAGGTATCCTCTCGGCACACACCTCCAAGGCTTCCGGCACTCCCACATCCCGGGCATCTCGAAACTCCCAAGGAAATCCGGCACCCCCACATTTCGGGCATCCGGCACTCCCTTCCGGGCATCTCAACACTCCCGGGGCATCGTCGGCTCACACCTCCGATGGTATCCTCATTTATCATAATTCATATTCACAATTTGTGTCTCAATATCAACATGGCACATGATGTGATGGCAACAAGGTCAATTTCAGCTTTTGATTTTATATGTAATGCCAAATATCATCACATGTGCAACAAAATTCAATCACTTAAAACAATATAATTCACGGGGCTCATACAAACCAGAATAGTCCATGCAATACAGCTTTTGAAATTCGCACAATTCAGTTGCACAGTTTTAGAAATGTTTTTAATTAAATACCCAAATGATCTTCAAAAATTATGAAATTTGAACATGTAATAGTCAAGACATAAAGGCATATATTTCATGAGAAAACTACACCAAAAGACCCTCATAAAATTCGGTATAGACCATGCATCACAGCACTACTATTCTAACAATTCGACTTGCACAGTTTTTGAAACATTTTTGGTTAAATAGGAAAATGAACTTAAAAAATTATGAAATTTGAATATGTTGTAGGGAAGACATGAAGAGAGATATTTCATGTAAAACAAATTTCCAAAAGAACCTCATACAAAATGATATAGTCCATTCATTGCAACTTACCAAGTCCGAACACATCAGATTGCACGGTTTTAGAAAAATTTCCGATTAAATACACAAATGTCCTTAAAAAATTATGAAATTAGACTATGTGATAGTCAACATTCTAAGTTAGATATTTCATGAAGACATAAAAGTCCAATTTGTCCTAGGTAATTAAATATAGGCGGTTAAAACTTCTGTTCCTAGTACCGAAATTTCCAGATCTAACTACCTCCGAAAGACCACGATTTCACCTACCTACTCTCGTTTGCTTTCTCTAAATTTTTGATATGTTAAACCTCATGATGTCCTTTACATATTTTTTTAAGAAATCGAAGTGAAATTTCAACAAAAAAGATTGCCTAACAGTCCATGCATTCATCAAAGGTGGGTACTAAAATCTCCAGATCCAGTCTTTCCAAAGAATAACAATTTCACCCATTTATACTTATTTTTTTTGTCCCAAATTTGAGTATGTTATACTTCAAGAAGTCCTTAAAAAATTTCATTTAGAAGTCAAAGCCAAAATCCAACTTGAACATCACATGCAAGTCACTAGAACGTCTAAGGTCGAGCTGTTTTCTCAAGAATAGTACATTAGCCTAGAACACCACTCTTAAAACTTCAATTTTTCACATCCTAGACATCCGAAATTTGTCACCATTCAATCACACACACTAGCACAACATGCAAGAGTAGATCAAGGATCCCACTTGCCTCTAGACCGAGCAAACAACGAGCACAACGGCGACGGGACATGGCGGCGATGGACGGCGGACGCGCGGCGACGGACGGCGGACGCACGGCCCCTCCTCCTTCCTTCTTCTCTTCTTCCTTTCTTTCTTCTCTTTCTCTCCTCTCTCTCTCTCTCGGACGAACCCTCCTCTCTCTCTCCCTCTCTCTCGCTTAAACCAGCCACTCTCCCTCTAATTTTCCTCCCCTCCATCATTAGCCATCATTACCATTTGCATGGAGGACACTTTGCCATCACCATGGGACAAATGGGGGAGGCACGCAACCGAACTCCCCCCCTCCTTCGTGTGACAACAGCCCCTCATGGGCTTGGGCCAGCCTTGGGTCGGGTAGCTTCTCTTCCTTGGGCTTCGTGAGCCAGTCGAGAAAGGGGTGAGGCTATGGGCTGGTTTGGTCTTTAAATGTCCAACCCATCCTCATCCTAATAATCCACCTGAAACCTTAATTATATAAACACCTAAGTGAAATTTATAATTCACAAAACTTTGTGACCTAATTTAATAAATTCCAACCCATAAATCACATGGCCAAAATCTCATTGTGAAACATAAATTAGAGCACCTCTAAGGATTGACAAGAAATTCTAGGATGCCACAGTTGAAGTGAAGGGTATCGACACATGTAAATTAATCTTACGTGGTGGACGAAACCTATTCTTACATGATGTCCTTTATGCTCCAGATTTTCGATGAAACTTGGTCTCTGTAGTTGTTCTTCTTACCTTAGGTTATGTATTGAATTTTCATGGTGATTGTATTGACATTTTGTATGGAACAATTTATTATGGTTCAGGTCATGTATTGAATAGTTTTATAGTGTTAGACATTGACTATGATCAGTACAACGTTAATATCGATGGTTGTTTTTCTTTAATTGCATCTTCTAGTAATGTTGAGACTGATGCAATAACTTGGCATGCTAGATTTGGTTACATTGGATTTCAAAGAATGCAAAGATTAGCTAGAGAAGGCCTTTTAGGGTCACTCACCAATGTTAGTCTATCCGTATGTGAACATTGTCTAGCGGGAAAAGCAACTAGAAAACCATTCGGTAAAGGGATAAGAGCTGAATTTCAATTGCATCTCATACATTCTGACATTTATGGTCATTTGAATGTGAGGGCGAGACATGGAGCCTCATATTTCATCACTTTCATAGATGATTTCACACTTTTCGGTTATGTCTTTCTGATCTCCCATAAGTTAGAAGCATTAGACTGCTTTAGACGATATACAGCGATGGTAGAGAATCAGTTGAACAAAACAATAAAGGCATTGAGAACTGATCGTGGACGGGAGTATCTATCGGAGCAATTCAAGGCTCTTTGTGATGAAAATGGAATTGTACGATAATTGACTAATCGTGGTACTCCATAACAAAATTGGGTAGTTGAGAGACGAAATAGAACCCTATTGGAAATGGTTAGGTCTATGATGGCGCAAGCGAATTTACCTATCTTCTATTGGGGAGATGCGTTATTGACTACTGCCTATATACTTAACCGAGTGCCCTCAAAATTGATCATTTCCACTCCTTATGAATTATGAACTGGTAGGAAACCAAACTTGAGTAGTCTACGTCCATGGGGATGTGCAGCTTATGTTCATGATTCTTCCTATAAATATGACAAATTAGGTCATAGAGGGAAGAAGTGTATCTTTATAAGATATTCCGAACACTCTAAATGATACGTGTTCATAGGTGAACAAGCTGATGAAAGTGTGACCAAAATGGAGTCACGAGATGTCACGTTCTTAGAGAACGATTTTCCTAGTAGAGGTGAGATTGATAAGGACTTCCAATTATATGAGATGGAAGATCCTGATAACACACCCACTGATGTTATAGAGGGAAATGAAAATTCACCTCAACATGTAAGACCTAGTGGGAGTGTTGCATCACCTAATGAATTCAATTGCATAAAAATAATCATAAAAGTATTCATTGTCGTCGTTTTGAGATTGAAGAGGAAACATTTATGATTACTCAGAATGATGATGCCGAGCCTAAGATTGTTCAAGAGGCTCTCATGCTCTGATAAGGAAGAATGGAGAAAAGCTTTGGAAGATGAGATGGACTCAATGATGACAAACCATGTTTGGGACTTGGTTGATCTACCACCCAATTGTAAACCACCCAATTGTAAGGCCATTGGAAACAAATGAGTCTTCAAGATTAAGCGAAGGGTGGATGGATCTATTGAAAAGTATAAGGCTCACATTGTGGCAAAATGTTATACTCAACAAGAGGGTATAGACTATGAGGAAACTTTTTCACCAGTTGTAAGGTTTGCCTTAATATGCCTTATTCTAACCATCGTTGCACATTTGGACCTTGAATTACATTAGATGGATGTAAATACATCATTTCTCAATAAAGAACTAGATGAGAAAATTTATATGAAGCAGCCAATAGGTTTTGTAGCTAAAGGTCAAGAGCATAAAGTTTGCAAACTTCATCACTCAATATATGGCCTTAAGCAATCATCTAGATAGTGGTATCTTCGTTTTCATCGAGCCATAACCACTTTTGGTTTCACGATGATTGAGAAAGATCACTGTATATATGTCAAGCGGTCCGAAGATAAATTTGTGATTTTATCACTTTATGTGGATGATATTCTATTGGCTGGAAATGACAAGGTTTTGGTTATCACCATAAAAGAATGGTTGTCTTCTAATTTTGAAATGAAGGACATGAGAGAAGTTGCTTATATTATGAAGATCGAAAGAGATCTATCAAGGAAACTCCTTACTTTATCACAAGAGTCTTATATTATGAAGATTCTTGAGTGTTTCTATATGCAGCATTGTAATACCATTGATACCCTTGTCATGCAAGGTGAAGGCCTAAGTACTGAGATGTGTCCTAAGACTCCAGAAGAAATCAAAGTGATGGAAACTGCTCCTCACTCTAGTGCAGTCGGAAGTTTGATGTATGCTATGATGTGTACTAGACCCGACATATATTATGCCGTGGGATTGGTGAGCTGATATCAATCAAATCTCGGTCAAGCACACTAGAAAGCAGTGAAGAGGATCTTGAGATACTTGAAGGGCACCATGGACTATCGACTTTGTTACCAAGGGAATAATTTATGCTTATTGGGTTATTCAGATGCCAATTGGGGTGGAAACCTGGATGAGCGTAAATCGACTTCTAGATATGCGTTCTTGCTCAATGGAGGTGCGATTTCTTGGAATAGCAAGAAACAAACATGCATGGCCTTATCTACGATGGAAGCATAATTTATTGCATGTTCTGCCGCAATGCAAGAAGCAATATGGCTAAAATGTTTCTTAGAAAATTTAGCCACTGTCACTGAGGTTCCAAGACCGGTGATAGTTTATTGCGATAGTCAAGCAGCCATTGCCTATGTGAAGGATCCCAAGTATCATGGAAGGACAAAGCACATTGACATAAAAAACAACTTCATAAGAGATATAATAGCGCAGAAAGAAGTGATCCTACAATATATTTCAACCAATAGAATGGTTGCTGATCCATTTAAGAAGACTATTCCTAGAGACATATTCTTGACCCATAGGATGTCACTAGGATTTTGTAGAATGTGATATTTGTTATTGTAGAGGATCATTGATTTATGTATTTGTGGACAGATGTATTGTACTTGTTTGTTTATTAGTGATTTGATGTTTTATCAATAAGTACAAATCCACTATGAGACTAGCACAAACACACATATATTATTGAAAAGTATGTCAGCATGCATTGATTGGCTCATTCACACGAGCAATTGCCTCAAGTGCTAAAGTTAGCATGTTAAGATGAGATATTATGTACAAATAAATGCTGAAGAGCAAGTTTAGTACATAATATAATATGTCGCCTTGATTGGAGTCAAGATGAAGTCTATGATTTGTTTGTAATAAGATTGAACATGATAGTCCCACAATTATGTATGCCTAAAAGATGCCGAATGCGAGTACTTAATTGGGCGATATAGTAAGTGAGCTGATTTAGCACTCGAGCTAAACATGAGTATGTGAGGAGCACGTGACTGTGTTTAGGCTAAGATCCGTATAGTGGATATGTTTAATAAATGACATACGCTCTTATAGAAAGAGAAATCCACTATAGCATATAATTCATACTACATGTGCATTGTTCGACCGACAAGGGAAGGTGAGTAAAATTATCCCTATTTACTCATCGTTTGAGCCCTTGAGGTAATTTATAATTTACCTCAATTTTGTGCCTTATGTTACTTTTAACTATGTTCTCGAAGTGAAAGATTAATGTTGCTACTTTAGCATGTTACCGGCAGTAATGAATATATATGGCCTTATGGGACGTGTCTAGGAAAGCAGTTGTTCTGAAATGGAGAGAGACATGAGTGCGAAGGAAGACTATTGTTGTTTTACATCTATCACATGTATTTACTGGTCAACCAATTATATCGCCTTTTGTGGTTGCAGATATAATTGCAAATACATGGTGTTTTGAGAGTCAAGTATAGCTTTTAAGGGATATGTATACTTGGATTGATGTAACAAAATATGTCTAGGGTATTGTGAGACATCGATTGTTTATTTCTTTTCGAGGTTGTAGCCATTATGTCATTCCTAACAGGTGCATAATTTGAGCTACCAAGTATAAGTGTACTCACTGGTCGCACGGCTTATTCGCCAGTATGAATTGTTTTGTAAAGTTGATGAACGTTGAATGCCTTATATTCTTGATAGAGTGATATCAAGCCTATCATGTCCGAGTGGGAGATGTTGTACTTTAGCTCGTACGTCCATGATGGGGTGCGATTGGACCGCACCATTTGGACTTGATATGTTATGATGGAAAGACACCATTTTGAAAGGGTATGAAGGGTGTCGTATATAAGTCTTTTGTAGACACCCGTTAGCACCGGTTGGCAAATCATTTGTACCAAAATTTCTCTCCCTTTCCATCAAATGAAAAAGGAAGGCGTTCCATTTCACTTTTACAAGAACAATTTGCATTTATGCCGTGGAAATCGAGTGCTTTCATCGTGATCACATTCAGATCAACGTGAGGTAATATTGTTCGTGTTTCATCGGCAATTCAACATTTGTTCCAGGGCTAATTGTTGTTTACGCACCGAATAAAGGTAAGTCGTCTTCCGTTGACTTGAATTCGAACAACGCCAGTTTCTCTCCTTGCCGAGACAGCATGATTCTCCATGCAGATGTGTGTTAGTTGACCCCTATAGTCGACTAAATAGGACTTGGTGGCAGCCTGTGTGTGGAACACCACGCACGCCTCATGCAGGGACGTGCCAGTCCATCGCTCAAGCCTTCGGTGTGCTGGCCAAAGGAGAAGAGGAGCGCATGCACGTCGACAGCTAGAGGAGGACGTGGTCTTCACGGGGCTTCTTCGGCTTGCTGAGTAGGGTAGAAAACGTGGCTGCCATTCAGATCCTCTCAATCAACAACTCTTCATTTGTTGACCATTGTGGGACGTGAATTCTTCGTAAGCAATTCTTGCATGCAAACTTAGCTGCATGGGTAAGCAATTTATCGTGGTTGCATGGTCCTTCATGCATGGTCATCGATGAGGCCATCTAAGAAAAAGGACGGTGGTGGCGGGGTGGTAAGAAATTGAGGTCTTCAACTCCGTTGATTTGCGAGGCCGCTCGGGGTTAACGTGTCTTCATAGCCGACTGCGTTAAGCAAGAAAATTAGATGAGGAGCTATTATGAGAATGTGATGAAACATAATGTTTCGTTACTTACGGTGAGTGTGGTGATGAAGCGGGGCCATAATTAGTGTCAATGACGTAGTTCGACGACAAATTCGTCAACCCGTCACAAATCATTATGTACTCGCGGTCTGGCGAAATCCGGATGTCACATGTGATGTACTAATGTGCAGGGACATGCTAAGGTGAGGTAAGTTATATGTGACGCCTGTTTAGGCTGCCTCTAAGTGAATTTGCGTCCTAATTGGGGTTTAGGGTTTTGACTCATTGAGATTTATCTCACCCCGTCATGATTAAATATTTGCAGGTCCTTAGTATGGAGAGGCGACCAGTCCATTTTAGGGTTCCATTGGATATGGACTACGAGTCCAACTTTTTCCCTATCATTGGGACCACCCAGACTCATGAGCTAGACACTTATAAAATTCCTTTCCCATAAGCATGGTGGTGGCCTAACGGAGAGTATCCTCCCACGATTGGTTACGCCAAGGCAGATTGCATCTGACCACCCAAAAGAAAGCAACCCTGGCCATGATACAACAACCAAAAAACAAATGATCAATACAATCTGGCACATCATTGTAGAAGGCACAAGCACCACTATCTATTTTTCCATGAGACAATAAAAGCGCTTGGGTGGGAAGCTTGCGCTTGGCCATAAGCCAAAGGTTTACTTGATACCGTGGTGTAATTGCGTTGTTCTAGGTGAACGCATGCCAAAGGACCCGAGTCCTCTTCCGCCTAAAGGTCTCCAAGCCATTGCAACAGTGAAACGTCATGACAAATTCTCCCTCCAGCAAAAGCAATTCAAATTCTTAGAGAGGCTCGGGATGGGATGATCCCACGACTCAAGCACCAACCTGAGAGGCTGCCTAGCATTAGAGAAAAGATCAGCCATTGTTGACTGCCTAGAAAGCCCTGAACTATAGATGAACGAATCCAAAAAGAATAAGTTCAAAGGGCCCCTAGGGTGCTAATTGTTAAACCATAAGGAGGTAGAAAGGCCAAGGATTTAGTTTTAAAGGAAAATGGAAATAAAAAGATATTTTAAGGACAAAAAGTGCGTGAAAAGTCTAAAATGCCATTGCATTTATGGACTACAAGACAAAATAAATAAAGGAAAGGAAGAGCAGATTTTAGGGGATTATGTTAGATTTGCAATGATGAATATTTTGGAAAAATCTCGCTAAATCTCTCTCTCTCCTCTCTTTGCCTCCCTATGACATCTTGAATTTCAGGTTTTGCTTTCAACTTATTGAGTTGGGCTTTTTATCAAAGTGCTTATAGTCATTTTCTCTGAGCTAATCATTCACGGGATAACGAGTCTATTAGATGAAGCCATTAAGGGATTTTAATGCGATAGACTTAAGAATTCGAAGAAGAATCGACTGCTCAACCGTGCTAGTCTGCAATGGTCATTATGGTATAGACCGATTAGAGATCGAAGATAAGTCGACTCAACAGAACCATGTGAATAAGTGTGAGTGATTCCTTCTAATTGCACAATTCTTATCGATCAGCACTAAACCAATTTCTCTATCGTTTTGGTACCCTGTGTCCACATTTGAAATGTCGAGATTTTCACGACAACTGAGAGTCGCCAATGTGTTAAAGATGTATTTCGTGGCACAAAAACAGTCAACCACATGTCAAAAGCGTTAAAAGTTCCTAAAAGCTACCCGGTAAATTAGAACGTGCTAAAATCGCGCCAGATTGAAAATAACTGCGAATTGGAACCCGGATTCAGAAACTGAAAGTTCTATTTTGTCACAAATCATTTTAGGAACGTCGACTCATCATTCGAAGATTTTTCTGAAAATCGAGATTCTCGGCGAAAAATCCAAAGTAAGGTTATTTTGGATTGGGGAAGTTCGAGAACTGCTTTTGATTTCGTTTTTGGGATTCAAGTTGGACTAATTGGTGAGGAAAAATGTTGATTGGGATGATGGCACCTTGGTTGGATTATGGAAATCAAATTGAGTCCAATTGGAGAAGAATTGAAGGGGAATTAAATGAATTGGAGGCCAAAATATACAAATTCATATGCCATGGGGGTAGCAACCTTTGCACCACTTGGCAAGCTTATTAGGGAAGCTTTGGAATGGATAAGGTTGCTGTGGATAGCTAAGGAGTGGTGGGGGGAGCTACTCGAGTGGAAAGACAAGTGTTGGAAGCCTAGGAAGGCCATTTGGAGTCCCCCCCCTCTTCAACAGCCATCTTCTTCCTCTATCCTCCTCCTTTCTCCATTGTTGGTGTGCCTTGGAAGCTTGAGAGAACTAGGAAATCGAGTAGCAGCTTTCCCTCCATTGTCACATACCTACAGGACCAGCCGAGCTACCACCAAGAACCTATTTTCTCCTTCCTATTTCTGCTCCAACTGACCTTTCTCCAAAAGCTTGAGTTAAAAGTTGCCTTCCTGTGAGAATTAGCCTTCGTGCCACCCACCACCATGTCCAGGAGGTCCAATCCGTATGGACGGTGGTCGTTGCTCGCCGAATGGAGTTGCCTGCCGATCCGCCTGTCAGCCGGAAGCCATTGCTCGCCAGTCCATCGGTCCCTTTGCTTGCCTGCACTGTTTCACAATTTTCACAATTTTCCTCCCATTTCGACCTTTTCTTCACCCATACCAATGACTAGCAAGTCCCCCTTGACCCCCAGGTGCCGCCAGTTGCTGGCCACCTGCTTGCCGGAGCTTCGATCAGTCCTTCCTCGCCATTTCAACCGCTGGTTCTCTCTCTAGATCTAGCAAGCAGAAGCTGAGAAACAAGCAAGGCTTTGAGACTTCAAGGCCCATTTTCAAGCCTTTCCCGACCTCCGTTGGTGTCACCGCTAGGAGGATTGTCGCCCGCCTTCATGTCACCGTCGCCATGGACTCATCGAAACGCTAATTCGGTGAGTTTACTCACTAAACTCTGTTTAGGGAGTTAACTATGCTAATTGGGTGATTAGATTAGAATAATGATGGTTTAGGTGGTTAGATTAGCTTAGTTAATTGTTAATTAGATTAGATGAATGATTAGATTAGTGGATGGATTAATTAGTCTAATATGCAATTAGATTAGTGTAAGCATGATTAGAATTTTAATTAATTAATTAATTAATTAATTATGTTATTTAAGCACGAACTCTTTTACACCGAGCTAATTGATGGCAGATAAGAATTGTCTTGAGTGTTAGCATGCTTGTGTGGTCACTTAATTGAACCTATCACCCAATAGGAGTTTAAGGGCGATGCTCGATGTTTATCGAACGCCCGGTGGGGGTCTGGATATCGAGTCCCAGTTGAGGCTGGACCGATGCTTTTTATGGAATGTCATTTAGGCGGGGGTTCTAGATGATGCCATGTTCGATGGGGGGGGCATTGCTCGGTCATGCTGGAAGATTGCCAACTCGTGTGTTGGCCGTGGCCCGAAGGGTTGTAATAATCGGAACATTCGTAAATGGTTGTGTTGCATTACGTTTAATAATGGTATAAAACTGTGAGGCACGGTATGGGACGGACCAATATGCGGAGGCCGACGCTGGGTGTGGTCTGGGCGAGGCCGAAGCTCGCCTCGGCGAGGTCGAGCCCCGGCGAGGGCTCCCGTCGCCAGATCTGGCGAGGCCGGCCCCCGCCGGGGCCAGGGCGGCTTCGCCCGGCGTCGCCGTCTCCCGGCGGGGCCTTGCCTTTGGGGGGCGACACTGGGTGAGGCCGATGCTTGCTTGGGCGGGGGCGAGCCCCGGCGGGGGCTCCCCTCGCCAGATCTGGCGAGGCCAGCCCTTGCTGGGGCCAGGGCGGCCTCGCCCGGCGTCGTCGTCGCTCGGCCGGGCCTCGCCTGTGGCGGGCAAGGCCAGCCGGTCGTCTGTGGCCGGTGGCCGGCCACTGGAAAAGGCCAAAAAGAAAAAAAAAATAAAAAAAAGAAAAAAACAGAAAATAAAAAATTCAAAAAAATTCATTTTTTTTTTAAATTTCAATATTATTAAAAATTATCCACATCAACGCCGGCAATCCTACGTGGCATCTCCGGCATCCACGTCAGCATTTTCCAACCAAAATTGGCCGGATGGACTTAATTGGCAAAAAAGTGAAGAGGTTTAGGACTCAATTGGCAAAATTAAAAGGTTTAGGACTGAATTGGCAAAACTGCAATAGGTTTAGGACTTTTTGGACAATTCTCCCCTATTTTTTCAAGCTAAATTAAGGAAGAGATAAATTATAGGAATCATTTAACGGAAAGAGCCATCGATTTAAATAGCAACCTTAAAAATAAAAGAACCAAAAAAGGTACATTGAGGATAACCATTTATAAGACTCATTACCACGGTAATACCGGTTTGATGTCATATACCAACCTATGATCCGGTAAATTTCGTGTGAGATTGAATTGTATAATTTATCTCTCTCTAAAATTCAAGATTATTTGGTCATAAACAAATGGAGCTTGGTTAGATTTAAGCTACTGAATGCAAACTCTGAAGTTGGTTGCACTTTCAGCTAGTCATGGGAAATGGTCCTAGGATCCTTAATTTTGTCCGTTAGATGAAAGGACTAGTCTCATACAATGGCTATAGGCTTGAGGAGCTTATGCCATAAACAATGTTGCTTGAATGTTGAAACTTTCAATTGACCACTTAAAAGCCATAACTTTTTAAAAAGGGATAAGTTCATTAAAAGTCCTAAAACTTATCATAAAAGTGTAATTGAGTTATAAAACTTGTCAAATAGGTGCAATCAAGTCATAAAGTTATCATCGTCGATTTATTTAATGAAAAATGCTAACGTGGTATTTTAAAATTAATTTCTCACTCTAGTTGGCTTGTTTTATTATTTCTTTTTTAAATCTTATTTAAATCAAATTAAGAAAAAACAAGAAAAAAGCTAACATCTTATTTTTTTTTTTAAAAAAAAAACTTGGAAGAAAAAAAAGAGGAGAAGGGCGAGGTAGGCCATGCTAGTAGGTGTCGCTGTTGCCACCCATCGCTAGACAGGCTAGTGACAACATTTCATTTTACAAAACAAAATCTTGAAAAAAGAAAAATACAAGAAAAAGAAAAAGAGAAGAGAAGAGAAGGATAGGGTAAGGCAGGCCACGGCGGTAAGTGCCTCTATTGCCGCCCATCGTGTGAAGGGCTGGCGAATGTCACCTACCCTCGCCAGCCCCAAGCGAGGGTAGGCAATGCTTGCTACCCCATATGAGGCCTTGCTAGCCTCAAGTGAAGGCAGGCAACCCTCGCCGAGTCAAGCAAGTGCTGGCATCACCCAAATTTGAGTTCCCGAGTGCAAGCCCAAGCCTAGTGATCATCCATATGATCAACATACACTTCGTCGAGAGAGGAATGGTGAAAATTCCAAAACACTATTTTTTCAGGCTAAATTAGCAAGAAGATAAATGATAAGAATCATTAAGCTAAAAGAACCATTGGTTTAAAGCGATGGCCTAAAAAAAAGGACCAAAAGAGGTACATTAAGAAAAACCATTTATTGGACTCATTGCCACGACAATATTAGTTTGATGTCAAATACTAACCTAAGGTCTGATAAATTTTGCGTGGGATTGAGTTCTATATTTTATCTCTCTCTAAAATTCAAGATTATTTGGGCATACATATATGGAGCTTGGTTATATTTAAGCCACCAAACGCAAACTCTTGAGTTGGTTGCACTTTTAGCTAGTTATGGGAAATGGTCCTAGGATCCTTAATTCTGTCCATTAGATGAAAGGACTAGTCTCATACAATAGCTATAGGCTTTAGGGGCTTGTGCTATAAACAATGTTACTTGAATGTTGAAACTTTCAATTGGCTTTTTAAAAAAGGAGCCATTCATTACAAGTCCTAAAACTTATTATAGAAATGTAATTGAATCCTAAAACTTACAATAGTACAATTGATGTCAAATAGGTGCAATCAAGTCATAAAGTTATCATTGTCAATTTATTTAACGGAAAATGCTAACGTGGCATTTTTAAATTAATTTCTCACTCCTAGTTGGGTCTTTTTTATTGTTTCTTTTTAAAATCTTATTTAATCAGATTAAAGAACTACAAAAAAAAAAGCAAACGTTTTTATTTAAAAATACAAAACCTTGAAAAAAATAAAAAAAGAAAGAAGAGAAGAGAAGGGTAGGGCAGGCCATGCTAGTAGGCGCCACCGTTACTACCCATCGCCAGAGGGGCTAGCGACAACATTTTATTTGACAAAACAAAACCTTGAAAAAAAGAAGAAGAAAGAAGATAAGAGAAGGATAGGGCAAGCCACGCCGATAAGCACTGTTATCGCTGTCGCTCATTGCCGAAAGGGTCGGTGGATGTTACCACCCCTTGCTAGCTCTAGGCAAGGCCTCGCCAACTCCAGGCAAGGATAGACAACGCTTGCTGCCCCGAACGAGGCCTCACCAACCCCAGGTGAAGGCAAGCAGCCCTCTCGAGCGAGCGTTGGTGTCACCCAAATCTAAGTGTCCGAGAACGAGCCCAAGCCGAGTTAAGGTTGCTGGCCCTCACCTGGGGCCGGTGAGGGCCGACCACCCTTGACCAGGGCCTACGGAGGTCGGTGGCCCCTCCAACGATGAATGACATTGGTGACAACGTCTACCAATGTGGCGTGCCCCGCCCACCTTGCCCTTCTCTTCTCTCTCCCTCTTTTTTTCTTAATTTTTTAATAAAATTTTAACTTTTTTTTTTGAAATTTTTAATCTAATTTAAATAAGATACTAAAAAGAAAACAATAAAAAATGCCAACTAGGAGAGAGAAATTAATTTAAAATTGCCACGTCGGTATTTTCCGTTAAATAAATTGACAGTGTTAACTTTATGATTTGATTGCACCTATTTTATAAATTTTAAGATTTGATTGCACTTTTTGCAAGTTTTAAGACTCAATTGTACTTTCATAACAAGTTTTAAGATTTCTAATGAATTTATCCCTTTTAAAAATGTTCATTCAAGTGGAGAAAATCTAACATGTCCAAGCACTTGTGGAAAACATCTTTAAAAAGTTATGATACTCAACTAATTGATTGAGACGTTACATGACACTCAAATGATTGGAAAAAAAATTATAATTCTCAAATGAGTGTCATATGACAGTTATGCTACTTGTTATGTTTTCTTTTTCCAAAAAAAAAAAAATCAGATAAATGGAAATATGTTTAGACTAAATGAAAACAAAATGAAGCACTAAGACATTTTTAATCGTTTGTTGACATTGTGGCGATCCTATTTAATATTTTCAATACCTTTTATTTAGCTAATATTACTATTCTAAAACATAATTTAACAGCAACAACAAGTTCATAGTATAGTTCGGATCACACACTAAACTACATCTTATTCAAATGATACTAGAATTTTAATTAATATCTCTTGCTTATTTTAAGTTGATATCAATTTTTTTTTATTGGTAAAAGGTAATAGATATAATGATGAAATGCCAAAAGTACAAAAGATCATGGTACCAAAAACTTGCACTCAAAATGAACAATCATAATGAGTGGAAGGATGCCATGATGTAAAACACAAGGCAACACCAAAAAGAAGGCAAACGACAACAAGAAAGGCACGGCATGAACAACCGGCAAAGAAACAAACACCTCAGCAAAGGAGGAGAGAGACGTCGGCTCCAGAGAACCAGCAGTTCCTTGAAGCATCGGCCGAAACCAGGGTCGATTATGGGTCCTTTGAAAAGATAATGGGATCGATACCCCAACTCCTTTACAGCCTTCTATTTTTGAAGCTATCCTTAATGTTTTTGAAGGTGCTAGCTCTATCCCTAACCACCTTAAAAAGATGGTTCTTCATAGCCGAGACGGTAAGGGGTTGTTCTTTGAATAGGATGCTATTCATATTTTTCCAAATAATGTAACAAAGAGCCCCCAATAAAAGCGAGCAATGTATTTAAAGATGTCCTTACCCTTCAAGAAAGAGGTGGCCCAACAGAGATTCTCTCCCTAAGATCTGTTCCGCCAAGGCAAATTGCATCTCGCCACCCAAAAGAAAGCAACATCGGACGTGATAGAGCAATCAAAAAACAAATGATCTATGGAATTAAGCAACCCATTGCAGAGCACGCAGGATCCCCTCTCTATTCTATCATGAGACAATAATAGAGATTGTGTGGGCAATCTGCGCTTGGCCATGAGCCAAAGGTTAAGCTGATACCTTAGCGTGATTGCATTATCCCAGACAAAATCATGCCAAAAGAAGATGTTCCGCTTGCGCCTGATGGTTTCCCAAGCAGTCTCTATCGTGTACTAGCCCGACGGGTTTTCCCTCCAACAATAGCAATTCGCTACCTAAGTAAGGGTCGAAAGAGGATAATCCCACAACTCAAGGACTGTTTTGAGAGCTTGGCCAGCATCAAAGAAAAGATTTGCAACTGAGGCCTATCTAGATAATCTTGAGGTGTAGATAAGTGAGTTTGAGAAGATTGAGGCTGCGTTTGGGAACTGCTTTCCCAAGGGTCTTTCGGGGGCTAAAGGCCTTTGGGCCAAAGTAATAGTGTTTGGCAGGTTTTTTTTTACTTGCCTTTGGGAAAGGCAAGCCTTCCCAAGGCTGAGAGAGAGCAAGAAAAAAAAAGTTTCTTCCACAAATGTTCTCACTAACATTTCGTTTTTCTGGTTTTGTCCTCATGACTATTCACCTTCTTCTTCGTTGAGGTTAGCCGGCGAAGTTGCGTGGAGCTGTGAGGGGCTGGCGACGAGCTGGACAGAGGTCGGCAAGAGGCCGGTGTGTCACGGCGACCGTTGATGGCCAGTCGCGTGACCTCGGCGACCTCTTGCGAATCACGTTGCTGCGATCGCTGTAACCCCCGTCGACCACCCATATCTAGGTTGCAGCAAGGTCGCGTGACCCTCGACAGATCTTGGTCATCAGAGGTCTTTGCTGTGGCACCCTGAACCCTTCATAGGTCGCCACCAGCACCAATGTTACACCTTATTACCTTTCTCCTTAGAAGAAACGTCGTAATTCATAGACACATTTTTTTTTTTTAAACAAAACGGTCCCAGCGCGACTCATTAGCGGAAGCAAATTAAAACATCACCATCTCTCCCCTACCAACCATGATACAAATACACACCACTAATCATCATGATTTTATAGACAAGCCACGACACTTTATTTACATATATTTTCAAGATGGGACTTCTTTTTGGTCGATACATCAAAAAGGAAAAGCTAGGACTCAGCCATGTCCAGCCTAAAACCCCAAAAAGAACCCTCGACCCTCTACATCTCACGTGCACAACCCCCATCATCAATGTCGGCTAACTATCCCAAAAAGATCCAGCTCTTACTCGTCACGCACGAGCCTCACACCCAATCCAGTGCGTCAGGCTGTGGCGGTGGCAACATCCCTCTCATCACCCTGTCGCGATGAACGTGGATGGAGACGAACTCCTGGACAATCGGGCCCCCAGCTAGGCCTATGTCGTACATGACAAAATAGCGCACTCGTATATACGTCAATCCAGGCATAGAAGGACAGCCGAACTCCTCGCACTCAACCTCGACATCGGATGGTAGAGCGTAAAATACACCTCGCGTGACGGCAGGGAGCGGCATGCTGCTAATTTGAAATGTTGGTCCCCAAAAGGGGTGAGTACAACCATTCAGCAGGTAAAGGAATCCAACAACCACCTAATGCATCATGCAAATTATACATGCATTGCAGGCGTTACTTACCTTGAAGCCATGCGCGTACTATCATCCATCATTATCATAATCATATACATGTCATCATCATCATGACATCATGACATCACACATGTCATCATCATCATGGCATCATCATATCACACATGTCATCATCATCATGGCATCATCATATCACACATGTCACCATCATCATGGCATCATCATATCACACATGTCACCATCATCATGGCATCATCATATCACACATGTCACCATCATCATGGCATCATCATATCACACATGTCACCATCATCATGGCATCATCATCTCACACATGTCACCATGCCATATCATATATCATCATCATCATCATGCATATCATCATGCCATATCATATATCATCATCATCATCATCATCATCATCATCATCATCATCATGCCATATCATATATCATCATCATCATGCTTTGATTTCCACTTTTAACTTTCAATTTGATCACCACATCATCCTTCCTCGGATCATCAATTTCATCTCATTTTATACCCTCGCATCCCATGCAAGAAAAACCTCCGGCATTCAGCCATTCCAGGCCACCGGGCATTCGGCCCCCCACATTCCGGGCATCTCGTATCCCAACTGGCATCACGAGGCATTCCCCTCGGGCAAAGACCTCCGATAGGGCTTCCAGCATTTACACTCCTTGGCTGGGCATCCCGCACCACAATCCTGGCATCGCGAGGCATTCCCTTCGGGCAAAGACCTCCGACAGGGCTTCCGGCCCCCCACATTCCGGGCATCCTGAATCTCCCAGGGTCATCCGGCCTTGTATCTCAATACAATCTAGGCATCATCCTCCACCACAACCACCTCCTCATTTACCATTATCCACGTTTACCAATTTCAGTCTTAATTTGGCATGGCATATGACGTGACATCAAACAAGTCATACTTGGCATGGAATTCATACATGTATGTCAATTTAATGTCATGCATACATCAAGACCTCATCATACATGCTACATGGTATAATTAAATTTAATGGAATTTATGGCCAATAAAATAATCCATTTTTCATGCCTTTTTTATTTATTTAAATTCCAGCTTTTTTTATTTTCAAAGATATTAAATTTAATATCTATAAATTATAAAAATTAAGGCAAGTGATAAACAAGACAATAGAATAATAATTTCATGCAAAATACATGCCCAAATAGAATTTCACACAATTTCACAATTCTCACAAAATGGCATGTCATTTTCGGGTGAAATCAGAATGCACAGTTTTTGAAGAAATTCGATTAAAATATCCATACGTCCTCTAAAATTTACGAAATTTTATCGAGTTACAGCCAAGACATTTTCGTACATCTTTCATGCAGACTTCCAAGCCAGATTATTTTTAGATTAATTTCTATAGTCTCACGAAGCTTCTGGATCCATTACCGCATCGTCCAGTGCATGCTTCTCCGAAATACTGGGTTTTCACCTACCTATTCTATTTAGTTTCCTATGAAATTTGGATATGTTATACATCAATATGTCCTATACAAGTTTTATGAAGATATCTAAGTCAAATAACCAGATTATAGTCGCCATTGAAGTCCATGAAGTCTCGGGTGTCCCGAAATACATCTCTAGAATTACCGTCTTCAAGATCTAGTCTATTTACTAGGCTATACTTGTTCATTTCAATTAAAATTTGATTATGTTGTAGTTTAAGATGTCCCCTACAACTTTCATGAAGAGATCGAAGAAATATTCTTAGCACAAATCAACATGCAACCACAAATCCATCAAAAGGTCAGTGAAATCTTTCCAGATCTGAGGTCTCTGTAGGATGAGAGTTTAACCCCTCAAATCCCCATCATTGTGCACGAAATTTTAGTATGTTGTATTTCAAGATGTTAGATAAAACGTTCATGAAGAGATAGAAGCCAAAATCTGACTCCAAACATGCATGCAAGCTCACACAACATTTTGACTCAAACTGTTCAAGCGAAAACAGCCATACCACCCAAGAACAATCCATCCATACTTCGGTTTTCCTCACCTAATCACCCAAACTCGACACTATATCAACCATACATGTAACAAACACACATGCAAGAGCAGCTAGAGGACTCCCACTTGTCTCTAGACCGGACGGACGACGGCACACGGCGGCGAGCACGGTGGATGGATGGCGAGCGACGGCGACTCCCTCCTCGGCTTCTCCTCTCTCGGCCACTCTCTCCCTCTCTCGCACGGTGTCTCTCTCTCTCGAAATCTCTCTTCCCTTTCACTCTCTTGGCCAAATGAACCGGCCACCCTTCTCTCTCTCTTCCCTTTTATCCCCCCTAATCCTCATCATTGGTAATCATTGTTTGCCTTCAAATTAGCCAATGCATGGCATCCTCCTTTGTGCCACTTGTCTCATTGCATGCATAATGGGCTTGGGCTTTCCTTTGGGCCTCCTTCTTGGTCGGCAGCAGCCCACTTGTGGGCTTCAATGGGCCGGCCAACTTGGCCCATTAAAGATCCACTCTTGGGCTTAAGGCCCATTCAAATCTTTTTTTTTTTTTTGAATTTCTTCTATAAATTTTAAATTTTAAATTTTTTCCACATGGCCAAAGTCTTGTGACATTTTATTTATAGGAATTTAATTTATAAGATGCATGGCCAAGCATAGATTATCATCATTAATCTATCAAATTTAAATTCTCACAAACATATGCACAAATCATCTAATCTTAAAAAGAGACTAATGGCTAAAACATAATCCATAGGTAATTTCATTACCTAATTAGAGGCTTTAACACATCTTATAACTTGACTTTGAATTTTGGGATGCCACATTTGCGACCCAGATCTGGGTAGTGCGACCTCTGGCAACCCAAATCGCGCGCAGATCTGGGTCACCAAAGGTCGCCGCGACCCATATTTGGGCTGCGTGACCTCTTGCAACCCAAATCAAGTGACTGGGGTCACCGCAACTAGATTGAGTGGTCCTGGCAACCTCCACACGGAGGTTGAGGCGTGGCGGGCCACGCGACCTTCCGGCGAGGGTCGCCATAGGTCGCCGGGGCTGCTCGATCTGGTTGCAGCGACCCTCGCTGACTGCCTGCCTCTGGCCGGACCTCCTACCCCTCGCCAGCAGTAACCAGCCAATTCTCCTTATTTTCCTTTTTTTTAATGACAAAAGTCTTTTGCAAAGTTAATTTGTCCAAACACTATTTTCCTCAAACATACTTCACAATGGACTTTCACAAATACAATTTACCAAACACAATTTGCATTTTCAAAAACCCCTTTAGCTCAAAGGCCTTTACATTTTGTCAAGGACTTTCCCCAAAAGTCTTCTCAAATGCACACTAAATTTAGCGGTCCCCTAGGGTGCTGGTTGTTGAACCAAAGAGAGATCGAGCAACCATCCCCAATCCTCTAAAAGAAGGCGTTCCGGAATTCGCTCTCGAGACTTAAAAGCTTCTTCCAGGCCCAAGAACAAAAGGTTGGCTTCCTAGAGACCCAAAAGTTCTTGTCCTTTAAAAACATAGAATGAACCCACTTGCACCACAAAGTCTCTTTATCTGAGAATAAGAGCCATATATGTTTCAACATGGCAGCCTTATTGCAATCTTTAAGCCTCCTCATACCAAGCCATCCTTCCTTCTTTGGGAGGCACATATCCTCCCAAGCAACCTCGGCACCCCCTCTACCTAACTTTAGGCCTTTCCAAAGGAATTTTCTGAGGATTTTCTCAATTTGATCTAGAATAGCTACAGGTAAAACAAAAACACTTGCCCAAAAGGCTTGGATAGCTTGAAGAACTGACCTGATGAGCTGCAAACGGCCAGCTAGAGAAAGGAAGCGATGAGTCCAAGATTGAACCCTCGTTGTGGTGTGATTGATGAGAGTGCAATAGTCAGCCTTAGTGAGCCTCGAGGTAATGATAGGAACCCCTAGATAGCGAATCTGCAAGTTACCTTCGTGAAAACCCAACTCAGAGATAATCTGGTTCCTTAAGGATGGTGTGCCTTTAGCAAGGAATATTTCACTTTTATTTGGATTTGGGAACAAGTCACTCCAAGTAAAGAAGGTTTGAAGGCCTTCTTTAAGGAGAGCTATAGTGGGCAAATTCGCCTTCGAAAACAAGAAAATGTCATCCGCAAAGAAAAGATGCGAAAGGGCTCGTGGCCTTGCATTTCTAGAAGAACTTAAACTCCGACTTTAAAGAGCATCTGAATAAGATCCCTAATAGGACTTCCATCACTAAAGTAAATAAATAGGGAGAGATAGGATCACCTTGACGAAGGCCATGACCACTCGCAAAGAATCCATGAAGCTCCCCATTCAATGCAATCGAAAACTTAGGAGTGCGAACAAATGTCATAATCAACCGAGTTATAAACTCAGGGAAACCAAAAGCCAAGAGGACTCCCTTAAAGAAACCCTAATCGACCGTGTCATAAGCTTTTTTAAAGTCCACCTTGATCGCACACTTAGGCAAGTATAGTCGAAGATGGAAGCCAGAAAAGAGCTCCTGGGCTAGCAAGATATTATATCTAATCCTTCTGCCCTTCACACACGCGTTCTGAAAAGGGCTAATGACGTCGTTCAAGACTGCTGCTACCCGGTTGGTCAACACTTTGGTAATACACTTGTAGATAGTGTTGCAACAAGCAATGGGCCTATAATCCTCAATGGAAGACGCATTCAGCACTTTCGACACCAACACCAAAATAGTGTTATTGATCTCCCTCAGGAGCCTCTCGGTGGAGAAGAAGTTCAACACTGCTGCAGTAACCAAGTGTCCAACCGTTTCCCAGTTTTCTTTAAAGAATTTGATTGTAAAGCTATCCGGTCCTGGTGCTTTACCCCTAGCTTAGAGAGAATAAAGTATCCTGGATCTCCAACTCCGTAACCGGATGAGCTAGAAAACTAACCTGATCAATTGAGAGAGGATGATGGATGAATTTGCGGATCTCCTCAACTGAAGGCCTATCCAGCTGAGCTTGCGGCGCCAGGAGTTCTTTGGAAGTACTAAAGAAAGCGTTGCTGGACCCACTGCGGATCAGAGACAAGGTTCTCCTCCGAATCCTGGATAGAAAGGACTCTATTTCTCAATTGTCTCTTTTTTTCTCTAGAGATGTCAAAATATGTGGTCACTTGTGATTTGCCATTGTGACATGAATACCTATAAAACGTATTAAATATTGTATGTACTTATATTGTGATTTAATAAATATGACAATTTATATATCGCATTATCTTTTTTTCTGGAGAATAAATCCGTATGGTGAGGCATGGATTCACATCAAATAAAATTTGCTTGGAGCTCTAGTGGAGAATTCTACCAATGTGGATATTTATTTTGATATAATTTTTTGCATATTAGTTCTTTTGTGAAAATTTTAGGTCAACAACAATATTTCAATTTATATATATATATATATATATATATATATATATATATATATATATATATAGTGTGTGTGTGTGTGTATGTGTTTTCGTTTCATGGAAAATAATTAATTTGGAAAATGTTTTTCCATAAATAATCGTTTGTATTATTTACAAATATAAATGAATGCAATTTTTTTTATCGTGCACTAAAATAATTAGGCGTAAATTGTTATCGATAATAAAAAGAAATATAAATAATTATTTTTTGGAAAATATATTTTTTAAATAACTTATTTTTTTGCAAAATGAATGTACCCTAAATATTATTTCAAATTCTTGTAATGCCTGAGCATCTTTTTTTTTTGGTAAGGTAAGAACATATTAAGCTATAGCCAACTATACAAAAATCCTGCGCCAAAAACTTTCACTTAAAGTACAAAAGCAAAATGAGTGGAAGGGAGCCGAAGTAAAAAAACCAAAAGGAACAAAAAAAAACAAAGAAGCTGAAACAGACCAGCAAAACAAAGGAAACCGCCACCAAAGCAAAACAAAAAATAGTTAGCAAAGGTAGCACAAGGCGGCAAAAAGGCGAGGCCGCAAACCCAGTAGGAGTAGCAGCAACTGACCCACCCCGGCAGAAGACAGAGAGCAAAACGTCTTAAGGAATTAGTGCCGCTAAGGAGGACGACTAGGCCTACCAACAAAAATAGAAGGGTTAAAGCCCCACCCTCGTTGAAGACGCCTATTTCAAAAGTTGTCTGGCATGTTGTTGAATGTCAACACTTTGACAAGATGATTCTTCAGAGTTGAAACCTCAAGCGCTTCACATCAGAAAGAGAATTGAGCAATGGAATGGAAAAAGTCCTTACTAGATAGGAAATTCAAAGCCCAAAGGAGATTTTCCGTCCAAGATCTATTAAGCCATGAAAGATTACATCTACCGGCCTAGAAAAAAATGAGTCGCTGAGACAGGACAAGCAAAGTAGAGATGGCTGATAGAGTTTGGAGTGACATTACAAAAGGCGCATACTTCATAGTCAATTCTACCATAAGAAAGGAGGAAAACCTACGTTGGTAGGCGATTCCTAGTGATCAACCAAAGGTGGAATTGAAATCTGGGAGCAATGGCATTGTTCCAAATAAACTTGGCCCAAGGGACTCGGTTTTTTTTGCTTCTTATGGCATCCCAAGCTGAGGTCACCGAGAATGAACCAGAGGAGGAGCCGCGCCATGAGAACTGCTGTGGCACCTGAGTAAGAATCAGGATGGAGAAATCCCAACACTCCAAGAGTGTCCTGAAGACCCACCCCACTGGAGAAGTGAGGTCTGCCACAATCGCATGCTTTGAGAGGCCAGAGGCCTCAATAAGAGAAATCGGGATTAAAAGGCACAAAGGGCCTTGTTGATGCAAGTTATCAAACCATAATGATACAAAACGACCATTACCCACTTCCCAAACAAAGTATGACCCGAAATCCCTCCTTAGCTACAAGGTTTTCCTCCACACCCAAGAGCACACAGTAGGAATAGTGGATACCCAAAAAATTTTCCTCTTAAAAAAATTGGAGAGGATCCACCGACACCACAATGACTCTTTATCAGTAAACAAGATCCAAATATACTTTATCCTGGCTGCTTTATTGCAATCTCACAACTTTTGTATACCCAGTCCACCCTCCTCCTTAGGAGCACAAACATCCTCCCAAGATACTTTAGCCTTGCCTCGACCAAGGGTAGGTCCCTTCCGAAGGAACTGCCTCAAGATACACTCTATACGGTCTAACACTGAATAGGGAAGGGTAAAAACACTGGCCCAAAAAGCTTGGATAGAGTGAAGTACCGACTTGATCAACTGAAGTCTTTCAGCGAATGAAAGAAACTGCTAAGCCCAAGACTAGACCCTGGTTATGATTCGGTCAATAAGGGTCACACAATCTACTTTACCAAGCCTCTTGGAAATAATGGGAACCCCCCGGTAACGTTCCGAAAGCTTCCTTTCCTATAAGCCAAGAACCAAAAGAATGTTCCTTCGAATGGAATTGAACCCCCTGCAAGAAAAACTTCACTCTTGTTCTTGTTAGGTAGCAAAGCACTCCAAGAGGAGAAAATATCAAGGCCTCTTTTGAGGAGAGACACCGACGCCCTAGCAACCTTACAGAAAAGAAAGACATCATCGGCGAAGAAGAGATGAGATAGTTTCATGGCTTTACACCTCCAGAAATACTTTAAGTCCTTATGTGAAGTGCGAGAACTCAGGATCCTAGAAAAAATCTCCATTACCAAGATAAAAAGATAGGGAGACATCGGGTCCCCCTGTCGGAGGCCCCGCCCTCCTGAGAAGAAGCCATGAAGCTCATCATTGATTGAGATAGAGTACATAGGAGTGCGAACACAAACCATGATGAGTCTGATCATCCACTCGAAAAACCAAAAGCTAAAAGGGTAATCTCAAGGAAATCCTAATCTACCGTATCATAGGCCTTCTGGAAATCTACCTTAATTGCACATTTAGGTAGATACGGCTCTCTGTGGAAGCCTGCAAACAATTCGTGGGCAAGGAGGATATTGTCCCTGATTCTTCTTCCCTTCACAAAAGCATTATGAGACGGGTTAATCAAGCCATTCAAGATAGCTGCTAGGCGGTTAGCCAAAATCTTAGTAATGACTTTGTAAATGGTGTTGTAGCAAGCTATGGGCCTAAAATCTGTGACAACATAAGCGTTAGGAACCTTAGGCACCAAAGCTAGAATCGTGTTGTTTACCTCTCTAAGCAATCGACACGAGGAAAAAAAATCCTTCAATGCCTCTACAACTAGAGGTCCTACTATCTCCTAGTTGTTCTTATAAAACTCAACAGTAAAACCATATGGTCCAAGAGCTTTTCCATGAGTAAGAGAAAATAGAGTACCACGAATCTCAGAATTCAGGACCAGAGTAGAGAGGAAACCAACTCGATTCATAGAGAGGGGTCACCAAATGCACTTCTTCAGCTCCTGCAGTGAGGGCTTTGAAAGGGTAGCTTGCGGTGACAAAAGGTCCCTAAAGAATGAGACAAAAACAGGAGGTACCAAGGCGGGATTCGTGACCAAAGAACCTAAAGGATCCTTGACCAAGAGGATCCTGTTCCTTGACCTGTCTTCTATTAATCGAGTGGTGAAAACACTTGGTGTTCCTATTACCTTCCCGAAGTCACCTAATGTGACACCCCGAACCACCTAGGTCGCCACGGGCACCGACGTTACACCTAATGAAACACTAGCTACACCTCTTAGAAGAAGCGTCGTAAAATCATAGACATTTTTTTTTTTTTTTGAAAACGGTCCCGGTAAAGGCGACTCATTAGCGGAAGCAAAATATAACATCGTCGTCTCTCCCTCCAACAACCATGATACAATTGCACACCACTAAACATCGAATAACGAGACAGCCATGACGCTTTATTTACATATTTTCAAGATGAGTTTCCTTGGATCGGTACATCAAAAGGAAGGCCAGAGCTCAGCCATACTCGGCCTAAAATCCCAAAAAGAAATAGTCGACCCACTACAACTCACGTGCAAGATCCCCCATCGCTAGTGTCGGCTAACCATCCCAAAAAGTTTCGGCGTCTACTTGACACGCATGGGCCCTCACACCCATCCCGGTGCATCAGGCGGCGGCGGCGGCAGCATCCCACGCATTGCTCCGTTGCGTCGAACATGGACGGATATGAACTCCTGGACAACAAGGCCCCCAGCTAGGCCCACATTGTACATAACTAGACATCGCACTCGAATATACGTAAGACTAGGAACATAAGGACAATCAAACTCCTTGCACTCGACCTCTACGTTCGAAGGTAGGCCGTAGAATACACCCCGCGTGACAGCAGGGAGTAGCATGCTGCTAATCTGAAATGTTGGTCCCCGAAAGGGTGAGTACAACCACTCAGCAGTAAAGAAATCCAATAACCACTCATTGCAACATGCAATACAAGCACAACATCATACACGCTAATCACGCATCCAAGCAGACTTACCTCGAAGCCATGCATATACCATCATACATCTTCATCACAATCGTAACACATACATGTCGTCATGTCATAGGTTATCATCATCATGTCATACACATGTCATCATCATATTATAGGTCGCCATCATATCATACATATGCCATCATCATTATGTCCTAGACATATCATCATCATATCATATCATATATCACCATCATCATGACATCATTCTATCATACACATGTCATCATCATCATATCATATCATATATCACCATCATCATGACATCATCCTATCATACACGTGTCATCATCATCAGGGCATCATCATATCATATCATGCATATCATCATGCCATAGGTGATCATCATCATATCATATCATATCATGTATGCATATCATCATGCCATAAGTGATCATCATCATATCATGTCATCATGCCATAGGTGATCATCATCATATCATGTCATCATGCCACAAGTGATCATCATATTCCACTTTTAACTTTCAATTCGATCACCACATCACCCTTTCTCAAGATCATCAATTTCATCTCAAACTTTACACTCGCACCCTATCCTAGCATCGCGAGAAAAACCTCCGGCATTCAGCCACTCAAGGCCACCGGGCATCCGGCACCCCCACATTTTGGGCATCTCGCATCCCAACTGGCATCACGAGGCATCCCCTCGGGCAAAGACCTCCGAGGCTTCCGGCACCCAATCATTCCGGGCATCCTGACACTCCCAGGGCCATCCGGCCATGTATCTCTATACATTCTGGGCATCCGGAACCCCCCATCCCGGGCATCCTGACACTCCCAGGGCATTATCATCCGCCATGACAGTTTCCTCATTCATCATTGTCCACATTTACCAATTTAGGTAGATACGGCTCTCTGTGGAAGCCTGCAAACAATTCGTGGGCAAGGAGGATATTGTCCCTGATTCTTCTTCCCTTCACAAAAGCATTATGAGACGGGTTAATCAAGCCATTCAAGATAGCTGCTAGGCGGTTAGCCAAAATCTTAGTAATGACTTTGTAAATGGTGTTGTAGCAAGCTATGGGCCTAAAATCTGTGACAACATAAGCGTTAGGAACCTTAGGCACCAAAGCTAGAATCGTGTTGTTTACCTCTCTAAGCAATCGACATGAGGAAAAAAAATCCTTCAACGCCTCTACAACTAGAGGTCCTACTATCTCCTAGTTGTTCTTATAAAACTCAACAGTAAAACCATATGGTCCAAGAGCTTTTCCATGAGTAAGAGAAAATAGAGTACCACGAATCTCGAGTCGGGACCGAGTAGAGAGGAAACCAACTCGATTCATAGAGAGGGGTCACCAAATGCACTTCTTCAGCTCCTGCAGTGAGGGCTTTGAAAGGGTAGCTTGCGGTGACAAAAGGTCCCTAAAGAAGGAGACAAAAACAGGAGGTACCAAGGCGGGATTCGTGACCAAAGAACCTAAAGGATCCTTGACCAAGAGGATCCTGTTCCTTGACTGTCTTCTATTAATCGAGTGGTGAAAACACTTGGTGTTCCTATTACCTTCCTGAAGTCACCTAATGTGACACCCCGAACCACCTAGGGTCGCCACAGGCACCTGACGTTACACCTAATGAAACACTAGCTACACCTCTTAGAAGAAGCGTCGTAAAATCATAGACATTTTTTTTTTTTTTGAAAACGGTCCCAGTGCGACTCATTAGCGGAAGCAAAATATAACATCGTCGTCTCTCCCTCCAACAACCATGATACAATTGCACACCACTAAACATCAGAATAACAGACAGCCATGACGCTTTATTTACATATTTTCAAGATGAGTTTCCTTGGATCGGTACATCAAAAGGAAGGCCAGAGCTCAGCCATACTCGGCCTAAAATCCCAAAAAGAAATAGTCGACCCACTACAACTCACGTGCAAGATCCCCCATCGCTAGTGTCGGCTAACCATCCCAAAAGTTTCGGTGTCTACTTGACACGCATGGGCCCTCACACCCATCCCGGTGCATCGGCGGCGGCGGCAAAGCATCCCACGCATTGCTCCGTTGCGTCGAACATGGACGGATATGAACTCCTGGACAACAAGGCCCCCAGCTAGGCCCACATTGTACATAACTAGACATCGCACTCGAATATACGTAAGACTAGGAACATAAGGACAATCAAACTCCTTGCACTCGACCTCTACGTTCGAAGGTAGGCCGTAGAATACACCCCGCGTGACAGCAGGGAGTAGCATGCTGCTAATCTGAAATGTTGGTCCCCGAAAGGGTGAGTACAACCACTCAGCAGGTAAAGAAATCCAATAACCACTCATTGCAACATGCAATACAAGCACAACATCATACACGCTAATCACGCATCCAAGCAGACTTACCTCGAAGCCATGCATATACCATCATACATCTTCATCACAATCGTAACACATACATGTCGTCATGTCATAGGTTATCATCATCATGTCATACACATGTCATCATCATATTATAGGTCGCCATCATATCATACATATGCCATCATCATTATGTCCTAGACATATCATCATCATATCATATCATATATCACCATCATCATGACATCATTCTATCATACACATGTCATCATCATCATATCATATCATATATCACCATCATCATGACATCATCCTATCATACACGTGTCATCATCATCAGGGCATCATCATATCATATCATGCATATCATCATGCCATAGGTGATCATCATCATATCATATCATGTATGCATATCATCATGCCATAAGTGATCATCATCATATCATGTCATCATGCCACAGGTGATCATCATCTTATCATGTCATCATGCCACAAGTGATCATCATATTCCACTTTTAACTTTCAATTCGATCACCACATCACCCTTTCTCAAGATCATCAATTTCATCTCAAACTTTACACTCACACCCTATCCTAGCATCGCGAGAAAAACCTCCGGCATTCAGCCACTCAAGGCCACCGGGCATCCGGCACCCCCACATTTTGGGCATCTCGCATCCCAACTGGCATCACGAGGCATCCCCTCGGGCAAAGACCTCCGAGGCTTCCGGCACCCAACCATTCCGGGCATCCTGACACTCCCAGGGCCATCCGGCCATGTATCTCTATACATTCTGGGCATCCGGCACCCCCCATCCCGGGCATCCTGACACTCCCAGGGCATTATCATCCGCCATGACAGTTTCCTCATTCATCATTGTCCACATTTACCAATTTAGGTCTCACTTAACAAGGCACATGATGCAATGGCAAATAAAATCACTTTCATCCTTCAATCTATACATGCATTATCAGTCATCATCATACATGCATCAAGGTACAATCATCCATAAAGATAAATTTCATGGAATTCATACAATTTAAAATAGCCCATTTATCATGCCCTCTTTTTCTCTCTCTCTGTTTTTTTTTTGAAATTTATTTAAATTCCAGCTTGTATCATTCTTGAAAATATTTAAAATTAAATATCCATATAATTCTCAAAAATCATGAAATTAAGGCTAATGATAGACAAGACAATAGGGTAATAATTTCATGAAAAACACAAGGCCAATCAATTTTCACACAAGATTTATAATTCACACAAATACAGCATGAAATTTCGGATAAAAACATAATGCACAGTTTCCGAACTAATTTTATTAAAATATCCAAACGACCTCTGAAAATTATGAACTTTTACCAGGATATAGACAAGACAATAAGATAGATTGTTTATGAATACTTCTAAGCCAAATTATTTTTAGATTATTTTCTACAGTCACACGAAGCTTCTGGATCTAACACCGAAACGTCCAGTGCATGGTTCTCCGAAATACTGCGTTTTTACCCACTTATACTTCTTATTTTCCTCTGAAATTTGGATATGTTTTAATTCAAGATGTCCCCTAAAACTTTCATGAAGATATATAAGCCATATTTTCAAAGGAAAGTCTCCATATGGGTCCATGAAGTCTCGGGTAACCTGTACCGCGTCTCCAGATCTACGGTTTTCAAGAGTAAGTTGCTTCACTAGGTTACACTTGTTCATTTTGCTTCAAATTTGAGTATGTTTAACTTCAAGATGTTCTCTACAAGTTTTATGAATAAGTAAAAAGAGATTCTTAGTAGAAATCAGCATGCAACCGGAAATCCACCGAAAGGTCAGTGAAATCGTTCCAGATCTGGTGTCTCCGTAGGATGAGTGTTTGACCCCTTAAATATCAATAATTTTACACCAAATTTTAGTATGTTGCATTTTAAGATGTTAGATACAACTTTCATGAAGAGATCAAAGTCAAAATCGAACACAAAACATGCATGCAAGCTCTCACAAGGTTCTGACTCAAACAGTTCATGCGAAAACATTCCAGATCTAGCATCTCCGTAGGATGAGTGTTTGACCCATTAAATATCCATAATTTTACACCAAATTTTATTATGTTGTATTTTAAGATGTTAGCTACAACTTTCATGAATAGATCGAAGTCAAAATAGAACTCAAAACATGCATGCAAGCTCTCACAATGTTCTGACTCAAACAGTTCATGCGAAAACAGCATGCAACTCAAGAACAAAACACATTAGCTTCACTTCCATGCCTCCAAAAATCCTAGATTCCGACCATACATGCAAAACATTGGTGCAAGAGTAGAAAGTGGATTCCCAACTTACCTCTAGACCACACGAACTGTGGCATCCCAAAGTTCATAATGACCTCTAATTACATTAAAGTCTATGAATAGGTGATGGAAGTGCCATTAAGTTATTTTATAGCCATTTAATCCATAATTTGCAATAAGATTTATGGCCAAGCTTTTAAGGGATAATTATGTGATAGGAAGGAAAATCCTATCATTGGCCATGTGTTTTATAAATTGGAATTTATGGATTTATGACTACAAGTTTAATGGCCTTATTATTTTTGCAAGTTAGGTATTTATTTAAGTAGAAAATGTTAATGGATGATCAAGGTTGGTGCTATAGGACAAATTGATAAAGAATACTTTGTTCTTGACTATGCACTTTATAGATTTGATTTGATGGATTAATGTCACAAAGTCTTTTGGCCATTTTATTATGCAATTAGGTATTTATTTAAATGAGGATTAAAATGTATTATTAAAAATAAAAACTTGGGCCATTTAACTTTGGACCTTAGGCCCAAGTGAGATGGGCCTAAAGTGAGGCATAAGCCCGGCCCATTTTCGACGCATGGAGGGGAGGAGTGAGGCGCCGCATGGCCTCCAAGTGTCTTCAACAAAGGAGACACTTGTCTCCTTCTTAGGGACAAGTGTCCCCCATGCAAAAAGAGAATGCATGCAATATAAATACAACCAAAAAAGGAAGAGAGAGAGGGAGTGGCTGATGGTGGGGGCTGTCATCCAAGAGAGGTGCCGAGAGAGAGGAGAGAAAGAGAGAAAGAGAGGAAGAGAGGAAGAGAGAAAGGAAGGAGCTCGCCTGTCGCCGCCCGCACGCCGTCCATCCGTCGCTAGTGTGCCGTTCGTTTGTTGTCATCCGCTTGATATTTGAGGCAAGTTGGGACTGATTTCCACCCTTGCATGTGTGCCTTGCATGTATGATTTCCCTTTCGGCTCATAGGGAAGGCAAAAATCGGAGCTAGAATGTGGCTGTTCTTGACTTTGCATGCTGATTTCGTGAGATCCGCCTGAAACAGAATCTTGTGAGAGCTTACATACATGTTTTGAGTTCGATTTGACTTTGATCTCTTCATGAAAGTTATAACTAACATCTTAAACTACAACATACTAAAATTTGGTGTAATATTATAGATATTTAAGGGGTTAAACTCTCATTCTACGGAGACCTCAGATCTGGAACGATTTCACTGACCTTTTGATGGATTTGTGGTTGCATGTTGAGTTGTGCTAAGAATCTCTCTTCTATTTCTTCATGAAAGTTGTAGGGGACATCTTAAAATACAACATACTAAAATTTGAAGCAAAACGAACAAGTATAACCTAGTAAATCGACTGAATCTTGGAGATGGTAACTCTGGAGATGTAGTACAGGACACGCGAGACTTCATGGACCTAAATGACGACAATAATCTGGATATTTGACTTGGATCTCTTCATGAAACTTATATAGAAAATCTTGATGTAGAACATATCCAAATTTCAGAGGAAAAGAAGAAGAATAGGTAGGTTAAAACTCAGTATTTCGGAGAAGCATGCACTGAACGATTCAGTGTTAGATCCAGAAGCTTCGTGAGACTGTAGAAATTAATCTAAAAAGAATCTAACTTTGAAGTCTTCATGAAAAATGTACTTTAATGTCTTGGCTATAACTCGGTAAAATATCGTAATTTTTGAAGGTCGTATGGATATTTAAATCGAATTTCTTCGGAAACTGTGCATACTGATTTCATCCGAAAAACATATGCTGTTTTGTGTGATTTATGGAATTATGTGAAATTTTATTTGACCATGTATTTTACATGAAATCATCATTCTATTGTCTTGTTTATCACTTGCCTTAATTTTTATGATTTTTGTGATTATATAAATAATTAAATTTAATATTTTTGAAAATGGCACAAGCTGGAATTTAAATAAAAAAAAAAGGGGCATGATAAATGGATTATTTTAATTGGCATAAATTCCATGAATTTTATTACACCATGTAGTATGTGTGATGAGGTCTGGATGTATGCATTAAGATGCATGTGTGAATTCAAATGCTGAACATGATTGTTGATTTGCCAATACATCATATGCCATGCTAAATTAAGACCGAAATTGGTGAACATGAATAATGTTAAATGAGGAGATTGTTGTGGTGGATGATGATGCCCGGTGGCCTAGTGGCGTAATTCCGGTGATTCCCCGGGAGTGTCTGGATGCCCGGTAGTATACGGTACGTAATTCTAGGAGAAGCCTGGTGGTATGTCGGTACATAATTCCGGAAGCCCTATCGGAGGTCTTTGCCCGAGGGGGAATGCCTCGCGATGCCAGGATTGGGGTGCGGGATGCCTGGCCAGGGAGTGTAAATGTCGGAAGCCCTGTTAGAGGTCTTTGCTCGAGGGGAATGCCTTGTGATGCCAGTTGGGATGCGAGATGCCCGGAATGTGGGGGGCCAGATGTCCGGTGGCCTAGAATGGCTGAATGCCGGAGGTTTTTATCGCATGGGATGCGAGTGTATAATATGAAATGAAATTGATGATCCGAGGAAGGATGATGTGGTGATCAAATTGAAAGTTAAAAGTGGAAATTAAACCATGATGATGATATGCATGCTGATGATGATGATATATGATATATGATATGGCATGATGATATGCATGATGATGATGATGATGATATATGACATGGCATGATGATATGATGATGATGATGATGATGATGATATATGATAAGGCATGAAGACATGTGTGATGTGATGATGTCATGATGATGACGACATGTGTATGATATGATGATGATGACATGTATGGTATGATGATGTCATGTATATGATGATGATGACATGTGTGTAATATAATAATGCCATGATGACGACTATATGAGTATGACATGATGATACACATGTATATGTTATGATTGTGATGATGATGCATGATAGTATGCACATGGCTTCAAGGTAAGTAATGCCTGAAATGCATGTATGACTTGTATGATGCATTGAGTGGTTTATTAGCCCTTTATATGCTGAGTGGTTGTACTCACCCCTTTTGGGGACCAACATTTCAGACTAGATAAAATGCCTCTGCTGCCACTGCTACTAGTAGACGGATCGAGTGATTGGATATGATTGTGAGGAGGAGGATAGCAAAGGAAGGAGCTTTTAGACGCCAACACTGATCGATGGACTTTAAATGTACGATTGTTGGAGGGAATGTCGGTCATCTTTTGAAGTATAGCCATGTATAGGAAACTATATCATTTCGATGTACCGACTAAAGATGTCCATATGCTTTATGTAAATAAAATGTTTAGTAGGTGTGCATCGTTTTCTGAATATAGGGAAGGGAGTTTGTTGGATGTGCTTCCGTATATGAATTGCGCAAGGGACCTATAAAAAAAAAAGTGTAAACCCCCTATGTTGTATGGACCCACTGCAATTGAAATGGTATCAGAGTGACATGTTATTAGGAAAAGTAAATGGTAAGCGAACTGTGGCGACCCTAATCGGATCGGGGGCCGTCGAGGGCTGCCACACAATCGGCAGCACATGGCGGCGAACACGGCGGCACACGGTGGCGAACGGCGGTGACTCCTTCCTCTCCCTCTCGGCCGCACTCTCTCCCTCTCTCTCGCACGGTTCTCTCTCTCTCTCTCTCTTTGGACGGTAACCCCAACCGGCCACCTCTCTCTCCTCTTCCCTTTTATTTCCCCTAAACCTCATCATTTGCAATCATTAGACTGCCTCTCAAATTGGCCAATGCATGCCATCCTTCTTGCCACTTGTCACAACACATGCAAGATGGGCTTTGGGCTTGGGCTTGGGCTTTGGGCTTTGGGCCTGGGCCTCCCTTGTGGCCGACGGCCACTCCTCCTTGGGCCTCAATGGGCCGGCGAAAGTAGCCCCATTCGCGGCTCTAATTGGGCCGACTAGCTTGGCCCATTAAAGCTTAGGCCAATGGGCCTACGGCCCAACCTAATTAAACCCAAAGTTTTCACTCTCAATTATTTATCTTTAATTATTTCTTTTATAGAGTTTAAATTTTAAAATTCACATGGCCAAAGAATAAATCATCCTCATAAATTTATCCTCTAATACTAATTTAAAAACTTATGATCACAAGCGCAATAACACATAGCCTTAAGAAAACTAATGGCTAAAACATAAACTATAGGTAATTTCATTACCTAATTATTGGCTTTAATTCCTCTAGAGAGTGACTTGAATTTTGGGATGCCACACCTAACTCTTGATTTTTTTCTGTAGAAAGACCCTTCATGCGCTCGTAGATCTATAAACAACCTACGCTGGGAGTTTTCGAGTTCCGCAAGAGTAAGCTGGGTACAATGAAGAGCATTCTTAGCTTCATTAGTCCTCACTGAAATGTCAGAGAACTCCTCTCTATTGAGCCTCTTAAGGTGACCTTTCAAGGCCTTCAACTTGCAAATAAGCTTGAACATGGGAACCCCTTTCACCGGACATTCCCAAACCTGTTGAACAATTGAAGGAAAAGCCGAGTGTTTCATCCAGAAATCAAAAAACTTGAAAGGTTTCCTCCTAAAATCCTAGTTAAGAACTTTGACAACCATGGGGGAGCGATCATAGATACCAGGGTTGAGAAAGGAAGCCTCCGAGAAGAAAAATTTACATTCCACTTGGCATTCACCAGCACACGGTCAATCTTCCTCATTTTCCTATTCAATCCCGAGGATGTGGACCAAGTAAAATGAAGACCAACATACCTTAGGTCATCCAAATCCATGTGGGCTAAGCAATGACTAAACTCGTCAAAGTACGGGATCCATGTAGTAGAACCCCCAACCCGGTCCGTCAGGTCTTTAATGGCATTAAAATCACTAGCAACCAGCTAGGCTGAGTCTTGTACTAAGCTATTCATTTGAACTAGGTCTTCCTAAAGGGTCCGACAATGAATAAAAGTATGCTCTCCATAGATGATTGAAATACAACAAGATTGCCCTGTTAGGATAAACTTGAGGTGACCATGGATAGCCTGATCAGTTATAACAATAGGTTCAAAACTAACCGAATCCAGGTTCCAGCCAACCAAAATTTTACCCTGAGGGAAGAACTCATAATTTGCAATCCAATTCCATCCCGACAAAAGATTAGAAGAGATAGAGTGGAAAAGAGATTCAGGGACTTTTGTCTCCAAAAGACCAACAAAACTCAGCTTATTCGAAGACACGAATCTTCTAACTTCAGCATGCCTAATGGGGTTAACGAGACCCCTAATATTCCATATACCTATATACATAATACTAAGGAGGAGAGATTACCACTTCTTAGTAGTCCTACGTCGACCAGAGGCCGGAGTAGGTATACTGAAGGGGGTGGATTAGGGTATAGCTTTAGTAATTTGTCTTACATAGATTCAGAATTCCCAAGAATAGGAGGGACTCTCAGGGAAGAAGGATAGGTAGAAAGAAAATCTTCATCATCTGAACAAGCGAAAACGCTGGAACCATCAATGTCCTCCCCCGAACTAGAATGGAGAGCCAAAGAAGGGGGAGGCTCCACTAGAACCACCCCTGCCAAGGACCAGCCTTCTTCTAACACCAGGCTGATCCTGAGAGATCCTTGGGCTTTCCGAGTAGGTTTTCCAGGTAACAAATTACTTGAAGCAGAAACCTTTAGCTTCAAAAACTGACCACCATCTCCAGGGGGGGCCAACTGAGATGATGCAGCATCCTTGCCAGGTGGAGGCATTTTCTTCTTGCCTTTAACTTGCTTCAAACCTGGTTCAACCACTTGGGGAAGAACAGAAGCAGGAGGAGCAGAATTTTCCATCGGCTAGGCTTGAACGCCTTTAGCAACGTGATGTGAATCTTTGCGGAAAGATCGTTCTATGAAGGCCCAGATGGTGCGAATTGCGAACCTCGACCTCCAATCAAATTTGTGATTGGCAACCTCGCTATGAACGTGACCTGTTGACAAACGCATGTCAACCAACCAACGTTATAGATGCCACGAGTGAAAGAATTTGCTATCTCGCTCGATAAGTCTAATTGACCACCACAAGAGAATCTCGGTAAGGTCAAGTCCTCAAAAGAGCAGTAGAAGAGAACCTCTCAATTCTTTTCCTTAAAAATAAAAATATACATATGTGCCCAAAGAAATTTGGCAAATCATTTATATAGGCTTTCTAGTAGCCACACAAACCCTAAAAACCAACCCTAAAAATCTAATGCATCATATTCTAGAATATTCTTAAACAAGAATATATATAAATTGATTTGGTCAATTATTTGGTGACCAGATAATTAAATTGCACCAAGATTTTCAAGATTCTTCAAGATTTGATCTAAGGTCATCTCCATGCCGAAGATCACGAACCATGACGCCAACAGCTTGCCTGAATTGCTTGGCCCGCGCTCAAGTAATCGAACCAATAGGAATAGACAATGGGCCCCTAGCACCTTCTCTTCGATATGGCTCGATGTCCACATCATTCCCTCCCCCGTGCAAAGGATTTGCCCTCAAATCATCACTGGCATCGAAAATAGTCAAGTTAGAAACATTAAATGTGGCACTAACGTCATACTTACCTGGAAGATCAAGCTTGTAGGCATTATTGTTAACTCTTTCCAAAACCATGAATGGTCCATCCCCTCGTGGTAATAACAAATGTCGCTACTCGGGAAATCTCTCTTTACGCATATGAACCCAAACCCAATCGCCGAGTTCAAACACCACTTCCTTGCGCCCTTTGTTGGCTTGCCTTGCATATTGCTCAATCTTGTGCTCAATATTTGTGCGTGTCTTCTCATGCAACGCCTTGACAAATTCAGCTTTCTTTGCTCCATCTAAATGCACACGCTCATTAACAAGTAAAGGGGTTAAATCTAACGGAGTTAATGGATTAAAACCATAGACAACCTCAAATGGTGTAAATTTAGTAGCAGAATGCATTCTCCTATTATATGCAAACTCAACATGTGGCAAACAATCTTCCCAAGATTTTATGTTCTTTTTATTAATAGCACACAACAATACCCCTTAAGTTCTATTAACTACCTCGGTTTGACCATCAATTTGTGGATGACAATTAGTAGAAAATAACAACCGTGTTCCTAGTTTTTTCCACAATATTTTCCAAAAGTAGCTAAGAAATTTAGAATCTCGAACCGAAACAATCGATCTAGGCATGCCATGCAAACGTACAACCTCCCTAAAGAACAAATCAGCAACATGAGATGCATCATCAGTTTTATGACAAGGTATAAAATGAGCTATCTTTGAAAACCGATCAACAACCACATAAATAGAATCTCTTCCATACTTAGACCTAGGCAATCCTAACACAAAATCCATAGAAATATCAGTCCAAGGATGCGTTGGAATAGGTAATGGTGTATACAAGCCATGCGGTTTAGTTGTAGACTTTGATTGGTTACAAACAATGCATCTCTCACAAACACGTGTGACATCTCTCTTCATATGTGGCCAATAAAAATGTTCATGCAGCACTTCATAAGTCTTATTAATGCCAAAATACCCCATTAAACCACCACTATGCGCTTCTCGCACCAACAATTCACGCAAAGAACACTTAGGCAAACATAGTTTATTTTCACGGAAAAGATAACCTTCACGACTATAGAATTTATCAAATGCAGTATGTTCACATGCTTCAAATACTCTCCCAAAGTCATCATCATGAGTATATAAGTCCTTGATATGCTCAAAACCTAAACACTTTGCTTCTAAAGTAATTAGAATCGCATACCTTTGAGAAAGTGCATCGCCTACCACGTTCTCCTTACCTTTCTTGTACTTGATCACATATGGAAAAGTCTCGATGAACTCTATCCATTTGGAATGTCTTTTATTCAACTTTTGCTGGCCTTTCAAGTACTTCAAGGTCTCATGGTTGGTGTGGATCACAAACTCCTTTGGCCATAAATAATGTTGCCAAGTCTTCAAAGCTCAAACTAAAGCATACATCTCCTTATCATAGGTAGGACAATTCAATGTTGCTCCACTCAGTTTTTGGTTGAAATAAGCTATGGGACGCCCTCCTTGCATCAACACGACTCCAATTCCTGTAACAGAAGCATCGCACTCTATCTCAAAAGTAGCACTGAAATTCGACAAAGATAACAAATGAGCATTAGTTAACTTATCTTTTAGCATATTAAATGCTTTCTCTTGCTCTTCTCCCCATGTGAAACCCACGTGCCTCTTGATAACCTTAGTTAAAGGTGCGGCAATGGTGCTGAAATTTCTCACAAATCGTCAATAAAAACTCGCCAATCCATGAAAGCTACGCACCTCTCCTATGGTCTTAGGTGTTGGCCATTCACGGATTGCTTTGACCTTTTCTTTATCAACCTGTATACCATCAGCACTAACAACAAATCCTAGAAATACTAATTTGTTAGTAACAAAAGCGCACTTCTTTAGATTAGCGTATAATTGCTCGACCCTTAAAACCTGCAAGACAACTCGTACATGCTCAATATGGTCATCAAGACTTCAGCTATATATCAAGATGTCATCAAAATAGACAACCACAAATCGACTAATAAAAGCACACAAAAAATGATTCATAAGTTGCATAAACGTGCTCAGTGCATTAGTTAATCCAAATGGCATGACTAACCACTCATATAATCCATACTTGGTCTTAAATGCAGTTTTCCATTCATCACCTTCTTTCATCCTAATTTGATGATAGCCACTTTTCAAATCGATCTTAGTGAAAATGCAAGAACCATGCAACTCATCCAACATGTCATCTAACCTAGGAATATGATGTCGATACTTTACCGTAATATTATTGATTGCTCGGCAATTGACACACATTCGCCAAGTCCCATCTTTCTTTAGCACCAACAAAACAGGGACGGTGCACGGGCTAAGACTCTCTCTCACATACCCCCGTTCCAATAGTTCGCTAACTTGCTGCTGAAGTTCCTTTGTCTCCTTGGGATTGCTTCGATATGCGGGTCGATTAGGTAATGGCGCACTAGGGATCAAGTCAATTTGATGTTTTATGCCTCGAATCAGTGGTATCCCTCCAGGAAGTTCATCAGGAAAGACATCTTCAAATTCCTACAATAAAGACACAATAGGACTAGGCAAACTTGGGTCAAGATCGTTAGTAGAAAACAAAACCTCATTGTACACAAGTACAAGCATTGGTCGATCTAGAACTAAAACTCTCCTCACTTTACTTGATTTTGCATAAAAATTATTTTGCCTCTTTTCTTTCCTTTCTTCTTTTCCCTCGGTTTTTACCACAATCTTTCTCTCAGCCTCCCATTTTCCTTGCGTCTCAGGCATGCCACGCAAGCCCTTGGATTTCTCACATTTTCTCTCTCTCTCTCTCTCTCGGCTTCTCGTTGTAACTTTAACTGATCTTGATACACCTCACTAGGTGTCATTGGTACCAAGGTATAAGTCTTTTGATTCATTATCAATGAATAATGATTAGTATACCCATCATGATGTACCTTTCGATCATATTGCCATGGTCTTCCAAGTAAGATATGACCCGCTTGCATAGGTACAACATCACACTCTACCTCGTCCTTATATCTCCCTATCTCAAATGGGATTTGAACTTTTTACGACATTTTCACCTCACCACTATCATTTAACCATTGAAGTCTATAAGGCCTAGGGGGATTTGTCGTTTTTAGACCCAACTTATCCACCATAATACAACTTGCCACATTAGCACAGTTACCTCCATCAATTATCATACTACATATCTTACCATTCACCACACATCTTGTATGAAACAAATTATCTCTTTGTTAGTGATGCTCTTCCTCCTTTACTTGCACACTCAGAGAATGCCTAACCACCAATAAGTCTCCTTTTATAGCCACTTCTCCATCACTACAATCCTCCAATGGTGGCATCTCATCATCCTCTTCTTCCCTTTCACTTTCGGATTCAATAACACCATGTCCAGTCATGATCATCACCCTCCTATTAGGGCATTGATTTGCCATATGACCCCTGCCCAAACACTTAAAACATTTAATCTCACGAGTTCTAGTGTTAGGATTTTTTATTTTACCTGAAGTTGGATTCCTTCCAACTTTACTGTCCCTCTCCTTCTCCTTTGAGGTTTCGATTTTGGTGTTGTTTCTTCTCCAATTTGGCTTCTCCTCTCTTTTCCAATTGGATCTCCAATTTTGATTTGAACCTCCTCCATTCTTGTGATTTCGGTTTAACTTCAATTGCTGCTCAACTTTGATAGCTTTGTCCACCAATTCCACCAATTCAACATAGTGTTGCAGCTCCACCACCCTTGCTATATGTCGGCTCAAACCACTCAAAAATCTTGACATTGTGGCCTCACGATCCTCCACCACATTAGCATGAATCGTGGCAACCACCATCTCCTTGTGATAGTCTTCCACACTCTTATTGCCTTGTGTGAGATTTTGTAACTTTTGAAACAAATCTTGATGGTAATGACTTGGTACAAAACGCCTCCTCATCACCGCTTTCATCTCATCCCACGTCTCTATCGGTCTTTCACCATTGCGTCTCTTACTAGTCACAAGTTGATCCCACCAAATTATAAAATAATCGGTAAATTCAACAGCTGTAATTTTTACTTTTTTGAGCTCGAAGTGTCGTTGGCAATCAAATACCATCTCCATGCATTTCTCTCATTCTAGATATGCATCGGGAACATTTTTCCCTTGGAAAGATGGAATCTTCATCTTGATATTGCCAAGTTCATTATCTTCTTGGGGTCTAAACCCTTGAGCTCCATTCCACCTTCCAAATTGAGCATCTCGATCATCCTCCATGTCGGCCTTATCATCATCATAATGCTACTGCCTTCTATGTCGTGTTCTAGAGGTGTCTCGCTGATGTTGCGGCCTTCCTCGGAGTAGCTCTCGGTCACCATCAACCCTCATGTCATTCCCCATCATTCGGCCACTAAGCTCCTCCACTACAGCCCTTAATTGCTGGATGCTTTCCACGAGTGCTTCATCCCTTTGTATGGAGTCAACCTCCCTTTGATTCATGATTTCTTCACGTGATATATTTTAGACCTGCAAGTAAACGTTAGTCACAAAAATCCTCACCAATCGCTCCTTCATGTGTTTCTCTCAAGGTGTTTGTCACTCCCCTCGTGTTTAACTCAAGTCTAGGCTTTTTCCACCCTCAATTAAGCTTACACACTCTTGCCTTTTCCCTCTTGTATTCTCTTTTCACAAGCTCTTTATTGGACTCAAAACCTGTCTCTCAACCCTCTTACAATAATCAATCAAACTAATCAAACAAGAATAGATCACTATTGATTTTGTTTCAGAAAGTAACAATTTCAAACCAACAAGTACGACTTTCGAAATTCCAATTGAAACGCAAATCATAACTGATTTTGTTTCAATTTGGTCTACTAACAAACGAGTCACCTTCTTGATTTTTTTTTTGTTCGGCTAATTTTTTTTTGCCGAATCTTTTTTTTTTCTTGTGCACTTCTCTTTTTTTTTTGTGCATTTTCTTTCTCTTTTTTTGACGAACTTTCTCTTTTTTTTTTTTGGACAAACTTAGCTACAATTTAAGATGCTAGAAAATTAAAAATAAAACTAACAGCAAACAACTACGTGTGGAAGCACAAATGCAATCGGATCCCTAAATTAGCTAGAACCGAAACCCTAACTCAATAAATCTCAAATTGCTGAATATCAACAGAAAATTAAAGATAAATAGACCTTGTAGAAGCAAGCTCTAATACCAAATTGATATGAACTGTTGTTGAAAGATCGTTCTACAAAGGCCCAGATGGTGCGAATTGCGAATCTCGACCTTCAATCAAACTTGTGATTGGCAACCTCAATATGAATGTGACCTGTTGACAAACGCGTGTCAACCAACTAATGTTATAGACACCCCGAGCGAAAGAATTTGCTATCTCGCTCGATAAGTCAAATTGACTGCCACAAGAGAATCTTGATAAGGTCAAGTCCTTAAAAGAGCAATAGAAGAGAACCTCTCAATTCTTTTCCTTAATAATAAAAATATACATCTGTGCCTAAAGAAATTTGGCAAATCCTTTATATAGGCTTTCTAGCAGCCACACAAACCTTAAAAACCAACCCTAAAAATCTAATGCGTCATATATATTCCTATTCTAGAATATTCTTAAACAAGAATATATATAAATTGACTTGGTCAATTATTTGGTGACTAGATAATTAAATTGCGCCAAAATTTCCAAGATTCTTCAAGATTTGATCCAAGGTCATCCCCACGCTGAAGATCACGAACCATGACACCAACAGCTTGCATGAATTGCTTGGTCCGCGCTCGAGTAATCGAACCAGTAGGAATAGACAATGGGTCCCTAACACCTCCTCCTCGATATGGCTCGATGTCCACATCACAATGTCACAAACAACGCCAGCAGGAATAGGAGGAGCGGCTAAAGGAGTCATAGTTTTATCCGAAGGAACCAACTGAGTCTCATTGGCACCAAAGCTACCAGCATCGAATCCATTACCTACCCCAGGGGAGTGAACCAAACCACCCAAATTTTGCTCACTTTGGACAGTAGGAGGGGCAGCATTCAGCACAGGAGAAGAAGGAACTAGCGACTTACCCAGGGGAATAGTGGGAGCAACGCTCAGAGTCTGCTGGACAGCTCCTGCATCAGAGGAACAAACAAGGGCAAGGGGCATTTGTGGCCAAAGATGCCACACTATGGGCAAGCAAGGGGTTTCCACTCGTACTCCACACCCACTTAGCACAATTCCCCATTAAGCACCACTTCCACCGCCTCACAAGTTGGTTGACTCGCTATGATCTCCACACATACTCTGGCAAAGGCCAGCATCTTCATATGTTATGTCCTTTGGTCCACGTACAATGATTTGCCTACAACACTCACAACTTTAATAATCCCTTGAGACGGCCAAAAGGCAAGAGGAAGATTCCTCAGCCTAATCCACACCGGCATCGTTAAGTGGCTACCCTTTTTCAATTCCAACGAGGGCTTCCGTTGTGCAATACTAATGGCATTCTTGCCACCGTAATATATCCCCCATCCAGCACCTTCCTACAGACTTCCCTATTAGGTACATGGAAGAAAAAAAAGCCTTGACTGTTAGACATCACTTCCAGCAAGTTCAGCCACCAGGCTTTCTTAAGGGCTGCTTCAGTCACTTTAGAAGGCAGTCTTCTACCAATGAAGTATCCCACTAGGCACTCCTTTAACTTAGGGTCAGTGGCTTGTAAAATGTCATTGGAAAGCTCAACAATAGGTTTGTTGTTCACATAAACAAGAGGAAAAAACTCAAAGTCATAACCTTTCACAGCAACCAAAGCCACAGTGGCCCAAGTGCGCACATTCAGGTTAGTTGAGCTATTTCTTTGCTGCAAAAGCTTAGAACGAGACCTAGCATGACTCCTACCTCGAGGCTCAGCAGGAACACGAAGGGGTTGAGGAACAAGAACATCCTTCGCAGTCACAGCTGGGGCCGAACAATTCACATCCTCCTTCGAGGAGTCCAACTGAGTCGAATGGCCATGTACCGCCCGGGGGGGTGGGATGGGCTTCGAGCACTAGGCCCTTCCCCAACATTATGGGCTAGAACCGGCTTGGAAGACATCGCAGCAAGGAGACACGAAACCAAAGAAGTAGGCGAAAAAAAAAAACCCTAGCCACAAACGAGCATAATGGCCCTGAAACAAAAACGTATTAGACTAGCTCAATGGGGGTTTTGTAGAAGGCTAACAGGAGGTGCATCCCTCCAAAAATTGGCTCCAACCAATAGTCAAAGCTCCTGGAATAAGCAGCAGACCAGATCGCAAGAACAGTGTAGGAGTCGACCTCTAGAGAGCATTGTGAACAGTAAACCGAGGAGAAGAGTTGGCTTCCTGCCTAAGCATCTTGTTTATCTGTAATATTTATGAACAAATAAAGGTAGAGCGATGACATTTGATTGGTGATGCCACAATATTCATTGGATGGCAATCATAGCATAAGCTTTCTTCGTCAAAATAGCCGAGCAGAGTCTTCCGATCCACCTTTCTTGTACTCCTGATCACCGGAGCTCATTTTCCTCCATGAAAGAAACAAGAGAGGAAAAAGAGCCCCCATTTCCATTTCTTGATTTTTCTACTCGTCTACTTGAGAGAGAGAGAGAGAGAGAGAGAGAGAGAGAGAGAGAGAGAGGGAACCTGTCATGGCTACTAAAGTGGCTGCTTTCTTGCTCAAAGAGAAGCTGCAGAATCTCACAGCTGACCAAACCATAATCAACCCAAAATTGAAGGGCAAAATCAGCACTGCCATCAATAATCTACAACAACTCTTGACCTCTTTAAATGACACAGTAGATGAACGAGTAAGTGAGAAGACCAAACTCTTCTATACCATCTACCATGCAGAGGACACCATTGACACCTACCTCCTGAGAAGAGCCCAGTAGAGGCTCAATCAGTGGAGCCAGAAGGAAGTGAGCAAAGGGTTGAAGAAGTTCAACGCTGAAGTCATGCGCTTGCCCTTTTTCTCTTCACCTAAGGAAGATCAGACTCAACCTCAACCACCTCAAAGTGAAGTGGAGGGAAAGGTTGGCAGTGCCACCTCTCTTAAAGGAGGAAGCACTCGCTGTTGGGAAATGACCTCTCATCTTCTTGACATGGAATTAGAGGCTGTGGTTCAGAAGCAGCACATGGAAGAGCTTGTGAAGGACTTGATTCCTCTACCTCAGGAAGAACAAGAATTGAGGGTTCTTCCCGTGGTTGGCCTAGGAGGCTCAGGCAAGACGACAATGGTGAGATTGATTTGTGACAAGGTCGACGTCAAACATCACTTCGAGTGCCACGCCTGGGTCTATGTGTCTAGGGACTTCAAGTTCAGAGATGTGGTGGTTGACATGATAAAGCAGGTCTCCATAACCCAGTCGAGTGAGATACACCATATGGGGGATGAAATCTTGGTTGAGATGCTTCTCAAGGCTCTGATGGAGAAGAGGTATTTGATTGTGTTGGATGATGTTTGGAAAGTTGAGGATTGGCGCAAGCTGACGATCTCCTTACCAGATTTGCAAAACGGAACCAAAGTGATTGTCACCACCCTTTATGATAAAGTAGCTGAATTAGCTGATCCATGGGGCAATCCGTTATAACTATACCGGATATGCGATTTGGAAAGATGGGAATTGTTGAAGAAGCAAGTTGGTAAATGTGAGGCGGAATTGGGTGAATTTAAGGGCGAGATCATGGAAAAGTGCCATTATCCTTTGGACATAGTTATAATGGGTGGCATTTTATCAACCGCAGAGTCTAGTGAATGGCCTAGAATAATTGCCAAGCTTCCTTCTCCTGGTGAAAGCCGGTCGACATCGTTGGACATCGTGTCTTTGAGCTTCCATGAGTTGCCGCCACAGTTGAATGTATGCTTTTTGTATCTATGTCTCTTTCCCAGAGCATTAGAGGTCCCAGTTCGGAGGGAAAAAAAACGCTTCAAGGGACACTTAAGTGCCAAAACTTATGAAATGTACACTTAAGTGCCACATTTTAAGAAAAGTGGGACACCTGAGTGCCATCTCCGGCGAAGCTAGTCGAAAATCATACGTGGCATTAAAATATTAATATTTATCGCCAATGTGTCTTGCCAAAGAGCTGAGTTAGCTCGAATTCACCCCAAACGACGTTGTTTCGGGTGTTGGCCCAAAATAGAGCCTTTAAATCAGCGAAAACGCCGTCGTCTTCCCCATTTGTCCTAAATCTAAAACCCTAAATTGGACAAAATGCCATTGAAGCGTTGGAGCCCTAATCTCGTACCCTAATTGGATTTGCCCCAAATTCTACTACCGAATATTGGAAATGGAGAGCAGGACTTTTAGCAACGGCTCAAATTTCTCTTGCCGAAGTGAAGGAGAAGGTGAGCGTTTATGTTTTTGTGGGTTACCAAGTCCAAGAAGAACATTGTGGACTCGAATGAATCCCGGGAGAAGATTCTATGGATGTGCCTGATACAAAGAAGGCTTGAAGTGCAAATACTTCAAATGGGTCGATGCGAAATTTTCTCACCGAGCCACAGAGGTGATATTGGACTTACTTGATGGATGTCATCAACCTCCATGTACACTTGTGGATGACTTGGACGATGTTAACTCAATGCAAGCTCAAGCTCAAGCATCTTCTGTTAACCATTTTCAAAAATGAAAATTGAACGAAAGTGTTACCGAGCGTTTATTGTGTTGCTGTTTTTTTGTCTATCCTACTTTATGATAAAATGTAAAGTACTGGAAGATGAGAAGAAGTTTCTCCGACTGCCATAGTTGTAAATGTGGAGAAATGTACTTGTTTTGAATGAATGAATGAATGATTTCGACAAATATTGTTTGTACAATGTTTTTGCTTATTCTCAAATATAAATCAATGATGATGGAATGTATATTAAGTCGATGTGTTGTAGTGACTATTTTACTTGAATTAAATGTAAACCAGCAGCAAATGTGTAAACTAGCAGCAAATATATAAACCAACAGCTTCTTTGTTTTGCTACAAACCGCCATATACATAGAATAGATATAGGTGATTACTCGAGTGCTATAAATTGTATCTAGTGATTACTTAAGTGCCAGTCATGATAGAAAAAGAGTCATTCAAGTGTCAAGTTATTATTAAAAAGATCACTTAAGTGCCACTTGGTGTTAAAAGTGAATACTTAAGTGCTAGGGTTTTTTAGAATGTGATCAGTTAAGTGCCTTTTTTTGTACACATCGGCTACTACCAATGTGGCACCCCTCGAACGGCCCTCGAACCATTAGGGTCGCCACAGTTCGATTACCATTCGCTTGACCTGATAACATGTCACTCTAATACCATTTCAAGTGCAGCGGGTCCATACAACCTGGGGGTTTACATCTTTTATTATCGATCCCTTGCGCAGTTCATATGGCGGAAGCACATCCATCAACTCTCTTCCCTATATTCAGAAAATGATACACACCAACTAAACATTTATAGGTAAGTTAAAGCTGTACACTTTTATTTACTTAAACCAAATGGACATCATTCATTGGTACATCAAAATGCTATGGTTTTCTATACATAGCTATACTTCAAAAGATGACCGACATCTCCTCCAACAGTCGTATACTTAAAGTCCATCGATCAGTGTCGGCATCCAAAAGTTTCTTCCTTTGCTATCCTCGTCCTCACGATCATATCCAACCACTTGATCCATCTATTGGTAGTAGTGGCAGCAGAGGTATCCTATCTAGTTTGAAATGTTAATCCCCAAAAGGAGTGAGTACAACCACTCAGCAGTAAAAATCCATCAAACTACTCATTGCGTCAAACAGAACAATCAAGGCATCATAACAAAGCACATATCATTCATGCATATCAAGCGTACCTCACCTCGCAACCATACATATATCATCATGCCATCATCATCAAGTATTCATGCATACCCATACCATATGTGCATATACTACCATGCACTCATCATCAAGCATTCATGCATACTCATGCCATATGTGCATATATCACCATGCACTCATCATCAAGCATTCATGCATATAACTCATCGTCATCATGTCATACATATCTATGCCATAGGTGCACATACAACCATGCACTCATTGTCATCATGTCATACATATACCATGCCATAGGTGCACATACCACCATGCACTCATCATCAAGCATTCATGCATATATCACCATGCAATGTGCATATACCATCATGCACTCATTATCAAGCATTGATACATATCCATGCCATATGTACATATACCACTATGCAGTCATGCATATCTCACCATGTCATGGTGCATATACCACCATGATTCATATCATCCATGCTATCAAGCATACATCACAATGAGATCCATTCATGCCTTCATGATCGCATTTTCAATATCAAATAGCATTAATTTACTTTCAAAAGCTGATCATGCATCATGCCATATGCATACACCCATGCACATGATTCATTTTCAATTATTATCTTTCACAAGGATCTCATCAGTTTTTCTTTCCAGGGACCAATGTTTGCATCCCACAATTTATCACTCACACCCAATCCTGGCATCACGAGGAACCTCCGGCATTCAGCCATTTAAGGCCACCGGGCATCCGGCACACACCTCTGGGCATCTCGTATCCCAACTAGCATCACGAGGAATCCCCCTAGGCACAAACCTCCAGGGCTTCCGGAATTATGTACCGACATACACCAGGATGCCCCCCCTCTGGAATTACGTACCGTATACCATCGGGCATCTCGAAACTCCCGAGGACCCTCCGAAATTATGCAACTAGGTCACCGAGCATCCGGCATTTACACTCCCTAGCCAGGCATCCCGACACTCCCGGGGCATCGTCGGCTCACACCTTCGATGGTCTTCTCACTTATCTTAGTTCACATTTTCAATTATAGCTCAATTTCAACATGGCATATGATGTGATGGCAAACAAGATCATTTTCATCATTTGATTCTTATATGCATTTCTAATCATCATTATACATGCAGCAAGATACAAACACTTATGACAATACAATCCATGGGGTCCATACAACTTAGAATAATCCATACATCATGACTTTTTGAAATTTACCAAATTCCAGCTTACACAATTTCGGAAAACATATAAATTAAATATCCATATGATATTAAAAAATCATACAATCACAACATGTGATGGGCAAGACATAGAGGTAGCAACTCCATGAAGAACACATGCCCAAAAGAACTTCACACAAAAAGATATAGCTCACACATTATAGCTTGCAAAATTCGGATACAATCAGATTGCGCAGTTATTGAAATATTTCAATTAAAATACCCGAATGACCTCCAAAAATTATGAACTTTTACCAGGTGATATCCAAGACCCTAAGGTAGATTTTTCATGAAGACATCCAGGCCAGATTCATCCTAGATAATTAACTATGGACGGTCGAAGCCCCTGTTCCTAGTACCCAACACTCCAGGTTTAGCTGTCTCCGAAAAATCAAGGTTTCACCTACTTATCTTCCTTCATTTCCTCTGAATTTTTTATATGTTTTGACTTAAGAGGTCCACTACAACTTTCATTAAGAGATCTAGGTTAGTCATCATATAGTCCACGAAGTCTCAGGAGTCCAGTACAGTACTTCCAGATCTGCCGTCTTCAAAAGAAAATCGTTTCACTAGGCTACACTTGCTCGTTTTACCTAAAATTTTAGTATGTTAATATTGATTATGTTCTCTACAACTTTTTGAATAATTAGAAGTGAAATTACAACTAAAAAGTCACATGCAACACACGAAATCACCAAGAGGTCAACAAAACAGTTTCCAGATCTAATATTTTCGTAGAAAAAGGGTTTCAGCCCTCAATACTTGTCCATTTTGTCTCAAATTTTAGTATGTTATACTTCAAGATGTTCTATACAACTTTTATGAAGAGGTCAAAGTGAAATTATAAATAAAAAGTTACACACAACACACAAACTCGCGGACGGTCGGACTGGTCCTTCCGAAATCAGCAGGCATGACCAACGAATCTCTCTTAAAAGCTCTGAAATCTCATCCCATCTACCACAACCAAGACTTACCATCTACTTCACATACACACAGCAACGCAAATAGTAGGTTTTAGGACTTCACTTGCCTTAGATTCAAGTACAAATCAGCAACAAACAAAGGCAAAACGGCGACGGACGGGCGGACTTCTTCCTCGCGCGTCCTCCTCCTCCTCTCTCGGTTTCCCTCTCTCACTCGACAACTCTCTCTCTCTCTCTCTCACTCTCTCATAACTGGCCACTCCCTCTCTCTCTTTCTTTTTGGTTGTTTAAATACTTGCATGCTTCCCTTTTTGCATGGAGGGACACTTGTCCCCAATAAGGAGACAAGTGTCTCCCTTGCCGAAGACACTTGGAGGTGGCCATTTGGCTCCTCCCCCCCTTCCATGCATCGACTACCCCATGGGCTCCATGGGCTCCATGGGCTAGGCCTCTTGGCCCACTTTAGGCCCAACACACTTGGGCTTAAGGTCCAAACTTAAATGGCTCATATTTATTTTTGGTAATCCATCTTAATCTCACTTATACAAGGTACCAAATTACAAATTTAAATTGCCATAATACTTTGTAACATAGTTTAATAAAATCCAACTTATAAAATTCATGGCCAAAAACAAAATTTCCTCATAAAATAAAATCCTTGGTCTCACATGGACATAGGACGCGTTTCCAACAAAAATAATTATCCATTTATATAAATACCAAATCATTCTTATTCACTTGGCCATAAATCTTGAAATCATAAATCCATAAATTCCAATTTATAAAACACATGGCCAATGATAGGATTTTCTTTCCTATCAAATAATTATCCATTAAAAGCTTGGCCATAAATCTCATTGCAAATTATGGATCAAATGGCTACAATACATCTTGATGGTACTTCCATCACCTATTCATAGACCTTAATGTATCTGGAGGTTGCCATGAATTTTGGGATGTCACAACCAACCACCACCACCGCCCATCACTAGCCACCATCGACCTCCAGCCATCATCACCACCAGCCACACCAAGCATCCCAAGCATCCACTTGAGCCACCACCAGCCACCACTATACTGGTGGTATGTTGTTGCATAAGTTACAAGTGTAAGGTGTCTTACATCAGCTTGCACCAGCACTACCTAGTGCAAGCTATGCATATTGCACACTTACATCTTGCACCGGGTGCAACAAAAACCTCCAACCCAACCCACCACCACCAGGCTTCACCAGCCGCCACCACTAGCCACACGAGCACCCCAGTCACCACCACATATCCACCACCAGAAGTAGCAATAAGTAAAGGAAAAAAAATAAAAAAAAATGAAAAAGGCATGCCAAAAATGACAAGCAACAACCGTTCCGTTGATTTTGAACCTCTGTCTCACAAACTCAATGACAAATGAAGCCTCACAAATTCAACTAACTCAATGACAAACTATTATAATAATAAATAAAAAAAACCAACTCAATATGCACAATGCCTCATGTTCGTGCTCGTTTCGATGGACCTCGCACTTGATTCATAATCTTTGCACTTTTTCTAACTGGACGTGAGACTTCTTCTTCAACTGTCTTGGGATGCATTGAGTCTGATGGAGCTGCAATTGTCCTAGGCTGAACTGATTCATAATGAGCTATAACTGAAGTAGGCTGAACTGATTTGGATGGACCTGCAACTGGTTCTTCTTACTCTTCTTTCTTGTTGGCGCAGGCAATGTCTTCTTCTTTGTTGGTGTAGCCGTTGATTCTAGAGTTCGGCCTTGAGAGATAAGAACCTCTAAACTTCTCCCAAGCTTCAAAAAGAAAACTCAATTATTAACAAAAGTTTGCACTATAAATTAAATTAAATGCAGTCTATAAAACTTACATTAAGAATAATTGTTCCAGAACAGTCATCTGTATAAATGCCACAACCATATTGTTTTAGCCTCTTCCCAAGAGCCCCTCTTGTTCGAAGGGGAGCGTCACTTTCAAGCACTTGTGATTGGTTGCCTCTTCTTCTCGTATGTGATTTCTTCGGCTCTTGTGGCTGTTCAGCTACAGCAGGGGCTTCTTTGGCCAATTCTTCAATTAGGCGTCTTGTAGATGGCCTTCTTATAGGTGGCTCTTGATTTGGCTTTCTTCTGTTGTTTTTCTAGTTACACCTTCAGCTTCAGTGATACCTTCGGTTGGCTTTGGTGGTGGCCCTTGTGATGATCCTTCTAGTGGCATTTGTAATGACCTTAGTGATGGATCTTGTGGTGGCCCTTCAGTTGGGCCCTCTATTAGCAGCTGAGCTCTAGCTTGCCTTCTTCGAACCTGAGAAAAACACAAAGGACATCATAAATATAACATCAAACCACATTAGAATGTAAATGAAAAGTAAACTCAAATCATTTAACTGACCGGGTATTTCTTTTTCTCCGTTGCTGCTGAAGAACAGCCGACTTAACTAGCCCTTCAATTGCTTTAGCTAATCCTGTAGCTGGCTGTCTTCCACCTTCCCTTCTTTGAACAAGCCCTTCATTTTCAGGTATAGCAGGGCCTTCGGCCAATTCTTTATGTGTCACGGTGACCTGACAAAGACAAAAACATTACATACATGTCACTTATATTTATGTACATATTCATAACAAACCATAAAGCAACATAAACACAATTGTCATGACTTATTGGGTTTATTGTCGTCGACTGAAGAACAGTCGACTCACTTTGCCTTTTTGTTTCTCCTTCTCCAACTGTCCCTTCACTAGGCCCTTCGACTGGCCTTAATTGTTTTCGCTGCTTCTTTAATTGACAGCCTTTAATATTGTGCCATGCTATGTGGTAAAAAGAGCACTTTATCAGTACACATGTCCTATTCATCCTACGGTGACATGAGTCCTCTCCCTCCGTCATTTTTCTTTTTTTTCTTTGGTCTTCCCATTCTCTTCTTTAGTGGCAAAGGTTGAGGTGCTTCACGATCTGTTGGCTCCCAGAACTTGCTACTTCTAATTGGCTGTAACATGAATTGATACGTAGCAAGATATTTTGGTTTCTTGTACCAATCATCAAGGTAGTCTTCTGTGTTGTGGCTCTTCAATTGAATTGCACATATGACATGTGCACAAGGAATTCCACTGAGTTGCCATGCTCTACATGAACACTTCATCATACCTAAATGGACAACATACTTATCGGAACCCTTCATTATCTCATATCGTTCATCCTCATTCCAAATGGGATGACAATACCTACTTGCAGCCAAGTTGTCATCCAATTTCTTAGCAATCTTAGGACCATATTGCTTAGTCCACTTTGCAGTGTCATCTCTTTGTCTGTGCATTCGAGTCATAACCAAAACCCGTATGTCTTCAAGCATAGAGATAATTGGTTTATATCTGGTATCTATAACTCTCCCATTGAATGCTTTGCAGATGTTGTTATCAATGTTATTGCACTTGAATTTCTCACTGAAGAACGCCTTACACTAATGCTTCTAGGCTATTTGGAACAGTGCATCATAACAATCATTTGTCAATTGAAGCATCTCTTCTTTGGTTATCCTAAAGTCAGCCATATTCATGCTCTTTGATAGTTGCCAAAATTGCGACTGCAATTTGTCCCCTTTATAGGTCTTTGCCCAATTTGAGTATATGTGCTGCGCACACATTCAATGTTCGGCATAAGGCAACGACTCAACTATTGCTGGAACCAGTCCCTGCAATAATTCAAAATTTAAAAAATGTAAGCAAATGACATGTTGATATCAAAAAGCAAACAAGTGACCAAATTTTTTAAAAAGCAAACATTACCTTTTGTTGGTCGCTCATGAACGCCCACCCTGCTCCATTTGTTATCTCCAAATCAGTCATCAAATTTTTGAGGAACCAAGACCAATTTTCCTTGTTCTCTACCTTCACAATAGCCCAAGCCAGGGGAAACAATTGGTTGTTTGCATCTCTTCCAATTGCGGCCAGCAATTCTCCCTTGCGCAAGCCCTTCAAAAAACACCCGTCCAATCCTATAATTAGTCTAGAACCAGATAAAAATCCTCATTTGCATGCATCAAAGCAAATATAGAATTTATCGAACTTCGTTCCAATATCAGGAAGTGGTCTCTGCACGACCTCTATATACACTCTACTTCCAGGATTTTGCAGCCTACACTCCCAAGCATAGTCCCACAACTGTCCATATTCACCGCTGTACTGACCAATGAGTATCTTCACCACCTTTTGCTTCGATCTTTTACATTGATTCCTGGATATATTGATGCCTACCTGCTCCTTCACCAGCATCCTGAACTGAGTAGTATTCATCTGAGGCATCAGCTTAATCAATTCAAAGAAGTGCTTCGACAACCATGCATTTGTTACCCTTTTATTCTCAAAATTAATGGAACAAGTATGTTCCTCTTGGTAGGTTCTAATATGGAAAGATCCACTTCTCTTAACAAATGCACCATAGATCTTCCATGGACAATTTTGCTACGAACACCTAGCTCTTACAAAGGTCTTAGTGTTTCTAATGAAGTCAATGTTCCTTTGTGCAGCAATGGAGTTCTTCAGTATAGCTTCTCTTAATTGTTTCGCATCATGAAATTTCATGCCTATCGACAAAGTAGGAGAGGCAACGGATGGATCATAAGAAGGAAACTTACTTTTCCTTTTCCTTCTATGCATAGGTCTTTCATCTTCTTCAAGCTCATCCTGGGAAGTAGCATTCTCGATGCTTTATTCATAGTCAGTCTCCTCGCCAGCAGCACCAGCATCTGTAGGGCCTTCGGGTCTGTTTCGAACTTCATCGGCTACTTGCAAAGCTGCAAACTTATTTGTCAAAAAATCCCTTCGTTGTATTATTGACTGTACAAGCTCCTCATCGTCGTCATCACTTATGAAATTTTCAGTAGGCAACCCTCCATCATCATCATCAGTTGATTCATCTACTTCCCAATCTAATCTAGAGATTGTGACATCACCTATGTCATCATCACTTTGGTGAACTGCATTTGTGCTTCTCTCATGTCCATCATATCTATCCTGCCCTCCTTTGACCCTAACGTCAGTACTACCTTGAATACCATCTCCTTCTTGTCCTACTTCGGCGCTCTCTCCATCATCATCTTCATCCTCATTTTCAATATTGTACTCAACAAATATTTTTACCTCTTCACCATGAAGATAATGGTATTGAACATCCCTAAGACCATTATCATCTTCTAAGCATCTCAAACCATCTCTTAAGTATTTCCCAGGAATATAATACAACAGCTTCTGAACTTTACAAGGCAAATAAGTTTTTATATCCATAAGAAATCCTATATAAGATGCCTTCTTTATATCTGCAAAGATGGTGCCCTCATTTCCACTCTCATACTCCCACTCATCCTCCCCAATCACAAATTCCCCATCCTAGCAAACTATGACAACGACATAATCCTTGTTATGAGCCATTACTGCACCAAGAACAAGAAAAATAATCATTACTTTTTGGGACCACTAGACAATTGCACATGGGAGTCCCCCCACTCTCATGAACTTTAGTAAATAGAGGTCCCCACACTAACAATATGCTCTTATATGATAGCCAAAAAAGAGGTCGGCACTTTAATTATTTTCCTTCCATTCCCTTAAAATATTAACCAAAAGCAAAGGTTCCCGCAACAAGCACAGGTCCCTACAGCAATCACAGCCCAAGCAATTTTGTCTACTACACTAAACTTGTGATGTGAGAGAATGTACATCAACTTAAGCAAATTAAAGCATACTCTGACATCAACTTAATCAAATCACAGCCGCTGACTCATACAAATTCCTTTAGAAGTTTAAACTAAAATTATAACAACTAAACTTGGAAGCATTTTATGTCGCTAAAGCTAAAGAAAAACAATGAGAAAATGAAGCACAGACAGATCACTTCAAAGTCTTAGACTATCATAACCCATAACAAATTTGGACAAGCAGACAATACCTTTCTCAAAGAAGACTGATGCAAGCTGCAGCGTCAATTCCAGGAAATAGGAAATAGCTTCACCACAACATGCTTCTTTCAAGTTCTTATTCTTCCTACTTGAAACTTTTTCTTAGTTTGTAACTTTACCAATAAAATTCTAGCTATAATTGTTACGTTCTCATTCAGGATTTTGAATTGATAAACATACCCTATACAGCCTCACAAGCAGGGTGGTTCAAGGACATACCTTATACAGCCTCACAAGCAAGGTGGTTCAAAGACATACCCTATACAGCCTCACAAGTAGAGTGGTTGAAGGACTTAATTTTCTTCTCGGAGATGGATTAGTCACCTGCTTTATTAGGATGCTCTTAAGGAGATGCATAGCCAATGACTCAACAATCAAAGCATACTTTGACATTGGCTTGAAAGAAAAATTCACCAAAATAATGAGAAATCTAGTCTCTTTGTGTAATGTTTGCAAGTTTCAGTTGAAGTGTATCAACACAAATTCCATTAGAGCTGTAATAAAATAATCGAGCCCTAATTAAATAATCCAGCCCTAATTTCATCACAGGGGAGGGGGATAAGGGGCCGAACCTGGACGAGCGACAATGATGAGCAGTGACGATTGCCAACGATGGTAAGTGGTGAGCGGCAATGGTGACCAACAACGGCGACTGACAACGATGACCAATGACCAGCTCTGGGCATGAACGGCGACGAAGAGAAGAACTTGAGATCTACTGTGAACGCGGATGGGAAGGAACGGCGTTTAGGTCAGCACACAATGACCTAAATGACGTCGTTTAGGTCAGTGCACTCAATGTGGATGGACGACGTCATTTTTATCGTCCACGTCGGCTTTTTAAAAAAAATAAAAAAACATTTGCCACATTAGTAAAAGAAGTTGCCAGAAATCGCCGGAAAATGCCATGTATGCAATTTGGCCGGATTTTGGCCGAATTGGCACTCAAGTGATCCCTTTTGATCCGATTTTGGCACTTAAGTGTACATTTCGTAAGTTATGGCACTTAAGTTTCCCTTTGTGCAAAGTTGTGGCACTCCAGGGGTCCGCGCGTTTAATTCAGAGATTGTTGTGCTTGTGGCTTTCATAAGGTTTCTTCAATCCATCACCTGCCGAGCAAAAAATGGAGCTTGAACCTGAAGATCTAGGCGACATGTGCTTTGAATTGCTGGTCCGGCAGAAATTGATTGAAGTAACAAAATGGAAGTTGGATGGAACCCCCAAAACGTGTTGCATGTCGGGCGTCTTCCATGATTTCTTCTCTCCACAATCAGTGGGTTCAGGTCTTTATTACATTCATGATAATGAAAGCGAACCTCCTAAAGGTTACAATATTCGACGGCTCGTGGAGTATTTGGAAATTGAGAAGATTTCCAACAATTACGGCGATGAGAATCTACGGTCTTTTGTGGTTTTCAACAACAAACGCAGAGGTAAGGCCAACAGAGAAATTGGTACATTTTTGAAGGCCTTGGTCCATAAAAAGGGGTTTGCATTGCTAAAGGTCCTTGATCTAGAGCGGGTCTACAAACCTATGCTATCCAAGGTAGTGGGCAATTTGCTTCTTTTAAGGTTCCTAGGCTTGAGATCGACAGTACTAGATTCAATCCCATTGGCTGTCGGAGAGCTACCGTGCCTAGAAACTCTGGATCTGAAGCACACTAGTGTGACCACCCTACCCGACTCAATTTGGAAGGCGAAGAACCTCAGGCATCTGTACCTGAACGAGGTTCACATCGACGCATTCTTCCAGAAGCTGACTAAAGGGTCTCTAAGCAGTCTTCAGACACTGAGGGGGCTGCGTGTAGGTAATGAAAAGGTCGTGACCAGAGGTTTGGATAGACTGGTTAACCTCAGGAAGTTGGACTCACGTGTCATGAAAAGTCAGTGAAGGCTGCGTTGAATTGGGTTCGGCTACTACCTAATCTTCACTCTCTGAAGTTGAGGTCAATTGACGAATTTGGTAAGTCATGGAAGATTTGAGTTGGAGTCCCTGGAGAAACAGACGAATTTCTGCAACTTATACTTGCTCGGGAAACTAGTGAATCCAGTAAACCTGCGCAGGGTACTCCCATCGTGCCTCAGGAAACTTACACTGTCGATGTTGGCACTGGAGGAAGATCCCATGCTGGCGCTGGCCAAGTTGCCTGAGTTAAGCATCCTCAGACTCTTTGCTGATTCATATTTGGGAAGTAAAATGACTTGCGATGTTGGGGGATTTCCGAAACTCAGGGTGTTGAAGCTGTGGATGCTCGACAAACTGAGAAATTGGACAGTGAAGGATGGGACGATGCCCATCTTACAAGAAGTAGAAATTAGAGGGTGTGATCAATTGAGCATGATTGATGGAATCGAGCACTTGCAGAGCTTGAAGGAGCTTACCCTGACTAGTATGCCAGAGAGTTTCACAGAAAAAATCAGAGGAATAAAGAAAATTGTACATCAAAGTAAATTGTTGGAAGCTTTCTCGTCCAGGTAGGTCTTTGTTGCCCTCATGTTCAATTCCATCTGTATGTTACGCTTTGGAACTCAGATTCTTGTCACTGTTCTATCTGGTTAAACAGTTGAACCGCAATGAAAGTGTCATGGTGATTTGGCTATTGCTGCTTCTCTTATTTGTTAGTCCTAGCTTTCATCATGTATCCACAATCTTGTAGCTCAGTAGTTGATCTCTCTTGAGACTGAATTATATGATTTCGTCCAGAGTTTGCTCTGATCTATCTTATAAATTTAAGTCGTGCTCATGGCATTGAATTGTTTTTGCGAGTGTCACAGGTATTTTATGCTTGACCTTTGTAGGCAAATTAGGTGCACACTGAAGATGAAGATGATGATGAGGATGACAGCAAACTAGGTTGAAGAAGAAGAGGAAAGTGAAGAAGAAATGGAGATGGAGACAAAGATGACAACAAAATGTGTTGAGCAAAAGTGAACAGAACAAAGCCGAGTTTGTGGTTTGAATCTGTTCTATTGTTTTTAAAAGGCTTTTCCATGTAAAATTTGCATGTCTTACTTTTTTTTTCCTCATGTAAGTTTCGTGTTCCTAATGACAAGAGTGTGGATTGAGTGCCGAGTGACCTGAGCATGCCGTGGTGAGTTTGAGAGTGAATTCTATAGTGTGCTGAATTAAGAGTGTGTCAATGTACTTGAGATTATTATTGTAACAAAATTTGAGTTACAAATATACAAGAATCATCCCTTAAAATACTGAATCTTAGCATGACGGCAACTGTTTGAAATGTTATCATAATTGTTTACTATTCAAGCCATGACCCAAACTCAAGCGTGAAACATAAAGAAAAATGGAAGGCAGTCCACGGGGAGGAGAAAATAGGGCGGCGCTCTTTCCATTACTATTTTTGCTTTCACACTCTTTAATGAAGCGTCATTATCATATTACCCCTTTGTTTCCCAATTTTTTAGCATATTTTGATTCCCTCTCTTGTTTTTGTTCGGGTCTAATGTGCTGCATGATTACTTCCTTTTCTTCTCTTGTGCGTCCGACGTTCTGCCTTTTTCTTCTCTCCTTTCTCTCTCCCTTCTTGCAATTATAAATGTAGGGGAAAAGAAACAGAAAGAATAGGAGAATGAGCAAGGCAAAGCTCAAAGGGTCGTTAGATTTTAAGAAAAATAGCAGGAGTATTAATTACCGAATTGAAGCTGCGATAGTGGTTTGAGAACTCACACATCTGCCTTACACTCTCTAAGTCTCCATGGAGAAATAAAGATTTTAGCTAAAAGGGACTCTCTCTCTCTCTCTCTCATCCAATGGTCTCCAATAGACATCTATGATATAGCTAGTATGAGTACCTAGAGGGGGGTGAATAGGTATATAAAGGATTTTTCTCGATAATTGCACAATACTAGACAGTTGATAGATTTGAGACAAACAATAACCAAAGTAAGACTGAGAGAAGAGAAAATTGAACACGCGGTTTATAGTGGTTCGGCTTATTTCAAGCCTACGTCCACTCTTCTGCACTGACAGCCTATTGGCTGGATTCCACTATGAACAAAGAGATGTTACAGCGTTGTTCTCCCTTGATCTCTCGGTGTAGATGATCTACCACACTTGCTCAAGGTATCACTAAGTATAGACACTCTTTGTGTATACAATTTCGCTCAAAATGTATCGACTAATAATCAAGGTGCTTCAGACTCTGGAATTTCTCTATCGATCATGCACTAAAGCAACTAGAACGTTTTCCTTTTATACTCCTTTATGCCATCATACCCGTTGGCACTTACCAAAGGAATTCCTCCAATCTACCCGTTGGATGGAATCAATCAAGAAGATCATTCGAGCTATTAAAGGAACTTGACGATAGCCCATCAATCATGTTCGCCCATATAATCAGGATCTTGGTTTCCAAGAATAGAACATTCCAAGAATATTTCGTCGACCATCGGATCTTCAAACGATCTTGATAAAATAATCCGTTATATTTATCCAGCCAAGAGATCTTCTCCAGAGGATAGGACTAAATCCTCAACCAAATACTTTGGCTCTGGATTGCCTTCATCACTGGATTAGAAAAACTGTCAATGAGAATAGTCTTGAGTCTTGAGTCTTAAGTGCTGAGTCTGGTGATCTGAAAGTCTTCAGACTCTAAACAGAAGGTCTGTATTTATCCAGACTAGACTGATAGAAATGTTTTGTCAACTTCAAAATATTCTGGAAAGATTTCTCCAACAATCTAAGGGTCCGTTTGATAATGCCTCTATTCCGGAGAACAATTTATTTTCAGAAATAGTCTTTTATATTTCTATTTCCCGGAGTAATTTCTCAGTAAAAAGAACGTGTTTAGTAAGGACGTAATTGGTAACGATTTTTTTTCCAACAACAATTTTTTATCATAAATAATTTTTTTCTAATAATTTTTTCTAATTCTATTCAGGGAATAATTTCCAAGAAAAAGAATGTGCTTGGTAACTGTTCAAAATTTTTATTCCGAGATAGAAATGTGTTTGGTAGGATTTATAATTTTTTTTGTTTCTTTTAATTTTAATACTTTTATTATATTTTTCTTATTTTTCTATTTTTTCTTTTTATATTTCTTTTTCTTTTCTTCTTCCTCCTTGGCAGCTGCACATCGACGACGTGTTGGGCATGGTCGGCAAGCTCACTAGAGCCTTGCCAGGCCCAGGCAAGGTCCGATGAGCTCGCTAGAGGTTTGGCTGACTATGGTGAGGCCGAGCTCGCCCAGCTACCAGTGAGGCTCGGCCTCACCGAGCTACCGCTAGGCGACTCGGCCTCCATGGTAAGGCTTAGGCTGATGAGCCTCACCATGGCTTAGTGTCGACTTCGGCGAGGTTGCCAACCAAAAGGAAGAAGAAGAAGAAGAAAAGGAAAGAGAAAAAAGAGAAGAAAAGATATGAGAAAAGAAAAAAATTAGAGTTGATTCTAAGAATTGTTCTCGGAAATAAGAAGTAACTTTTTTCTTCTTCTTGGTTCTATTCTACATCTATTCTCGAAAACAAAAAATTTACCAAACCGATTTCCATTCTTTTTTTACTCCCGGGAACAAAATAACAGAATTAGTTGTTCTTGAGAGTATTACCAAATAGGCCATAACTATACAAAATTTTTATTCTCAAAATAGAAAAAGAATAGGGATGTGATTGGTAGGATTTATAAAAAAAAAAAATTGTAACGTAGAATTTCTTTTAATTTTTTACGATTTCTTTCTTTTCTTATTTGTCCCCACCGCCATTGCTCTCGTCAACTGGCGCTCCCTATCGCCCCCTGACGCTGGCCGACCGTCATCACCCACTGTCCGCTGCTACCATCATCGACCTCCGCCTATGCTGGCCTCAGCAGCGACAAGTGATGACTCGCAACGATTGGTAGCGGTGATTGGTGGTCGGAGGCAACAATTGCCTAGTGTCGGTGGCCAATGGCAATGGTCGTAGTGGTGATCGACGACTAGAGGTGGCAATCGACTAATGGCGGCAGTCAGGGTGGCGATTGGGTGACGGTGGCCAGCGGCAATCGACCGCGAGGGGTGGTGGTCGGCTGGCAATGGACGGCAACAAGGGCTAAGGAGGAAGAAAAGAAAAAAAAAACTTATTTTTAGAAATTGTTCCCGAAAACAAGAAATTACTTTTTTCTGCTTCTTATTTCTATTCCAAATCTATTCCTCGGAAACTTTTCTATTCCAGGGAATAGAAAAATTAATTGACATCACTAAACAAATTTCTTTTTTTATTTATTTATTCTGGAGAGGAAAAGGATAGGAACATTGCCAAATAGGCCCCTAAAGAGTAGCTGGGACCTGTATTGCCCTTTTTGGGCTTTTGAATAGTTGTGTTTTCTCCTGCTATTTTTCTTGCGATCTACAATCCTTTGAGCTTTGCCTTGCTCTCATTCTCCCACTCTTTCTCTTTCTTTTCCGCTATCTCCATAATTGCCTGAAAGAAGAGAGAACAAGGAGAAGAAAAAGGGAGAGGGTGCAACCTACAAGGAGAGAAGAGGAAGCAATCAAACGGAAAAGGGATTTGACCCAGAAGAAAGAGAGCAAGAATAAAAAACATGCTGAAAAATCCAACAGCAAAGGGTCATATGGTGAAGAGACTGTATTACGGATTATCGAAGAAAACGAGGGATGGAAATAAGCACGACCCGAAAAACATATATCTCATTCTCCCTATTAATGTTGATCAATATTGCAATCTTCTATTTTTTCTCGAACACAAAATTGCTATGACGATGCTAAGTAGTAGGATAGACATAGTGTCGATTGTTAGTGTATTACCATATGCAAATGAGGGAAATGCAAAATCCAAATCTAGCGAATGTGTTTGTATGGCAAAATTATAATGGTGGTTCAGCCTCTTAGGGCCTATTTGGTTACTGGCCAAATAGTGCTAATTTCTATCTTTTTGTTTCCAGGAGTAGATTTGAAAAAGAAATGTGTTTTGTAAAATTTTTATTTTTGAGAACAAATTTTTATTTTTTTGTTCCTGAAAGTAGATTTGGACTAAAATCAAGAATAATAAAAAAAAAAGTCGATTCTTGTTCTCGAGAACACTTCTAAAATCAAGCCCATATTTTCTCTTCTTTTTTTTTGTTCTTCTTCTTCTTCCTTTTTCTTCTTCTTCTTCTATTGCCACCGTCACGGTTGCTGTTCGCTGCCGTTTGTTGTCCGCCGCCCACTGTCGCCGGTCATCAACAAGAGAGTGGACGTAGGCTTGGTCCAAAGTCTGAAGCTCCTAGTTCTTTGATGTTTCAATTATTGAGCTTAAATTTGTACTCAAAAGAGATTAGATACTTGTGAGACATTGAGGAAGTGTAGCAGAGTCTCCACACTGTGGAATCAAGAACGTGAGACTATAAAATCTCTTTTGATTCTTAGTGGAATTCAACCAGTGGGCTGTCAATACAGGAGAGTGGACGTAGGCTTGGTCTAAGTCGAACCACTATAAACCTTGTGTTTTGATTCTCTATCCCTAAACTCTTTACTTTAAATCGTAGCACTATATAACTGTTTATAGTTGTTTACAACTTCAGTTTATTATTCTTAGAAGTTAATTTGTTTTGATAAGATTTGCAAAAACTTCTTTGATCACCTTTCACCCACCCCTCTAGGTGCTCGTATTAGCCCTTTCAATTGATATCAAAGCATGTGTACTCATTAAATTGAAATGTTTTTACTTATGAGTCAAAGATTTATGGTTAGTATGTTGGCTCCAGGTTTGGTTGAAGGCCAAAGCAACACCAAACCTTCTTACTTCGATGGAAATGAATACAGCATATGGAAAAACAAGATGAAGGCAATTCTAAGATCGAAAAATCCTTTGGAATGGGATATGGTAGAAAAAAGGAATCATTCCTAAAGCTATATTAGTTTCAAAGAAGGGAAAAGAAGTTGCAAAAGCTGGCGAGATCCAAAAAGAGATAACCAAGAGGCAAGCTCTTGATGCAAAAACGATTTACTCTTTATATTGTGCATTATCTCCCACTGAATTTAATAGAATATCTTCTTGTAAAACAGCCAAAGAAGTCTGGGATAGGCTGCACATTACCTATGAAGCAACTGACTGATTGAAAGAAATAAGGATCAATATTTTACTTGGACAATATGAATCCTTCAAGATGAAGCCAGGAGAATCTATCAATGATATGTTTAGCAGCTTCATTGAAATTGTAAATGGTCTAGAGTATCAGGGACAACCAATCTCAAGACCCATGAAGGTTAACAAATTGTTGCGTGAACTCTCCAAAGACTGGAATCACGTAAAAACTTCAATAAGGGAAACACAAAGGATCATGCCGCTCTCTGTAGACGAACTAGTTGGTACACTTCAGTCCTATGAAGTGGAACAAATCAATGATGAAGAAGATCCCAAAGGTAAGAAGTCTATTGCTTTAAAATCTAACGATGATTCTGATGTTACAGACTCTGAAGAAGATTTAGACGATGAAGAGCTAGCACTTATGATAAGAAGGTTCAGGAAATTGAACACAAATGGAAGAAAATTCAATTGGAAGAAACAAAGCACTCAAAGAGTTCAGAACAAATCAATTGAGGATGATGAATCCAATAAATAAGTGATTTGTTTTGAATGCAAGAAAAAAGGGACACATTAGACCCAACTATCATTTGTTGAAGAAAAAGAAAGGAAAAGCTGAGAAATACAGAAATGCTCTCAAAGCAGAAACGTTGAGTGATACAGAATGCAAAGAAAATGATGATGATTATGTCAATATTTGTTTAATGCAAAATCTGAATCAGACTCATTTTTGAGATAGATACAAACTCAGACTCAGATAGTGAAATTGAGGTAAGCAATTAAAAAATTCAAAATAGAGTCTCGAAATATATTGATGAACTTTGTCTTAGTCTCAAAACTTCTCTTAAGAGGATTTTCGAGCTAGAAATGGAGAATTCTACACTAAAGCAATAGGAAATCTCTTGGAAAGAAAAGTTTGATAATTTAGACACAAATTTTGTCATTTTGAAAGAAAATGCAGACTATCTTTCAAAAAAAAAAAACATGTTTGAAAAATGACATTTCAAATATTTCAAAAATGTTTTTAATAGGATCTGAGAAGTTAGAAAATATGCTTTCGATACAAATACCTCACTTTAACAAATCAGGGTTGGGAATGACTTCTGAAACCATTCCTCTAATTGATTTTCTGAAAGTAAAGGAAATAATCAAACAGAGACCTACAAAAGCCTTTTATAGAAATCATTTTCAAAAAGTCTTTGTAAAACCTGTTGGTCGAAGTGCTCTAAAATGTTCTAAGTGTCACAGCTCATAACACTTTGAGAAAGAATGTCCTATGATTTGGAGACCTATTAAGAAGGATTGGGCAAAGACTGTATATTACACTAACTCCATTGGATCCAAGAAAATGTGGGTACCAAAGAAAGCTTGAGTTTCTTTTTTAATTGCAGGTCACTATCAAGAAGAAAATTAAATGGTATTTGGATAGTGGATGTTCAAGACACATGACTATAGATTCAAGTTGCTTTACAAAGCTTGTTCAAACCAATGGAGGAAAAGTCTCTTTTGGTGGAAATAGCAAATGAATAATTATTGGATGCGGACCAGTAAAGATTGGAGGTCTCATAATCAATAATGTCTCCTTGGTGGAAGGACTAAATTACAATCTACTCAGCATAAGCCAACTGTGCGACAGTGGGTTCAAAATCAATTTTCAAGAAGGGACATGTTCAGGAACCAATAAAGACCACTCTCAATCTTTTACCGGGCGTAGACATGGGAATATTTATCTTCTGGATATAAAACCAGAAAGACCTCAATGCCTGATATCAATACAAGATGAAGCGAATCTTTGGCATCAAAAGCTCGGCCATATCAACATGAAGCAAATTGCCAAAATCTGTTCCAAGAAACTTGTTCGAGGACTACCCAACCTGAAATACCAAAAATCTAATTTATGCACACCATGTGTGTTGGGAACATAGGTTAGAAGTTCTTTTAAACCAATAAATCAAGTTTCCACTAATTGTGTGTTGCAGCTCCTTCATATGGATTTCTTTGGACCAACTAGAACTCAAAGCATTGGTGGAAAGAGATTTTGCCTAATAATAGTAGATGATTATTCGTGATTTACTTGGGTTTACTTTCTGGCAAATTAGTCTGAAATTTTTTCTCATTTTTTAAAGTTTGCTAAGAAAGTGCAGAATGAAAAAGGTTATGCTATTTCAAGAATATGGACAGACCATAGAGGTGAGTTTGAAAATCAAGACTTTGCCAAATTCTGTGATGAATCTGGTTTTCAGCACGTGTTCTCTTCTCCATATGCTCCTCAACAAAATGGAGTTGTGGAAAGGAAGAATAGATCTTTACAAGAAATGGCAAGAACTCTTTTAATTGAAAATAATATTTCTTCTCGTTTTTTGGCTGAAGTAGTTTCTACAGCATGTTATATTATTAACAGAGTATTCTTAAGGCATATTCTGGATAAAACTCCCCATGAGTTATTCAAAGGAAAGAAGCCAATTGTTTCTTATTTTCATGTGTTTGTTTTAAATGTTTTATCTTGAAAAATGTAAATGATCAAACTGGTAAGTTTGAAGAAAAATCAGACGAATGAATCTTCCTTAGATATTCAATCTCTAGCAAAGCCTATAGAATATTCAACAAGAAAACTCAGTCTGTGGAAGAATCAATGAATGTCAAATTTCAAAACTCTCTACAAAATCTATCGATTCAGACTCAAACTGAAGAATCTGAACCTGCTCCAAACTCTACAAAGTCTACCTCACCTGAAGCAGCTCAGACTCCATAAGAAAAACAACGAATGGATATTGAAGATTCAATCAAAGAAGAAGACCAACAATCTGTCAGACTGACCAGCGACTGAAAGCATCAGTCTAGGCATCCGAAATAACTCATTATTGATGATATTAATGAAGGATTCGTCCCAGATCCAAAAGGCAAGAAGAGTCTAGTGTTGTGGCACTTATTTTTGAAAGAGAACCTAAAAGCATACAAGAAGCTTTAACTAATGAAAGCTAGATTGAAGCAATGCAAGAAGAACTCAAACAGCTCAGCATTAACGATGTTTGGGAATCAAAAGGTAAGTCTATTATTAGAGCTAAATGGGTTTTCAGAAACAAGATGGACGAAAAAGGAAAAGTGATAAGGAACAAAGCAACACTCATGGCCAAAGGATATACGTAAGAAGAAAGGGATAGACTATGATGAGACATACGCTCATGTAGCAAAGTTAGAAACAATTAGATTATTACTTGCTTTTACTTATTATAAGAATTTCAGGCTATTCCAAATGGACGTCAAAAGTGCATTCCTAAATGGATTTATTCAAGAGAAGTCTATATGGAACAACCTCCCAGATTTGAAGACCCAAGGAAACCAGACTCTGTATTCAGACTAAAAAAGACTCCATATAGATTAAAGCAAGCACCTCGAGCTTGGTATGACAGGTTAAGTAAGTTTTTAATTCAAAATGGTTTTGTTTAAGGAAAAGTAGACACTACTTATTTATTAAAAAGAAAGGTAAAAACTTTTTACTTGTTCAAATTTATGTTGATGATATTATATTTGGTTCACCTAACGAAAACCTGTGCAAGAAGTTTTCTAAGTCTATGCAGGATGAATTCGAGATGAGCATGATGGGTGAACTATCCTTCTTTCTCGGACTACAAGTAAAACAATTGAAGAAATGAATTTTCATTTACCAAGAAAAATATGCTAAAAAACTTGTTAAAAAGTTCGGATTGGAGAATTGCAAAAAGATTGATATGCCAATGTCAAGTTCTTCGAAGCTGGACAGAGACGAAGGAGGAAAGAAAGTTGACCAGAAGTTATACAAGAGTATCATTGGTTCACTTCTTTATCTTACTACTTCTAGACCTGACATTTTGTTTAGTGTTTGCATTTGTGCTAGATTTCAATCTTATCCAAAAGAGTCTCATCTAAGCACCGCAAAACGTATCATCAAATACATTGTAACTACTTCAAGCTTAGGTATGTGGTATCCCAAAAAATGAGACTTTACTCTCCTTGGATATTCAGATGCAGATCTAACAGGTTGCAGAGTTAATAGGAATAGCACTTCCGACACTTGTCAATTGCTTAGTAACAGAACAGTATCTTGATTTTCAAGGTAGCAAAGTATTGTAGCTCTTTCAACAGCAGAAGCAGAGTATGTGGCTCTTGGAAGTTGTTGTTCTCAAATCTTATGGATAAAACAACAACTAAGAGACTTTGGAATCGAAGACTCATGCACCGAGATCAAATGTGACAACACCAACGCAATTAATCTCACAAAGAATCCAATTCTTCATTCAAGAGCAAAGCACATAGAGATTCGACACCATTTTATTAGAGATCATGTTCAAAATGGAGAAGTCTTGATCCAATTCATTGACTCAAAGAATCAGCCGGCGGACATATTCACAAAACCCCTAGAGAAAAACTTATTTGAGTCCATTCACTCCAAACTTAACATATTATCTTTAAAGTCTGAAAAAGCTCGGACTCAGGGTTAAAGTCTAAAGATGCTTAGACTCAAAAGACCAAGAGTTACGACTATAAATTATTTCGGTTCTAACAATTTAACTTTCGGGATAAAAACTCAAAAAGGTACGATTCCTTATTAATCGCCAATTGATTGATGTTATCTTTCCAAGTTCTTGAAGTTATAGCAATTATTCTTTTTCGAAAAGAAAGTTATCATTTTTTAAAAGACAATTATCTATTTTCAAAAAGATAGTTATTCATTTTTGAAAATTTATTTTTATTTTTCCTTTAATGGAAATCCGTATACCTCATTTTGACTGCTTTATATATTGTCTTCCTTTTTACTCTCAAACCCTAGAGCACAGAACTTCACTTTCTTACTTTCTCTCTAGTTTAATCCTTAAAGTTTTCATCTTTCTCGCGAATCGAGTTCGAAAATTCTCTCAAAGACTAGGACAATGTCTTCCCAAAGAAAACCCTTAAGGATAGCAAGTAGGGGACCACAACATATGCGTGAGGGTCCTAAGCACTTCAATCTGGCCGCGGAAGAAGACTCTTCAAGGCAACAGCAAAGTCAACACAACATTCTCAACCGCGCTATTCTTCTTAGGCTAGACCACAAGAGCCTCAACAACAACAGGCAGAGGAAGAAATTATTGAGGATGTTGAACCTGTAAGGACTCTTAAGCCTGCATTTACTTTCAAACTCTACACCACCTTGAAGGAAGGTGTTTTGCAATGACCTTTATTGATGAATTTTTTAGAGAAAAGGGGTATCGAAATGAAACTGATTTTCTGAAAATGATGGAACGTTTGGGAATTGCTCCTGCTTTTTCGGCAGAAAGGGCTTTTGTGAATTTCCAAAGTGATCCACGTTTTGGAGGAGTTAATCAACCTGAGGGTAAAGATGACGATGAAAAGATGTTCACTCATTTTAAGCCTAGGATGGGTGTTGCTGTGAATATTTGAGGAAGAAGAGCGGACATGTTTCGTTCTGAGGAATAAAAGCAAGTTTATGCTAAACTACTAAAGCGAGGGCTGATGAACCCAAGGAGTGTGGATTTTGACTTTCTCAATTCATTGAACGTAAAGTTACGGGAGAAATTTTCTTTACTTCAACTTGAATGATTCTGCTCTGAGACAACTGTAGCTCATTCGAAACTTGCCATATATTTCTATTCCAATCTAAGCTTTTTAGATGCGAATAGATTTTCTTTCAGTGTTAGAGACCAGCATTATGTGGTAGATATGGACACTCTAGCTGATGTGATTGGAGTGGAGAGAGGGATTTTCCAAACAATCAGCGTGTCTATTGGTCACGCCACTATAGAGCTTGTTTGAGATAGAATTGCAAAAGGCCGGATCTCATATTTGAGGATGAGTGCCTCTAATGGCTTGCTCCATAAGATTGTGATTAATTGTCTCAAACCCAAATTCACATCAAAGACTGATGTCTCCAATTCTGAAGTGAAGCTGATGTACGCCATCAACGTGGGTTACAAGTTCTCTCTGCCTCATACTATAATTTTTCACATGCATCGGTCAATGGTAAAAGACAAGGGACAACTTCCTTACTCTTCTCTTGTTACTCGTCTCTTCAGACATCTTAACATTGAGCCTCCCATAATTCTATGTGTTCGAACCAGTGATCCAATGATGGTAGGATTGAAGATGGTTTCAAAGATGCGTATGAAGGAGCTAAACAAGGCTTTAGAGAGATTTATGGAGAAGACACCTTTCAAGACTCGACAAGACCCTGTGGCTGCAAAAAGGAAAGGCAAGGAGCCCATGACAGCTCCATCTAAGAAGAGGAGATCACTCATCTTACAGGATGAAGAAGATAAGGATGACATCACTATCTTAGCTCTTGCCTTAAAGAACTTACAGCGTCTTGTTCTTAAGACAGAGACTCGAGAAAACCAAGATAAAAAGGAGACAAAGCAGAGGAGTGAAGAGAGGGAAATGATGAGGAAAGAAGAAGAAGAAGAAGAAGAAGGAAGAACGGAAGAAGAAGAGTGAAGAGGAGAACAAACAGAAAGAGAAAGTCATGATGATCCTCTAGCGGAGGAAGAATGACAAGATCATCATGATATCAAAGAAGAGCCAGAGCAAGAAGAGCACTTCTCTCCACCTGAAGGCACTGAAACAAGGGGAGCTACTAATAAAAGAGGTACTCATTCACTTGCTTTTACCAGTGATGATGTTAGTCATTCTCCTGCCGATCCAGAGGAAGTGTATGCCTCTCACTTTCCTAAAGGAGGTAATGAGGTTTCATCTCCAAGTCTAGATAGTCGTGCTGAAGTTCCATCATTCGGCAACACTCCACAAGCTGATCATGCTGAAGCAAGCACTCAAACTGACAACTCAGCAGACTTTAAAAGATTGCTTGAACTTCTTCTGGAAATCAAAGGTCGGATTTATGCCTTGGGATGTGAATTTTAGAGCATGCAGAATGCTCATCAAGCCACCTCAGTTTCTTTGCATGACCAAGTTCAAGCCATTAATCTTAAAGTTCAAGCTACCGCAAAGGGTGAGGATTTAGAGCCACTGAAGAAGGATCTGAAAATGCTGGAGGAGACTGTCAAGTCTATGGGAGATTTCTAGCTCGTTCGCATTCCCAAACAATCTTAATTTTATCCAATTCTCTTTATATTATCCACTTTTTGCTGTTGACAAAAAGGGGGAGAAGTCAGTGCATATTTGACTCTGATTTTGATTTGGCTTTGAATATTTTTATCTCATGTTTGGACTGTGATTGGTTTGGACTAGTTTAACCTTTTTAATGCATGTAGTATCTTAAGCTATGTTGATGATTTTGGTAAAAGTAGTTGATTTTACAGGAGTAACTTGTTTTCTGTGGATGCAGAATCGAAACAATCTTTATCATAATCTACTTATCTTTTATGAGATATCTTTGTTTGCTTAAGTGATGTCTTGCAAGTCAAAAGTATTCAAATCTGTAGGAAAATTTTGTCAACATCAGAAATGGGGAAATTGTTGGAGAAAACTTTCCTATTTGTTTTGAAGTTGACAAAACGTTTCCATTAGTCTAGTTTAAAGACTTGAAAACTCTATCGTCAAAGCCTAAAGACCTCCAGACTCAAGATTTAAAGTCTGCCCTCATTGACAGTTTCTAGACCAATGAAAAAAAGTATTATCCGTTGAAGAAGACTTATCCAGATGCGAGTATATCTTTAAAGATTTGATTCTTGCGGTTGAAGAAGATCACACGGCTGGAGATTGCACCTCGAGATCTATTATTCTTATTGAAGTTAATTCGAGTATTTTAGATCCGTTGATTGGCGAAGTATACTTGAAAGGTTCTACTTATGGAAACATAGATCCTGATTGTATGGGCAAGCATGATTGGTGGGCTATCATCATATTCCTTAAATAACTCAAGATCTCCCTAATTGATTCTGTCCAACGGGTTGATTGGAAGAACTTCTTTGGAAGGTGCCAATGGTTATGAAAGCATGGAGGAGTATATAAGGAAGACGCTCTAGTTATTCGAGTGTGTGAATGATAGAAAAATTCAAAAGTCTGAAACTCCTAGTTCTTTGCTATTTCAATTGTTGAGCTTAAATTTGTACTCAAAAGAGAGATTAGATACTTGTGAGATCTTGAGGAAATTAGCAGAGTCTCTACACTGTGGAATCAAAGATGTGAGACTGTAAAATCTCTTTTGATTCTTAGTGGAATTCAACCAGTGAGCTGTCAGTGCAGAAGAGTGGACATAGGCTTGGTCTAAGCCGAACCACTATAAACCTTGTGTTTTGATTTTCTATCCCTAAACTCTTTACTTTAAATCGCAGCTCTATATAATTGTTTATAGTTGTTCACAACTTTAGTTTATTATTCTTAGAAGTTAATTTGTTTTGATAAGATTTGCAAAAACTTCTTTGATCACCTTTCACCCCCCCTCTAGGTGCTCGTACTAACCCTTTCAATATATACATAGTAAACTATGTCATATATTATACAAGTTGCTCTTGGTATATAAAAACATATACACCACAACAAGTTCTCAAACAAGGGATGGGGGTCTAACAATCACAACTACTCATCATCACTAAATTCTTCCTGTTCCACCTCCTCGTCCTCAGAATCTCCCCTTCTTCCTTACTTCAGTTGGCACCTTCGGTTGAGTAAACCCGAGAGTCAGAATCACCTTCGAGTTTGGGATCCTTGGCATCCACTACTAATCCACTCTTAGGATTTGCTGTGTCCTTCCCAAGCGCAACCTCCAAAACATACCGAGGTACATCAGATTCCGGCATAGGACCCTCTCTTCGCCCGTCATGATAGTGACGATACCATGATTGGTACTTATGAGGCACCTTTTCGGGTTCACCCACGTCAACCCAGACAGTAGATTTCACCATCACATACTCCAATCCTTTAGAGTGGGGGTGTATCAAAATATGATAACCTACTTCTATGATTTCCTCCAGTATACTAAAATGCTCGGGAGGAGCTGGAGATGCTACCATCTACAAATTTGAAATGTTGTCCCACAATGGGAGTTCTACCCCCTAAGACCCGATTAGGAAGCCAGTATGCCCTAGGGGCTACCTAATCACAACATGAGTCAGAGGACTTACCTTGGCCTCAGTCTCTCCCTACAAGTCATTTCAATTCATAAATACTGATAGACATAACACCCAATCAAATTAGATCGAATCATCAATCAACTGACCAAGTTGATTACATGTCATCATGACCATCTCTTGGTCTGCCCATTTAATACTATCTACAAGTCCACTCATATTAGGATTGCTTGCTCTAAGCTGATAAATAGTGTACTGCTCTCAATCTAAGCTGACATATTGCCCGTAGGTTGATATAGCACACTAATAATGCTCTCTCTAAGCTGATCATATCACTCTCACTAAGTTGATTAGGTATATTGCTCTACTAAGCTGACATATCAGAGCCTATAAGTTGATATAGTATACTAGTATACCACTCGCAATCTAAACTGACATATCACCCGTAGGCTAATATAGTATACCATCCTAAATCATCAATTCAATTTACCATTTTTATCATACCCGATAAAAATACACGTGTGTGGGTACACGACCACTATTTTAAACAGTTCCAAAATAGATTTTTAGCGCTGTAAACCGACGCTCGGTAATTTTCCACTCAATTACCAAAATTATCCAATTTTTGAAATAAATACCCACCGACACCAATCACAACCAATTTTCACAATCAGGTACTCAATTAGATAAATAGAGAGCACCATTGTAATTAGCATGAAAGTTTGGTCATTGGCCATCCCGATTGAATTTCCAGAAAATAAGCAAATAATCAAATAATTACGGAAAATATTAAATAAATGCAATAAATCCAACTTAGGCCCATTATAAGCTAATTGGAAGCTGAGACGAACCTGGAGAATTTCCTAGACTCATTTAATAAATACTATAATGTGTCTACTCACTAATTGCACTAACTAACCATCTAACATGCATTGACAATTAATTAAATTCACTAATCTAATCTAATCTAACCACCTAATCCATCTTAGCCTAAACTAATCAACCCATAAGCGTGATTAACCTACTAAGCAAGGATTAGTGAGTTAAACTCACTTGTTTGGCGAGCCGGTCGGTGCAAATCGACAAGGACACAACGAGGGACGATTTTCTTCAAAATGGGTCTAACTTTCAGGGCCTAGAACCACCTCAAAACAGGCCACCAAGCTGCTAGAAAATCCACTAATTTGCTTCTACTCTTGGCTGCCAAAGAGAGAAACAGAGGCTGGTTCGATGAGGTAAGGGCAGCGGTGGACTGGTGGAGGCTTCGGCGGCTTAGAGGGACGGTGGCACCAGACCACGGCGATGGCAGGGGCTTTGACTAGGCTCGACCTGACCTGAAGGACAAAAGCACGAGTGGAGGTAGCAAGATGGGACGGTGTGAGGGCGAGTTGGCCAGACGCGGGTCGTCGCGGGCAGTCCTAGCTCCGGTGGTGGCTGCGGAGGCGTGAGGGGCTGCTCCGGTGGTCCCTTGGCTTGCTGGGGTTCAAAAATGGCAAGGAGGGAGGGGATTGAGGGTGGTGGATGGCAGCTTTGGGAGAGAAGAGAGAGATAAGGGAGCAAGGGCCCTACCATGGCTAAATCTTCTCCTCACTTGTCTCCTTGACCATCTTTAGCCACCAGCTCCTCCTTGGCCTCTATTAAGCCACCAATGCTCATCTTAAGACTCTTGAATTGGTCCAAAACCATAGGCATAGGAGGGGTTACGAATTTGCTAAGTTTTCCCTCTAACTGGACACTTGTTCTCACTTGATTCAATCCAATTTGGTCCTCAAAAATTCAATCGACGCCTCAATGATCAAATTAGAATTTTTTTCCTCACCCCTGGATCCCAATTGCTTCCTAATTTCGCAATAAAAAATGATCCCTGACTTTTTTTGGACAAAAACGACCTTAGGATGACTTTTTTCTCAAAAAGTCTCAGGTTGCAAAAAAATCTTCTAAGACTAAATCGACATTCCTAGAATTAATTGTGACACGACAGAACTTTCAATTTCTGAAATCAAACTCAAATTAGCGGTTAATTTCAATCTGGTGCATTTTTAGCGTGATCTAAACTACTAGGTAGCTTTTAGAAATTTTTAGTATAAATGACCCGCGGTCGATTTTCTTCAAGCCACATGCCACAATGAACCCACTCAACACATTGGCGACTCTCAGTTGTGGTGAAAATCTCGAGATTTCAAATACGGACACAAGGTACCAAAATGACAGAACAATTAAACTAGTGTCGATTGATGAGAATTTTGCAATTTAGTGGGATCACCCACGTTTAACCATTCATCTCAGTCAAACCGACCTATCTTTGATCGCTAATCGATTTTTATCTATGTCGTAATGACGTCGACATATGAGCACGATCAAGCAGCCAATTTATGGTCAAATCCTCAAGTCTATTTGCCTTAAAATCCTTAATGGCTTCTATAGATAGTCTAGTCATCTCACGAGTGATTAGCTCTAAAAATAGCACTTTAGGCGCGTCAATAAAATGCCCGATTTATTGAATTGAAAGTAGAAGTGAAAAATCCAAGATGTCACATTTTAGGTGGAGGTGGAGGTAATTATCATACACAACAAGCCAAGGTAGAGGAAATTTCCACGCTCATCATCTGAGGAGAGGAGGAGATGTGATACGGGCTCACTGATCACTTCCAAATAATTCAAGGCAATGTGATAACAAAGCTAATATTAAGATAGAAGAGATCAGTATGCATCTTTTGATGTTGCATGTAAATCTCTAAATGGAGTACAGCAGCACTTGAGTGACTAAATCGTCTTTGTAATTATTTTTGGAGGCTTAGACCCTATTTGTTTATTTTTATTTCTGTTCCCTGGAATAAAAATTTCTATTCTTTTATTCCAGGGAAAAAAAAAAAGAACAGAAACGCGTTTAGTAAAACTTTTGTTCCTGGGAACAGATTTGATACAAAAACAAGAAGTAGAAAAAAATTGTTTCTTGTTCTAGGAACAATTCCGGAAAACAATTTTTTTTTCTCTCATCTTTTTTCTTCTCTCTTCTTCTTCTTCTTCTTCTTCTTCTTCTTCTTCTTCTTCTTCTTCTTCTTCCTTTTGTCTGTCACCAGCCTTGCCCATGGACAGCGTTAGCAAGCGGCCAAACGAGGGTCAACGACCTCACCGGAGTGTCACTGACCCTCGAAGATGCCGAGCCACGGCGAGGTCAACCTCACCCAGATCTAGCAAAGCCGAGCTTGCCTAGCCACCGATGAGGCTGACCCACAACTAGGAGCTCGGCCTCGCCGGTGGCTAGGCGAGCTCGGCCTCGCTAGATTTGGGCGAGCTCGAGCTCGCCCAGCCCAGGTAAGGCTGAGCCTCGCCGACCGACACGAGGCTCGACCTCGCCAGGCCAAGGCGAGGCCGACCTCTCATCGGCCAACGCGAGGCTCGCTTGGCCATTGAGGCTACCAGCGAGCTCGCGCAGCCAGACGCTGCTATGGCTGGTGATTGGCCACAAAGAGAAAGAAGGGAAAAAAAAAAGAAGGAAAAATATGCTAAAAAAATATTGAAAAACTAAAAGAAACAACAAAATTATACAAGTTTACCAAACGCATTTATATTCTTGGAGTATAATTTTTTTACAGTTATCAAACGTGTTCTTATGCTCATAATTGTTCCCTGAAACAGAAACAAAAAAAAAAAACTATTTCTGTTTAAAAATTATTCCCCGGAACAAAAACGTTATCAAACGCGCCCTTAATCCCATATATAATGTGCATAAGTTTTTTCAATAGCTTTGGCTTTAGGTATATGTACTTTTGGTGTAGTCAAATCGGAACAATTTCGAATCTAATATGGGTTACTTGAAGAATGTGAGTATCTATACAATTGCTTTTAATTTCGCCCAAAGCGGAAGGGTTACATGCCCAATACAATTGCTTGTTCATGCCGTCATAAGTCTCGCTCGACAGCTTCAATTGTTAGAGAACCATCTCTCCTGATGTAAAGATAATATACAACTCATGGCTGCTTCTTGCTTAGAAGTTGCACTTTGCATGTGAAACAGACGCATGTAGAATCACTGCCAACTACATGAAGGCATGCTTTCAACATTTAAACACTCCCACTTATATGTGGTCCGAAGTTTAGCTTAAGATCAAAGCGTAATCTTATATATTAGAAGAGACAAATCGGAACCTTAAAAGATATGAACTAAGAGACTCCTCATAAGAAATCATGTGCAATTTATAGAATTAGTATAATTTATGCTAAAATTTTAAATATTTAGATGAATGTGCATTTCTTAATGTTTTAAGTACTTTAACATACATTACCATATTTCATTTTTAACAGAAGACATAAAAAAATCGCAATGAGAAAGCTAAAATCAATAACAAGCATCACATCTAAACTCTTGGCCTTCATTTTCGTACATATTAAGTTTTCAGGAATGGGATTCCTTTGACAGTTGAAATAATCATCTAAATAGACCACCCATTTCGACAATTGTCCTCTGTTTCTTCCAATTTGGAGTAGAATTTACCCAAAAGTAAAGGATTTATGTGACGCCCAAATTTTTCGTTTCGTTCTCGTTAGTTAGATTAAGCATATTAGAGACTAAGGTCGTTTTTTTAGGTTAAAAAAAATAAAAAGGAGAAGAGGGGGGGGGGGAGAAATAAAAATTAAGAGAAACATTCTGCCCTTCCCCCACGTGGTCACCAGGTGGAGTGCGAAAGAGGGGGGTGGCTGCATCCCTTCCTTTTGGACGACACCCACCGCTTTCTCCTTCTATTTCTCTTCATGCGCCCGAATTCCAAACCAATCCCTGCCCTCGTAGCCCAGTGCCTCTGACCAGTAGTGAGATCGCCACCGTTCAGTTCCGTTCGGAGCTCCCGCCGCCGGCCATGAAGCCCAACTCACCCAACGCTTCCTCTTCCTTCTGCCGGTGAAAAATCCAGGCAAGTAGGGCTGCTATTAAGGTCTTGAGTTCATGGATTAGCTTTGCCTAGCTGTGCATGTCGATTTCGGACTTGGTATTGCGATTTAGGTGCAGAAGTTGGGCGCTAAAGCTCTGTCCAGAGCTGGGTTGGGAACGCATGGGTTCACTACTGTCCGGATGCTGAGTGTAGAGTTGTCCTTGGGGTCTAGGGTGTTCGGATGAAGTCTTTGTAGCTCGGCATGTGTGATTTATGGACTGTGGTTGCTATTTAAGTCCAAGATTAGGTACCGGAATGCACGTTTTTGGACTAGGTAGGCCTTCAATGTAACCACTTAACTTCAGCGAGTCGTGGGTGTCGAGAATCGCTTAGTCGACCGCTCAAAGGCTTCCGTTTGGTTAGTTGGTTCCGTTAGATTTAATCTAGGTTTGTAGATTGCGAGTGCTTTGAGTTTTGCCTGCTGTTTTCCAGAACTGAGAACTCCTGACCTCTCTGGTTTGTCAATTTTGTGTGGCTCGTTGTGTTCAGATTTGGGTGGAACTTCTTTCACGAAAGTTGTTCATATATTTTTCGTGGATTTTTCTGAGGTTAAATAGTCAGCGTATGGACATAAGTTTCTATCGGGTATATGCTGCGTAGAACTACAGTAAGTGTGACTCTGTGACCTTGCGAATTTTCTATAGAAGTTCCTAGCTTGATTCTGGTCACGATTCCTTCATAAAAGTTGTAGCAGACATCTTCATGCATGACATATTAAAATTTCGTAGAAATTGGTGAAGTTTTAGGTACTGGAACATACTCTTAATTGTGCACGCTGATGCTGGAAAACAGTTCAGTTTGTGAGTCTTAGTTGTGCGATTTGCTGCTCCCTGTACAAAAATAATTAGGTTCAGCATCCTCCGTGAAAAAATGTTTGTTAATGTCTTATTTATAATATACTAAAATTTTAGGATCTTTCAAGCCCATTTCATATGGTTTTCAAATTAATTCCCGAAACTATGCATTCTAGTTGAGGTTGCCCTTATTCCGAGTTTGTTGGAATTCATGAGGAAGGTGATCGAATCCCAGGTTATGGTCTTCTAATGGTTTTGCATATGAAATATCATCTGATGTTGTGATTTTGATCTCAATAAGACATTGGTTACTTAAGAATTTAATGAGATAGCTTGTGATACCCAAGTTTGTTTAAGTCTAGGACTCATACTCGACTTTAGGAAAGCGAGAGCTGTTTTGTGCATTGGAGTTATTGGTGCTGTAACAAGGCGAAACTATGAATATGTGATTGGCTAATGAGTCAATGTGAGACCTCGGGTGTCGGGATGCCTGGAGAGGGATGAAAAGAAGTAATGGTGTTCTCTCCAGAGGTCTAAGAAAGGTTGAACAACTTCTCAGGGGACCTCGTGATGCCAGGTTGGGTGCGAGGGGTTTAGGGCGGAGTGTCATCTCCCCCTAGGTGATTGTGGACCTCGTGATGCCAGGTTGGGTGCGAGGGGGTTCAAGGTGGAGTGTTGTCTCCCCCTGGATGATTGTTGCAGCTAGACTCTTATAGATTTTGCAAATTGATAATTTGTTTACCTATTTGTCTTGCTATTGGCCAACTCCAAGTTAGGACTAACCGCCCACTTGCTAAGTTTTTAATTTAAAAACTCACACTTGTTTATTGTGTCTTTTCTTCAGATTAGAAGGTGACCAAGGAGTGCTCGACATGTGGTAGAGTTTTTTTTCTTTGTTGTTTTGACATATTGTACATACTCGACAGGATGCGGGATATTTAGTGTTTATAGAAATCCCCCTGCTTAGCCTCATCTCCCGATGTGTATGGAAACAAAGTTTTTTTTTTTTTTGTAAATATAGTCGAGTGCAGTTCAGTTCAAATTCTTATGACTCAACTTAGAATGAAGCAAGTCATGTAATATGGTTTGAGATCAAGGTGTCACATTGAGTGGTATCAAAGCCAGGTTTCGATCCTGGGTCTTGTGGGTTATGGGCCCACCATGCTTCCACTATGTGGTCACCAGGTGTATTTGAGGAGAGAAGTGGCTGCGTCGAGGGCACATTTCCTAAAGTTCAAGCAAGTTATGCACTACAATTTGAGATCTTGGGGGGTGGCTGCCACCCTTCCTTTTAGACGACACCCACCGCTTTCTCCTTCTATTTCTCATTTGTGTTTTCTCTACCGAGACACACCGCCTTCCTTTCCTGCCACTTCCGTTCATCTCCACCGAGCCCAACCCCATCTCGGCCTCTCACGATAGGTGCCTCCGTCCAGCAGTGAAATCGTCATTGCCCCATCCCATTCGAAGCTCCCGCCGCCAGTCACGAAAATCCAACTTGCCCGATGCCTCCTCCCACTTCCATCGGCGAAGGATCCAGGCAAGTGGAGTTGTCCTTGTGGTTTGAGTTCATGAATCTGCCCTGCCTAGCTCTGCATGTTGATTTAGGGCTTGGTTGTGGTAGTGAGGGCGCAAGAGACAGGTGATAAAGCGCTGTCCGTAGCTGGGGTTGAGGGTAGGTGCAACGGATTACTGTCCTTTGTGATTGTGGTGCTACTTTGGAGTCTTTAGTTCATGGGTAAACTTTAGGAAGCTTTGCATATACAATTCGTGAGTTGAAGTGGTTGTTGGAGCTAGGATTGATGGCTAAAAACGCTAGTTCTTAGATAGACTAGGTTCTGGTTTTTGTGGCCCCGCCGGTGAGTCGTAGGTACCACGTCCTATCCAATCGACAATCCACCAATCCATGTTTTTGTCTCTCTATCCCATATTCTCTCTTTTCCTCCCTCGACTTGAATGAAATAGAGCTTTGATGTCACTGTCTTGAGCATACATGGGTTAGCCGAGAATCTGAATAAGAGTTTGAGGAATTATATGGGAGAGGAGGCTGTGAACAAGAAGAGGGGGTGTGCGAGAGAGAGACAGAGAGAGGGAGAGTCTATGAGAGATGCGGACTAAACAAGTTGAGGACAATTATGGACTTGATGGTTCTATTTCGAGCTCATTTGGGCTGGTCGCAGGGTTGAACGGGTGTTCAGTGACTTGCACGCAAGGCTTGTGGATAGTATGGTATAGGTCGGGGCAAAAAAAGGAGGTTGTGGTCCCTCATCGTGGAGTAGGAAATACTAATGAGTTACGAAATGGGCTTGCGCGTTAACTTAGGAAGATCGAGAGTTTAAATGTGGCTTTAGATGAATTTTTGAAGTTGTTAATGGTGAATCGCTGGTGGTTAGCGCCTGTTTAGGTGCTATACATGTATAGTTGAGTCTAAAAAGAGGATTCGTGAGAGAATTAAATAGCTAGGAACCATTGAGTGCAAATGATAGAATTCATAGTTGATCTGTTCAGTAAGAAAAACCAGCTGAGGGTGCTGGTTTACCGATTTTCTATCATCAAACGCATTAAAAATTTGATAGATTTATCTTCTGAAGAATTGTGCATTAATTTCTGATCTCTAACATATATTTAATTGGGATTTTTCTGAGTTGAATTGATCCTCACGAAGGCTTGAATTTATGCTGTTTGTAAGCTGTCCAGAATAGTTAAATCACGACCTCAGTGTGCATCTGAATCTTTATAAAATTTTCGAGTTAGGATAATGACTTTATTTCTTCATGAAAGTAGTAGGAGACATGTGGATGCAGAACATATCAAAATTTGAGAACAAACCGACAAGGTTTGGCTGGTAAAACAATTTTTCTTTTGTAGGTACTAAACCTGGAATCTGCTGCAGAATTTTAGAAAGAAAACAGAAATTACTGCTCTTAATACGTTGAGATATAGACTTAGGTTTCTTCACATAAAATGTTAATCTAGGTCCCTTCTATAACATACTGAAATTTCATAATATTCTGATAAGGATTGATGTATTTTCTGTGTTTGTGAACAAAACTGCTCCTTTTAGTTCATAGACTGCTTGATCCGAGAATATGTATTAGTTGTTGTCTCTTGTACTTGATTCTTAATTTGCTGAGGTTGTTGGTGCTAGAACAAGTGAATTGTGAATGTGTGAAGTTGGCTAAGAGCCAATGCGAGACCCTGGGTGTCGGGATGCCTAGAGAGGGATGACGAGGAGTAGTGGTATTCTCTCCAGCGGTCTGAGAATGGTTGAATAACTTCTCAAGGGATCTTGTGATGCCAAGTTGGGTGCGAGGGGGACAGGATGGAGTGTCATCTCCCCCTAGGTGATCGTGGACCTCGTGATGCCAAGTTGGGTGCGAGGGGTTCAGGGCGGAGTGTCGTCTCCCCTTGGGTGATTGTTGCAGCTAAATTTCTGTGGATTCAGCAAATTGATGAATTGTTTACCTATTTGTCTTGTTATTGGCCAACTCCAAATTAGGACTAACCGCCCACTTGCTGAGTTTTTATTTAAAAAAATCATACTTATTTATTGTGTCTTTTCTTCAGATTAGAAAGTGACCGAGGAGCGCTCAACGCGTGGGAGAGTTTTGTTTTTTTTGTCGTTCTATGTATATACTCGATAGGAGGCGGGATATTTAGTGTTTGTGGCTCCTAGTGTTTTTGTAGAAATCCCCCTCCTTAGCCTCATCTCCTGATGTATACGGAAACAAAGTTTTTGATAAATATAGTCGAGTGCAGTTTAGTTTCTTATAATTTAGCTTGACTGTAATTTATTTTATAATTCCTAAAATTCAAGCAAGTCATGTGAAACAATTTGAGATCTCGGGTGCCACATTTAGTGGTATCAAAGCTATGGTCTATTTGGAGTCATAAGGTGTCTCAGTTGGAAATGAGGATATAATGATGCACGCCATAGGATACTAACCAAGAGTAGTTGACTAATTTTGAATAACGGGTGATTGATGTTCACTCGTAAATCTCTGGTAGTTATTGCGAGTTACCTTTGTGTACCAGTAACATTTTATGTTACTTATGTGACCTCAGTAACATGTGAACGTTACTTTTCTTTCTTAACTAATTAGTGACACTGAGTTGCTAATTGTTCCTAAAGCAAAATTTTCTGAGCCATCTAAATATGTCCATAGATTGATAGAGGATTGAGAGGAAAGGTTAAGAGATTCCGGAAAGGCCTGAGGACGGATATTAGGGGGACAATATCTGGAAATGGACTTGGTAGTGATAGCTATGTATGACGTCATCATGGGAATGGACTAGCTCTGTAAGCAATGGACTAGGATGGATGACCTCCTGGAATAATGACTACCCATGCATCAAGGATAAAACCGTGAGGTTTAGTATGGGGTAGGCCAAAGAGAATAATATCTCTATAAGTTAGTCCCTTTTGAAACAAGACTCTCTAGTAGATGTGTAGTTTAGGTTCGAACTAGGCGAAAGCTGGTGTAACTATAACGACCCGGTCCGATGAGGGCGGGGAGTGGACGCCAAGGTCAGAGGACCTGAGCAAGGAGCGAGCAGGCTTCTAGGATGCAAAAAGGGGTAGGAATGAACCGAACTATGAACTGAACTGGGAGAGCAGTGTTTCTAGGATAATTTTATTAGAGTGGCGCCGCGGAAGCATGGTTAAGCTTGTAGAACTCCTATTTGTGAAAAAGAAGGACGGGTCAATGTGTTTGTGCATTGACTATAGGTAATTAAATTAGGTGACCATTAAAAATAAGTATCCATTGCCTAGAATTAATGACCTATTCGACCAACTGCAAAGAAGTTTGGTCTTTCTTAAAATTGACTTGAGGTGGGGATACCATCAGTTAAGGATTAAGAAGGAAGACATCCCTAAGACTGCATTTAGGACTCACTATGGACACTACGAGTTCCTAGTTATGCCATTTGGATTGACGAATGCCTTAGCTACATTAATGGATTTAATGAATAGGATATTTAAGCCTTTTTTGGATCAAATTGTGATTGTCTTCATTTTATGATATCCTGATATATTCTAAAGGACCCGAAGAACATGCGCAGCATAGTGCTGCAAACAAAGCTTAAGAAGTGAATTATGAAGAGCGAGTTATGAATTTGAGAATTAAGTTATGATCATTTGAGCTAGGTAGTGACTTCCTATTAGAGGATCTCATTGGAAGTCTTGATGCATTACATGGAGGCATTTAATTTGTATAGATTGATCTTGGAGGTCATGAATTTGAGTGGTCATATGAGACATGAGATTATTTGTGATTTATATGTCGGAATAATAGGTTTAATCGATGGTGGTCAACTTTTAATTTTGGTGATGATCTCAGTTTGAAAAGGTTCTGTGGAATTAGTGGATATGATCAATTGTGGTTATACCCTTTCTAAGGTGAAATGGTGAAAGTTCAAGTTGCGATTTTGATAGGTGATTAGTCCAAGTGATGATCCTTTAGGATGAGACATGAGGATTTACCCATCAAATCTTGTTTGATTAAGCCAATTTCACAGTGACTCCAGATCAGTTCATATCCACTTCCCCCTTTGGAAACCCTCTTAACCTTGGATTAAACAATAAAGGGTGATTTGCATATCATGTCGTAATGATAAAAATTAACATATTTTACATCGAAATTTCCTACCTAAAAATTTACTAGAGGAAGTGACAGATTGTGCACGTCACGTTATAGGTTAAGGTAAAATACTCCCCACAAATCAATTTTTTGTATTTGTTTAGAATTTTGCAATTCACATGATATGTAATTTGAAAATAATATAAGTTTGTAAGAGATCACATTGAATAGAAAGCTTGAATTTACAAGCTAGGATCACAGAATAAAAGAAAAAAAAAAAACATGGGTCCATCGTGCAAAATTTTTTGTTCTCACCCCGTCAACACGTTGGTGGAATTTTCAGAAAAAGGTACTTTATTAAAAGGTTATGCTATATGGTCCACCTTTGGGAGACCCCCATAGCATGAGACCACCTTCACGGAATTTCATACGAAATTATTGGTCATTGCTTTTGTATGTAAATGCTGATGGTACCATTTTATTTTATTATACTCGGCAAAGACAAACTCAAATATCTTCCTATATCTACCTTGGAAGTCGAGCAATTAATATTAATCAAACTCTCTTCTTTATCAAGAATCCTACTTTTACCTTATTCTCTCTTTCGTTTCTAGTTGAAATTACCGGCAAATTGAATAATTAGTGCCTACTAATGGGAGAACAGCAGCAACTTGAACAATATCAAATATAGTACAACAAAATAAATATCAAGCACACAAATACAAAGCAATTTTTTACATGGAAAATCTTCTCGATGTGAGGAGATAAAAAAATCACGGGACCGGAGTCCATCCAAAAATCTTCACTATCAACAAAATCAGGTCAACAAAGTTCTTCTCTAGTAAATACTAGAGGTACATAACAGCAAAGATTTCAAGAATAGCATTATTGACAATACACATAAATTTTACAGAAATCAATGATAAATCTAATCAAAAACACAAGTTTTGATCAATCCATGAAAAAGGTGTAGAGAGCTTCAAATGAAAATCAAACCATCCAAATTCGATAAGAGTGTGCCACGAACATGTTGACGAAATTTCAACTCAATCAAACCACGAATTGACCTCCAATGCTAGCCTAATGCAAATCAGATTGATTCCCAAACCCCAAATTTCTACTCTCTCTTTTTTTTCTCTTGTTATATCATCTCTACTAACTTCTTTACAGTTACCACTTAAAACATAGTGATAAATCATACTTCTCAATATAACTTATCATATGGGCTCAAGCCCTTTAAGGTTTACTATTGATTAAACTCCCCCCACATGGGAGTGAACCCAATAACAAATGTCCTCCTCATGACGATGTGGAGAGATTTATCATCCTTACCATCAATCGGCAATATTCAAGCTTCTTCTTTAATAGAGTCTTTGTCATTATATTAGAACCATTATGGGTCAGATGAATTTTCTCAAGTTTCAACAGCTTCTCATCCAGAACATATCTTATCCAATGATACTTAACATCAATGTGTTTTGATCTAGAATGAAAAGATGAATTTTTACCAAAATGAATCACGCTTTGATTATCACAAAATAATGCATACCTATTTTGCTTGAACCCGAGTTTTTCCAAAAATTTCTTCAGCCATAGCATCTCTTTATTAGTTTCAATTACCACAGTAAATTCAACTTTTATTGTAGAAAGTGTAATACACTTTAGCAATCTTGACTTCATAACACAGCCCCAGTGACAAACGAAATCAAATAATTAGAAGTAAATTTACAAGTATCAATATCTCGTACAAGTCGAAATCCATGTATCCAACTAACTCAAGTTTCCAGTCCTGAAATTGAGTTTCAAACTAGAAGTTCCTCAAAGATATCTCATGATCCACTTTATTGCATTCCAGTGTTCTTTACCTAGATTTGACAAATAATGACTAACAATGCCAATAGCACGTGCTAAGTCTGGATGTGTACAGTACCATTGCATTCATCAAGCTTCCTATAGCTAAAGCATATGGAACACTTTCCATGTCTTTCTTCTCTTTATCAGTCATAGGACTTTGCTTTGCATTTAATTTAAAGTGGGCAACAAGAGGAGTACTAACCACTTTAGCTTTGTCCATATAATTTTTTTTGAAGAATCTTCTCGATGTACTTCTCTTGCGACAAAAACAACTTCTTAGCATCTCCGTCTTGAATAATTTTAGTGCCAAAAATTTGCTTCGTTGCGCCCAAGTCTTTCGTGGCAAAAGACTTGCTCAATTGTTTCTTCAACAACTCAATTCGTGAAGCATTCTTGCCAATAATTAGTATATCATCAACATATAGTAAAAGAATAATAAAGTCATCATCAGAAAATTTCTAGACAAACACACAATTATCCAACAAAGTCTTCTTGTAGCCTTATTTGTCATAGCTGACATAAACTTTTTGTACCACTTTCTCAATGCTTGCTTTAGGCCATAAAGATTTTTCTTTATCTTGCACACATAGTCCTCTTTTCCTTTCAAAGTTTGATTGTTCCTTATAAATCTCTTTCTCCAAATCATCATGTAGGAAGGTTGTCTTGACATCCATCTGCTCAATCTCCAAATCTAGGCTAGCTGCAAAACCTAGTACCATACAGATAGAAGACATTTTCACTATTGGAGAAAATATATCATTAAAATCAATACCCTTTCTCCGACCAAATTCCTTAACAAGCAATCTACTTTTGTATCATGGTTGTGAAGTCTGTTTATCTTATTTCAATATTTACACTCACTTACTCTTTAAAGCTCTTTTGCTTTTAAGCAATTTCACCAATTTAAAAGTATGATTATCATAAAGTGACTGCATTTCATTCGGCATAGTATCAAGCCATTTGCTTTTGCACTCATCTTCTATTGCTTCTGCATAATACTCCGGTTCATCTACATTAGTCAATAATACATACTTATCTTTAAAATAAATGGTGGAAGTTTGAGACTGGATCTTCAGACTAGAACATTCAATGGAGCATCAAATGGAGCTTTTGGTTTAGGAATCTGTTTCCACATGTTTAGGGACATGTTCATTATCTTGAGCATTTATTTCCTGTTGCTCCTTATTAACCTATGTAGGAATATATGTGAGAGGAACTAATTCAAGTCAACCAAATCATTGTTAACTTGTGGCATTGAAATCATTTATGATCTCTCAATATCCTACATTGTTTGATCTTCCGTAAACACAACATTTCTGCTCATGTTTAGAGACATGTTCATTATCTTGAGCATTCATTTCCCGATGTTCTTTATTAACCTGTGTAGGAATATGTTTGAGAGAAACTGATCCAAGTCAACCAAATCATTACTGACCTGTGGCGTTGAAATCATTTCTGATTTCTCAATATCATATATTGTTTGATCTTCCATAAACATAACATTTATGCTTTTTACAATTTTTTTTCTCAACTGGATCCTAGAACTTGTAGCTAAACACATCATGTCCATAGCTAATAAGTATGCATTGTCGTGTTTTCACATCAAGTTTAAACCTTTAATCTTTGGGGATATGCACGAATGTCCTACACCCAAAGACACACAAATAATCATAAGAAATATCTTTATTTGTCTAAATTCTATTAGGAACATCAAATTCTAGAGGAATACACGGAGTAAGATTTAATGCGTGTGTAATAGTACTTAAAGTCTCATCCCAAAAGGATCCAGATAGCTTTGACTGTGAAAATAAATATATTACCATTTCAACTAGTGTTCTATTCATTCTCTTAGCTAAGCCATTTAACTAACGCGTCTTGGGAAGTGCCTTTTGATGTCGAATACCCTACTATTTGCAACATTCATCAAAAAGTCCAATATACTCATTTCTGATTTCTCAATATCCTATATTGTTTGATCTCCCATAAACATAACATTTATGCTTTTTACAATTTTTTTTCTCAACTGGATCCTAGAACTTGTAGCTAAACACATCATGTCCATAGCTAATAAGTATGCATTGTTGCGTTTTCACATCAAGTTTAAACCTTTAATCTTTGGGGATATGCACGAATGTCCTACACCCAAAGACACAAATAATCATAAGAAACATCTTTATTTGTCTAAATTCTATTAGGAACATCAACTTCTAGAGGAATACACGGAGTAAGATTTAATGCGTGTGCAATAGTACTTAAAGTCTCATCCCAGATAGCTTTGACTGTGAAAGTAAATATATTACCAAAAGGATCCTGATTTCTCAATATCCTATATTGTTTGATCTCCCATAAACATAACATTTAGCTTTGACTGTGAAAGTAAATATATTACCATTTCAACTAGTGTTTTATTCATTCTCTTAGCTAAGCCATTTAACTAACACGTCTTGGGAAGTGCCTTTTGATGTCGAATACCCTGCTATTTGTAGCATTCATCAAAAAGTCCAATATACTCTCCCTCTTATCAATTCTAATGCATTTCAATTTTTTTTGGTTTGTTCCTCAACTGAAGCCTAAAACTACTTAAAAGCATTTAATAATTGATCTTTAGTTTTCAAGGCATAAAACCATATTTTCCTTGAATATCATATATGAAAGTAACAAAATAAAAAGAGCCATCAAGCAATTTTGTTTTTATAGGACCATAAACATCAAAACACACTAAATCAAGTGTAGCTCACTTTCTTGAAGGAGAGAAGTTTTTAAATGCAACTCTATTTTGTTTTCTTGCTAAATAGTGAGCACACTTCTTCAATGCTAAACTTTTCATACATGAAAGAAGCTTCTTCTTCTTCTTTTTTTGCCAATATTGACAAATCCTTCTCACTGATGTGACTAAGTCTCTTGTGTCATAACTTAGCTTTCTCTTCGCTGTCTACTGCATTAATTTTGTTTATGGACAACTTCGCTTGCATAATAAACAATGAATAATATTTTTCACCTCTAACCACGACTAGAAAACCTTTGATAAACTTCCATCAACCATCACTAAAGGTGCTGCAATACCCCTCATTATCCAGCTTATCTGTGAAAATCAAATTCAAACAAATATCATGCGTATGCTTAACATTATTCAATGCTAACCCCATGCCATTACTGGTCTCTAGGAATATATTATCAATGCCTATAATTTATGCTAGCTCATTGTTTCCCATCTTCACAAATCCAAAGTCACTTCACTTTAATATAAGATTCACCACATCACCATCAAAGATAATGAGAAAGCCTTTTTTAAATGCAGCAACATGATTGTTATCACCGTCGTTACTTGTTTCTCCTTTTTGAATTGATGGCAAAACCTCTTAATATGTCCCTTGTTATAGTAATAATGGCACTCAATATTAGCAAATTTATTTTACAAAAAAAAATATTAGCAAATTTATTGTATTTGCCTTTACTTTTTATCTCTATTTTTTGGACCTCAAAACTCACTTCTTCCATTTTTCTCAACAACCAATGCATTGGAATGTGAAGATGATGATCCCTATGTCTTTCTTCTCATCTCTTCATATAAAACATTACTCTTGGCCGAATCCATAGTAATTGTACAATCCGAGATAGAATTAGATAAAGACGTCCGAAACATCTTCCATGAGTTTGGCAAAGTATCAAGCAACCATAGTGCTTGTATCTTATCATCAAACTTGATTCCATCACATCTAATTGATTGATAATTCCTTGAAGAGAATTTAAATGATCAGTTAAATGAGTACCATCATGATATCTCAAAGTCATCATTGTTTTATTATAAATAACTTATTATTCCCAATTTTTCAAGCATATAATTGTTCGACCTTATTCCACAAAACGTGTGCTTGTGTTTCCTCAATGACATGGTTCAAAAAATTATCATCCACCCACTGTCTAATATAACCACATATTTGATAATGAAATATAGACCATTTAGCATCAGTTTTATTCTCCGATTTCTCATTAGCAAATACCGGCAGATATTAGTTCTTCACATATAAAAATTCTTCTATATTTCCTTTCCAAATACGATAATTTGAACCATTCAATGTAAGCATTCTACTAGTATTTGCTTCTATCATTTAACACAAGGCAGAAAAATCAAGCAACAACCAAAGCTCTGATACTACTTTGACAGGAGAATAGTAGCTACTCGAACAATATTGGATTAATATGGTAGAATAAAATATTTCCCGTTTTGTGTAAATTGTATATGAATTGATATATTAGAACAAAATATATATATTTTTACATGGAAAACATTTTTGGTATGAGGAGATGAAAAAAACCATGGGATCAGAGTCAACCCCAAAAATCTTCACTATCAACAAAATCAGGTTAACAAAATTATTCTCCATTAAATATTAGATGTACATAGCAACAAAAATCTTGAGAACATCAATTTTGACAATACATATAAACTTCACAAGAGATCAATGACAAATCTGATCAAAAACGCAAGTTTTAACCAATCCACAAAAAACCTAGTGTAAGGAGTTTCAAATAAAAATCAAACTGCCTAGATTCGAGGAGAGTGTGCCATGAACATGCTAACAAAATTTCAACTCAATCAGATCGCAAATCGATCTCCAATGCCAAGTTGATGTAAATCAGACTGATCCACAAACCTCAGATTTTTTGCTCTCTTTTTCTCTTGTTATCGCGTCTCTACTAACTTCTTTGTAGCTACCACTTAAAAGATAGTGAGAAACACTATTTTTCCATATGACTTATCATATGAGCTCAAGCCTTTTTAGACTTGTGTTGACACTTAAATTTTTGCATAAAAAATAGATTAATTTTTACCCCAAAAATAAATAAACAAGAATTACACAACATATAGTTTAGGAACAATTATCTTATTTTGTTTTATTGGACCGCCGGTGAGCGCAAGATTTTTCACATATTCCGCTAAGATTTTTCACATATTCAGGTAATATACACTGAGGGACATATTTTTTAGCAGAAAAGAAATTCTCGGAGGGAATATTTGCAAAACGCAAAAGGGAATATTGCGCGGGATGCAACGATATATTTAGGAGATTATGCACAAGCGAAATGGGAAACAAAATATGTAATAAATATTTAAATTTTTCCCCTATAAAAGGTGCGGTGTATGTACCGAGAGAGGGCGAGAAATTTCAAAAAACTTTTGAGGAAAAAGTGTGAGGGCCTCTCTCGGTTTCTAGGTCAAGGAAGAGTGAAAAGGAAAAAGAAAAGAGAAAAGTGAGAGGGAGGAGAGGACCGGTGAGTGACGTGAGAGAGAGAGAGAGAGAGAGAGAGAGAAAGGAAAAGGGCTGCATCGCCGTCTTCCTCGCGATGTTCCCCCCTGCCCAGTCTGTCCGACCACCGCTACCGTCGACCACCGTCACTTTGAGCACCTCTCTGCGACGCCCGGGCCACCCCGCGATTGCCTCGCCTACTCCGACATGCAACCATGTTCGCCGTTACAACACCTCCATTTGTCGTCACTGTTGAAGCCTTCTACCTCATGAGCGACGCCCGCGACCCAGTACCGACGCTCAGCAGCACCACCGAAGTTCGACGCCGTTGTCGCTTCCCTTTTACCATCGCTTGCCCGCATTAGCTGCCGGACCCCCTCGACCTTCGTCCTCGCACCCACTCGAAGCTCGATCTGCCGCATCAGAACACCGATCTTGCCCCTCGACTCGTCTGCAACCTGCGACCCAGCAAATCCCAAGTCTGCTCGCCGCACCTCCGCTGCTGCTGCACCTCTGATTGCCTAAGTACTAGCAGCCCCTGTCGCTCTAGTACTCCTTTGCCCGCCGACCCACACCACCACTCCGACGCTGCTGCTCAGCTGTCGATCTTCACCTCAGTAGCCGCAACCCGACACCCCTACAGTTTTCACCTTCTACTATTGCCCGACGCCACTAGAGTCCACCGCTAGTCTACTTTGCCGCCGGTCGCCGTCACCGCTAATCCAACCGACAGTGACCCACCAAAGCTGCCCAGCCGTGGGTGAAGAAAGCAAGAAAAAAAAAAATAAAGGAAAATCATTAGGTAGTTTTCTATTTATTTTATTTTATTTTATTTTATTTTATTTTATTTTATTGAGATAATTATTCCTTAATGTAAGATTGAGATTGCCCGACATGAAATTGTCTCTGAAATTTAGGAGTAATAGTTTGATTTTCGTGCCCGAAATTCGATTCACAATCGCTTGAATATTTGCCAATTCGATTTCACGCTCGAGATTTGATTCACAATTATATTTAAAAATTGGCCAATTCGATCTCATGCGCAAGATATGGTTCATCAATTTCTTTGGATATTGATCTTATCTAGCTTTGATTTGTCGTCATGTCGTTTAAGTTAATTTCGCTTTCATTAAAAAAAAAATCAAAAATTGTGAGTTAGATTAGGTTTATTTCTTGTTTTAGGGTTTGCATATTTAGAATAGTAATTTTATTTCGAATTTTTAAAATAAAAATTATCAAAAAAATTAAAAATTAAAAAATTAAAAATCAATCAATTTAGGTTGCTTTTTTTAAAATTAGGTTGCATGTTTAATTATTGGACAATTTTTAATTTCGAAATTAATAAAAAAAAGCAAAAAATCATGATGCATATGTCATGTAGAATTATGGCATCTTTTGTATGTCATTGCATATTAGGATAAAATTGCATGTTTCATTTTAAGTTTAGATTAATTTTTTTTAGATAGATTGCATCTTAGGTTAGAAATTGCTAAGTTAAGATTATATCTCGGTTTAAATTAGGGTTTAGCCTTACTTTATCCTTAATATAAGTTGGATAGAATCTTAATCTAGCTAGATAATTTTCACATTTTTCTAATTTCGAATTTCATAAAAAAATGCAAAAAATGTCTTAGAATAAATTAGTTTCAATTCCTAGGATAGATTGCATTCTTTTTTTTTTAAATAATAATAAAAATTGTCATCGCATGTCATATAGAATTAGATTTAGTGATTGTTGCTAGGTCCACCTAATTAGAAATTGCATGTCATTAGAATTATGTCATTTAGTTATATTACATTGTATAAAGTATGATTCTCATTAATTAAGTAAAAAAGAAATTACGTGTTAATTAGAAATCATATCTAGGGTTATTGATGTGAATTCCTATCTAACAACACAGATGCTTTCGTTACTACAAGATAAGTCCCGGAATTTATTCATTGCTTTCTTGGGTGTTAAATTGATGGTTTGCACACCCATATTATCAACTCACATGTTAGAGAAATAGATTTAAAATCAATCCAAACTGCTTGCAAAAACATTTTTGAAAATAAAAAGAAATGGTACTGAAAGGGCATTAGAGAAGTCTAGTGTAACCAAGTCCCCATACCCAAAGTCTCTGGTTCGTAAGAGTACAATAATCCTCACATTATTTTACTTGAGTGTCTAATCTACCTACCGAAAACTGATTAGTGGCGACTCATAAATAAAATCCATTTGCACGTTAAGAAATTTGAACTTAAGTTGCGAATTGGTATAGGCTTGAGAGAGCCTGAGTTAAGTTTAGGCTTAACAATCCATTAGCCAAACCCTAGGTGGTTCACACCCGAAAAGTTGGTCGCGACAGCTTCGCGACTCCACTAGGGACTTGAGTTAAAACTCTTAGTAAACTTAGGCCAATTTTCTCTTCTTTTGAAAACTTTTTGTTTGGCAGCGAGGATCCTAGGTACATCCCTAATGTTTAAGGTGTTAAATGTTCTTGTAGAGTGTGAGGTATAGGGGGAAGTGTTTACTAACCTTTGTTTTGTAGGGAGGTGTGGGAATGTATGGTTTACTTTCATTTATGAAGTATTGCTTGATATAAACTATTGTGCATGCTTATACATTTACACTACACTTTTGCACACTCAACTTGCCACCAGACTTAGGCTACATAGGATTATCTAGGTGGTACGAGTCGCCCATCTCAATCCCGAAGTTTCTTTTTTGATGTCAAAAGTACTCACCTTGATTCACATGCCCGCAACCCAGGTCGGCTCTTTGACCAAGCCGGAGTCATAAGGACCCAACTTAGTCCGCATGCCTGCAACTAGTCTGATCATCCTTATGGCTTCACTTTGCTAAGCCTGTTTAGAATAGAAATTGAGGCTCATATCTCATGTGCATGTCTATGTAATTGCCATTGATTTTCCTTGGCGAAGTAAGTCTTCTATCTCTATACTATGCAATTTACTTACTTTGTTACACTTTTGGTCCATCCACGACAATCTAAGTTAGTTGTTTGAGGGTTCGCATCATAAGACTAAAGAGGGTGAAGAACTCAAGCACACACGAGTCATGGTCCTAAAGTATTACTTTCTTGGCCTGATAAGAAAGCACTTGAAAAAGGCACATCATGTTGCGATGATAGATCAATTGGCCTAATTGTTACTCAACAAGTTTGAGAACACATTTCTAAAGATTTAATAAAATGAGGGGCAAGTAAAAGATGACCATCATTCTCTAGTGAAAGAATTACGTCTTATCCTTGAACATAATTAATTTTGGGAAATGACACTTTGTTCTTTTCCTTGCAAATGACAAACTATGGGCAAATTTGCTCCAAATTACAGTGGCCCACATGTGGTGAAGAAGATACTTCCTGGAGGTGCCTTGATCCTGGTAGAAATGGATTGTCGTGAGTTTTCCACTCTAGTTAATTCTGATGCTATCAAGAAATATTACCCATGATAGAATTTACTGTGTCATGTTTTAAACTGCAAGCATTTTTATGATGAATAAATTGCCTCAATGAGTTGCAAATTCAATTGTTCAAATTTTTTGTAAATCTTACATGTTTTCCCTGATGAATTATATGAGATGGATTGAATGTGTCAAACGGGATACTTTGAAATGACGAAAGGCGAGCTTTATTCCATACACTGTTTCATACACTAATCCCTGGTGAGTTGTGTGGAAAAATTCTATGCCCACAAGGAAAAGGGTGATCTCGCAAAGGGTACGTCAACCGAGGTGACGAGAGGCAGTTTCTTCTTCTACCAGAAACACTACAAGTATACCTATTGTTTAGCACTTTGAGCTCACACACATTAAGAGTTTTTAAAATTATCCCTATCAAAGATCATCCTATATTGGGACAAAATTATCCCTGTCAAGCATCAATCCTCGAGTATTGCTTTCGTAGTGTAACTTATACGGTAATTGAAGTGCTTTAAGATGACGAAGAGCAGTTCTTTCTCTATCATATACACTTTTATCCATTGCATAGCCCATTTGAGCTTATAAATTCGTTTCACATTAAACCCAGTTGGTGATCATTTCCCACACTAGGGCAAGGCAAGAAAAAAAACAAACCACTCAAGTAGCATGGTTTACAATGTTGATAAAAGATGAAGGTTGTGCAAGTCCAAAGAAAATAAGTGCAAAAAGAGGGGCATGAAAAAGCAATGTGCCTAATAAAAGCAAGGCCGATGCCCAAAGAGAAAAAATCAAACACTTGATGTAGTGATTAGTATCTCCAATAATGTGATACTAAAAAACTCAAATGCTGAGAAGTTACACTCAATAGAGTTTTCATATGAAGAAAATCTTTGATGGTGGAAAAGAAAATTGGTGGAAATGTCAAGATGATCATCAACTTCGACCCTCTAACACTTTTTGAGCCTAACAATCCCTTTCATTTCTCACCAATGAACCCAGCCTATGTTACGTCCTTTGTAAAGTCTCTTCAGATTATGGCACTTGAATTAACATAAAAGTTCATATATTCAAAAGCATCGCTTGAAGAAGTGCGAATAAGGCAATTTCTACCTCATTTTGCATGTTTCTTGACTTGTAAATCCCAAGATGATTGCGGAATATCACTCATTTTTCAATACCCTTGACTCAAAGAGTCTCTTTTGTTAAGCCATTAACCAAGCCCACATTACAATCCCTATTAAAAACCTCTCAGATTGGTAAGATTGTACAACTTGCGAGATTGCTCAAACCCTTGTTTGGCATGATGACAATGAGATAGAGTGATTGTCAAAAATCATGCATCAAAAATCAAGATGAAATGGCCTTTTTTAATAAGGATGAGTGAAAAGTCATTTCAAACCGAAAGATCTCTCATTTGACATATCCATGACACTTATGTGTTCAGATTGGAGTATTCTTTTTAAATCATTTCTAATAGATATTAGGTGATGCAAGATTGATAGAAATCATTACACATGAACCTCACTTTGAATTCATGCATGTTTGTGACTACAAATGCATGTTACCTCTCCTACAAGTTTTGCAGGAAACATATCCCCCAAGAGCAGAGATGTTACTAGGTAAGTATATTTCTATCCATATCTTAAATACTTGTCATTACACATGTATTCCCTTTTGAGTATACTGACACTCAATTGAGTTGTCCCCTAAAGATTTTTCTCCAGATTCAGTTTGATTAAGGCGACCGAAAAAAGGTTCGGGTCCTAGTCAGATGATGTATGTTGCAACACTGGGCGACTAAAGAAAGGTTCGGGTTCTAGCCAAGCAAAACCTCAGTTTAGGTAACCGTAGAATAGTACGGGTCCTAGACAACATTTATTGCTCTAACAGGCGACCGCAGAAAGGTACATGTCTTGGAAAAATAATTTCCCCATTTAGGCAACTATAGAATGGTACGGGCCTTGGAAAGTGAATCCCCGTTTAGGTGACCGTAGAATGGTATGAATCCTAAACAATATTTATTTTCCTATTCAAGTGACTGTAGAATGGTACGGGTCTTAAAAAGTGAATCCTCGTTTAGGCAACTGTAGAATGGTAAGGATCCTAGACAGTATCTATTTCCCCATTCAGGCAACTGTAGAAAGGTACAGGTCCTAGACACAACCAAACATTGCCGTACTAGGCGATCGTAAAAAGGTACGAGTCCTGTAATGCCTCTGTCTACCATTGCTGCTGCAGCCTTCTGCCCCACGAGCGATGCCTGCGACCCAGCACCGACGCTTAGCATTACCACCTAAGTTCGACGCCATTACCGCTTCCCTCCTGCCATCGCTTGCTCACATCAGTTACCAAACCCCCTCGACCTCTGTCCCCGCACCCGCTCAAAGCCCGATCTGCCACACCGAAACGCCGATCTCACCCCTCGACTCGTCTGCAACCTACGACCCAGCAGATCCTAAGCCGGCTTGCCGCAGCTCTACTGCTGCTGCGCCTCTGATCACCTGAGTACCAGCAGCCCCTATCGCTCGAGTACTCCTTCACCCGTCGACCCACGCCACCTCTCCGACGCTACTGCTCAGCCGTTGATCTTCGCCTCAGTAGTCACAACCCGACGCCCCTGTAGTTTTTGCCTTTTGTTGTTGCCTGACGCCACTGGAGTTCACCACCGGTCTGCTTGGCCACTGGTCGCCGTCGCCGCTAACCTGACCGACGGTGACCTACCGAAGCTGCCCAGTCGTGGGTGAAGAAAGCAAGAAAAGAAAAAAAAAAAGGAAAATAATTAGGTAGTTTTCTATTTATTTTATTTTATTTTATTTTTTTAGTATAATTATTCTTTAATGTAAGATTGAGATAGCCCGACATGAAATTGCCTCTTAAATTTGGGATTGATTATCCGATTTTCATGCTCAAAATCCGACTCGCAATCGCTTGAAAAATTGCCAATCCGATCTCTTGCTCAAGATTTGATTCGCGATTTTATTTAAAAATTGGCCAATCCGATCTCATACGTGAGATATGGTTCGTCAATTTCTTTAGATATCAATCTTATCTAGTTCGATTTGCCGTCGTGTCGTTTAAGTTAACTTCACTTTCATTAAAAAAAAATCAAAAAATGTGAGTTAGATTAGGTTTATTTCTTGTTTTAGGGTTTTTACATATTTAGAATAGGAATTTTATTTCGAATTTTTAAAATAAAAATTATCAAAAAATTAAAAATTAAAAATTAATCAATTTAGGTTGCTTTTAAAATAAAAATAAAAAAACTTAGGTTGCATGTTTAAGTATTGGACAATTTTTAATTTCGAAATTAATAAAAAAAAAAGCAACAAAAAATCATCATGCATATGTCATGTAGAATTAGGGCATCTTTTGTACGTCATTTCATTTTAAGTTTAGATTAATATATTTTTTTTAGATAGATTGCATCTTAGGTTAGAAATTGCTAAGTTAAGATAATATATCAGTTTAAATTAGCGTTTAGTCTGACTTAATCATTAATATAAGTTAGATAGAATCTTAATCTAACTAGACAATTTTCACATTTTTCTAATTTCGAATTTCATAAAAAAAATGCAAAAAATTGTCTTAGAATAAATTAGTTTCAATTCCTAGGATAGATTGCATTCTTTTTTTTTTTAATAATAAAAAAAAATGTCATCACATGTCATATATAATTAGATTTAGTGATTGTTGCTAGGTCCACCTAATTAGAAATTGCCTATCATTAGAATTAGGTCATTTAGTTATATTACATTGTATAAAGCACGATTCTCGTTAATTAAGTGAAAATGAAAAAAAAAATTGCGTGTTAATTAGAAATCATATCTAGGGTTGTTGATGTGAATTCCGATCTAACAATGTAAATGTTTTCGTTGCTACAAAGTAAGTCCCGTAATTTATTCATTACTTTTTTGGGTGTTAAATTAGTGGTTTGTGCACCCGTATGATCACCTCACATGTTAAGGAAATAGATTTAAAATCAATCCAAACTGCTTGCAAAAACATTTTGAAAATAAAAAGAAATGGTACTGAAAGGGTATTAGAAAAGTCTAATGTAACCAAGTCCCCGTACCCAAAGTCTCTGGTTCATAGGAGTAAAATAATCTCCCATTATTTTACTTAGGTGTCTAATCGACCTACCATGAACTGATTAGTGGCGACTCCTAGATAAAATCCATTTGCATGTTAAGAAATTTGAACTTAAGTCGCGAATTATATGGGCTTGGTAGAGCCCGAGTTAAGTCTAAGCTTAACAATCCATTAGCCAAACCCTATGTGGTTCACACCCGAAAGTTTGGTCACGACAACTTGCTATTAATTGGGTTTCTTTGACATGGAAGTAAACCCAGCTGACACTTACAATGATCAACCTTTTTTTAAAAAAAAAAAACAAGTTGTATCTAGCATAGATCGCAATGTTGAATTTATATATTTAGTGAAGGAGTTCACACATTAGAGATGCACAAACGGCGGTGCGTGAATGCACCTAATTTTTATTTATTTTTGTCAAAGTAACATTTCATCCGTTTTCATGAAAATATAAGAAAGAAACATCGCATTCAAATAGCAAATCAAGACAAATTCCATATAACTTCAAAACAAAATAAGCTTCAGATAAAAAGAAAAATCATCATAATAAGGTTATGAGTCACCTACTAAAAGAGCAGATTTTAGATTTATTCAAACCAAAATCAGCGACCAATTATCGAATCCATTTTTAGCAATGAGTACACACCAAAATTTCCATTTATCACTATGGCTTTACTTTTTGACGGTGCGTGCTAGGTTTGACATTCCTAACACCATCGTCGTTAAGAGAGACAAGGTTAAACAAGCATAGATTTGACATTTGTGAGACCAAAACCTTCACAACAGTCTCCCCATCTCTTTCGAAATTGAATTTGTACACCAACACTATTGAGGAAAGCGTAAGACCAAAATTACACATGCAAAATCCCAAATCTGGACTGGATCGGGATAAATTTTCTACTGAAACGGGAGAGAGAAGTTTCAAGACCTAGGCTACATTAGAAGAGAAAAAGTCTACAAAGTGGGAGGAAAGCAAGAAAAAGAGAATAGAGAATGAAAGCAGCCAAAGAACCAACCAAAGAAAAAAGGAAAAAAAAAAAGGAAGGGGAGGGAGACCTATCTCAAATCTTTTTCTCTGCGAAGATTAGAGGAGAAAGTTGTGTGAAAATTAGTGGGAGAAGAGAAAACCCTAAAGGAGAGAGACTTTTGGAGAGAAAACGCTACCTCTTGAAACTTAGCTATTGATAAGAAAAAAACCTCTACTCATGATTTTTTGTAATTATAAAGTAAGTTCGAAAAGTTATACAATCCATTACAACATAACAATGTGAAACACGTTCCTAGTGAAAGCGAACCTCAGAATTTGGATCGACCAATTAATTAAAACTCTTAGGCCCACATTTTGGAAGCCAACGCTGCTTTTTTATCAATTGCATCTGATGCTTCTTGGAGAAGGAGCAGTACTGAATATATCTTTGTTTCAAGCTGGAGGATCGAAGAAAGTTCCTTTTCTTAAGAATGTTGGAATCGAGAGCAATAATGATAGATTTACACTAATTTTTCTTATGTTATTTGGCCAAAATCAAGTATGGCCACTAAGCAAAAATTAAAAAAATCAATGCATCTTTCTTTTCTCTTCGGATATAATCACTTCATTAAGTAATCACAAATTCATGGATATATAAGGGTTAGTGACTACATACACTTCGTTAAGTAATCATCGAATTTCTCTTGGATTATTTCTTTCTTTTCTCTTTGGATATAATCACTCAAAATTGAAATGTGTGCCCCTACACTAGTAGATATATACATTATGATTAAATCAAATTTAATGTATGATAAATTCAGCTTTCTGAATACATCAACGTTTATGATAAATTCATCTTTCTGAATACATCCACGTTTCATGCTATTTATTATGTACCCTCTATCATAATTAAAGGCGTTTGTAATATACAAAAATAAATGTGGGTAAATCATTAGAATAGTTGGTAATATTCAAAGTATGAAAAATATTTTGATACTTTTTTAGATAAAAAAAAAAGTTGGTGATCGATTAAAATTAGTTATTTGATCAAAGTGAGTAACTTCAAAAGAATTAGTAAGACTTAAAATTAAATGGTTGTACCTTATTAAAATAGTTTGAGAAATGCTGATACTTTTTTTTTTTTTTAACCAAGTAAGATAAAAAGTTAGCAAATGATTAAAAATTGTCGGTTTTTGATGTATGTTCGTAAACCATAAAAATAAATGATGACAGATTGTGAAAATGGTTGATAATTCTGTAATTATAAATAAATGTTAATATTTGTCAAAACTTACTGGTAAAGTTACTCATGCATGACTAATTTAGCAACTCATTTGTCACTTTTTTCATTATTAGCAACATACATTAATATTGAACTGGTAAAAATTGTCCAAAAAGTTATAATGGCCAAATTATTCATAAACTTTTCAATTTAATTAACTTAGCCATAAATCTTTTGACAATATATCAATATAGTCATTCCAACCAATTTTGGCTAGAAAATTGCTAATGTGACAGTTCAATTAGCACTAGCGTCCTACGTGAGACGGCCGACACTGATATGAACAAATTTTGTAATTTTTATAATGAGTTTCTAAATATTTTTTTTTCTTTTCTTTTTATTTTTTTCATTATTTTCCCTTGTTGAATAGTAGGCTTGGATGATGGGACTGTTGGCTACAGGCGAGGGCCACCCATGCTTTTATGGCTGACCACCTTTGCTGGCCATTATGGAGGCCTAGCTACCAGCGTGGGGAATAGTAAAATATGAAAAATAAAAAAAGAGAATTCAAAAATTATAAAACATGCAAAAATTGTCTATAACTAGTGCTGGCCGTACCATGTATAATGGCTAGCATTCACATTAATGATTTCCAACTAAAATTAGCAAATCATCAAAAGCTTTTGGAATGAATTGGCTAAATCAAAAGTTTAGAACTGAATTAATCTCATCAAACTGGCTTTTGGCATTTTAACTTTCAAGAAATGTTAGAAACATCCCAACAACTTAAGGTAAGATTGAAGTTGTTTTTCTTTATTATGAAAAAAAAAATAAAGAGGGAAGAGAAGATTGCAACATGGCACCATGAAGCAAAGCACTTTTATGATCTTTCAGGTATATAGTACAACATGACAATGTGTTGTGTCATTGTAATCAAGTAGAAATACCGTTTTTATCACTAATATCAACACAAATGATAAATGGTCTAATTTGCTGATCAATCTTTTCAAATCACACTTAATGATCCGTTCCACTGATCAATTTTGTAGTTGATTCTTCAAGAAAGATTTGCAGATATGCGACCCTTGAACTGTTATGATTTGGTGTACAATCACATGGAAATAGAGAATAGAAGCGAGCAAAAGAAAAAGCAAAGCGCAAGGTGTTATCCTGCTTTACTCTTAAATTAAAGCTACTTCCAATAGAGGATTCCATTATAAATAGCATTTAATACATTTCTATTACAATCCTCATTTATAAGACAAACAAATAATATTAGAGGTATGCAACCGGACCGGGTATACTCGGGAACTGGACCGGCCCAGTTCATCAGGTGGGTATTCACCAATAGAAATAGGATTGACCCCAGAATCTGGAAAAATAGGGTGGTTCTAAATTAGGGTTTAGTGCAAATAGAATTAGGTATATGGTCCAAAAAAGGGAAATCGGTTATAATAGGATCATGTATAGGATCCAAGTCTCAAACCTACCCACCTTGGAGTTGATCATCCTTAAATAAAATATATCCAATAGCTATTTATGGGCCTAAGCCTGAGCGACCACTACCCACATATCAAGGAGCGGGACCTTCATGCCTTCTTATTGATGGGGAGTATGAACCACACCCTAATATAGACAACTCATAAAAATATAAGTAGACCTACCATTCCTCTCTATATAGGATTTCAAACAGTAGAAGATGACAAATCCAAGTCCAGTATTATGTTCGTTTCTAGTCAAATCATTAGTGTATATGCGGAACTAACAAGAATTGAAAATCATAACTTCTTTGCACATTTTCAGGATTTTGTCTTGTTAGACAAAATTACTGAATAGAAGGCACAACGATGGCCTTAAAGTCTTTTTGGAGACTTAGATCAGCAACTAAATTGGCTCACATCGACCACTAAATAGCATTTCACATTGACTGACCACTTGACCTATACGCGATAAAAATGCAAATACATAAGCTCGCATCTGTGTTATTTTATCTGCAAGACTCTATTTAAAGGCAACTGAGACGGATCAAACCCGAATAAGGATTTGTCATTACTCGGAATCAAGGCCTATCTCAAAATGAGCTGAGCAATGGCCTGGCCTTGGGTCATCTTGAAATGATCAGTCAGGCCAAAGTGAGCCATCATGAGCCAGACATGAGTCAAAAGCTCACCCCCTCGCCTCAGCTGCCTGGCATGACCATCCCCTCTACATTGGCTCACGGCGTACATCAATATCTTCGTCCAGAACTTTGCGATCGTTTCCCATTTCTTTCGTACTTCCGTCTCTTTGAACGCCGCCACGATCCTGCATCCGTCGAACAACACGGACTTGCTCTTTCCGCCCTTCACTTGATTCGGATGAACCTCAGTTCTCACCCATAGCAGCATTTTGGAAGCTTCCTGAATGTTGGGAATGACTGATCCACGAAAAACCGAATTCGACACTAAATCGAACCCCTAAACCAATGCGGAAGCGTAGCCCAAGAAAAACAACACGTATCACCGATCCTAAAGCACACCACGGTTTCGACCATACCTTTTAGCCACAGATTAAACACCGACGCCGACAAGAGGAAGAGAAACGGCCCCGTTCGATCCTGAAGCGAATTGGCCTTTCGCGCCTTCTGTTTTCCTTTTGCTTTTGAAGAAAAACGAGAGAGAGAGGGAGTGTACGTTGAGAGAAAAAGGTTACGCCCATTCTAAAATAAAACGGTGTGTTTTTCTCTCTCTCTCCTCCCTTTTATACCCCCTTCTTTCCACAGGCCCTATTCCCGTGGGCTGGACTTTTTGGGCCCAACTTGGGCGGACGGGCCTTAAGCCCAATTTCTTATAAAGCCTTCATCTCCCACTGCATATTTTGCGGTGGTAAATGATTCTCTTTACCTCTCTTCAACATTCATATGGTGAATAATCCGTGTGATCAAAGATACTTTGAGAAATTCGTTCTTTATACATCGTTAGGAATATATAGCGTTCATAACGGCGCCACACTCTTAGTAGATTTAGTATCAAAGACTTAGATCGATCGATCACATGTTATATCTCTTGATCTCTTTTAAACATGATATATATATATATATATATATATATATATATATATTGTATTCACAATTATAATTATCACAAAGACACTCATAATTGGTCGACCAGTGAATACTGTGACATCCAGATTTTCGGGTTCTAAATTCGACTGGATAAATAGGGCCGTTTTCGTTTAGTTGAAGCGGGGATTATGCAATTGAGATGCATGATGGGTGCATGAGTGAGGAAAAATGTCAATTGAAGTATAGAGGTGTCAATTTAAATTATGGAGATTAAATGAGGATAAACGGAGTAAGATTGAGTAACCAATTGGTGCCTTATACTTGCAATTTCGTGTGCCCCTCCCCTCCCTAGCCAAATGGACCAAAAAGAGAAGTCGTGGGATGTGTTTTGGTGGGACCATGGTAGTAAGGGATTATCGTGGCCAAGACTAAGGCCCAAGTCTTGGAGATATTTTGTGAAGAAAACATCAAGCCAAGAGGCCCCCACCTCTTCCTCATCTCTATCTCTTCTCTTCCTCACCCTGACACCACCGTCCATCTCCCTCCTCCCTCTCACGACTTCCTCCTCTCTGTTCTGGCCTCATTTTCATTTTTCATGGGAAAAACCGGCAGCTCCTTCCTTTGAAAGCTGAAGCCCCTTGCAGCGCCACACGTCCACGCCTCCACTTGTGTCGGTCAATGCAAGGAGCTGTCTTCACCGATTGTTGACCACCGAAACCCATGCGGCTTCAATCCACCGAAACTCTGCCAACGGCTGCTTCCCCACCGAAGCCCCACGTGTCCGAGCTGCCCCATTCGGTCAAGTATCCAGCAGCTTCATCAACCCCAGCAGCACGCGTCCACGCTTCTTCGTACGTCCAGCGGAACCCATTGGAGACCGAAGTTTCCACCTTCGAAGACTTTGCTACCAGGTGTTCCGGTCAACCACCGAGATCTCTCTCCTTTGATTTTGCCGCTCCACTTCGGTTCATCTTCGTTCCAGCTGCAAGGAGCGAAGCCACCTCCACCAATTTTTGTTCCCCACCGAAGAACCCCACTCAGGAGGTCAACACAGCAAAGCTCCCAGGCGATTTGTTGACCCCTTGAAGCCGCGTCCACCGAAGCAGCTACGTACTCTCCGTGTGTCTTCAACCGCCAGCAAATCACCGAAGCCACACGTCCACCGCCTGCTGCCACCCACGTATTCGAGCTCCTCCTTGCTCGGTCAACACCTCCACTGAAGTTTCAGCCCAGCGAAACCGTTTGTTGACCCTGCGCCAGCCAGCTTCGTCCACGTTCTGCTTTAGTTCGCTGCTTCAGCCGCCACGAAGACCGAAGCTGCTGCCCTTCGTTCGAGTGTCTTCGGCCCAGCATCCGTGAGCTCAACATCTCGCAAGTCAGCCCAACGTACAGCCCAAGTCCAGCGGCCATTTGGAGCTCAACAGCCCAGTTTGCTCGAGTAGTTCAGCCCATAAATTGAGTTCTTCGACCCAACATTCGAAGCCCATCTTCAGTTGTGTTGAAGCCCAGCAGTTGGGCCATTTCAAGCCCACGAAAAGTTCAACTGTTTAGTCCAGCCCAACTCAGCCAAGTTTTGGGCCCAACAGCTTATTCAGTTCAACCCATCTTTGGTTTAAGGTCCGGTTCCAAGCCGTGATTGTCGTCGCGAGCTCGATTTCGGCCGCCGTCGCGTTGCCGTGTGGTGATCCGGTCTTCGCGTTTATCAAGTGAGTTTTACTCACTAATGCCTTATTAGTGCGCTAATTATACTTAAAGGTTGATTAGTGTTAATTAAGTGTAATTAGGTTGTTAGATTAGAATTGATTAGTAATTATTAGTTAATTGCTTTGCATATTAGTGGTGTGATTAGTGTAATTAGATAGAGAATTGCTTGTAGTATTTATTGGATGCTTCTTGGGATTTTTCTCGTCCCTTATCGGGTGTTAATTAAGCGATTCGGGCCTAAGTGGTATTTTTAGGAATTAAATATTAATTTTCGAAATTAATTATTTAATTATTTATTTTCCGGAAATTCAACTGGGATGGCCAGTGACCGGGATTTTATGATGATGATCGTGGCGCAGTCCGTTTATTTAATTGAGCTTTATATTATGCTAAATTGAATTTATTGTATTGTATTTATTTAATTTTCGAAATATATTATTTAATTATTTATTTTCCGGAAATTCAACGGGATGGATGACCGGAATTTCGTGCTTTGATTGTCGTGGAGCAGTCCGTTTATTTATTTGAGCTTTAATTCGTGTCGAATTGATTTAATGGTGCATTTTTAAGTATGTTATTAAATAATGCAATATTGGCCTTGTGATTGAGAATTGGTCGGATATCGGTTGTTAGTATCGAAAATGAGTTGGTAAATCACCTTGAGGATGCACGTGGCCCAGTGAATTGGAATGTTACTCGGGAAAGACACGTGGCTCGGTGATCAGAAATGTCATCTTGGCGAAAAGTTAGCCTTAGAGAATACACGTGGCTCGAAGACTCGGTATGTCTTCCTGGAGGATGCACGTGGCTCGGTGACATAGTATGCCATCTTGAGAGGGTCGGGTGGGACCGTAAAGCCACTAGTTCTTGAGAGGGTCGGGTGGGACCGTAAAGCCACTAGTTCTGGAGAGGGTCGGGTGGGACCGTAAAGCCACTAGTTCTTGAGAGGGTCGGGTGGGACCGTAAAGCCACTAGTTCTGGAGAGGGTCGGGTGGGACCGTAAAGCCACTAGTTCTGGAGAGGGTCGGGTGGGACCGTAAAGCCACTAGTTCTCGGGTGGGACCGTAAAGCCACTAGTTCTTGAGAGGGTCGGGTGGGACCGTAAAGCCACTAGTTCCTGAGAGGGTCAAGTGGGACCGTAAAGCCACTAAATCTAAGGAATTGCTTGGTGTGGAAAGAATGACCTAGAAATGATTCTACTAGGTCGATTGATCGATGATTCGATCTGAGTGTGATTTGATGTGATTCATTGCCTTGATTTGATGTGTGAATTGAATGATTGAAGGGAGATGATCTTGAGTGGTCTTCCTGATGTGAAATAGACTAAGTCAATTAGATCGATGCTTCGATCTGTGATGTGATTGCTTGTGTGCCTATTTGATCTGTACTAATATGCAGGTGGAATCTGAGGCTAAGGTACGTCCTCTGACTCATGTTGTGCGTAGGCAGCCCTAAGGTGTATTAGTTTACTAATCGGGTCTTAGGAGGTAGAACTTGCTGAGACGTTGTCTCAGTGGTTATTGAATAACCATTTCTGGACCTGGATGAGGAACCTAAGGAGCATGAATCGGATGAGGAGATCCCTGTTGAGGAACCCAAAGAGGAGTACGTGGAGGAGGACCCCGAGTATGACATCGAGTACGACCCGGATGAGGACCGAAATCCTATCCTGTCTTGTCAGACCTTGTTTGCATGTAAAAAGTTGTAGTTGTGAATTTTCAGTATGAAAAATGTATGGCCTGCTTTTCTATCCCATTGTTTTATTGTCTGGGGAATTATAACTGCTTCCGCATGTGCATATATAAATGAAAGCGTCGGCGATATATAGTCTTGGGATATCGCATTTTAAAATCGACCAAAAGTAAGGGGTGTGTGCGTGCCTGAGGGTCGGGGCGTGACAAATACAAAACCACAATGTGATTCTCCAAAATCGATTTTCCTCTTTCCTTCAAACTCTCAATTTCAGTCCAGCTTGCTTTTCTAGAAATGCCCCATTAGATCGAATCATCTCATGACCATTGGCAACACCCTAAGATAGCAAACACTAAATAGAAATCTTGAGAATAAGTAAGAGTCATGAGGGGACTTAAAAATTAAGGAACTCTTTTCCTCAAGAGTCTCACACGTCATAAAAGTTGAGATCAAACTTTTTGCCACTCTTATTGGTCGTCTCATGCATACGTAGTATGAAATACGTATTACGGTATTAACTCCTTTCCCATGGAGCGTATGTCTACACCTTTCAATATCATACAGATGATAGTTCAGACATACCCAATGTCTAACTTGAGTTCACGTATCTACTCTTTTACAAAATTCATTAGAACTCACATCTGGCATCTTAGACAGATAAAGTAAAATATGTGGGGTATTTTACTTTCGGACATAGTAAGTATTATGTCCTCATCTTAGCACCCAGTTAAGGCGACATACGTGTTTTAAGCTTGAGCTCTCGATTATCACCTAGATAATAAGCTTAAAAATAGTCTCATCTCTATTCATCACACAGTAAATAGAGGCAATTACCCATGTGAGTGGGCTAATCTTTTATCTGTCCGACATACTTCCTCAACTTATAATAATACACAGAGTATTAAGATGCATAAAGATCATACAAAGATTCATAGGCATTAATAATGAAACAACACAAGTTCATTGATGTGAACAACTCAGGGAAATTACAATATCCAGTACATCAGACTCTACGCAATCCTAGAGATTTTACATGACCACAAAACACATCTCTAGGTATTGGCTTTGTCATAGGATCTGCTACCATTCTATGCGTAGATATGTACTGTAAGTTCACATCCTTTCGTGCAACCATATCTTTCACAAAGTTATACTTGGTATCTATATGTTTGGTCTTGCCATGATACTTTGGATCTTTGGTGTACGCTATAGCTGCTTGGCTATCACGAGTTAACCAACAATGGATTTGCAGCTTTCTCATTAACACCTAAATGATCCAAAAATCTCTTAAGCCAAACTCCTTCTTGTACCGCTGCCGATAATGCCACGAACTCAGCTTCCATCGTGGATAAGGCTATGCACGTTTGCTTCTTACTTTGCTCCATGATATGGCGCCATTGTTCGTAAGAAAGCAAATCCAGGTAGATTTTCTTTCATCTAAATCTCCTCCCCAATCAGCATCCGAATAGCCTTCAAGTCGTAGATCCTTTCCTTGGTAATTCAACTTGTAATCGCGGTTCCCTTCGGATACCTCGTATTCTCTTGACGGCTTTCCAATGTCTTGGACTGGATTGGATTGGTATCTACTCACCATTCCAACCTGCAAAACATATGTCGGGTCTTGTACACATCATAGCATACATCAAGCTCCCAACAGCACTAGCATAAGGAACATGTTTCATTTGTTCCTTCTCTTGTGGAGTCCTTGGACACGATCTATGGCTCAATCCTTCACCTTTTGCAATAGGAGTGTCTATGGGTTTACAGTCTTGCATACGAAATCGTTCAAGAACCTTATTTATATAGGTTTCTTGCGAAAGAGACAACGATCTCTTGAACGATCTCTTGAAATCTTAACTCCAAGAATGTATGCATCCTCACCCATATCCTTCATCTCAAAGTTGGAAGACAACCAACTCTTGACAAGTATGAACAAACTCCATATTACTTCCGGCAATTAGTATATCATCAGCATATAATGATATGATCACAAATTGATCCTTGGATCTTTTGATATATACACAATGATCCTCATCAATCATTGTAAAATCATATGCCATTATGGCATTATGAAAATGTATATACCATTGTCTTGATGACTGCTTAAGACCATATATTGACCTCAAAAGTCGACATACTTTTTCTTCTTGGCCTTTCACTATGAAACCAGCAGGTTGTTCCATATATATTTCTTCCTCTAATTCTCCATTGAGAAAAACAGTCTTTACATCCATTTGATGTAATTCAAGATCCAGACTAGCCACTATTGCCAGAATAATGCGAATCGAGGTAAATCTTACTACATGAGAAAACATATCTTCATAATCAATTCTTTCCTGTTGATTATACCCCTTCGCCACAAGGCGAGCCTTATGCCTTTCTATCGAGCCATCAGCCTTTCACTTTATTTTGAGAACCCACTTGTTCCCAATAGCTCTGCGTCCTTTTGGAAGATCAACCAACTCCTAGACTTTGTTTGATTTCATTGACTCCATTTCCTCCTCCATTGCATGAATCCACTTTTCCTTACTAGGGCAATTCAGAGCCTCATTGATATTTCTTGGCTCATCCTCATCTTGTGGAGCAACCATAAAAGTTTCCCCTTCAATGTCAAAACGTCGACGGGGAATACTTTGGCGACTTGTTCGCCGTATAGGAGATTGTACACTTTGCACATCATTCCCTATTATGCTCCCACTTGGATGAACTCCACTAATATCATTATCTTGATCCAAGGTTTCAAATAGGGAGTGATCTTCCCCTATTTCGCCCTTCTTGGGAAACTCATCCTCTAAGAATGTGACATCTCGTGATTCAAATTCAATTATACTCCCACTTTCCTGCTCACCAATGAACACATACCCTTTCGAGTGTTCCGAGTATCTTATGAAAATACTCTTCTTTCCTCTGGGACCCAATTTCCCAAACTTGTGAGATGACTCATGTGTATAGGCAGCACAACCCCATGGCTTAAGAAAACTCAAGTCCGGTTTTCTACCTGTCCATAACTCATATGGAGTGGAAGTAAGCGATTTGGAAGGCAATGAGTTAAGTATATAGGCAGCAGTTAACAATGCATCACTCCAAAAAGTAATTGGTAAGTTAGCATGTGCCATCATGGACCTAACCATTTCCAGTAGGGTTTTGTTTCTTCTTTCCGCAACACCATTTTGTTGAGGAGTATACGGAATAGACAATTGTCTTTCTATTCCTTTTTCATCACATAATTTTCTGAACTCATCAGATAAATATTCTCGATCTCGATCGGATCTCAATGCTTTTATTTTCTTGTCTAATTGATTCTCTACTAGGTTCATAAACCTTTTGAAACAACTTATTGCTTCAGATTTATGAGAAATCAAATAGACATATCCGAATCGAGTATAATCATCTATAAAAGTGATGAAATAAACAGCCCCATGCCTTCCTTTCACATTCATTGGACCACAGACATCAGAATGAATTAAATGCAGAGGAAATTCAGCTCTTTTTCCTTTTCCAAATGGTTTCCTTATCGTTTTCCCTTCTAGGCAATGCTTACAGACGGACAAATCGACTTTTTCAATGTTGCCCAACAAGCCCTCTTTGGCTAGTCTATTCATACGTTGTTGGCCAATATGACCAAGTATAGCATGCCACACATTCACATCATTATCATATGTATTAGGAGACGTGAGAAGGGAATAACAAATATTTGCATTAACATAATCAATATCTAATACAATGAAACCATCTAGAAAATAACCACAACCATAGTAATTTGTATCCAAAAACAAATTCACACATCTACTATAGAAGTTCATATTAAAACCTAATTTAACCAACACTAATACGAGACACTAAATTCGACGAATCTCGGAGCATACAATACATCATGAAGGAACAAGGTGCGTCCACCACGCATATTAAGTTGGCATGTGTCAATTCCTTTCACTTCAGCTCTGGAGTTGTTTCCCACATAGATCCACTTAGTTCCAGTTGGCACTCGTCGGAATTCCACGAAGAATCCTCTATCCTTCGCTACATGGTCCGTCGCTCCTGAATCCACAGTCCACAAAGGATTAGACTCAGTTAAGAACACAGAACTCGACACAAAAGTAAAGTTCTGAAAAGTACAATGGGTGCTTACCTTCTTTGGCTCACGACAGTCGCGAGCATAGTGACCCTTCTCGTCACAGTTGTAGCATTTCACCCTTGCTAGCTTCTTCATGCGAGGACGCTTTCCTCTTTCAGGTTGGTTAAACTTGGGTTTCTTCCCTGAAGGACCTGCTTTTTCCTTGCCTTTCCCTTTATAAAACCAGTTAGGGCGCTTGCGCTTGGAGCTCGAAGCTCCATGTGAGCTAGAACTAGCATGATAGAGTTCAGCATCCGGCTTAGCCGCCAAGAGGCGGTCCTCTTCCAGCTCAAGGTGGCACACAGCATCCTCAAAAGTTTTGATATTTTCATTATGAGTCAGGTGCACCTTCATATGCTCCCAACTCTGAGGCAAGGAACGAATCACTGCTTGCACTTGCTGCTCATCTGTGAGGACATGGCCAGCATCTTTCAGTTCAGTTATCATGTTTGACATCTTTCTAAGATGTTGCTTCATGGTCTGACCATGAGACTTCTTATAAGAGTCAAATCTGATAGTAAGCTGCCTCAGTCTAGTCATCGAAGTATGACCAAATCTAGCTACCAATGCCTCCCACATTTCCTTGGCATTGTCAAAACGCCGAAACTCTCGCATGACGTCATTTTCCATGCTGCTCAAAGCAACGTGATGCGAGCTAGAGAGTTCATTCTTTTCCACGCGAGAAAAAGCTTCTTTGTCTCTTTTATCTTTGTGCGGTGGTTCCCTCTTCGGGTTCTACCATGGTCGGGATAAGAGCCTCAATTGCTTCTTGCTCTTCTAGCACATCTTGGATTTTCATTTGCCAAATCTCATAGTTGTCTCCATTGAGCTTTTCACCTTTGTTCAGCTCGGCAACTATGTTCTTTGTGGTCAAGCCATTGATCGAACAAATCAGACAAATATGCACGAATTATTAATGCCTATCATTTATGCATCCTTATTTACATAGACCTATCATATTAATGAATAATTTCAAGTAAGGCTTCAGAATCAAAAGGTCACTACGTTTCCAATCATCCTCCAAAATCCTAACTTAAAAACTATCATTAATATGATTGTCATATGCAAAATCAATTCTATGAAGCTACAAAAACTTCTAAAACTACCCACAGCTAATTACCCACAGCAACCAGCAGTAACATAAAGCAACATATTATAGACATCCAATAATATAATAATACTTTCAATTAACACAATTAGGTAGTAATCATTACATAATATGTCCACAAATCACACTTAACATACATCATCCAATACAACTAACACCAAGTCGACACGAACCGGGAAAGATCCTCTTTTGTTCAATTTCTTGATCTTTTCCCTTGAAACAATACAAGTAATATTCATTTACAAAATCCATCACAATTTTCTTATAGGAAGCAGCTCCGTTGACATCCCATATGCGATTCAACACATCTTGCCATTCAGGTGGAAGAGTGTTTATGAAAAATCGCACCATCTCTGACTGTGACATTGGACGACCATTCCATATGACCTGTTGTATTTTCCCGCTGACTTCAAGGACATGATCAATTAAGTCACCTTTCTCCCATCGATAATCAGTCAGCTCAGCTATCAACTTAGACAACCTATCTTTTTGTTCATCGGTAATTGTGCGAATAGGTGTTCGCAATCTCAGAGGAGGCATTGTTCCTGCAACAAATGCAGAACAAATAAGGGATCACATTATAATCCACATAAACTTAATTGAAAAAGAAACACATTCTTTTCCCTTCTTTTTTCCGTCAAAGGTCAAAGTCAACGGTCAACGGTCATCGGTCAACGATCAACGGTCAACGGTGGTCAACGGTCAACGGTCGTCGGACATCGGACCGGTCGGGCCGACGGGGTCGGCACGGTCGGCTCGGCCCGGGCCCCCGGGCGAACCAACGGCACGTGCGCGCGCACGTGCCGCGCACGTGCGCGGGCTGAAGTCACGCAAACGTCGGCCGGCACGTGCGCGCGCGTGCCGGTCTGCTGGTCGGGTCGGGTCGGGTCGCCGGCTGGTGACCGCTCGGCGAAGCGTCGCCATGCTGACGTCATTGATGACGTCACCCTAGCGGTTATTGACCGTTGGGTGACGTCATGCTAACGTCAGCACGCGTCGGTCCGTAGACCGGCGCGTGCCAGCTCGTCGGCCGGCGGTGCGCACGCGCTGGGCGAGCCAGCGCTTTCGGGCGTGTCGCGCCCACGCGCAGCTGCTTCTGGCCGCGTGTGTGGGCGCGTGTGGCGTCGCCCGGTGGCGCACGACGTATCGGCAGACTCATCTCGACGTCGCCTTTCTTCCTATGCCATCACAATTTGACTTCGACTTACGAAAACTCGAAAAAATGGCCGTATAGCGCTCAGGTGTCGGGATTTTTGCCCCGATTCATACGGCCGAAGTTCTTTCGCGAAAAATCAATCAAAAACATCAGATTAAGGTTGGGAAAAAACGTGAACCTGGCTCTGATACCAATGTTGGGAATGACTGATCCCCGAAAAACCGGATTCGACACTAAATCGAACCCCTAAACCAATGCGGAAGCGTAGCCCATGAAAAACAACACGTATCACCGATCCTAAAGCACACCACGGTTTCGAGCGTACCTTTTAGCCACAGATTAAACACCGATGCCGACAAGAGGAAGAGAAATTGGCCCTGTTCGATCCGGTTAAGCGAATTGGCCTTCGCGCCTTACTGTTTTCCTTTTGCTTTTGAAGAAAAACGAGAGAGAGGGAGTGTACGTTGAGAGAAAAAGGTTACGCCCTTTCTAAAATAAAACGGTGTGTTTTTCTCTCTCTCTCCTCCCTTTTATACCCCCTTCTTTCCACGGGTCCTATTCCCGTGGGCCGGACTTTTTGGGCCTAACTTAGGCGGACGGGCCTTAAGCCCAATTTCTTATAAAGCCTTCACTGAAGATACGGGTTCATTTCATTTCTCTTCCCTCTACTGATCACTAGATTTTTAATCCACTGATAGGGCTCTCTATTTGATTTGGAGTTTGGTATTCGGTGATCCTTGAAGAATTTAAAGGCCTCGGCAAAAGTGTCGCGGAGCCTTATTTCTCCGATTCCACTGGGTAGCATGGATGGGTAACACGACCAGAAGATAAAACATGTACCTGGAGAGAAGCTTGCTCACCCAAATATCATGGAGGACGGATTCTCTCTCTTGATCCGAGTAGTACAATAGTTCGGTGCCGATGTGCCAAATTAAGACAACCTGGTCAAAATCCCCCTTAGTGGCCCACTCAACTTGAGGGACATGATAATTATCGACTAGCTGAGCAAGAGATTTGTCAATATTCATGGGAACTGGGTCGTGTTTCTCCTCCACGTTGTCAAGTTCTTCCTTGACATGATGGAAGATCCATTGCCGAATCTCGCCGGACATGTCTTCATGGAGGGTGTAGTGATACTTTTCTAGATCCTTATTGATCTTCAAGAACTCAAGCATATTGTGGCAAACCAAAGGCCTCTCTGTAGTGCAAAAGCTGAGAAAGCTGAATTGGGCAATTGAATGTGACCACCTAGGTTGTCTAGGCAATCTTACGAAGTTCACAGCACGTCTCAAGGCACTGCTCTTGTTGCGCTTGCACAACCAAACGTCGCTCCAATCTGAGGAAACCAGCATCAAAATTGAATAGGTCTCGCAGAAAACAATGACAGCCAGCAACAAGTAAGTGATGAAAAGATCGGACCACGGGGGTGACTTCTCCACCAAAGAGAAGAGCACCAGCACCAATAGAGTGGACGAGAATGTGAACGAGCGGAGGCTGAGTCCCCGCTTGGTGTAAAGCACCATCGCCTTTGTGTGGAGCATATCGTAGATGAACCCGAGCTCGATTTCAACAATCCTAAAAGCTTTTTCACGATCTATCACCTTGAATATGGACTTGCTAGTATTCTTCTCATCATGGCTGAGTATCAACTCAACAAAGAGGCACTTGAACATCTGAAGCAGGCCATAGGCTTTCCCAATGTCCTCAGAATCGATCATGGAGGATGGATCGTCACCACTACTACAAACACCTTCTGGCACTTGGTCCTCAATCACCTTGTCCACCACAACATAATAACCCTCGTCCTGCTTCAAAGTGTACTCCTCCATAAAGCGGGGGTAATTTGGGCTTGGATCAGGCGGGGGGAGCATCGACCGCTTGAGCTTGTCATGGCTCGCCATCCAAAGAGCACACACACTCTCCCCGTACTTGATGAACCCGACCAATGCCATCACCGACGAGAGATATGAGAGACAAGTATTTGTCCATGCAATGAAAATGATATATGCCGTGGCTGATGTTTGAACCGCTAGGCTGAGGCAATGCCTGAGCCAGAGTGCATTGTCCTCCAGAGAATAGAAAGTGATTGTATCAGGGCCACCCAAGAGAAGCAGAAGCAGGGGGGACCAGAATGCGAGTAACTGGTCATTGCTGTCGAGGTGACCGCCAGTTTTCTCCCTCACTTGTGCGAGCTTGTTGGAGAGGACGCCGAGGGCTACCGTGGTGAATGAGTCCGAGGTCAAGTACGAGGACCAGACAACAATCCTGAGCATGAGATTGTGGCTGGACTTCCTCTTGTGGCCGAAGAGGATGAGTAAGATTTGGACCGCCAGTGTGAGCACCACCATGGCTCTTAGCTCCCAGAAGTTCCAAAATTTCCCCCAGGAACGCTCCTTCATTTATGAGTGGTTTTCTGATTATCCGAGAAAGAGAGGGATGAGTTGGTGATGAAAATTTGGAAGTTAGTGAGAGAGAGAGAGAGAGAGAGAGAGAGAGAGAGAGAGTCACCGGGAGTCAGTTCACCCAGCTGGACTTTAAATATGCTCCAAGCATATGTTCACTCTATGATTTAAAGGAAATGGGCTTCAACAGTCAACACGTCGTGATCAAGTTGAATTCCTTGCAAATTGAAAATGAGATTGCGTTTTCTCGTGACATTCGATGCGTCTTAATCCATTGATAAACAGGGCGGGAGAGGCGTGAGAGGCGTGGTACCCGACCTAAGTGTCCCTCAGGGTGACCATGCTTAAAAAGTAATCTATTTTCATTATAAACTATATCGGACTGGGCGGGCGGAGGCGAGTGGGCCGGGCCTGAGATGAGAATTGCTTCCGAGGCCCATCTATTTCGCTCCTTGGCGCGAATGGACCTAGCAGGCCCAACAGACCGCCCGCCTTGCGAAGTTAAAAATGATTATTGATTTAAAAAGTAGGGCTGGATTGAATAGCTTTTATTGTGCCACATCATCCTACTTATATTACATACATGTTTATTAATATCTTCTTCTATTACGAGCCGAGTTACTGATGATCGACCGGTGATGAGTTATTACGCATGGGTTTGCGCCCCAAGTTTTTCTACTTTTTCAGTAGGTTGATTTCAATTTTATGTTGGGTATATTAACAACGACTATATTAACAACAACGAATGTGCAATGCATGTGCAACGCATTGAATTCCGACAGAGCCAAAAGTAGAGTTTGAAGCATATGGACAATTTATTCCATGAGTATGTTAAAGAGAAAATTATCTGTAAACAGCGAGAAAATATTAAGTACACAGCGAGAAAATATTAAGTACCTTGAGGCGAAAGCTAGAGAAGCGAATGGGATTAGATACTCCAGTAGTTCTAGCCGTAAACAATGGATGCTAGGCGTATCACGTTATTCCTATTTTAAACTATTCAACAGCTGACAGCTGTCTGGGCACGTCATCCCAATTCGAACCCAGCGCGCCGGTGGAGGACAGGACACCTGATTGCGAGCATGACTTCCGTGGAGAGAGAACTTCATGCTTTTGCTTTTTTATATTCTTCCTTTTTCTAGTGCAAGATTAACGGACCGAGAGATGCCGGCGGTCTCAAGCTTGGTCCACTTTCACGTTTCATTCCCCAATATGGAAGGGAATCTGAATAGAGTTCCCGAGTCTCATCTGTTGATTTCCACTATAAGGTGCTCAACTTTAGGAAGTGGTGATGATCAATGATCATTACTCTCCTTGGAAGAACTCTTTCAACGCCAACTATGCACATAGTCTATAAATGGAAGTCTAAGGAAAGAATGCACAGGTACAGGTTTTAGAACAGGTCGTACACGGATTATCACTGCTTTCATAGAAAGTCCTTATCATCTTTTCTTTGTAGGAGAATAAAACAATCCCCGGAATTTTGGAATAGTACAAGTTTGCCCAATTAAACTGTTACACATTTTCTCCTCAAATTTCCTTTATTTTTATTTTTTTTACAGCCATTAACCCTTCATTATTTTTTCGTTAGCACATGCAATGCACAGAGGTAAAAATGTATTTCCATATCATTTTTCTAATAAAATCCCTTTTTGCTTATGGATTTCTCTTGAATAATAACTCTCTATTGCAAAATTGAAACTTCAGATTAACTGATGAAAGAAAGCTCAACCAAATGAAATTTTTTTACTTAAAAACATATATACAAAAAACAATAGAAACAATCAATAATGATGATCTGCGTTTAATTTTGAAAGAGATGCTTGAAGGACATGGGGCATCGGTCTTCATTGGAAAGATTGTGATCCTCACTAAAGAATGAATAACAAAAATAGGGAGAAAATGATTATTTTCTATGATCTTTGCGTTTGCTTTTTTTCCTTTTTCTCAATGCATTCTTGTTACCAACTTTACACATAATTGATGGCATTATTTATGGCACATTGTCTCAAAAGATGATACACATTGTCTCTTGAAATGCGATCCGTTCGCAATTGCCCTTGTTCCCATCCCACCCCCCCCCCCCAAACAATCGCCAGATCTCTTGCAAGCACCATGAAGCAGTTCTTATTTGACTCTTTGTCAAACTAATTTCTTAGCAATAGCATAATTCAAAAAGTTGAGAATAGTTTGGAAAGAGAAATGTGAAATTTCTATATATAAATCCATGTATCATAATGAAATTTACATTAGCCTAGTTATAGGACTTATAAAACAACTATCTAAGGTAGCATATATCAATTAATACATGCACAATCAAGGAAGATATACGTACAATCTTGAAAAATATAGATAATCAACAGTAATATCATAATTGTTTCTGATATAATATCCACCTAAACTCAAGGTGACTTCAAATAGGTCAAGTGAAGTTTGAATCAATATTGAACAATGCCATGAAAACTTGTTTCTTTATGAACGCCGCGTGACATCGGGCTTGGTAATTTTGCGGTGGGGCGATGTGTCAAGTAGTGTCTTCCAAATCTGCCTCATTTGAAAGTGGCGAGTCTAGTGGTGAGGTGGTGTGTCAGGCAGCATCTTCAAGATCTTCCTTGTTTAAAAGTGGTGAATCTAGTTATGGCGTTAGCTTCTCGAAATGATGCACAAAAGGTCGATAATTGGAGGAGAGACAACAATCAGTCAATTTAGCTGGCTGCGAAATAGTAATTGAGCAATGATGCCGATATGGCTAGCATCGTAGCATTAAGCAGTCTAAACGGTTGGCTTGGGAAGATAGATACTAAGCAATACGGCCTATGCGGCTGGCATTGAGAGAAAGCCTTCTTTGTGAAAAAAAAAAAAAGGGGCTTGACTAGACGATGTGGCCAATGAGATTAGTGTCGAAACATGACAATTATGGAATAGACTTGATTGAGTGTTTCGTCATATGAGACTTCTGGGCTAATCTAGGCAAGCAATTTTCATATTGGTCGCAGCCCCTATTTATTAGAATTTAAAAAAAAATAACTAATTTAAAAAGATTTTTACTCAAAAAAGTTAGTTTGACACCAACTTCCCAACTAGCACAATCCAAGCTCTATCAGGCTCGGTAGTTCTATGTAGAAAATATCATGCTTTTCAATCAACGGTTGGGAGCAATGATTTTAAGGCTCGATACTAGCCTAAAATCTTTGATTTTGTTTATCGGTATTGTAAAAATATAGTTAAGTAACTCATTCCAAGTAGAAAATACTCAATAAACAATATTTCGTGTATTTTGACTTTCGTTGTCTGTTTATAGGTGTGGTGGTAAAATAATATCTCGTGTAAATTTTTTTTACCCTTTTAGTAGAATAATGTTCAATGTATTATCTTTCTTGAGAAGCCGATGACTACCTCAGTAGCTAACTAACATGCTTTTATTCGATATGCCTTTTGGAAATAATATTTTCTCTACGTAGGCTAATTATCTAATTCCTATAAATATATTATAAATAAATTATGATTATCCTGACTAGTATATTGAAAGTCCAAGTATCCTAATACACGATGAAAAACATTTCCCCATACGTACGTCTCGAATTTCCTGGATCCTTGAATGGTAGAAACGGACATCTGTAGTCCAAACTAATTCAATTGAAATAAGAATGAGGTTGGGACACCGGAGAGTGCATAACTGACACGAATTGACACTTAAATGCCATAACTTTAAAATGGTACACTTAAGTGTCAATATCGGAGTAAAATGGGACACTTAAGTGCCACTCCGGTGAAAATCCAGCCAAATGGCTGACGTGGCAATTTTCCGACGAGTTTGGTCCAAAACGGCATCGTTTTGCACTCGACGTGGCGGAGAAAATGCAAAAACAACGCCGTTTCATGTCTACATGTAAATAATAATATAAAAATTAATTAAATTAGATTTAAAATTAATTTTATTTAAAATATTCAAAATATTAAAAAAATAAGAAAAATTTTAAACTTTTAAAAATTTTAAAAAATTAAGAAAATTTTAAAATTTTAAAAATTAAGAAAAATTTAAAAAAATGGGGGTGGGGGGAGGTCAAACGAGGCGGCCGAGGGCTAAGCCCTCACCGCCGCCGCCTCCCGTCGTCGCCGAGAAGGGCCGGCGACGGAGTGGGGAGGGTCGGCCGGGGTCGCCGGCCCCCGGCCGACCGACGGCGAGGGCCGGGCCGACGACCCCGGCCGACCCTCCCCTCCGTCGCCAGCCCTTCCCGGCAACGGGCGGGGAGGCGGCGGCGCAGCGAGGGCTCGGCCCTCGGCCCGCCCCATTTGACCTCTCGCCTCCCTTTTTTTCCTTAATTTTTTAAAATTTTTAAAATTTTCTTAATTTTTTAAATTTTTCTTAATTTTTTAAAATTTTAAAATTTTCTTATTTTTTTAAAAATTTTTTTGAATATTTTAAATAAATTTAATTTAAATCTAATTTAATTAATTTTTATATTATTATTTACATGTAGACACAAAACGGCGTCGTTTTTGCATTTTCTCCTCCATGTCAGCATGCAAAACGACGCCGTTTTGGACCAAAGTCGCCACGTAAGCCATTTGGCCGGATTTTCGTGGAAGTGACACTTAAGTGTCCCATTTAACTTCAAAACTGGCACTCAAGTGTACCATTTTAAAGTTATGACACATAAGTATCCTCCCGTGCCAAGTTATGGCACTTGGGCTGTTCTTCTGCAAAATAAGAACACATAATCTGCCCGTTGCTTGTGCCTCATAACCCACACACCCACGCGCGCGCGCGCACAAAAACACAGAGAGACTCCATGGCTGCCGAAGTTCCAGCTTTCCTGCTCAAGCAGAAGCTTCAAAATCTGCGAGATGACGAAACAATAAAATCTGCGAGATGACGAAACAATCATCTATCCAAGGCTCAAACATAAGATCAACTCCTCCATCGTCGCTCTACAACAGCTGCTGAGCTCCTCCGACGGCACAGACGTCACCAACTCTATGGCCTTGCCCTTCATATACAGTGCTGAAGACGTCGTCGACACGTACCTCCTGAAAAGAATGCAACAGCGACGCAAAGCCTTCCTGAAGACACACCATTTGTTCCAGTACTTGGCTCCTCTATGGAGCCAAAAGGACTTGGGCAAAGGGTTGAATAAGTTCTTGAACGATCTCAAGGCCTTTTCTTCTCATTCTTCTGAGAAGAACAATCAAGAAAGCAGAGTTCTTGGCAAGACCCAAGAAAAGGATCGTTGTTTAGTGAATACAGGGCGGTTTCGTCGCTGGGATTCGGTTGCTCATCTTTTGGACTGTTGGATTATAATGTCTCAAGTTGCTGTTTTCTGTTTTGTTCTTTTTTTTTTTTTACTCTGTTTTCTGCTCTGTTTTACTCTGTTTTTTTTATTAAAAAACAGCTAAGTTCAATTTAGTTATTTATTTAGTGTTTTTGCTATTTTCTAGGAAGTTAATAGCACGTTTGTGTGCAGTTATGTGTTGTACGTACGTGAGCAGTTTTTGCTTTGTTTAAGTTGTTCTGTACTTGACAGTTTTCTAGAGAACTGACGTATGCAAGTTTGTATTCTGTTTCTCTGCGTTTCTCTCTCTCTCAAAAACAGAAATTTTTCTGTTTTGATTGTTGTTTTTATGAGTTTTAACATTGGTATCAGAGCGTTTGTGGGATCTTAAGGGACTGTGAAGTGAGGGTAATTGAGTGAAGATTGCTTCCGATTTGTAAAGAAGTTAAAGGGTGATGGAGACAGGGTCGAGTGGTTTCTCTGCGATGGCTTCTCCAGTATTTACTGGAGAGAATTATCAAGCATGGGCTGTTAAGATGACGGCATTCTTGGAGGGTCATGATTTATGGGAGGCTGTGGAGGATGATTATGAGGTTGCTCCCCCAGACAATCCGACCTTGAATCAGATAAAGTACCATAAAGAGAGAATCACAAGGAAGGCCAAGGCAAAGTCATGTCTGTACGCTACTGTTTCACCCACTATCTTCACAAGGATCATGAGATGTGATTCTGCAAAGGCAATATGGAATTTCTTGAAGGATGAATACGAGGGAGATGAGAAGATAAGAGGCATGAAGGTGCTGAATCTCTTGAGGGAGTTTGAGAGACATCAGATGAAGGATTCGAGTCGTGAAGGAGTACTCGATAGGTTGGTTGGGATAGCTGAAAAAATCAGAGTTTTAGGGACGACTTGAAGGATGAAAGGCTTGTTCGAAGATCCCGGTGTCTCTTCCAGAGAAGTTCGAAGCCACCATAGCGTCTCTGGAAAATACAAGAGACTTAGCGATATAAAGCTTGCAGAATTGTTAAATGCTCGCAGCACGTGGAGCACTGAGACCGATGAGAAGAGAAGACTTTGTAGAGGGTGTGCTACAAGCTAGAGTGAAATCAAATGATGGAGGCAAAGGGAAGAAATGGATTCAGTCCAGAGAAAATGCTGGTGACTCCAAGTTTGTAGCAAAAGAAGGAAATTCTGGTGGGTCTAGCAAATGGAAGATGAACAAAAAGCCTTGTCAATACTTGGAACTAATCATCAGTTTTTTAGATGTTGGAGAAAGCCTGATGCTAGATGCAGAATATGTCACAAGTTGGGTCACATGGAAGCCATCTGCAAAGAAAAAAATTACCAGCAAGCAGGAAAAGCCCAGGTAGCAGTAAATGAAACTGAGGAAGAGCACTTGTTTGTAGCTTCTTTTTCTGAATCTTTTGTTGGGAATGATGCATGGCTGGTGGATAGTGGCTGTACCAATCATATGACTGGCAATTCGAAGCTGTTTAGGAGTCTAGACAGGTCAGTCAGGTCCAGAGTCAGAATTGGCAATGGACAATATATTGAAGTGCAAGGGAAGGGTACAGTGGCTATTGAAGGAAATCAGGAGGTGAAGCTGATCAGTGATGTTCTCTTTGTGCCAAATATTGATCATAATCTGTTAAGTGTTGGTCAATTAGTTGAGAAGGGCTATAAAGTGAAGTTCGAAGGGAATGAATGTCTTATTAATAATGTAGATAGCAAAGAAGTGCTAAGAATTCCAATGGAGGACAAGAGTTTCATGTTCAAGCCACAAGAGATGCAACAAATGGCTTTAAAGTGCAAAGAAGAAAATGCAGAGATATGGCATAAAAGACTTGGGCATGTTCACGGGAAGAGCTTGTCGTTTATGCAGAGAAATAGCTTGGCGATGACTTGCCAAGTTTGGAGGAGGAATTTCCACAGTGCAAAACTTGTCTTCTTGGCAAGCAAGTCAGATTTCCTTTCAAAGGAGGAGGCTGGAGAGCACGTGAGAAGCTGCAATTAGTCCACACAGATTTATGTGGACCTATGTCTGAGTCTTCTCTCAATGGTAGCAGGTATTTCATTACTTTTACGGATGATATGACTAGGATGAGTTGGATTTATTTTCTGCGAGCCAAGTCTGAAGTTGCTGATGTGTTTGTGAAGTTTAAAGCCTTAGTTGAGAATCAAAGTGGGAAGAAAATTAAAATTCTCAGGTCTGATAATGGTTCTGAGTATACTGCTCACAAGTTTAAGTTGAATTGTGAGCAAGCAGGAATTGTGCAGCAGTTCACTACTCCCTATTCACCTCAACAGAATGGGGTCAGTGAGAGGAAAAATAGAAGTATTATGGAGATGGCCAGATGTATGATGCGGGAGAAGATGTTGCCTAAGAAGTTCTGGGCTGAAGCAGCTAATACTGTAGTGTTCCTGTTGAACAGATTGCCCACAAAGGCCTTAGAGAGGTCAACACCTTTTGAAGTCTAGTATGGTGTTAAACCTTCTGTGAAAAATTTGAAGGTTTTTGGGTGTTTGTGTTATACTCATGTTCCTCAGGTCAAGAGGGACAAGTTGGATAAAAGAGCTGAGCTTGGAATCTTCATCGGGTATAGTCTTCAATCAAAGGCTTACAGGATTTTTCACCCTATGACAGGAAAGGTGACTGTAAGCAGAGATGTTATTTTTCTAGAGGAAGATGAATGGAATTGGATGGAAGGAAAGAGTGCAGAAAAGCAGCAGTTCGAAAAACAACCTGCAACAGATGTAGAGGTTGATGAAGTTATAGATGGATTGGAAGACACTATGGATGATTTACCAGTGAGGGGCACAAGGTCACTTGCTGAAATCTATGAAAGAAGCAATGTGGCAATGCTCAAACCATCTAACTTTGTGGAAGCTAAGGAAGATCAGCGGTGGATTGCAGCAATGCAGGAGGAGATTGCAATGATCCAGAAAAACCACACATGGGAGCTTGTTGATAGACCATCTAATAAGAATGTGATTGGGGTTAAGTGGGTGTTTAGAACAAAACTTAATTCTGATGGTTCTGTCAATAAACACAAAGCTAGACTGGTGGTGAAAGGCTATGCACAAATATGGGGAGTAGACTATTCTGAAACATTTGCTCCTATTGCACGACTTGATACAATAATGTGGCATCCCAAAATTCAAGTCATCCTCTAGAGAAATTAAAGCCTATAATTAGGTAATGCAATTACCTATGCTCTATGTGTTAGCCATTAGTTTTCTTAAGGCTATGTGTTATTGTGCTTGTGTTTATGAATTTTGAATTTAGGACTATAGGATAAATTAATAATCTATGCTTGGCCATATGATTTAAATTTCAATGAGCAAAAATATCCCAAGACTTTGGCCAAGATGAAAATTGGAATTCAAAAATATTTATAGAAGAATTTCAAAAAAAAAAAAAAGAAGGGAAAAAGAGGTTAAAATTTGATTGGGCCTTAAGCCCAAGAGTGGAACCCTAATGGGCCAAGTTGGCCGGCCCATTAGAGCCCACAAGGAGTGGTCGACCAGCCCATTTGATGGCCCAAGGTTGGCCCAAGAAGAAGGCCCATTAACCTTGCATGTCATCCAACACTTGTCCTCTCCTTGTTGCCACTTGTTCTCCTCATGAGAACACTTGTCCCTCATGCAAATTAAGAAAGCATGCAATATATAAGCCACCAAAAAAGAGAGAGAGAGGGAGAGAGAGAGAGTGGCTGATGGTGAGGGGCTGTCGTCCAAAGAGAGTTGAGAGAGAGAGAGAGGCCGAGAGAGGAGAGGAAGGAGCCGTCGCCGTCCATCCGCCGTGTTCATCTGCTGTGTGCCGTCGTTTTCTTTGGTCTAGAGGCAAGTGGAGTCCTCTAACTTCTCTTGCATGCTTGTATATTGTTTGTTTGTTAGATTTTGGGTGTTTTAAGTGAGAAAAACCGAGGTAAGGTTGGCTTGTTCTTAAGCCGTGTGACTGTTCTTGCTCGGATTGTGTGAGTCAGTAACTTGTTTGAGCTTGCATGTGTGTTTGGAGTCCGATTTTGTCTTTGATGGCTTCATAGAAGTTGTAGCTAACATCTTGTAGTATAACATACTGAAATTTCGTGAAAAATGATGGATATTTGAGGGGTTAAAGTCTTGTTATACGGAGACCCCAGATCTGTGAAGTTTTCACTAACCTCTTGCTGGATTCGTGGTTGCATGTTGGTTTTTGTTGAGAATATCACTTCGATTTCTTCATGAAAGTTGTAGGAAACATCTTAAAATACAACATACTCAAATTTGAAGTGAAATGAACAAGTATAGCCTAGTGAATCGACTAGATCTTGAAGAAGATGATTCTGGTGATGTAGTTTGAGATACCCGAGACTTCAAGGACCTAAATGATGACTCTACTTTGGTTATTTGACTTGGATCTCTTCATGAAACTTGTAGAGGATACCTTGGTGTATAACATATCTAAATTTCAGAGGAAACCAAAGAGAATAGCTAGGTGAAATCGCAATATTTCGGAGATGTGTTCACTGGACGATGCGGTAAGGATTCCAGAAGCTTCGTGAGGTTGTACAAAATAATCTAAAAATAATCTGACTTGGAGTTCTGCATGAAAGTTGTGCGAAAATGTCGTGGTTATCACTCTGTAAAATTTGGTAATTTTTGAAGGCCTTATGGATATTTTAATCGAATTTATTCAGAAACTGTGCATTCTGGTCATTATCCGAATATTATGTGCTATTTAGTGGAAATTGTGAAATTGTATGAAATTCAAGTTGGCCATGAATTTTGCATGCAATTGTCATTCTATTGGTTTGATTAATGATTGCTTGAATTTTATGATTTTGGGAAAATCATAGATATTGAATTTAATATTTATTTATGGAAATAAATAAATATGATAATAAAAAAATAAAAATAATAAAAAAATAATAATAATAAAATAAAATGGATTATTTTATTGGCCATAAATTCCATTGAATTTATTAATAAATAATTATGCATTGTTGCATGTATGATAAGACATTGGTGTATGTATGGCCATGAATTGTGATGCATGTGTGAATCATATGCCATGTTAAATTGAGATCAAAATAATGGTAAATGTGGATAATGATAAGTGAGGAAGTGGTTGTGGTGGATGATGATGCTCGGTGGCCTAGTGGCGTAATTCCGAGAGATTCCCCGGGAGTGTCGGGATGCCCGGTGGTATACGGTACGTAATTCCAGGGGAGGCCTGGTGGTATGTCGGTACATAATTCCGGAAGCCCGGAGGTTTTTGCCAGGGGGATGCCTCGCGATGCCAGGATTGGGGTGCGAGATGCCTGGCTAGAAGGGTAAAGGCCGGAAGCCCTGTCGGAGGTTTCTGCCCAAAGGGAATGTCTCGTGATGCTAGTTGGGATGCGAGATGCCCGAAATGTGGGGGGCCGGAAGCCCGGTGGCCATGGGATGGCTGAGTTTGCCGGGAGCCCCGTCGGAGGTTTTCGCCCGAAGGGTTGATGATGAGATTGATGAATGGGTGATGTGGTGATCAAAAATTGAAAGATAAAGATGAAAATTAAACCATGACATGATGATATGCATGGCATGATATGCATGATGATATGCATGATGATGATGATGATGATGATGATATGTGATGTGATATGATGATCACCCATGGTATGATATGCATGATGATATGCATGATAATGATGATGATGATGATGATATGTGATGTGAAATAATGATGATCACCCATGATATGATATGCATGATGATATGCATGATGATGATGATGATGATGATATGTGATGTGATATGATGATCACCCATGATATGATATGCATGATGATGATGATGATGATGATGATATGTGATGTGATATGATGATCACCCATGATATGATATGCATGATGATGATGATGATGATGATGATGATGATATGATATGTGATGTGATATGATAATCACCCATGATATGATATGCATGATGATATGCAATGGTGATGATAATGATAATGATATATGATATGGCATGTGTATTGTGATGATGTCATGATGATGATGACATGTATGATACGATGATGATATACATGTATGTGTTATAAATTGATATGATGGTGCATGATAGTATGCGCATGGCTTCAAGGTAAGAAATGCCTGCAATGCATGTATGATTGCGTGATGATTGAGTTGTTATTGGATTTCCCTATCTCATTGAAGTGGTTATCACCCTTTTCGTGACCAACATTTCAGATTAGTAGATGATTTGAATGGTTGGATATAACCGTGAGGAGGGGGATAGCAAGGGAAGGAGCTTTTGGACGCCGGCACCGATCGATGGACTTTAAGTGTATAACTGTTGGAGGAGATGTCGGTCATCTTTTAAAGTATAGCCGAGTATAGAAACATTGGCATTTCGATGTACTGACTAAAGATGTCCATATGCTTTATGTAAATAAACGTATCCGGCTTTAACTTATATAAGATGTTTAGTAGGTGTGCATCGATTTTTGAATGTAGGGAAGGGAATTGTTGGATATGCTTCCGTTATGTAAATCGCGCAAGGGACCGTTAATAAAAGATGTAAACCCCATGGTTGTATGGACCCGCTGCAACTAAAAATGGTATCAGAGTGACTTGTTATTTGGAAAAGAAAAAAAAAATGAAAAGCGAACTGTGGTGACTCTAGCGGATCAGGGGCCGTCGAGGGGTGCCACAAATAAGGCTACTGTTAGCTATTGCAGCGGAGAAGGGGTGGCCTATATTTCAGTTAGATGTCAAATCTGCATTTCTGAATGGAGAGCTTGAGGAGGAGATTTTTGTTGAACAACCTGAAGGCTTCAGTATCAAAGGGCAAGAAGAGAGTGTATACAGGTTGAAGAAAGCTCTATATGGACTGAAGCGGGCTCCAAGAGCTTGGTATGGGAAGATAGATCGATATTTGCAGGATTTTGGCTTTGTAAAAAGCTTAAGTGAGTTCACTCTTTATGTCAAGAAGGTGAATCACAAGTGTTGTAATTCTGTCACTTTATGTAGATGATCTATTAGTGACGGGGAATGATATGGAATTGATAGAGAAGGTGAAGCAAGATCTATTTGCAGTTTTTGAGATGTCATACTTGGGAAAGATGGCTTATTTTTTGGGTTTGGAAGTCAAACAGACTTCATATGAGATCTTCATCTGTTAGAAAAAATACATGAAAGAAATTTTAAAGAAGTTTCAGATGGAAGATTGTCGAAGTGTAAGCACTCCTATGGCTGCTAAAGAAAAGCTGCAGAAGAATGATGGAACAGATGCAGTAGATGCTTCTATGTATAGAAGTCTGATTGGGTGTCTCATGTATCTTTACAAAGAACCAGACCAGATATTCTATTTGCTGTGAGTGTTTTATCCAGGTTTATGAGTAATCCTAGTCAATTACATTTGATTGCAGCAAAAAGGGTCTTGAGATATCTCAAAGGAACATTGTTCTTTGGTGTGAAGTTTAAGAAAGGTCGAAGTTTAATTTGCGAGGATTTTCGATAGTGATTTGGCTGGTTCAGTGGATGACATGAAAAGTACATCTGGGTATTGTTTCAGTCTTAGTTCTGCTTGTTTCTCCTGGTGTTCTAAAAAGCAAGAAATTATAGCTCAGTCTACTGCAGAGGCTGAGTTTATAGCAGCCACTGCAGCTGCAAATCAAGCTTTATGGCTGAAGAAGATAATGAAGGATTTGTGGTTGAATTCTAGTGATTGCATTGAAGTTAATGTGGATAATCAGGCTGCTTTAGCAATATCACATAATCCAGTTTTCCATGGCAAATCCAAGCATTTCAAAGTCAAATTTTTCTTTCTGCGTGAGGTGCAACAAAGTGGCGAAGTTAAGTTGGTCTATTGCAAATCTGAAGATCAGCTTGTAGACATGTTCACAAAACCACTTCAAGCTGGAAGATTTGAAGTATTAAGAAAGAAAATTGGAGTATGCAGCAGCAACTGATCCAAGGAGGAGTTTGTTGGATTATAATGTCTCAAGTTGCTGTTTTCTGTTTTGTTCTTTTTTTTACTCTGTTTTCTGCTCTGTTTTATGCTCTGTTTTACTCTGTTTTTTATTAAAAAACAGCCAACTTCAATTTAGTTATTTATTTAGTGTTTTTGCTATTTTATAGGAAGTTAATAACACGTTTGTGTGCAGTTATGTGTTGTACGTACGTGAGTAGTTTTTGCTTTGTTTAAGTTGTTCGTACTTGACAGTTTTTAGAGAACCGACGTATGCAAGTTTGTGTTCTGTTTCTCTGCATTTCTCTCTCTCTCAAAAACAGAAATTTTTCTGTTTTGATTGTTGTTTTTATGAGTTTTAACATGGACAAGGATTCAAACATCGTTGGTCGGGTATCAGACATGGCCCAGATGGTCTATCAGTTAATGGGCCCACAAGAAGAAGAAGCTTTGAGAGTCGTTTCCGTTGTCGGACCAGGAGGCTCAGGTAAGACCACGATGGTGAGACGTGTTTATAACAGGGTGGATGTGAAGAGGCACTTCGATTGCTGTGCTTGGGTCTGTGTGCCCAGAGAACTTGTGTACAGGAATGTTGTTATGAGCATAATAGAACAGGTTAGCATAAACAGGTTGAATGATGTGGACCACATGAATGATGATGTTCTTGGTGATATGCTTTTCAAGGAGCTGATTAATAGGAGGTATTTGATTGTTTTGGATAATGTTTGGGATGCCGAGGCCTGGCACAGGTTGACAATTCCATTTCCGGACTCAAAAAAGGGTAGCAGAGTGATTCTCATTTCTCGTGATGATAAAGTGGTGAAATTGGCTGATCCATGGAACCTCCCGATGCATATCTGCAGGTTAGTTAACGAGAACAGATGGGAATTGCTGTTGAAGCAAATGAAGGAACAGGAAGGTGGCCTGACTGAGCACAAGGACGAGATCATGGCAAAGCTCTGTCATGGTTCACCTCTGGGAATTCTTCTTTTAGGGGGGATTCTTTTGAACACAGAACCAAGTGAATGGTCCAGAAAAATAGACAAATCCCCATCTTCTTGCGAAGACGAATCAGCCTTGCCGGACATCTTGGCCTTGAGCTACCAAGAACTACCTCCTGAATTGAGGGCGTGCTTTCGTTATATGGGTATCTTTCCAATAGCATCTGAGGTATCCGTGCGGAGGTTATTGTGGTTATGGATTTCCGAGGGTTTCCTCGATGGATTGCTGGGCGAAGAAAGAAAGAAGTGGGAACCCGAAGATCTCGCAGAGTTTTACTTCCAAACACTGGTTAATAGAAACTTGATCGAGGTCACAGAGTGGAAATTAGATGGATGCCCAAAAATGTGTCGAATGCCGGGAGTGATACATGAATTTTTCTTTCCAAGATCGGTGGATTCAGGTCTTTTCCACGTTCGAGAGAACTCAAGCTTTAGGATGTGCAGACCCCCTGAAAACTATAAAATTCGGCGCCTCGTGGAGTATTCAAGAATCAAAAACTCCCTGGATTCTTTCCATGATCACAGGCTCCGCTCTTATGTATCTTTCATCTCCGCATCAAGGGGCATGGCCAATAGAGAGATAGGTATGTTTCTCAAGAATGTTATTAACAAAGGAGGCTTTGGATTGTTGAAGGTTCTTGACCTAGAAGGCGTGTACAAGCCCATGCTTCCTAAGTCGATGTGTAATCTGCTGCTTCTACGGTTCTTGAGCTTAAGGTCAACTGTACTGGATTCAATCCCGTCTGCCATCGGCAATCTCCCATGCTTGGAAACTCTGGATTTGAAGCACACTAATGTCACCACTATCCCAAGTTCCATTTGGAAGGCGAAGAACCTCCGGCATTTATACATGAACGGGGTACGCATTGATGCATTTTCCCGTAAGGCATCAAAGGGGTCTCTGACTAACCTCATTTCATTGAGGGGGCTCTATGTAGGTGACAAAAAGGCCGTGGTCAACAGACTAGATCGATTAGTGAACCTCCAGAAACTGGGGCTCACCTGCCACGGAAACTCTTTGAAAGCAGTAGCTAAGTGGATCGAGCAGCTGTCTAATCTTCAATCTTTGAAGCTGAGATCGACAGAGAAGTTTGGTGAACCATCAAATCTAGAGGTGATATCCATGGCTCAGCATCGCAACCTATGCAATTTGTATTTGCTTGGTTCGCTGCCCATCCCCGCCAACCAGCTCTCGGGAGTGCTCCCATCATGCCTCAGGAAACTCACTTTGTCCATGTTAAATCTGGAGGAAGATCCGATGCCAGTGCTGGGCCAGTTGCACGATCTGAGCTTCCTTAGACTATTTGCAAATTCCTATGTGGGACCTCAGATGACATGTGTTAGTGGCGGATTCCCTAAGCTACGCATGTTGAAACTCTGGATGCTTGGCAAACTTGAGCACTGGACCGTGCAGGAGGGGGCTATGCCCCTCCTTCAAGAACTAGAAATCAGGCGATGCATCCAATTGAATAGTCTAGATGGACTTGAGCATTTGCGAAGCCTGAAAGAAGTTGTTTTAACCGATATGTTGCAGGGTTTTGTAGAGAAACTCGGGAGGAGCAGTTCGGATAAAGTGTTTGTCACAGTAAATGAATGGAAATTCTCTCGTCATCAGGTAAAACTTTCTCACCTTAACTCTCAATTTGCATCTATGTCATGCTCCACGTCATGAATTCTTAGTCATTGTCTACAATTATGTTCTTGGAGATATGCATTTATCCCCATCTCAAGCCAAATGTAGATTAAAGAGCCACTTAGTTACATAAAGGGTGTACCTTTCACGGTCATTTTCTACCAAATCATCATGCTAATACTCTAAACAATCTTCATGTGCAGGGAAAATGAATCATCAAGGAATCAAATGTTCAAGATGAAACACATAGTATGCAGTCATAAATGTCCGTCTCTTAGCAAAAAGCATGCAGTATGAGGCTAAGGAGCTAAGTTTTCCAGAGCTGTTCAATTCCAAGATTTGGCCCTATCTTATGAAGAATCTTCCTACCTAAGGAGATTGCGACAGTGGCGAGAACGTGGTGCGAGTGCCGTGTGAGTAAGTGTGCCGGGGTGGGCTTGAGAATCGAGTTTATTAGTGATTTGTATAGTGTGAACTCAATTAAGAGTGTGTCATTGTACTTGAGATTATTATTGTAATAAAATTTGATTTACTAATCCAAAAGAATCATCCATCACGATACTGAATCTTAGCATCACGGAAACTTTTTGACATGTTTACCACTGCTTAATATTCAAACCATGAAAAAGAAAAAGGAAAAGGAAAATGCAAGGTAGTCCACACAAGAAAGGAAAATAAACATCTGATTTTTAATGTTATTGTTGATCGATATTGCAATCACGAGCTGAGTTCCTCTTTTTTTTCAAGCTCGAAACTGCTATGATAATGCTAAGTAATAGGACAGAAATAGTATTGATAGTAAGCATACTACCACATGCCAAAATGGAGAAATATAGGGATAAGAACATTACGAATACCATAATTTTCATATGACGCCTAATTAAGCACCTTAATTTTTTTTAGACCACTTGAGTGTTATAACTTTGAAAAGATAATCATTGGAATTTCACACCAAATTGGTTGATATTTAATAGGCATTGACACAGCTTGTATACAGTCTCATGTTGTACTATTTCTTAACTTTATATTGGGAAAAAGCTACAAAAAATTCTAAACTTTACCAACTAGGACACATTTACTCCAATTTTTTTTTTAATAATACCTAAAATCTCAAACTTGACACATTTACCCTAAACTCTTTTTGTGACATGGAAAATCCCAAATTTATCATGCGTGACACATTTATCGTAAACTTTTTTCTATGGGCAAATGTCTCATATGGATACAAATTTGGGATTTTTGGTGTCACATTTTTTTTTTTTTTTGGGTTAAATGTCTCACGGTATGCGAATTTAAGGTAAATGTGTTACAAAGATACAAATTTGGAGTTTTTGGTGTCATAAAAAAAATTTGAGATAAATATGTCACGGTTGACATAATTTAGGGTTTTTGGTGACTTTTTTCCCTTTTTATATTTGGCGAAGAAAATTTTAACTATTTTGCTATATATACCACTGATGTTGAGTAAAATCCTACTTTTGCTTGTGTCTTCCTTTCATTTTGAGTTAAGATTAGTTGTGGTATACCGAGTAAATTGAATCATTAGCATTTACCAATTGATCAACCCTTTTAAATAAGAAATTTGTATCTAGTGACAAATCAATATATTAGTTTCCACATAAAGATCTACATGCAATTTCAAGTTTGTATTTATAGTCAAGGAGTTCATACATTAGAGACACCCATGCACATGAGCACTATCTATTGAAACTAGAAAGAAAACACCTGGAGCACCAAAACTTGGCACGGGGGAATACTTGAGTACCAAAAGTTTAAAATGTACATTCAAGTGTTAAATTGGAGCAAAATGGATCAATTAAAAGTTAACGGCGAGAAAATTCGATCAAAATGTTGACATTGCATTTTTCCAGCAAGACAAGTGCAAAACAATGTCGTTTTGCATGCTAATGTGGCTATATAAGCCAAAACGACGTCGTTTTATCTCAGATTTGAATTTTAATATATACATATATATTAGTTAAATTAAATTTTAAATAAATTTTAAAATATAAAATATAAAAAAAAAAGGGAGGGGGAAGAGTTGTAGGTGAGAGCTTGCAATAAAAGAGGCAAAACGACGTTGTTTTGCCTCTTCTTTACTAACTCAGCTTTCTGGCAAGCCATATTAATAAAAATTTGCCATGTAGGATTTTCGGTCAAGATCACCGAATTTGGTACTTAAGGGTGCGTTTGGTAACATTTTTGTTCAAAAATTGTTCATTGGAATAGAAATTAAAAAAAAAAAAAAACTATTTTTGTTCCGAGGGACAATTTTTGAATAAAAGAACGCGTTTGGTAACTGCACAAAATTTCTGTTCCTGGAATAGAAAAAGAACATAAACACGTTTAGTAAATTTATATAATTTTTTTGTTTCTTTTAATTTTTTAATATTTTAATATTTTTTTCATTTTTCTTTTTCCTTTTTCTTTTTCTCTTACCGACTAAGCAATGTCTGGCGAGCTCGCTGGAGCCTCACTAGGCTAGGGCAAGGCCCATCGAGCTTGCTGGAGGCCAGCCTGGCCTCAGCGAGATTGCCGGTGGCCAAGCGAGCCTCGCCAGGCCACCGGTGAGGCTCAGCCTCACCTAGGCGACGCGAGGTCGGCCTTGCCCTAGCCTAGCGAGGTTCGACCTTGCGCCGGCTGGGGAGGCAGAGCCTCGCCTTGACTACGCAAGGCTTGGCCTTGCCTGGGCTAAGTGAGGTCGACCTCCGCCCAACCATCGGCGAGGCTCAACCTCGCCGGGCCACCGCCAAGTGACGCCGTCCTGGAGGTAGCCCGACAAGCTCGGTCTTGCCAGGCCACCACTGGGCAACGCCAACCTAGTGATGGTCCGGCGAGGCCGAGCCTCACCGGTGGCTGGGCGAGCTCGGCCTCGCCAGATGTGGCCGATCTCGAGCTCGCCTAGCAAAGGCGAGGCCGAGCCTCGCCGGAGGCCGGCGACACTCTAACGAGGCCACCGAGGGCTAGTGACACTCCGGCGACGCTCCGGCGAGGTCGCCGGCCAAAGAAAAAAGAAGAAGAAAAAGGAGAGAAAAAAAAAAGAAACAAGTTTTGTGTTTTTGTTTTTGTTTCTTCAAAAAATATTCCTGAGAACAATAAACAAGTTTTTCTACTTATTGTTTTTGTTCTAAATTTATTCCCAAGAACAAAAAATGTAATATCCCGGGCCCCATTGTGTAATATTGTCCGCTTTGGGTCACTCGCCCTAGTATAGACGAACCGGCATCCTAGCCACAGTCTTTTCTCTCACGGCTTTAAAACGCGTTACACAAGTTAGAGGGACCCAAGCCTTATAAGCTAACCAAGATCTCCCCTCCCTAGGTGATGTGGGACAAGAGAAGAGATTGTCACACTCTCCACCTCTTAACAGAACAGCGTCCTCGCTGTGGCCCCACGAGCGTTAGAACATCATTCGAGCTGTGGTCCCACACGCAGTCGGGAGTCGGCTCTGATACCACTTGTAATATCCCGGGCCCCATTGTGTAATATTGTCCGCTTTGGGTCACCTGCGCTGGCGCGAATGAACCGCCATCTCAGCCACGGTTTTTTCCCTCACGGCTTTAAAACGCGTTACACAGGTTAGAGGGACCCAAGCCTTATAAGCTAACCAAGACCTCCCTCCCTAGGCGATGTGGGACAAGAGAGGAAGTTTTCACAAAAAAAAAAAAAAAAATCAATTTTTTGTTCCTGAGAATAAGAGTGTAAACAAACGTGTTTCTGTTCTTTTTTTGTTCCCCGGAACAAAAGAACATAAATTTTTGTTCCGAAGAACAGAAACATAATGAAACAAATAGGGCCTAAGTGTCCTGTTTTTTTTTTAAAAGAAAGTAACACTTATGTATACCTTTCATAACTTTTGGCATTTAAGAGTCCCCTCATGTCAAGTTTTGACACTCTTAGTGTTTTTTTTCCCATTGAGACCAATTTATTTCATGAGTGGAGAATATCTTGATTTTGTCTGGTGACCACATGTACTGGATGAATTACATGAATTTTGTGCAGGTACTTTGAAGACTTCATCGTAAATTCCATCTAATATGTTTGTGAGTTTAAACTGACCAGTTGTGGCTTGATTGTAGAAGCATATTGATACAAATGCCGATATCACAGTTTCATGTGTCCCAATGGATGACAGGTTCTTATTGTGGTTAAATATATTGCCTTAAAAGATTTAAGAGCATATAAAGCTCATTCTCCTTGACATTCCACTTATGGTTGGGAAGAACCAAATTTTTGTGATTATATTGTTTCTTACGTCCGTTTTCAGTTGCACTAAATTTAGAGCTACTGATGAGTTTTGCAACTAACCCTTTCTGGTTTTTGTTGCTGCAGTCATGCTTTGGGTTATGGACTGATGAAGATTGACAGAACTGGACGGATTATCCAATTTGCCGGAAAACTGAAGGGCAATGAGCTGAAAGCAATGGTATCATTAATGCAATAAACACTTCCTATCATTTGACATGACTGCTTTGGTTGTTTCCTTAGCAGACATCATCTCTGCACATCATGTAATGCATCAACTAGTTACTAATCTTATTTGGATTCTCGTCTCCTGCACAAACCTCTGCCCACAGTAAGTTAACAGTACTCTTCTTGGGCTATCAAAGCAAGATGCAGTGAACTTGCCATACATTGCCTTAATGGGCGTCTATGTATTTAAAACTGACGTGTTACTATAGCTTTTGAGATGGAGCTACCCCTCATGCAATGATTTTGGCTTTGAAATAATTCTGTCAGCTGTTGCAGAGCATAATGTCCAAGTCAGGACCTTTTCTTTAACATAGACTAAGCTGTGGGCTTTCTCTCTGTCTCTCTCTGTCTCTCTCTCCCCTTCATTAGAGATGTGTGTTTATATGTAACTTGTACTTGCAAGCTACCTTAACAGAAATGCTGACTTATTTGGATGCATTGATTTGTCAGGCATATCTATTTAATGACTACTAGGAGGACATTGGAACAATCAAGTCATTCTTTGACACTAATTTGGCCCTAACAGAGTAGGTGTGTGTGGTATTGCATCTTCTGCTCGATAACTCAAAATTGGAGATGTCAATGTCATCTGCTAATTCAGTCATCACCTTCTATAGTCGTTAATCACTTGATATGCTGGCTTAACCTTAGGGCTGGAAAAATACTTACTCTTTAGATCTTTTTGGCTACAATTTCTATGTCAATCTGGGGCCTCATCTCAATCACATTCTCAAAAAAATCATAGAAGCTTCGAGTTCAAGCTTTGAATGTCATAAAGCGATACTGTTTGTCCTATGAGGAGACAGTGGCTTTTCTAATAGTGGGTTAATTTCCTGTAATGCAGCCTCCAAAGTTCGAATTTTATGATCCGCAAACACCTTTTGATGCAAGCCAAGGTTAGGCTTTCTCAAACAGTAGGATCGGAAGAGTGACTTGCACACGGGAAAACAGGACGAGTAGAAATTTCAGCACTGCGCAAGCTCAGGAGAATAGTCGTATCTTTGTTGATATAGATCAGATTGACCTGATTCCAAAGCCAAATGAACAATGACTTCTAGATATACAATTTATCTGTTTTGAATTTTCTGAAATAAGCACTGTAGGATGGTCGAATTTGGGTTGGAAATAACGAACAGAACAGGAAAAGATAGAAACTCCGTTGGTTGCTCTTCTAGGCCTCCAAGGAAGTCGAGGGGGCACCGATTCTTCTAGATCGATGACTGCAACTCTTCAAGGATGCAGATTTTGAAAGCTCTGACTCTTCAAGGACAGAATGAAAACTCTTCTAGGTTTTCAAGGGCATGAACTCTACAAGGTTCACGATACTTGCTTCAAGGCAAAGTTTTTCATTTATCAAAAGTCGTTCATCTTCTACAAGAAATTGGATGGCTTATATCGTTAATGAAATAAAAACAGAGCGTTGAAAATAGGAAAATAGTAAATAGCATAGAAACTAGAAACTAGTAAAAGCGTCTTCATGGCTCCCAAGGTGTCTTTCAATCTTCCGGGATGGACTCAAGATATCATACGGCTTCTCGGTTTCTTGGTCGAGAGAGCTGGTCTTCAATGCAGGCTGCATCAACCTTTCTAGACGTCTCCAAGATTCTTACCCCCAGTAAAGTTGATTAATGTAGGGTAAGCTTGTCAACATGATAAGTCTCTGTTTTTGTTATGGTCTAAACTGTCTCTTATTTGAACTATTTTTGCAGATTGTAGATGCAATAATCTCTCACGGTTGCTTCTTGCAAGAATGTAGCATTGAACACTCCATTGTTGGTGTGTGCTCGCGTCTAGACTATGGTGTTGAGTTTAAGGTGTGCTGCTTTCGTATACATTCTTTGACCTTTTGAAGATCATAATGGTGATTGCTTGAGAAAATTAATTTTCAGATTCTTGGATGATTTGGTTGGAATGTTGACATTTTCAGCTTTCAACTTTTTGGGTTAATAGATCCCATCAGAACATTTTGAGGTGCTGGACCAGATTTAACAGGGGCAAATGATGCCATTCAATCTGTTCATATAACTCTGGTGTACAGTGATATTTTTGAATTGCTGTATCTTCATCTATTGGTTGTATTTCCTCAAGTTGAAGGTATAGTGGACTTAGAACAAGTCAGGATGCTTCTAATACAAGTCTTTTGATTACTTGATGGTCGTTTTACGTGTCGTTTTTTATAGACACTAATTTCCTTTGTCAAGCTAATGTACTAAGCAAGTCATCAGTATAGACATTCCAAATTTGCTAAAAGTTCACAATATTGGGGTTAGTTCATGTGCCAGTTTCTGTAGCAATGGCAACATACTTTTAATGGGTGCTGGTTTTTGGGACACGTTTGAATTTGTTGGATACCGTGATGATGGGTGCAGATTACTATTAGACTGAAGCTGAAATCGCATCTCTTCCAGCACAAGGGAAGGTTCCTATTGGGGTTGGACAAAATACTAAAATCAGGTAATTATTCATTCTTTGAATAGGCATGTCTACGGAAATTCTGAATCGACGACTTGTTAATAGAATAGTTCACAATCCTTCCACTGACAAATTCCCTTGCTTTTCCTTACTCAAGGAACTGCATAATTGACAAGAATGCCCGGATAGGGAAAAATGTAGTTATTCATAACACTGATGTAAGTATTGCCTTTTGCAATCCTGATACTTCAATTCCATCCGGATTTATGACTGGATGTGATCCTTTCATTTACAGGGTGTTCAAGAAGCAAATAGACCAAAGAAGGATTCTACATCAGGTCAGGGATAACAGTCATACTGAAAAACGCAACAATCAAAGATGGAACTGTCGTTTGAGAAGAAAACAAGAAAAAGAAGGCCGGCGGAGTCTCGGACATCATAGCACGTGTGATTCAGAAGAAAGCTGGCTAAATCCATACAGAACCTTCTCATTTTCATGGCTTTTCTGTGTCCAGAGAAACTAGATGTTGTGCTACTCGGTTGTGAAGTAGGTCTCAGTTATTTGACTAAGCTAGTGAGAGGCATATAACCTGAGTTAGCTAGTGGGATGCATATTGATGCAGCCCGCATTGAAGACCAACTCTCTCGACGAAGAAGATCAGCCCGCATTCAAGCTCTACGAAACCGAGAAGTTGTATCGATATCTTGAGTCCATCCCGGAAGTTTGAAAGACACCTTGGAGCCATGAAGACGCTTTTACTAGTTTCTAGTTTCTATGCTATTTATTATTTTCCTAGTTTCAACGCTCTGTTTTTATTTCTTTGATGATATAAGCCGTCCAATTTCTGGTAGAAGAAAGAGATGACTTTTGATGAATGAAAACTTTGCTTTGAAGCGAGTATCGTGAACCTTGTAGAGTTCATACCCCCTTGAAAACCTAGAAGAGTTTTCACTCCAGTCCTTGAAGAGTCGGAGCTTTCAAAGCATCCTTGAAGAGTTGCAGTCATCGATCTAGAAGAATCGGTGCACCTCAACTTCCTTGGAGGCCTAGAAGAGCAACCGATGAAGTTTCTATATTTTCCTGTTCTGTTCGTTATTTTTCTCCCACTTCCAACCCAATTTCGACCATCCTACATTGCTTATTTCAGAAAACTCAAAACAGAGAAATTGTAGATCCAGAAGTCTTTGTTCATTTGGCTTTGGAATCAGGTTGATCCGATCTGTATCAACAAAGATACGACTGTTCTCCTGAGCTTGCGCAGTGCTGAAATTTCTGTTCGTCCTGTTTTCCCGTGTGCGAGTCACTCTCCTGATCCTACTGTTTGAGAAAGCCTGCCCTTGGCTTGCATCACATATTCTGTATAAGAGAAGATACTATACGCTTGAGGGGTGTGCCGTCCTATGGGAGGATGTACTGAGCTGTACATATTAAGTGTAGAGAGAATTGGACCACATGAATATGAGATAGTTATAGTATCCAGTATAAATGCTACTCCCTCTCTCTGCCCTAGTCCTTATTTTTCTCATGCCTAACATGCTGGTGCTTGTCGCACCATTTACACTGCCAGAGTGAATTTCACTGGGTAAATCTACCTATGACCAACTTTGTTGTTTGATTCTGGTGATCAATCTTAGAATCCATCTTTAATTCATTTGATATTTTTTTTGCTTTTCAGGTTGATCGGGTTTTGGGCTGTCATTTGAGAGGTAATTCATTGTTTTATGTTTCTATATGTATTGTAGACATCCTTAATTCCGTTAGTTTACTTGTTCCAGAGAAGCAGGACATACATCGACATAGTACTTCCTGGCGAAATCAACTTAGATGCTGGAGACAGGTGGACTTGCTGATGACAGACAAGCTGGTATAAGCATTGACAGTGATATCAAACTGCACAATCTGAATGTTTTTCAATGGTTATTCTCTCATCAGCTGAATTTTAATGGTAAAGCTAGAGGAAGAGTCGAAAACTGTAAAACTTGGTTGACAACATTGCATCTTTCTTCTATTGAGGTTGAAAGACGTGATTTGAGCAGGTTCGTCAATGTAGACTTGCTGTGTATAAAGATTACTTACCAGCTTTAGTTCAAATGCTTTACTGTTATTCCTTTTCAAGTGCTGAACGTATTCTCCTCTGTTTTTATCCTCTAATTTTGTAGGAGGAGCCCCATATCCATTGCAGCAACTATTATTTACATTACCACTTAGCTCTCTGATGAGAAGAAGTCTCCCCAAGGTTTTAGCTTCTCCAATCCTATTCAATTTAAACAACTAAAGACATATTGGTGCATATGTAAATGGCATTTCAAACAGAGCGTGCATATAAATAACCGGATGTTTGTGCAGATATATCACTTGCTACTAGAGTCATCGAGGGGATGATTAGGAACTCCAAGAATTTGTATCCTCACATTTCGAAGATAAATACCAAGCCAGTATGCCAAGGAAGATGATCTAAAGAATTTCTGCAGCTTTTTGAGTGTGTGTAGATATACAAACAAAATTGACATTAGTTAACTTTCAGTTACTTTTGGAAATCATAACAATCTTGAATTTTTAATTCTTGTTATAAAGAATATGATGGTTCTTGTCACGTCCCGATTCTCGAACACACGCCCATCCCTCACCTGGTCGATTAATAGCGACGTCCCAAGACGCATCGCCGACCATTTCTTTATAATATGCAAGCGGAAGCATATAATAAAATCCTCAAACAATAAAACAATGAGATAGAAAAGCAGGCCATATTTTTCATATTGAAATTCACAACTACACTTTTATACTCAGCACAGCACATAGTATATTTTACAATACTATCCACAACTTTCTAGTCTCACACTTATCTACACATAGACATGGTTCACAAAAGGGATGAGATCTCAATCCTCATCTAGGTCTTACTCAAGATCATCCTGATCCTCCTCTGATTCTTCTGAATCAATCTCATTCTCTTCAAGCTCTTCATCTTCTTCTTCAGGCTCCTCTCTCGGCTTCAGCTGCCGGCTCATCTTCAGGTATCTCTTCTATGGGCTCATCCTCTAGTCCACCCTCCTGCTCTATGATCTCCCCTTCTTCTTCGCTCTAGTTGGCGTCACAGATTGAGTACATGGGAGTATGAGCTTTGTCCTCAAGCTTTGGGTCCTTAGCATCCACAATCGACCCATCCTTATGGTCTGCGGTACCCTCCCCAAATGCTTCTTCTAGAACATACATAAGCACGTCACCCTCAAGTATGGGACCCTCTCTTCGCCCATCAATATATTCACGATACCATGACCAGTACTCAAGGGGCCTTAGGTCATTCTGGCCCACGTCAACCCAGACGGTTGATTTAACTAAAATGTACTCCAGTTCTTCTGGGTGAGGGTGTATGTGAAAGTGGTATTCTATCTCTATTATCTCCTAGGGATACCAAAATGCATAGCATGATGAGGAGGTGGAGGTGCTGCCATCTACCGGCTTGAAATGGTTATATAATAACCAGTGAGACAACGTCTCAGCGAGTTCTACCATCCTAAGACTTGATTAGTAAACTAATACACTATGGGCTGCCTATGCACACACAGAGCAGATGACTTACCTTGGCCTCAGATGCCACCTGCAGATTAGCACAGCTCAAATAGGCACCCAATCACATCATCACCGATCGATATCTCGATCAATCGACTGAGTCGATTACATGTCAATTAGACCATCACTCGGTCATTTCCATCCATACTATACAAACCCCAGTATAATATACTTAGTCACCGAGCCACGTGTATTCTCTAAGGCTATCGCTTGCCAAGGCGACATACTTAGTCACCGAGCCACGTACAGTCTCTAAGGTGTCTTATCCACCAAGGCGACTTACTTAATCACCGACCTCGTGCATTCTCTAAGGCACCATATTCACAAAGGTGGAGTACCAATCGCTGAGCCACGTGCATTCTCTAAGGCGAAATACGAAATCACCGAGCCACGTGCATTCTCTCAGGCGACTTATTTACCAAGACAATGTACTAACCATTGAGGCTCGTGCTGTTTCTAGGTGATATATATATACATACTCAACAATTCACGTGCATTCTCTCAGGTGTCTTATACACCAAGGCGACATAATCGATCATCGAGCCACGTCATATATATTCCTTTCTCAACTTTATCAATCCCGATTGGTCTTAGCCAAGAGTGTATTTAATTCGTTATCACGATTTTCTCCACTTATAGCCCATCAAAGCATTACTGGCGCTATATACCCATACCCGGTCATCTACCAATCAATTACTCAAATTTAATACAATTTAGGAATAATTCCTAAAATTCCACAATCAATTCAATTCAACACACGTAGAACTCAAATAAATAAACGAACTACACCACAACAATCAACACAAAATTTCGGTCGTCAACTATCCCAGCCTTATTTCCGAAAAATAATTAATTAATTAATTAATTATAAAATTTAATTATTATATACTAATAAATTTAATTTAGGCCCGTAATGCCTAATTGGAGCCCGAGACGGGTCGGGAAAAATCCCGAGAGACATTCAATAAATACTAGAGCATTTCTACTCCCTAATGACTATGTCTAACCACCTAACATGCATTGCAATTAACTAATAATCATTAATATATTATAATCTAACCACCAAATCGTACTTAATTAACACTAATCAACCCTTAAGCATCATTAGCAAACTAAGCAGGGATTAGTGAGTTAAACTCACCCGTTTGACAATCAGCTTGGATCGAAACGTTGGGAACGTTGCGAGGGATGTTTAACTCCTAAGTGGGCCTAGGGTTTGAGGCCTACAAACACCTCAAAATGGCCTTAGAACCTTGCTGGAAACTCACTTGCTGGGTTGCTGTTTTTGCTGCAAAACAGAGGGAAAAAGGTTGGTTTGGGGCGGCAAAGGGTCGGGATGAGATGCAGAGGCCAAACTGGGGCAAACCGGTGGGGAGGGAAGCTCCGGTAGTGGCTTAAGCTGCACAGGACAACCCCAGAGACTAACGGCAGGGCTGCTGGACGCGTGAGGGAGGCGGAGAGGGCAGGCGATGCGCGCACGGGTGGCGCACGGTGGAGCGGATGGCGGTCCGGGTGTGGCTGCGGCGTCCAAGTGTGGCGGCTGCAGCTCCTGGTCTTCTCTTCAGTTGCTGGTCGCGCAAATGGAGGGGAGAGGAGGAGTGTGGCAAGCCAAGAAGAAGGAAAGAAGAGATGATAAGAGAGAGAAGGGACAAGAGCCCCATGTGCCTTGATTTTCCAATGTTTTGTCCCTCAAGAACTTGTCCAAGAAGTCAGCATCTCTTGGCTATGAAAGGGCCACCAAAACACTTCCCCACAACTCTCAAATGGTCCATTCTTGCTAGGGTATGGGGGAGCTACAAAATTGGCACCATCTCTCTTCAATTGGATACTTGTTTCTCCTCAATTCAACCTCAAATGGCCTATATAAAATCAATTGATGCCTTATTGATCATCTTAACATTTTTCCTCACTCAAGAATCGATATTGCATCTCAATTTTGCAATAAAAAACAATTACCGGCTTTTTCTGCACAAAAATGACCCGGCGATGACTTTTTCCCAAAAAGTGTTGGGTGTCAGAAAAATCTTCTAAGACTGAGTCGACACTCCTAGAATTTATTGTGACATGACAGAAACTTCAATTTCTGAAGTCAGACTTGAATTCACGGTTAATTTCCACTTGATGCATTTTTAGCGTGACTTAGAATATCGGGTAACTTTTAGAAATTTTTAAGTGTAAATGACCCGTGGTCGATTTTCTTCGAGCCACTATGAACCCACTCGACTCATTGGCGACTCTCGGTTGTTGTGAAAATCTCAAGGGTTCAACTACGAACACAGGGTACTGAAACAATAAGAAAATCAGTCTAGTGCCGGTCGACGATAATTTTCCTATTTAGTGGTGTCACCTACGATTAGTCACTCATCTCTGTCGAACTAGTCTATCTCTGAGTTCATATCGATTTTTAATTGTGCTATAATGGCCTCTAAAGATGGACACAGTCGAGTAGCCGATTCCTAGTCAAATTTTCAAGTCTATTGCCTTAAAATTTCTTAATAACTTCCCCAGATAATCTAGTTATCTCGAGAATGATCATATCTGAGAACAACCCTATAGGTGTGTTAATGAAATGCCCAATTTATTCAGTAGGAAATAGGATTGAAAAATCTGGATGTCACATTTCTTAATTCTCATTCTTTGTATTGTTAGAAAATATCTTGAAAACTTTGTTATTCAAACAACGAAATTGTCACGCCCCGATCCTCGGTCACGTGCCCATCATTCAACTTTGGTCGATTTTAAAATGTGATATCCCAGGACTACGTATCGCCGACCATTTCCTTTTTAATAGCACATGCGGAAGTAGTTATAAAAATCCCCAGACAATAAAGCAATGGGATATACAAGTAGGACTAGAAACTTGAACTTGAAACCAACACTCTTATGTACATATATAACAACTCATTCATACATATACATATACAAGCCAAGTTAAAAAGGTCGGTTTCTACTCAAACAGGTTCTACAGCAAAAGTCATTAGATAGGAGTGGAATCTCAGTTCTCAACAGGATCCTACTCTGGATCATCCTCGGGGTTCTCCTCCAGATACTCCTTCTCGAGTTCTTTCTCCTCAGGTTCCTTATCAGGGTCCTAAAATGTTGTCCCACAACCGGGATGAGACTACGTCTCAGCAAGTTCTACTCCGTAAGACCCGATTAGTAAACTAATACACCTTAGGGCTGCCTATGCACAACACGAGTCAGAGGACTTACCTTGGCCTCAGTCCCAACCTGCAAATTAGTATAGTTCAATAGGCACCAAAACAATCTCAAAAGATCAAAACATCGATCAAATCGACTTAGTCGATTACATGTTAATCGGACCATTCACCGGTCATTTCAATCAATACTATATTTTCCCCACGATGGAATATCTAGTCGTCAAGCCCACGTGCTTTCTCCAGGATGATGTACAAAGTCTCCGAGCTCACGTGCCTTTTCTAAGATGACCTACCTACTCATCGAACCCAAGTACAATTTCCAAGGTGGAATATCTAGTCACCAAGCCTACATGCATTCTTCAAGATGACATACGTACTCATTGAGTCCACGTGCATTCTCCAAGGTGATGCATCAGGTCACCGAGCCCAAGTGTCTCTTTAAGATGCCATACTGAATCAGTGAGCCCACGTGCATTCTCCAAGGTGATGCATCAAGTCACCGAGCCCATGTGTCTCTTCAAGATGCCAAATGTACTCATTGAGACCACATGCATTCTCCGAAGTAATGCATCAAATTACCGATCCCATGTGTCCTTTTAAATGCCAAATGTACTCATTGAGACCACGTGCATTCTCCGAAGTAATGCATCAAATTTCCGAGCCCACGTGTCCTTTTAAATGCCACATGTACCCATTGAGACCACATGCATTCTCCGAAGTAATGCATCAAATTACCGAGCCCACGTGTCCTTTTAGATGCCAATACTTAATCACCAAGCCAACTTACCCTTCTCCAGGTGATTTACTTTCTACCATGATTCCACTATGAAACAATGCCTTTCTCTATAGTTCACCAGTCTACTATCGATACTAACAATCGATACCCAATTATTTCTCAATCAAATAATCTAAAATCAACTCAATAGGAATATATCCTAAAAATTCACAATTTAATCAGTTCCATACAAATCAAAACTCAATTAAATAAATGGACTGCACCACGACAATCAGCAAGAAATTCCGATCACCGACCATCCTGGTTGAATTTTCTGAAAATAATTAATTAAATAATTAATTTCGAAATTTAAATAAATAAATACAATAATTCCAATTTAGCACAACATAAAGCTCAATTAAATAAATGGACTACACCACAATCATCAGCATAAAATCCCGGTCACTAGCCATCCTAGTTGAATTTTCGGAAAATAAATAATTAAATAATTAATTTCGAAAATTAATATTTAATTCTTAAAAATTCCATTTAGGCCCGAATTGCCTAATTAACACCTGATAGGGTCAGGAAAAATCACAAGAAGCATCCAATAAATACTATAGGCAATTCTCTATCTAAGTATACTAACCACATAACTAATATGCAATGCAATTAACTAATAATCGCTAATCCATTCTAATCTAACCACCTAATTACACTTAGCTAGCACTAATCAACCTTTAAGTATAATTAGTAAACTAAGAAGGCATTAGTGAGCAAAACTCACACAAAACGACAAGATCAACGCGAGGATCGACTTTCCTAAAGGCAGGCTGAGCATCCGGGCTCGGGAAGACGGCCAAAACGGGTCACGAAGCTGCTGCCATACCCATTTTTCTCCTTTCTTTTCGCTGCTGGTTGAGGTCGGATTTGGGGCTGAGATGGCGAGGCAAGGCCGACAGAGGGCGAGCAGGGCTCCGGTGAGGCCAAACGGTGGCCGGATGGAGCTCGACGGCGGCTCGGCTACTTCCTCAGCCATTCATGAGGTTGAGCCGAGACCAAACAAGAGCTAGACGGTGTGGCTGAGCGATGAGGACGCGAGTGAGACGGATGGCAGCGAGCGGCGACGTGCTAGTGGTGGTGCACGGGCGGTGACGGCGAGCTGCTCTGGTCTTCTTCCCTCCGTGGTTGCTGCCTCTGCTTCTACTGGTTAGGGCGTTGCACGAACCAGGGGAAGGAGAGAGAGGGGTGTCGGAAGAGAGAGGGTGGGGGGCGGAGCTGCGCGTGGTGAGGCGTGGGCGGGGCGGAGCAGCGACGGCGACGGCAGCTCCAGCGTGGCTACAGCTCCTTCAAGCGATGATGGTTGCGACGGCAAGTTGCTGTCTCTATTTCTGCTCTTGCTGTGCTCGAACGGCCGAGAGGGAGAGGAGGAGAGAGAGTGTCAAGGGAGTGAGGTTACCGATAGAGAGATGTAGAGATAAGGGAGAGATAGGGTTGAAAAGTCAAAAAAAGGTAAAAGTGGGGAAGGGAAGTGAGAAACAGGCAAGCAACTGGTGGAAGGGGCTTCTTACGTGAGGAAAGAGAGAGAGAGAGAAAAAGAAAAAGAAAGAAAGAAAGAAAGGAGAGAGAGCTTGTGGGGAAAAATGTGTTTGGCCAAATGGGGAAAAAGAAATGGGAATAAATTCAAAAGAAAAGAATTTCCTCAAATAGAAAATTCTTATTTCATTTTCTTTTGAATAAGCTCATAGATTCCCAAATTTCAGATTAGAGTACTCGGTTCCCACTTGCATTTCTGCATCCAATTTCCCTCTTGAATTTCTCTCAAAATAACTCTTATAAAATCAATTGATGTCTCACTTATCAAATTGATTATTTTCCTCATCCAAGAATCTTTCATGCTTCTCAATTTCACAATCCCCGACTTCAACTTAACGAAAATGGTTATAAACTGACTTTTTCCCAAAAAGTCTCGATTGTCAAAAAAATCTTCTGAGATTGAGTCGACATTCCTAGAATTTATTGTGACATGACAGAGTCTTCAATTTCTGAAATTGGACTCAAATTGGTGGTTAATTTCACTCAAATGCGTTTTTAGCGTGACCTAGGCTAACGGGTAGTTTTTAGAACTTTTTAGGATAAATGACCCGTGATCGATTTTCTTCGAGCCACAATGAACCCACTCGACACATGTGTGATTCTCGGTTGTCGTGAAAATCTTGAGGATTCAAATACGGACATAGGGTATCAAAACGACAGTAAAATCAAATTAATGTCGGTCGATGAGAATTTTCCAATTTAGTGGAGTCACCCACGATTGGCCACACATCTCAGTCGAACCAACCTATCTTTGATCTTAATTCGATTTTTAACTGTGCTGTAATAATTTCTAAAGATGAGCATGGTTGAGAAGTCAATTGCTAGTGAAATTCTCAAGTCTATTTGCCTTAAAGTCCTTAATAGCTCACCCAGCTAGTCTAGTTATCTCGTGAGTGGCCAACTCAGAGAAAAACACTGTAATCGCGTCGATGAAATGCCCAATTTAACCAATCGAAATCAGAGCCTGACAATCAGGATGTCACAGAAATGCTATGTTTGAGTTCTTTTTGGCCCTTGACTATAGAATACCAGTGTCATACAAAATACACTGCTTCTATTTCACATGATAATGTGGGTGAGAAGACGCAGCATTGTTCAGTTCTGATGAGATGTTGGTTTAATAAGTTATAAGTCCGTTCACTTTGGTCCTTTAAGCTCTCAATTCAGCTAGTTAAATCTCGTTAGTAGTCTCCATACTTGTTCCTTCCTTTGATTGGTCATCATAGTAAAACTCAATTTCACTAAGTATGTTTCTATGCCTGAAGAGATAAAACTCTACACTCTGTAGTCTCATAGTCTTGATTTCGATTAATATGAATCTATAAGAAATGATGCACAAATCAAGTAAACTATATGTGCATTTCCCCTTTGTCCTCCTGAAAGCTTGGTAGAGTTTTAACAATGGCTTTTCATGGTTGCTAATACTGCTCATTGTGCAAAAAATTCATTACACTACAACTTGAAAATGAACCCTTATTGACATAGAAAATTTGTGATATTTTGACGATACAATATATATGATACAAGCTTTTAGTCTCATACAAAAGAACTTTCTAAAAGCTTGGGGAGATAGAACAAGGCAAGTGAAGAAAAGAAAGGTAAATGCACTAGTTAGACTTGATCTAAGGGTGATGTATTGGATAGAGCCACTTAGCAACCTTACTCTGGTTAAACGCCTGCACTAACTCATCTTTAGGCTAATCGAGCACCGGCAACGTTTGAGTAAGACGAATGTACATCGACTAACACTATAATCTCATTTTCTATAACAAAAACTTTACACAGGGGTGTCCTAATTTGGCTAATCGTCCCTATCTTTGAGGTTTCATTGTTCACTGTCACTGCTCAAAGTCTACAAGAAAAGAATTTATGTCACCATCTGCAAAGCACCCTAACGCTTCCGGTCCCATGAAAGAATTGTGATTTCCATAGATTGTCACTCCCCTGCCTTGAATTTACGGATCAGTGTCACTCTCGGGATGACCCAAAATAGTCTCCTCAGACGAGACTTCCTTTGCATCAAGCTGATCAATCCAAGAAAGAACCGACCAAGTCTTACCGGAAGAATTCCCACTTTCAAGCTGGTCTAACTTCTGGGGATCTGCAAGCCCATCGATGGGATGTGATTGCTGATTGCCTCCAGCATGATTTGGTTCAGAATTGCCTCTAGGGTCAAGACTGTGTTTCATTAAGGATACATCACTTCCAGGGAGATCTAAGCTTTTCGTGGGCAGGTAAGGGCATGCTGTTGACTCGGACCAATGCTCGATGCAACCAACTTAAGTACTTTAGATAATGGGGACAGTTCAGCATTCATTTTCTCCCAAGATGGTTGACGCATCGCTGAAGTTGATGTGTTAAGTGGAGCCTCCTTCTGAGCAGGACCTGGCATTGTGGCCACCGATGGTGGAAATGTATTAAGCTTAGGGACCAGAGGGATAGAACTTGAAGCAGCATCATCACCTAAGAAATTCCGCGGAGGGAGTTGCCTGCTCTCCTGGACTTCTGCCTGGATGGGCCGCATTTGCTCTGACTTCTTTCTCTTTTTAAGAATGAGTCTTGCATCCTTAGGTCGAGAAGGAAGAGGGCCTGGTATCATAAAAGGAGGAATGGTAGGCTTATCTTCCCCATATAACAGTCTCATTGATTGAGCTATTGCAAATACAGTGGGAGGCAGCTCAGGATCTGGTGGGGGCGGAGGAGTAGTCACAACTTCTCTTTCATCAACTGAATAAGCATTGGCATCCCTTTCGTCAATTGAATTAGCAGCAAAAAACTTACACTGAGAAGAAAAACATAAAGAATTGTGGCACTTACTATTTTTCCTTTAGAGCGCATCCAGCAGGTGTATACTCCCGTTTTGGTTCTTGCTCTAGCACCCATTCCTCTTCGTCACCACTCTGCTTTATGTTTCAAAGGTAAACCAACAAATAATGAAATTATCATGCAAGTTAATGCATGAAAACCTCAGCCCCATTGAGATCAGGAACAAATTTAATTTTATTGCCCATAAATTTTCTAATGGAGCAAATAGCTTAATATACTCAGTGAAAAACTCAAAATACAGACCAGCATCCTACCTTCAAGGATGTTAGCAATTCAAGCTAAAAGCGACATTAGGACAAGATGAAGAGAAAAAATATATCTTTCAACAGGAATTTGAAAGCAAACTCATGCATGCACAAAAGTTAAGGAGGAAAATAAGCCGATGTTCAATGCATGAGTCCTCCTTACAAGTGTTTGCGATTGAACTTTCCTTCATTAGTGGAATAATAACAAATTACATTTGCAACTTCATAATCCAAATTTCAACTCCCAGTACCCAGAATAAATAAAGAACAATGACAAAGGGATTTATTTAGTTGCCCTTTTCATAAAAGGAGCATGGTTAAAAGTGGATCCATGAAGTTGCTCTTCAGCACAACAGAGAGTTTCTTCAGCATATCAAAGAAATAACCATTAGATCACCATCATAATCCCTTGGTCAATATTTAACACCATCAGGTGCACTCTTATTCTAAAGTTTCTAGCCCTAACAGCATAAGAGAAGGCAATTTAGATAAAATACCTCGTTGGCCATTTCACTTGGATGTGTTGCCTATGCTTCTTTGTAAGAAACAGCTTTTTTGACACGCTTTCCCCAACCAAGAGCCGCTTCCTCCTCACTTTGATATTTCTCCCGTCTACAAAACACAAATGATCATAAAAAGCATTAAGAGCAAGAATCTTGAAAGATGGAGACCCATATTTTCTCCTTACTTATAGTTACAGAACAGTCATTCTGATAATGGATTTACTCCTCCTACCAAAGAAAAGGAGAAAGAATCTGGAAATGCAGCAGGGTTGTTCTTCACCTGGAAAAGAAACGAGTTATTTTCGCTGCACAGGACTACAAAAGGCAAGAACCATCCTTTCATCAGTATCAGTAGAGAAGCCACTCGGACAGCTACGGAAAACTACTAATACCGCTTATGTTGTAACTTCTTCTTTTGTTTTTGTGTGTGTGTGTTGTTATTTTCTTTTTTTTCGCGCCCGCTGGGAATGGGGGGGGGGGGGGGGGGGAGGGATGAGGGGGCTGCGCATCAGGTATATGGCTTTTGGTCACTAAAAGTTATCACATGCTTCATTTTAGAAGTAAAATTATCCAAGAATCCAAACATCATTGTTTAAGGTTCAACATTCAGTATTATTAAATTCTCAAAATGAGCCAGTCATTTTCAAGTTAGAAGTTATGTCTTCCGCCAACTTCATTTTTGTAAAGCCAATAACTCAAATCCACAGCTAAAACCGGAAAGGCAAGCTGAAACTCACAGCCAACCCAAACAGACCTTGACATTTATGTTTGTGATTATTTGACGAAAGTAGTACAATGATAAGTTACTTGCCAAAGGATTTACAATGTAGGAAGCACAAACAATGTGGACATGCTAAGTTAATCTATAGTCCCTACATCAATGTTTCTGTGGATCTTCTTTTGACACAACATACAAGTTAGCAATGTCTTGGACAAGGAAACATAATTAATTCCCAGACTTACATTGGACTGTATCCTTAAAGAGAATTTTATTTGCTGCCACATTTAATACTGCAAGCAGGCAAAGGAATCACAATCTAGGAATGCAAACAGTGTGGATATGCTATCAGTCCCTAAATGAACGTGTCTATGGTTCTTTTTCAGACAACCTACAAAATAATGGATATCCTGGACAAGGAAATAGAATCATCTCCCCGACTTGCATTGCAGATTTACTCTGCATCCTAAACAAGGATTCGAATTGCTGGGGAATTTGATACTACAAGCAGGCAACAAGAGAAGGCACAAATCAAAGTGCATTGTACTATGATTCACTGTAGCGTGCATCAGCAACTAGAAATGAACATGCCTTGAAGCAACTAAACGACAACAATAGCGATTGCTAGCAATTGCCAGTCGTGAGCTTAAATGGATCAAATGGATCCTCTACATTCTATTTTACAATGAATTATACTGTATGACATCCTCTAGCACATATACTACAAAATCTTCTCAGCGCATAATGACTGGATACAAGTACGATTCTGCTGCATATAAGTTCACAAGTTACTCTTGCATACATCATAGTGTATACCATCAGAGACAACCATTCAACTTGTTAGCTGACATCCTTTAATGCCCGATTAGCTATCTATAATCAAGACTGATATCTCGACCATACTTAGTTCATTCGGGCGACTCAGCTTCTTACATCATAAAAGTGCACATGCAGAATCCTGAGCACTACACACTGAGCAAGATTTTACACCATAAGTTGCCCCACTGATACTGAAACTAATTCCTTTACTGGACTTGGGTAACAACATAATGTTCCGAAGAAACACCAAATAACATTAGTTGACAGCAATGTTACCACTTGCGTCCTGGTAGCCTTATCCATCAAGGATGCACCAACAAGCATTTCTCTGATATCGATCCCCCGAAGTTGGATTTGCTAATGAATATGCTCTTCGAGTCAAATTAGAATATAACCACAATGAGATTAGAAGTAAGGCTTACGAACTTGAGGGGCTGCTGGAAATAGACCAACTGCAGACATGTCAGATTGTCTGCCACCCACTTGGTCAAACATTGGAAATCTAGCCAACCAGCCCTCAATCCGCGCAGTATTGTCCAACAACGAGTTCTCGTGTTATGGGAACACCCTGCATTTATGATGGGAAAAATAGTGATCAATGCAATATCTACAAAACTGAAGGTGCCAAAATTTCACTTAAGCAAACTGTGACATCCAAAATTTTGACCCCGTCCTGAATATATGAAATGGACATCTTGTTGACGTGCCGATGGTCCTTTTTCTCTGAACTAATCACTCACGAGTTAACCAATCTGTTGGGTGAAGCCGTTAAGGGATATAACCGCGGTAAAATCCCTAAAAGCTACTCAATAGGTCGGATCGGACTAAAATCGCGTTCGGCCGATTTTAACCATGAAATTGAATTCGGAGTCGGGAATCGGACGTTCAAGCATGTCACGATTTATTTATAGGACGTCGTCTTGTCTTTTGAAGAAATTCCATCGAGTCCGAGATTTTTTCGGAAATTCGGACGTTGCGGAAAAATAATGAAAATTCAGATTGGCAAAATTAAATGGATTTTTGGCTTCCAAACCGAGTCATTCGGTGATGGGGGATAGTGAAATTGATGTGGACTTTTTCTTTAGCAAAATTGGACATCAATTGAGGAAGTTGAGTAAAAATTGAAATTGAAATTGAAGAAATTCGGACCTCGCTGTGGGGGTGCAACATTTGGCCTCGAATTGGATTTTTGTGGATTAATTTGCAAGTTTTAATATTGGGGGACAAGGAGATAATCTGGTGTACTTGTGGGGGCCATTTCATGATGAAATGGGATAAGCTTGTTTGACTTTTGGTCCCCTATCTTCAAGCTTCTCTCGGACGCCAAGCTCCCCCTTCACCTTCGTGGCTTCTGTTTTGCTTTCCTCTCTCCTCAGTTGGACGAAATGCTTCTGTTTCTCTTGATTTCCCTCGAAGACTTCATCTTCTCCACCGAAAATCCCCCAGCCGTAGCCACGCACGTCCACCAGCTTCAACTCTTCTTCTCTGCCAGCGAAGTCCACCAAAAGAATTCCTCCGCTGACTCCATCTTACCGACCGAAGCAACTCCAGCTTCTGCCTCACGTCTTCTTCGCCCACGCACCGCCCACCTCAGCGAGTCAAGCAGCACCTAAGCCTGCTCCACTTTCGTTTGTCCAGCGGAGTCAATGAAAACAGCAAGCTTCCCTTCGTTGACTCCTCTTGCCATCTACCACACGTCATCCGCAACTCAGACGAAGCTGCTTCTTCGTCCGTGTCTTCAGCTCATGGATTTCGGCCAGCTCGAAGAAGCCAGCGAATCCAGCTTCGATCTTCTCCAGTCAACGTTCGGCTTCAGCGTCTTCGTCCATTAAGTCACGCGAACAGTAGCCCATCATTACTGAAGCAACCCAGCGAAGCTCATGCGCACGCCAGCATCTTCACGCAGGTCAGCCGCTCCATTCAGTCCACGTTCCCAGCGAAGCCGAAGCCCAACAGTTTCCGTTTTCTTGTTTGTGGCCCAAGTCCAGCGAGCTCCAGTCCATTTGAAGTCCATGGGCCCAAGATCTCCATGGAATTCGGGCCCAGTTTGCAATTTACTTAGCCCATCTTCAAACCAGTAAAGCCCAAGTCCCCAAGTGCAGCCCATTAATTGAGTCTTCGGCCCAGTTCAGCGAGGCCCAATTCCAGCAAATCAATTGAGCCCAGCCCAGCATCATTTGTATTTCAGCGAGGCCCATCAAGTTTAGCCCATCTTGGGCCCGTGAAGCAAGTTGGCCCAAATTCGGTCGCCATCGCGGTTTTCGATCTTTGCTTCGCCAAGTGAGTAATCTCACTAATCCTTGCTTAGTAGACTAATGATGCTTAAGGGTTGATTAGATTTAATTAAGTGCAATTAGGTGGTTAGATTAGCATGGATTAATGATTATTAGTTAATTGCATTGCATATTAGTTAGGTGGTTAGTGTACTTAGCTAAAGAACTGCCTATACTATTTATTGAATGCATCTCGGGATTTTTCCGACCCTTATCGGGCTTCAATTAGGCATTTCGGCCTAAATTGGATTTGTCGTATTTATTTATTAATTTTCGAAATTAATTATTTAATTATTTATTTTTCGGAAATTAGGCGAGGATGGATAAAATGACGACCAGAAATTTTATCTTGATCATCGTGGTGTAGTTCGTTTATTTAATTGAATTCTACGTTGTGTTGAATTGAATAAATTGTGGATTTTTAGGATATATTCCTAAATGAGTTGATTTTGAGTAATTGATCGAAGAACAACTGGGTATCGGTTGTCAATGTTTAATTGATTGGTGAATTACGGAAAATTGTGAAAGTTGAGTAAGATTGGTGAATATGGGAATATGTCCCAAAATTAGGAAGTGTCGTTATTTGAAAGGAAAATAACTGTGTGAGGTTGTGAGTTTAATAGAAATGCCGAGTGGGGTCGTGATGCCACTACATATAGAATTGCCGAGTGGGGCCGTGATGCCACTACATACATAATTGCCGAGTGGGGCCGTGATGCCACTACATACATAATTGCCGAGTGGGGCCGTGATGTCACTACATATAGAATTGCCGAGTGGGGCCGTGATGCCACTACATACAGTGCCACCACATACATAGAATTGTCGAGTGGGGCCGTGCCACTACATACATAATTGCCGAGTGGGGCCGTGATGCCACTACATATAGAATTGTCGAGTGGGGCCGTGATGCCACTACATACATAATTGTCGAGTGGGGCCGTGATGCCACTACATATATAATTGCCGAGTGGGGTCGTGATGCCACAACATACATAATTGCCGAGTGGGGCCGTGATGCCACTACATATAGAATTGCCAAGTGGGGCCGTGATGCCACTAAATATTGAAAGCTACCGAGTGGGGCTGTGATGCCACTAAATCTAAGAAAATTGCTCGGTGGGGCCGTGATTACCACCTATAAATAAGTTGTGTCCTTTAGGACCGGGATTTATAGCCAAGAAATTGATAGGCTAGGCTCATTGAGCCATTAGTAAGAATTTGAGATGGAATGACTAAAATGACCGATGAGTAGTCTTGTTATCATGTAATCGAATAAATCGATTGATCAATGATTTGATCCGATGTTGTGAATTGACTGATTGAGTGGAAATGACCTTGTGATAGTTCGAATGACATGTAATCGACTCGGTCGATTTGATTGACGCTTCAATCTGCGATTTGACTATTTGAGTGCCTATTGAACTATGCTAATATGCAGGTGGAATCTGAAGCCAAGGTAAGTCCTCTGACCCGTGTGTGTATAGCAGTTCAGATAGCGTATTAGTTTCCTAATCGAGTCTTAGTGGGGTAGAACTTACTGAGATATAGTCTCATCCCGGTTGTGGGACAACATTTTAGGCCCATAGATGAGCCTGTGAAGAATGAACCAGAAGAGGACGATGAGCCGGTAAAAGATGAAGAGCTTGAAGGATGTGAGCTTAGTGAAGAAGAGTCAGAAGAGGATCAGGATGATCCTGAGTACGACCCGGATGAGGATTGAGATCCCTTCCTCTTTTGTGAACCTTGTGTTGTGTATATAGAGTGTAACTAGAATGTTATGAATGGTCTTGTGAATAGACTTTGAGTCATACCATGTATAAAGGTTTGGTTGTGGATTTCAATATGAAAAATATGGCCTTACTTTTCTATCTCATTGTGTTATTGTCTGGGGATTTATAACTGCTTCCGCATGTGCTTAATAAACGAAAGGGTCGGCGATATTTAGTCCTGGGATATCACATTATAAAATCGACCAAGCAGGAGGATGTGTGTGTGCCCGAGGATCGAGGCGTGACACAAACGACCGAAAATATTAATTTTGACATAACTTCATGCAAGTGTACCATCAGAATGTCATATAAATGAAGACATCCAGTTACCCAAGATTTTGTTATACATCACAAGCAATAGCTTTTCCATGCAAGACTAACAAACTCACTAAGCCTCATTAGCAATAATGACTTTAAAAAGCCACTAAACTGGATAATCCTAATTATAAAATACATGCACCAAAATAGAGTTCAACCCGAGACATCTGGAAGCTTGCCCTAAAGAAAATGCTCAACTAGAAAAGAAACCAACAGGGTGTTCGATTATTATTATTATTATTATTATTATTATTATTATTATTATTATTATTATTATTATTATTATTATTTATGTGCAACAACAATAGAAAGGCCATGGAACCTACTTTGTGATAACCACATGAGCACAGCAACCAAGATCAACTAATTTCTTAGCAATAAAAAGGATAAGTCTGATATTCAATAGCTTATAGCTCTTGCGCGTCACGAGAAGCTAATAATTAGTTGTTAACTCTGCTCTAGTTAGTATCTTTAAAGAAAACATGAAACTCAACGACTTGTCGGTGAAACTTCTATAGGCAGGGGAAAAAAAACTGAGAAAAAGGATAGATCGTTGTCACCCTATCAAACAACAACGGTTGGTGGAGTATCAATTCCTTGAATCATCGGAAGGAAAATTTGAGATCGAAAAATCAGATGTATAAAGAATACTGCTACTTGACATCTAAAACTACAGGAAACCTGTTCTAGGATGTGTCAATTCCATGGCAAAAACCTAGTACCAACCATGGAGGTCTCAGTTACAAATGATCTGCAACTGGCCTGGACGTGAGCAATGGAAAATAACATACAATATGTATGATCTGATTTCCACAAAAGCTCTTTTTGGGAATTGGGCGATTCATTTCCGAGGCTGGAATCAAGAACCGAGTCAATTACACTTGGCCGGTTTCAGGCCGGTTTCCAGTACTCAAGAACCAGGTTTTTTTGTGAAAATCAGGTCTAAAATATCATTGATCATCTTTTATAGCTGTCGTCAAGCAAACTCTTGTGAGCTTAGTGGTGTTATGCATACACCTCATACTTGAGGTCACGGCTTCCAATCCCTCTCGGTTGCAACTTGCTATTACAGTTTTTATAAATAAAGTGAAACATGGGTTCTGGATTGGTTTGAGCCTAAAACCACCCTGGTTGGTCAGTTTCATGGTCCAATAGATGGTTTTAGTATAAGAACCGGGAGCCAAACCAGAAAAAGGCCGACTCTACGGTTTCATTATCAAGAAGTGGACCAACTTTTTTGAGAATTGACCTGGAACCGGACTTCATCAGGATGGCTCTACCCGGTTCTTGGCTTGAACTGGACTTGCTGTGCACCGCTAATCCAAGCTCTCCAACTAATTTCACGAATATTAGATGACAAACAATAATATGTAGTCAACAAGAAGCCAGTATTGAAGTCGTAGAGCAATATGTAACTCTTTTATGTGTCCATAAGCCACCTACGACTAAGCAATTATCAGGAATATCAAATAATAATTTTGGGGCTCATATTCTCATCTCTCATCACCTTTCTCTGATACTAAAAGATTATTATGAGCGTCAAATGTTGAGCAACTTAACAATTTGAAATGAGTACTGGGATTTAAGGTCTTCTTATCCAGTGGACATCCTCTGTACCTCACTTTATTTTAAATGTGATTAACCATGAAAGTTTTTCTATTATTATTACAATTAACCTTTGAAGTTACTTCAAATGCGATAAAACAGGTAGCAAATTTTTTATTCTGGCAATTAAACATGAAGCTGTAGATGATGTGAATGGAAGTAATTTAGATAGATGACTTTCTTTATTAAACTTTAAACTACTTCATTGAAGGAAGAAATAAATAAGAGAAGTATAAAAGAAGTTCATTCGGGACATGCTGAGAGCATAGACATGATGAGAGTAGACATTCTACATGCCGTGTCCATGATACGGAATGATACTTTGTGTGGAAAGATATCCTAATCAATTGCAAAAAAATGCAGTGAATTCAATTCTAGAAGTTTAGAGCTCATCGATTCATGTGGAAAAATTAAATAAACGAAAAACATGGTAATGTCAGATATCATAAAGAATTTAACAGCAAAGCTCAAATAGGGATTCTCTCATAGATCTATACATCCAATGATTTGAACGCAGATTCACCTTGAACATCAGTTTCGTCCACTTCTTTAGCATAGAGCAATACCAACTCCTGCAAGGCTGCTTCCTAATAAAGACAATAAAAAATGACATACGGTGAAAAGCTAGGTTAGGTGCTGATTTAAACCACCAAATAGTGCACATATTTGTCCATGCCATAGATTTTAGAGGGATCCTTTTTTGTTGAGGGGGAAGGAATGCGCTAAGCAGAAAAACAGAGTCTGGCTTGCCGCACAATTTGCCAATAAAACCGAAGGAAGTGAGCAGCTCAGCTTGCATTGAAAAATAGGATGGAGTAAAAGTTACCAAAAAGAACATAGTGTGGTTTGGTTTGGTAAACCGTATTAATGCAGTTTGTTTGGTTCGGTGCCCAACTGAATGAAAAAGGGCCGTGCTCACCTCCACTATCAACGGTGCAATGTGCATCGACCGACAACTTAAATGGATAGATCAATGAAGGTATAAAACGTTAAAAGAGCAGCACATTCCATGAAGCTGAATACCTGAAGGGTAGATTGCGAGAGGAGGATGGACACTACGATCTTGAACACTTCAATGGAGGATTAATGGGAGCCAATGCCTCTGCAACAAACTGTGGCCCAAGAGCTGAACCTCCTATTCCAACTTAAAGTACTTGAGTAAAGCAATCCACGGGAGAAGTAGAAGGGGGCTTAATCTGCAAATTAAGCGTCAAACATTATCAAGTCAATCAATCCGTCCGTATCCAATGCAATCATCTAAGCACACTAAAAGAAAACCAACGATCAAAAACCGAATTTCATGCTGACATTAATCGGAAAACCTGAAGAAAATTTTGAAATTACTACGTCTCAGAGTTGAAAATCTCCATACATGGTCATTTCAAGTGAATAATACATAAACAAGCTCTCCATCTCTTCGACTAGAAACCAATTCAATTTATCACCGGCTCGCGCTTCCTTGAGCTACTAAGACAATGTTGGCATTTACCATAAAACTGACATGGGCATCTATGACAGCAAACCGATTCCCAAGAAAGAAAAAAAAAGGACGCAGGGAACTACAGACTCTCTTACCACACGGAGAGCAACAACGATTGGAATTCTAGAACTAACCTCACTGCTGACCACGTCGGCAGCGGAATTGTAGACGGCGTCGAGCGTGCTCTCAATCTGCACCTTCAGGAATCAGGCCGGTGCGAGTTCTGACTTCCTCAACTAGTAGTGCCTGACCATGCGGCCCTCATCCAGGCTGGGTTCGCGATCATGCCCTTCTCTAGCTCCTCCATCACCTTGAACACTGCCTGGAACTGAGGCTCCATCTTCTCCACGAACTCGTTCGTGAACCTGATTCGGCTCACATCCAAGGAAAAGCCCTATCTCCGGTGCTGGTGCAGCTAGTCCACGTACCTCATCCATAGCATGGGAATCCTTCTCCAGCCCTCTAGCCCGCGCCTCTCCTTCTTCGCCGAGCCAATTAAGCCGATCTAACAACCTAACATGCAATAACGAGTAATTGAATTGCTAATCCGTTATAACTAACCACCTAAACCATACTAAGTCTAAACTAATCAACCCTCAAGCATAATTAACTCCCTAAGCAGAGTTTAGTGAGTAAACTCAATGGTTTTGAAATCTGATGAGTCCACGATGATGGCAACTCGGAGACGGGCGACAAACTCTGAAGCAACGGCACTCGACAAGGCTTGGAAGCGGTTCGAAATGGGTCCCGTAGCCCACGGTTCCTTATTAGCTTCGGCTTATGCTTGCTTGGTCGAGGGACTGAGCTGGGTGACGATTTGGGCTAGAAGTGGCGAGACGGGCTGGCGGAGGTTGGTGTGGGCAGTGGCGATGCTCGACGGCAACTGGATGGCGGCAGGGACAACTCGGGCGACTGGATGGGGGCACGATGGTGGTCCAGGGGATGCGAGGGACGGTGAGATGGCATGGGATGAGTGGGACGCCAAGCTGGGCTCGTGGGCGGCGCGGTGAGGCGCAACGACGGCAGGCAGGCGTGCGACGGCAAGGGAGGGAGGCTACTCGGTTTTTCTACAACTTTGAAGCTCTTTAAGGTCTCAAAATGGAGAAAGCAGACTGAGTTGGAGAAGAAATGGGACAGCAGCCCTTGGAGGGTCCCTCCAAGCCTTCATCCTATCTCTTTGTCCCCAAGACAAGGTCCCACATGTTTCATCTCTATCCTCAAGCAATTTGTGCACGAAAATCCACCTAGAACAAGTCCCAAATGGTCCAAAAGGTGAGGGGGACCATGGGGTACGAATTTGACACAAAATTCCCCAAATTGGATCAATTTCTCTTTAAATGGACCTAAACTGGTCCCTATAAATTCTACCAAGTTGTCCTTGACCAAATTGACATTTTTCCTTGCTAATAGAACCATCTTGCATCCCAAATACGCGATAAAAAATGGTCCATTAAATTTTCCGAACAAAAATGACCCTATATTGAATTTCCACCAAAAATCTCGGTTTGCAGAAAAATCGTTAGAGGGTGAGTCGACCATCCTAAAATAAATCGTGACATGACATAACTTTCAATTTTTGAAATCGGATTCAAATTTGCGGTTAATTTCACTATAGCGCGATTTTAGCGTAACATAGCCTACCGGGTAGCTTTTAGAAATTTTTGGTGAATTGACCCGTGATCGATTTATTTTGAGTCACAATGTACATCTTTGACACATTGGCGGCTCTTGGTTGTCGTGAAAATCTCGAGGTTTCAAATATAGACACGGGGTACTAAAACGACAGAAAAATCGGTATAGTGCCGAACGACGAGAAATTTGTAATATGGTGGAATCACTCACACTTTGATGACCCATCTCAGTCAAACCAACCTATTTTTGATCCCTGATCGATTTTTAACTATGCCATAATGATCTCTATAGATGAGTACGGTCAAGTCGTCGATTTCTAGTCGAATTCTCAAGTCTATATCATTAAAATCCCTTAATGGCTTCCCTAGATAGACTAGTTATCTTGCGAGTAATCAGCTCAGAGAATAAAACTATAAATGTGTCAATGAAATGTCCGATTCATTCAATTGAAAACAGAACTGAAATTTTAGGATGTCACAACTCTTCTCCTCTTATAAAAGTTTTGTCCTCGAAATTTAAACCCTTACAATTCTTTAAACAAAAAGGTGAGGGTACAGTTGTCTTATCGGATCCTCACTTTCCCAAGTTGCTCTTTCTGTGCCGTGGTGTTGCCAGACCACTTTAACCAACAGGATCGTCTTGGTACGCAGAATTTGTTCTTTTTGATCTACAATCTGAACTGGGCTTTTCACATACGACACTCTGTCGTCCATGTCTAATTCCTCAAAATTAAGCACGTGGGTTGGGTCAGACTCATACTTCTTCAACATTGACACGTGAAAGACATCATGCACTTACGCCAACCTTGGCGGCAATGCAAGACGATACACTAGGATCCCGATTCTCTTTAGAATCTCAAAGGGACCTATGTACCTCGGACTCAATTTTCCCTTGCCAAAGCGCGAAATACCCCTCATTGGTGACACCTTAAAAAAAACATGATCACCAACTTGAAATTCCAAAGATCTTCGACATTTATCTACGTAACTTTTCTGCTGACTCTGAGCGGTCTTTAGTCTGTCTCTGATGACGATAAATACGTCCACTGACTACTGAACCAACTCTAGGCCTATGATCTTTCATTCTCCTACCTCATCCCAACAAATTGGTGTTCTGCACGCTCCACCATACAACGCTTCGAAAGGAGCCACTTGAATGCTCTGTTGGTAGTTGTTGTTAAAGGCAAACTCGACATGATGAAGCTGTTCCTCCTAGTTTCCCTTGAAATCCAACACGCAAGCTCGCAGCATGTCTTCGAGGGTTTGAATCGTCCTCTCAGACTAGCCATCCGTCTAAGGATGATATGTCGTACTATACTACAACTTCGTTCCTAAGGCAACCTGCAAACTCTTCTAAAAAGCAGCTGTGAATCTCGAGTCTCGGTCTAATGTAATCGTCACCGGCACTCCATGCAGTCGAACTATCTGACGCTCATACAAATCTACATGCCTGTCCAAATCATGGTCCTTTCACACTGGGATGAAATGAGTCGACTTCGTCAGTCTGTCAACCACTACCCAAATAGAATCATTACCCTTTGACTCATTGGTAAGCCTATCACAAAGTCCATCGTGATGTGCTCCCATTTCCACTCGGGGATCTCGAGAGGTTGTAAAAGTCTTCTTGGCTTACAATGCTGTGCCTTCACTTGCTGACATGTTAGACACTTGGCGACATGCTTGGCGATGTCCGCCTTCATACCGGACCACCGGTAGTGTTGACACAAATTCTGATACATCTTTGTACTGCTAGGATGAATGTTGTAACTGCTACGATGAGCTTCTGACAAGATCTCTTCCTTGAGCGCTGCATCGTCAGGTACCCACAATCATACTCGGAACCCCAGTGTTCCATCCTCAAAAACCTAAACGTCAACCTTTCTCTTATCGGTGTTTTCTTGCAGGATCTTTTGAATCTCTGGGTCTGTCCACTAAAGCGTCTTGATTCTGATATGCACTTCCGGCTCAATTATGAGGGTAGCCATACGATTTGAAAGGTGGCTTATCTCAAATTTGAAAACCGATCTCGAGCTCTCTTGAGTAAAACCCATTCCTTAACCATCATCCGTGAGACTGAAGACTTCTGACTTAGCGCATCTGCGACCTTATTAGCCTTTCCAGGGTGATACAGAATATCACAATCGTAGTCCTTCAGAAGTTCCATCCAGTGACACTGTCTCATATTCAACTCGTTCTGAGAGAATAGATACTTGAGACTTTGATGATCAGTGAAGATTTGGAATCTTTCTCCACACAAATAATGTCTCCAAATCTTCAGAGCAAAAATGATTGCTGCGAGTTTTAAGTGATGCGTTGGGTAATTCAGCTCGTGAGGCCTCAACTGATGGGACACATATGCAACAACCCTACCATGTTGCATTAGTACGCAACCCTATCCTCTAAACGACGATCACTATAGATCTCGTATCCTCCAGGACCAGACGGTATGGTCAGCACAAGTGCAGTAGTCAGTTTCTACTTAAGCTCTTGGAAACTATGCTTGCACTTGTCTGTCCACACAAACTTCTCTTCCTTCTTCAGTAGTCAAGTCAACGATGAAGCTAACGCTGAAAACCCTTCCACAAACCTTCTGTAGTAACCTACCAAACCCAGAAAGTGTTTGATCTCTATCACTGTAGTCGGTCTTGGCCAACTGATAATCGCTTCAATCTTAGACGGGTCCACGGAGATTCCTTCACTTCAAATCACGTGACCTAGGAATGCAACACGAGTCAACCAAAACTCGCACTTGTTAAACTTAGTGTACAATCCATGAATCCTCAGGGTCTGAAGTACTATTCTCAAATGCCTCTCATGGTCCTCAGCACTTTTCGAATACACTAGGATATCATTGATGAACAAGATCACAAACTGATCTAGGTACTCTTTAAACACTCGGTTCATCAGATCCATGAAAGCAGCTAGAGCATTTGTCAAACTAAACGGCATTATAGTAAACTCATAATGACCGTATCGAGTACGAAACGCTGACTTTGGTATATCCTCTTTTTTGATCCTCAACTGATGATACCCTGTCCTTAAGTCGATTTTTCAAAATATCGACGCTCCTTGTAACTAGTCAAACAAGTCTTCGATCCTCGGGAGTGGATACTTATTCTTGATCATCACTTGATTGAGTTGGCGATAATCAATGCACAGGCGCAATGAACCATCTTTCTTTTTCATGAAGAGAACTGATGCTTCCTAAGGTGATGTATTGGGATGTATGAATCCCTTAATCAACAATTCCTGCATTTGCACCTTAAGTTCTTTCAACTCAGACAACGACATCTGGTAAGGAGCCTTAGAGATTGGCTCTGTCTTGAGCGCTAATTCGATCATGAATTTTATCTCTCTCTCTAACGGTAGGCTTGGCAATTCTTTCGAGAACACGTCTGGAAATTCTTGAACTACTGAGATATCTTCGATCTTCAGCTCATCAATTGTCATATGCATGATAGTTGACAGGTAATCTTGACAACCCCTGTTTAACAAACGGATTGTCTCAAGCGACGAGATTAAGGTAATCGAGGGTCCTCCTTGATTTCTAACAAACTCGAAACTTTCACCCCCTAACGGGTTAAACTGAATCGCTTTACGATAGCAGTCCATCTTAGCTCGTTGCTTGGTGAGCCAGTCCATGCCAATTATCACATTGAAATCACACATGGCTAGGACTAATTAGTCTACCTTCCCCTTTCGCTCACCAATTACTAACTTGCAACTAGGACAACCCAATGCAACAGCTAACACCTTGTCCTTTAACGGTGTAGATATGCTAACCAATAACTCCAACAATTCAGGACTTAATCCTATTAGCTTAATACATTGCTTAGCAATAAAAGAATGAGTCATGCCAGGGTCGAATAAAGCATAAGCAGCATGGTTGTCCAACGAAATCGTACCTGTAATCACATCAGGCGAGTCCTCTACCTGACCTTTAGTGATGGCATACACTATCCCTTGAGTTAGGGGTCTGTTCTATCCACCTTGTGGTGTAATCTGTGGTGCTACACCCCTTATCTGACTCATCAGTGGCGGCGGTGGTAACTGCTGTTATCCCCTCGGTCTTCTGGGACAATCTCTTGCCATGTGACCCTATTGACCACATTCAAAACAAGCACCCATCCTCTGAGGGCACGAAGCCGAACCGTATCGCCTTCCACAAAAGTGACACACACCATTCTAATTTGGCGTTGACTTGCCAATTCCACCCTTCCTATTGGGCGGAACATAAAACCTCCCTTCGGTCATGGGCTTCTTCCCATATCGATTCCCATCTCTATGTGAGCTAAACCTTGACCCAGACGAAGCGGCTTGCTCACTCATACTCCTTTCTATCAGCTGGGCCTGACTATATACTTCATTATAGTCCTTCAGATCAAGTGGCACCAGCGGATTCTTTAACTCCAATCGAAGGCCATTCCTGAACCTCCGAGCTTTATCTTCAGGATCCTCTATCAGTCTTGGTGCGTACTACGATAGCTTCGCGAACTTCGCTTCGTATTGCTCCACGGTCATTATTCCTTAGCGAAGGTGCTAAAATTCCTCCATATTTTGTTCTTGAGTATTACCCAAAAAGTACTTGCTATTGAAAGCTCTGAGGAAAGCGTCCCACATCGGGACCACGCCTTCTAGGAATATTGTGCCTCTGCTGGCTCTCCACCAATTATTTGCGTTACCCTATAGTTAGTATACTACCGGGACAACCTTTTCCTCCTCATTGCACCTCAGAAGCGCAAAGGCCTTCTCCAAGTCTTGAATCCAAAGCAATGCAGTCTCCGGATCTCCAGCACCAGTGAACCTCGGCGAGTTCAGCTTTAGGAACTGTTCTACCAACTTATGAATCGGTCTCTATCTTTTTATGACTATGTTCCCAGGTAGAACTTCAGCAAGTGCGGCAACGGCGGCGGCCTTAGCAGCGGTGGCAACTGCAGTAGTAGCGGCAGCTTAAGTGGCGGTGGTAGTGGCGGCGGCTTGATTCTGGGCCTGTTGCCCTATCAGTGCTCCCATCGCTTCAAGCACCTGCATGATCCCTTCGATCTTGGGATCATCAAGGGCTGCTACCCCAGCACCAACAGGAGGGGATGCTACACTACTAGCGCTAGCCTGAGCTAGCGCTCTACTAGGACCTCCTCGAGTACCGACCCTCGTCGGCATCCTACCTCGAGTCATAGGTCTTATGGTTCACTTTCTAGGAGTTCTCTGCTCCTGATCGCTCATGACGCAAGTTTTCTACAAAAACCTGCCTTCCAATTCCAAACAGAATTAGAAGCTAAGCGATCCTAAACAAACAATCTACCAAACAACTATCACTGACATGCACTAGCGTGAAATAAAGGTCATTCCTACTAACTATCCCATAACTTATCACACCTTATCACTCCAACTATTGACTAGCTTTGATACCACTCCGAGCGGGGCTGTCACGCCCCGATCCTCCTAGTGCATGCCCATCCCTCGGTGGTCGATAAATTTGCGATGTCCTAAGACGCGTCGCCGACCCATTCATTTTAATGTGCATGCGGAAGTGTATAAATAAATCCCCAGACAAGACAAAGGCTGATATAGTATACTGTTCTCACTAACTGACAATTCATCGTTTTTATAATACCTGAAAAAAATAATTGTATGTGGGTACACGGTCGGCCTAAGCCAAAATACAATATTTTCCCTTTTCAAAAATCCCATGATTTAATACAGTTCACAAAGATGTTTTTGGTGTTATAAACTGATGTCCAGTGTTTCCCAATCAAATACTGAAATTACTCAATTTTGGGATAAATTCCCAAAATTACAATTATCACTTAAATAACACAATTTAGCATTCAATTAAATAAACCAAGCACACCATTGCAATCAGTACGAAATTCCGGTTATCGACTATCCCGGTATAATTTATGGAGAATAATAAAAAATTAAATAAATACCTAAATAAATTAAATAAATACATTTAAATACCATAAATGCAAACTTAGGCCATAAAAGCCTAATTAAATACCGAAATGGGCCCGGAAAAATTCCAAACCTATCTAGATAAATAATACAACCTATCTAGTTGCTAATTAAGCCGGTCTAACCACCTAACATGCAATAATAAGTAATTAAATTGCTAATCCATTCTAACTAACCATCTAAATGATACTTAATCAAAACTAATCAACCCTTAAGCATAATTAACTCCATAAGCAGAGTTTAGTGAATAAACTCACTGGTTTTGAAATCCAATGAGTCCATGACGATGGCAACGCGGAGACGGGCGACAAACTTCGAAGTGGCAGCACTTGACGAGGCCCATAAGTGGTTCGAAATGGGCCTTGAAGCCCACGGTTCCTTGCTGGCTTCGGCTTCTTTTTGCTGGGCTGACGGACTGAGTTGGGCAATGGTTTAGGCTGGAAGTGGCGAGACGGGCTGGCAAAGGCTAGTGCGGGCGGTGGTGACGCTCGACGGCGACTGGATGGTGGCGGGGACTACTCAGGCGGCTGGACGGGGGCTTGACGGTGGTCTAAGGGACGCGAGGGATGGCGAGACGGCACGGGATGAGGGAGACGTCGAGTTGGGCTCTCGGGCAACGCAATGAGGTGTGATGGCGGCAGACGAGAGTGTAACGGCAGGGGAGGGAGGCTGCTTGGTTTTCTTTGCAACTTAGGAGCTCTCTAAGGTCTCAAAATGGAGAAAGTAGACTGATTGGAGAAGAAAGGGGACAACAGTCCCTGGAGGGTCTCTCCAAGCCTTCATCCTATCTCTTTATCCCTAAGACAAGGTCCCACATGTTCAGCTCTATCCTCAAGCAATTTTGTGCACCAAAATCCACCTAGAACAAGTCCCAAATGGTCCAAAAGGTGAGGGGGACCATGGAATACGAATTTGACACAAAATTCCCCAAATCGGATCAATTTCTCTTCAAATGGACCTAAACTGGTCCCTATAAATTCTACCAAGTTGTCATTGACCAAATTGACATTTTTTCCTTGCTAATAGAACCATCTTGCATCCCAAATACACGATAAAAAATGGTCCCCTGAATTTTCCGGACAAAAATGACCCTATATTGAATTTCCGCCAAAAATCTCGGTTTGCAGAAAAATCTTCGGAGGGTGAGTCAACGGTCCTAAAATAAATTGTGACATAATAGAACTTTCAATTTTTCAAATTGGATTCAAATTTGCAGTTAATTTCACTCTAGTGCGATTTTAGCGTGACCTAGCATACTGGTAGCTTTTAGAAATTTTTTATGCAATTGACTCGTGATTGATTTATTTCGAGTCACAATGTACATCTTCGACACATTGGCGACTTTCGATTGTCATAAAAATATCGAAGTTTCAAATATAGACAAGGGGTACCAAAACGACAGAAAAATCGGTCTAGTGCCGATCGATGGGAATTTTGCAATCTAGTGGAATCACCCACACTTTGATCACCTATCTTAGTTGAACTGACCTATCTCTGATCCCTGATCGATTTTTAACTACGCCGTAATGATCTGTGCAGATGATCATGGTCGAGTAGTCGGTTCCTAGTCAAATTCTCAAGTCTATTGCGTTAAAATCCCTTAATGGTTTCCCTCAATAGACTAGTTATCTCTTGAGTGATCAGCTCAGAGATAGAACTATATGCGCGTCGATGAAAGGCCCAATTCATTTAATTGAAAACAGAACTGAAATTTCAGGATGTCATAAGATCGGTTTTATCCGAATTTGAACCGGCAGTTGCTACAGCTTTAAGGTGCCTCAACTACCAGCGATCTATAGCTTCAGAGGTCCCTGACCCCACCATGGACATGGACAATTGGATTGGTTATCGAACTTCCATTGGTAGCTCGATGTCCGTTGGCGAATCAAAATCGGTCCATTTTGGACTTGTTCTGATTTTTGCCTCGAGTCAGCGGTTCAACCGCCCCTAATCTAGTTCCCCTTGTGATTTGTGACGATCCAATCGTGTTCCTAGAGATTCGTGTGCTTTCTGGCAATTTGATTTGATCAATCACGATCATAATCAACAAAAACTGCATCAAAAGATAATTTCTCGATCTAGAACCCCGTGAAGCGAGGCCGGATTAGCCAGCTGGGGCTAAGGTTCAATTTTAAGTAAATATGTGATGTTGAAATGATAGAATCATGGATTGGGATATTGATTTGGTGAGATTGAATGTTCTTGAATGATTATAAATGATTGTGATTGATTGAACCTTGAATCTACAATTTCGTGGCTATAGGACTGATCCGACAATTTAGCTAAGATGAGGTCTAAAATGACTTCATTTCAACTCGAGTCTTCTTAGACTTTTAAAATACACATTGCTAGCTTCGGATTGATAGGTCGCATGCCCTAATCGAGCATCATTTGACCTTGAAAAAACACCTTTAAAGATGAGCAATTCCGCAATAACTTAGTTTGATTTTCAGTTCTATTTCTGTTCCGCATTCCATTTTTGCTATTTTTGTGATTATTTTGTCTTCATGAAGTTTGTTCTAAATTGTCTCATGCATGTCTTGTAATTTTTTAGGTATTTTTTTAGCATAGGCCAATCTACTCTAAGTTGATGTCTGACTTTGTCATTTTTGTACTAATCTATGTGTTGATTTCTAGAAACTTTCTTTCATGAAAGTTGCTCGTAATTGTGTGGAGAATATCTTGTATTTTTTTTGGAATTTTTGGATGCATTTTACTAGGTAAAGATTGTCTAAATCTGAACATAGGACAATCTGCCCTCCACTATTTCGAATTGTTTTGGTGAAATTGAGTCCATAAATGAGTTTGTTTGGTCTCAAATCCTTTGTGAAAGATGAAATACATACTGTATATGCTCAATTGATGCATAATTTGCAAAGTGTTGATGTTGTCTAGTGTGCCAATTGCATGAGCTAATGTGAAAGGATGCTGCAATAATATATAGCTTGGATATGCACCCCTATTTTGCCATTTTTTCTATAACTCATGATTATATTTAGGTTTTGAACTCTTAATGAAAAATGTTCCTCATTGCATGTTCTATTTGTAGGACTTTTCGTAAGATTTTTGCATGTCTTAAGATGGCTAAAATCATGCCCATTTTGTGGAGTCAATGCTGAAATGAAACCTTGTCATACATGCACTTTGCCATGTTTGTCTGGGTCTTTTAGAGACCAAATCTTGCAATAATGCCTTCTTGACACTTAAATTACATGTCACAAAGTTTGAGTACATACTCACGTCATTGCATTTGAGTGTCAATTTACATGTTAAACATGCGTCACAAAAGCATATGTTCACGTAGAAACCCTCAAGTATTTCATCATGAAACTTTAGTCATCTTGTATTGTTATAGAATTGTATGACATTTTCTCATGCCAACTTAGGATTAGATGGTCACCCCAATTGTCACATGCAATTTTTTTCATGCCATTTGCGCATTACTTGAATGATTTTGAGATTTATTAATGCATGTTTATGTTTTGGTTTTTAGCTATTGATATGCACACTCTTAGAGATCTTGATTTTAGGGTACCAAATTGACCCAATTTGAACTCGAGCCCAGAAGGGCTCGAGTTCAAATGGACCTATTTTGATAGGACAAATTTTTGTAAAAATGACTAAATATCCTGCTATTTTGACATTGCTCATTATCTAATTTTTGTAAAATCATGTGTAGCTTGTTTAGGAAAAATTACTACACGAAAATTGTTTATTATCCTATCACGCTTGTTAGGAAATTTTTTCATTACCAAATTGTCATTAGGCATTGCCCAATTTTGCTGTCTTTACATGCTTGTTCTGAAATTTCTTGATATAAACTTGATTATGATTGTTTTGATAAACTTCCTAGGTTAGTTTATGCATGAACCTAGGTTATTTCATCTTCATGAAATTTGCTTTAAACACCTTGATATTCATTGTGAAATGATTTTTAACAATTTTTTTTTTCAAATCAAATTAAATTTTTTTTTGGTACATGTAATGTTTCTGAAAACCATTTACTAAGAAATTCTTTTCCAAAGCTTGATTTGGCTTAAGGAAGAGTCGTGGTTTGGATCATATTCAAAATACATACGATGTTTGTGAGTGCATTTATGTGAGCCCCAAGCTAATCTTGGTAATTAAATGTGTTCCATAGCCTAGATATCCCTTAATTTGAAATATTTTCAATTTTTTTTTTCTCAAACCTTGATTTGACAATTGTGAATGTTACAATTTGAATTGTATTCAAAATGCTTACAACGCTTGTGAGTGCATTTATAAAAGCCTCGGGCTAGCCTTGACAATTGAATACCTTTCATAGCCATGACATCACTTTGTCTCAAAACTTTTCGTAGATGATTTCGAAAGACATCTTTGAAACATCACATGTACCCCCCATGCATAGAATCGCATCATTAATTTAGAAGTGCCTATATTCGTGATTGGCGCATGCTCTTAGTAATAAATGACCCGCTAACGGTTTACTTTCTTACTTAATTATTTGAGAAACAAGGTCCAAAAGACCCGCATGCATGTTTAATTCCTGCATTGCATGTGATTTTTAGATGTATGATAGGGTTGATGCATGATATCGAGAGAAAACCCTAGAATCATATAGATTGCTTGGTTAGGAGACTTATAAGTATTATTGGGTATGCAAGAACACAATTAGTCAATAAGGGTTGTAAGTCATAAAATGAATTAGGTATGTGTTTTAGAGGGACCTATGCATGAATTACAAAGGCTGACCCCAAGGCCCAAATCTTCTTGTTGCATTGAATTTCTTTTGAAGATTGATTTTAGTACGATGTTGTGCTTTTGATTGTTTTGACATGTTTCTTTCTATTGTATGTACCTAGTTATAGATTCCCTAGATTAGATTTAGATTAGGATCATGAAGATAGAGAGGACATAAAGACAATGAAGGCCGATGTCCATTTCGACCATTATTCTGTACCATTTATTTTCCCAATATATGTCTCGGGTTTTGATCATTTGTACAAAAGCCCGATGAGTTACGGGCTCTCTTTTTCTCTTATCATTTTCAATTATGTTTCCCTTTTATATTTTTTAGGATTGTCTGGTAGATTTACCATTTTCTTTGATTGTTTACTTTATGTCTCGCAATTTTCAATTCAGTTGGTTGTTTCCTTTTCATTTTCTTTGGACATAAATTAGCATAAAAATGACCAACCACGCACGATCGCTTAGTTTAGAACTAACAATCCCGAAAATATAAGAAGAAATGCATGGACACGTTAGGTAAACACAACATTCTGTTTATGTACCAAAACGACACTAATAGAAATATTAGTGTAACCCAAGTCCCCGGACCTAGATATCTGATTGCATAGAAATTGAGGGAACACTCCCGACCCTCGATTGGATTTCTAGCTGGCCCTAAAAAAATGAGGCTAGTGGCGACTCCCGTCTTATTTTTAGGTTGTCACAAACTATTAGACCATATAAATAAACCCGTCGCGTGAGGTACGAGTCTCGATAGGACTCACTATGGTTTAGCAATACTTGCATGTGGAAAATTCCTAATGGATGAAGTGACGCCATCCTTAGGAAGGAATACCAGAGGGAGGGCTACCGTGGTAAAGGTACCCTTAAATCCAATATTCACATCCGATTTCCTCTCTCGAGGAGTGTCGCTCATATGGGTACGTGTCGCGACACTCCACTGTCATGCAGGATACGAGTTTGGGAGAATTTGCGATCTTGTAAAGGGAACTCGCAAGAGATTCGTCCGGGGGTTGAGGTCATGACATCCCTGTGGTTGAGAACCATGAAGGAGCTTTCAAGGTCAAGTATCCCTAAATCCAACATTTCCCCCTTACTCTCTTCGTGAGAGGGATCGGATGGTGAGATTGGGTTGCAACAGTCATGAGATGCATGTTTGTACACTATGTGGTTTGTACTTTGAATGGCTTGATTAAGAAGACGACCTCACCAAGACATCCCAAGGGAAAGTGGCCAAAGGTCCTAAGGTAGGAAGCCATAAGACCAATGTCCTATCCAGTTCATTTTTGTGGTACCCATATATCCCCGATCATGTCTCGGGCCTTTTTATTCAAGTTTGTAATAAATACCCAACAAATTCCGGATTTATCTTTTCATGCACTTGGAATAGTTCATTTATATCTCTTTGGGTGTTTACTTTTTCATAATGCAATTTACTTTTCATTGATTGATTCTTTTCTTTAAATACTAGAATTAGAGCTAGTTTAGATTGCTTAAATATATCATCCATATGTGTTCAATTAATGATATTTTAAATAGCTTTGCACGAAAATGTTAAGAACAAATGCATGATTACATTAGGTAACAACCAAACTATTTAGATACCAAACTGGAATTAATAGAAACAGTAGCGTAATCCAGATCCCCAAACTCATTGATCTTCGACTTTGTAGAAATCGAGAAAGCACTCCAAATCCTCGATTGGGTAATCTAGCCAATCCCCAAAAACGAGACTAGTGGCAACTCCAAGTTGATATTGAGGGTGTCTAAAGGACTTTAAAATAAACCCTAGTTACGCGAAGTATGGACTTGAGAGAGTTCACGTTTTCGATTGATAGTCTAATTATGGTGTTAGTAAATGGCGGTCTGTTCAAGACCTATCATACCTCGATCCTTCAAGCACGTGCCCATCCCTCCTTGGTCGATTAAATGTGACGTCCCAGGACACCTTGCCGACCCATTCATTTTAATACGCATGTAGAAACAAATAATTAATCCCCAGACAACAACAAGATGGGATATAATAGTAGGACAACAAATTACAAATCAAACAAGCCTTTTATAAACACTTCAAGTTTATACACAAGGCTAGGCTGTTTACAAAAGATTGGCTCAACGAAATGGGAATTGTCTTATGACCCATTAGTCAGACATGTTCGCGATTCTTCGATCTTTTCCTCATCAAACTCCGGTGCTTCGGATCCTCCTCAACTGCCATCTAAGGACCTGAAAATGTTATCCCAGAACGGGGTGAGACGGTGTCTCATCAAGTTCAACCCCTTAAGACTCGACTAGGAAGAAAATATGCCCAAATGGCTGCCTAAGCACAATCACGAGTCAAAGGACTTACCTTGGCCTTAGTTCCTTTCTGCAAGTTAATACAATTTATGATTCAATCACGTCACATCAACAAATCATATCATTCAATCAGAGTGAATCATCAATCAATCGACTCAGTCGATTACTGAATCATCAATCAATCGACTCAGTCGATTACATGTCATCGAGACCATTTCCCCGGTCATCTCAATTACTTAACCCCAACGCTGAATTATGACTCAGCGGGCACGACCTATTAAATCTTTGGCGGTAATGCTGAATTTCGGCTCAGCGGGCACGACCTACTAAATCTTGGCAGTAATGCTAAATTATGGCTCAGCGAGCATAACCGATTCCAAATTCGGTGGTAATGTTGAATTACGGCATAGCGAGCACAACCTAGATTAGGTGATAATGCTGAATTACAACTCAACGAGCACAACCAATTTCAAATTCGGTGGTATTCTTGATCTAACCCACATCGTCACACGATTATTCGCCTACGGCCAACAACATTACACTCCTCAACTCGATTCCTCAATTAATAAGACCTCTTGGCCTATTTCCCTCATAATAAGGGTACCTGATAAAATAATTGTGTGTGGGTACACGGTTAGCCTTAGCAAAAAATATTGTATATTTACTTTCAAAATTCCCACCATATATATCATCAATAAAAAAACATTTTTGGCACTGTAAACCAACGCTCGGTTATTTTCCAACTAATTAATGAAAATAAATCAATTTAGGAATAATTTCCCAAATTCAAAAATCACACATAAACAGCACAAATTAGAGCTCAATTAAATAAACATATCACACCGTTGTAATAAACATAAAATTTCGGTCACCGGCTATCCCAGTCTAATTTCCGGAAAATAAATAAATAATTAAATAATTATGGAAATTATTACATAAATACCGAAAATGCGACTTAGGCCCCGGAAAGCCTAATTGGAAGCCAAGACGAACCCGGAAAATTTCTGAATCACTCAAGATAAATACTAGAGCTTGTCTAGGCTCTAATTGCACTAACTATCCACCTAACATGCATCGCTAATTAATTAAATTCACTAATCAAATCTAACTAACCACCTAATCCAAGCTTAACTTAAACTAATCAACCCTTAAGCGTCATTAACCTACTAAGCGAGGATTAGTGAGTTAAATTCACTTGTTTGATGAACCGCTTGGTTCAAATCGATGGGGACGTGACGGGGCTCGGTCTTCTCCAAAGCGGCGACACCAACGGGGCACGAATCGGGCCCGAAAATTGGCATGCAAAGCTCATGATTTTCTGCTCGGGTTCCTTGGCTAATGGGCTACTTTGAGCGGTTGATATCACAGAGAGAAGGACTTCGAACTTCGATGAGCTGGTTTCGGTGGTGAAGCAATGCTAACCAAGACCCGTGGTGTTTGAAGGTGTGTGGCTGATGGCATGGACGAAGTTCTGGCGCACAAAGAAGGGAAATGGAGTCATCGAAGGGGGGTGAAGGAAAATGTAGAGGAAGATCGAAGGGGTGAAGGGCTGTACCGAAGGAAAAGAAAGGGGGAAAGGGGATAAAGGAGAGAGGAGATAGGATTGAAAGAAAAGTCAAAGATGTGAGGGAGGAAAGTGGGACACGACAAAGAGGGCTGTCGGTGGGGGGGAGGGGAATTTGCGAGAGAGAGAGAGAGAGAGACAGAGAGAGTTGTGGCCGAAGGGGGGAAGAAATAGAAAATAAAAGGAAAATTATAATCCAAGTCCCACTTGCTCTTTTTAATCCAAATTGGTCCCTAAAAATCCCCATGCTAAAGTACTTGATCCTCACTTGCTTTCTCATACCAAATTTCCCTTAAACGACAAGTCTTAGGTAACAAAAACGACAATTTCCTTCAATTCTGAATTCTATTTCATTTTTTTCTCAGAATCCGATTTTCTAAACAAACTTCTCCGATTGAGGTCCAATTTGTTGAGGAAAAAGCCCATAAAAAATCCCTTTCACTAATTCACTTATACCAGATGCCAAAAATCCCTTTAAATTGGCCAATCCAAATTTCTGTTTGTTTTCTAAATCGTCCGAATTGATTTTCCGTAAAAATCTCGAACTCACCGAAAATTCCTCAAAAAATTAGTCGACGTTCCTAAAATGACCTGTGACATGACAGGACCTTCAATTTCTGAAATCGAATTCAAATTCGTGGTAAATTTCAATTTGACACAATTTTAGCATGACCTAACCTACCGAGTAGCTTTTGTAAATTTTTAGTGTAAATGATCCGTGGTCGATTTTCTTCGAACCGCAATGAACCCATTCAACGCATTGGTTACTCTCGGTAGTCGTGAAAACCTCAAGGTTTCAAACACAGACACAGGGTGCCAAAACGATAGAAAAATTAGTCTAGTGCCAATCGACGAGAATTTTGCAATTTAGTGGAATCACCCACGCTTAGCCACACATTTTTGTCGAACCGACCTATCTTTGATTTCTTATCAATTTTTAACTGTGCCGTAATGACCCTTGCAGACTAGCATGGTCGAGCAATCGATTCCTAGTCGAATTATCAAGTTTATTGCGTTTAAAATTCCTTAACAGCTTCACCTGATAGGCTAGTTATCTCGGGAGTGGCCATCTAAGAGAAAAGTACTATAGTCGCGTCGACGAAAGGCCCTACTTATCCAATCTAAATCAGAACTGAATTTTCAGGATGTCACAACTCTTCCCCTCTTACAAAAATGTCTTCCTCGAAATTTAAACATTTACTAATCCTTAAATAAAAAGGTAGGGGTATTGTCGTCTCATCGAGTCTCACTTTCCTCGGTTGCTTCTTCAATCCCGTGGTGTTGTCAGACCATTTTGACCAAGGGGACCTTCTTGGTACACAAAATCTGTTCTTTCTGGTTCACAATCTGAACCAAGCTTTTCAAGTACGACACTATGTCGTCCATGTCCGATTCTTCAAGATTCAGCACGTGAGTTGTGTCAGGCTCATATGTCCTCAACATCGACACATGAAAGACGTCATGCACTTACGCCTACCTCGGCAACAATGCAAGACGATACGTTAGGATCCCGATTCTTTCCAAAATCTCGATTTCAGTTTTTTTTCCCTTCCTTGCTAAAGCGCAAAGTATCCCTCATTGGTGACGCCTTCAGAAAAATGTACTCACCAATTTGGGACTCTAATGGCCTTTGATGCTCAACGATACAACATTTCTAGCAATTCTGAGCAGTCTTTAATCTATCTCTGATCACGGCAACTGCAATTACTGACTGCTGAACTGACTCTGGGCTATGACCTTTCTTTCTCTGACCTCATCTAAAAAAACTGAAGTTCTGAACACTTTGTTCTGCATTGCTTCAAAAGGAACCATCTGACTATTCTATTGAAATTGGGAACCTTGGTTCTGGATCTGACATAAATTCGTCAATGGTACTCCATGCAGACGAATTATCTGATAGACATACACTTCTGTATGTCTAGTCAAATCGAGATATTTTCGTACTGCACTAAAGTGAGTCAGCTCCATCCATCTATCGACCATTACCTAAATGGGGTCATTACCTCTCTGGCTCTTTGGTAAGCCTGTCACAACCTTCCATCATGATACACTTCCATTCCCACTTAGGACTCTCGAGTGATTGTAAAAGTCCTCCCAGTTTGTATTACTGAACTTCCACTTACTAACACATCTGACACTTGTAACTTGTCCGGCGACATCTATCTTTATATTGGTCTACCCATCGAGCTGACGCTGATTCTGACCTACTTTGTACTATTTGGTCGAATACTGCAACTGCTACTGTGAATTCCTGACAAGGTCTCTTCCCTAAGTGCTACATCGTCAGGTACACCCAATCACTCTCGGAACTTGAGTGTTCCATCCTTAGAAATCTGAAAGTTAGCCTCTTTTTTATCAGTATCCTCTTGCAGGATCTTCTGAACATACCGGTCCATCAACTAAAGCGTTTGATTCTAACCTGAATATTCGGTTCAATTCTGAGGGTGGCCATAAAATTCGAAATGTGGCCTACCTCAAATTTGAAAACCAAATTTCGAACTTTCTCAAGTAAGGTCCATACTTTAACCAGCATATGCACAATTGAAGACTCTCGACTCAACGCATCAATGACTTCTTTCATTCTTCCAGGGTGATACTAGATATCACCATCCTAATCCTTCAAAAGTTCTGATTCACAGCGCTATCCCATATTCAATTCCTTTTGAGAGAATAAACATTAGAGACTTTGTTGGTCAGTGAAGATCCATAATCTTTCTCCACACAACTAACATCTCTAAATATTCAGTGCGAAAATTAATGCTGTGAGTTCCAAGTCATGCGTCGGGTAGTTTAACTCGTGAAATCACAGCTGACGGAACGCGTATGCAACAATCTTGCCATGTTGCGTCAATACGCAATCCAAGCCCCTAATTGACATATCACTGTAGATCTCGTATCATCCAGGACCAGATGGAATGGTCAGCACATGTGCGGTAGTCAGCTTCTACTTAAGCTCTCGAAAACTATGCTTGCACTTGTCTGTCCACACAAACTTTTCTTCTTTCTTTAGGAGTCGAGTTAACGGTGACACTAATGCTGAAAATCCTTCCACGAACGCTTTGTAGTAACCTATCCAACCCAAACGACTTATGATCTCTGATACTTTTGTCGGTCTTGGTCCATTGATAACTACTTTAATCATGGTCGAGTCCATAGAGATCCTTCACCTGGAATCACGTGGCCTAGGAACACAACACGAGTCAACTAAAACTCACATTTGCTAAACTTAGCATACAATCCATCCATTCTCGGGGTCTGAAGTACTATTCTCAGATGACTCTCATGCTCCTTAGCACTCCTCAAATACATCAAAATATCATTGATGAATATGATCATGAACTGATCTAGGTACTCCTCAAATACTCGGTTCATCAAATCCATGACAACAGATGGAGTTTTCGTTAGTCTGAACGGCATTACAGTACTCTCATAAATGCCGTATCGAGTAAAAATGCTGTCTTCTATATAACTTCCTTTATGATCCTTAACTCATGATAACATGTCCTCAAGTCGACCTTCAAAAGCATCGACACCCCTTGTAACTGGTCACACAATTCATCGATCTTTAGCCATAAACACTTGTTCTTGATCGTCACCTGATTGAGTTGACAATAGTCGAGGCATAATTGCAACGAACCATCTTTCTCCTTCATAAACAAAACTGGTGCTCCCCAAAGTGATGCACTGGTATGTATAAATCCTTTATCCAGTAGTTCCCACATCTGCATTATCAGTTCTTTCAACTCAGACGACGACATCCAGTAAGGAGCCCTAAAGATTGGCTCTGTCCCGGGTGCTAACTCAATAACAAATTTTATATCTCCGACGACAGGCCTGGCAATTCTTTTGGAAATATCTCAGAAAATTTATGTACCATGGCTACATTCTCCACATTTGCTTCTTCAACTAACACATCCATTACAAATGACAAATAATCTTGGCAACCTACATCCAGAAACCGATCCCCTTTAGTGACGAAATAATAATAGGGATCGAAGATCCTCCTCAACTTCTGATAAACTCATAACCTTCACTTGCTAATGGATCAGGCGGTAATATAATACTATCATAGTTCATTACAACAAAAGCTCCTCAAGCCATCCTTGTATACATAACATTAAGATCATACACAAGCAACTAGTCAAGTACAACTATAGTAAGAGGTTCTTCTTTTTACAGCTTTATTACAACGACTGCAAGTCTACAACCTTCGTTCAAAATCCTGCTGCGCCACTCTGATAAAAACACCTCAAACATTTTTCCTTTGCTCAATGCATGGTCGGTCCATTAATGCTCCTTTAGTCATCCTAGTTGCGTCCTACCTGCAATGGTAGTGTTTACACTCTCCTGGACCTACGTGGATAGTTCCTCGCCTGATAGCCATGTTGGCCACATTCAAAGCACGCTCTTGATATCCTCGAACACTGGGCTGGCGCATGCTTCCTTCCACAGACTTAGCACACATTCAACGAGTACTCTGTCTCCTATTGGGCGACAACATGTACCCTTTCTTGCATTGGAGGTCTATTCCAAGTACCCCTCTATGTGTCTTGTGGTGCATTCTCTCTGCTCTGTCTTGTCAGCGGCGATGGCGGCTATTGTTGTGGTTCTATCTGCCTACATGGACAGTTTCTAGCCGGGTGACCTTGCTGGCCACGTTCAAAACAAGCTCCCATCCTAAAATGGCACGGGGCCGGTCCATGTCGCCTTCCGCACAAGTGACACGCGACATTCTGATTCGGCGCTGACTTTCTGATTCTACTCCTTCTGTTGGGATGAATGGGGCGCTTTCCTTCGGTCATCGGTTTCTTCCCTAATTGATTATCATCTCTGCCTAAACTGTACCATGACCTAGATGTGGCGGCTTGCTCCCTAATCACAACTCTAGGTTGGGCCTCAGCAAGTGCAACAACAACATCAGTTACAACACCGGTGGCGGTAGTTACAACAGCAACAATAGCAGCTCAGTCCTGAGCTTGCTGACTCAACAAGTTCCTAAGGTTCAATAGCGCCTAAACGATCCCGTCAAACCTAGGATCTCTCGGTGCTACCACACTAGTACCGGCCTATGGCGATACTCTCTCACTCGAGCTGGCTAGAGCCTGCATTCTACCTTGACCACGACCTCCTCGGGCACCTACCCATGTCAGCCTTCCACCTCGAGCATCAGGTTCGATGGTACAACTCTTAAGAGTCCTCCGCTTGTGATCACTCATGCTACAGGATCTTTGTAGATACCTGTTTTCTAATTCCAATTCTAGATTTGAATTTGAGTGATCTACAACAAACAAGCTACCACACAATTATCAATCACATGCACTAGCATGAAATAAAGGCATTTTCTACTAACTATCCCATAGACTTATCTTACCTTATCAGTCCAACTACCGACTTGCTCTAATACCACTAAACGAGGATGTCACGCCTCGATCCTCCGAGCATGTGCCCATCCCTCCTTGATCGATTAAATTGCGACGTCCCAGGATGTGTCGTCAACCCATTCATTTTAATACGCATGCGGAAGCAAATAATTAATCCCCAGACAACAACAAGATGGGATAGAAAAGTAGGACAACAAAATACAATCAAACAAGCCTTTTATAAACACTTTAGGTTTATACACAAGGCTAGGCTGTTTACAAAAGATTGGCTCAATGAAATGGGAACTGTCCTATGACCCACTAGCTAGACACGTTCGCCGATTCTTCGATCTCTTCCTCATCAAACTCTGGAGCTTCAAGTCCTCCTCAACTACCTTCTAAGGACCTGAAAATATTATCCCACAACGGGGTGAGACGACGTCTCAGTAAGTTCAACCCCCTAAGACCCGACTAGGAAGAAAATACACCCAAAGGGCTGCCTATGCACAATCATGAGTCAAAAGACTTACCTTGGCCTCAGTTCCCTCCTACAAGTCAATACAATTTATGATTTCATCGAGTCACATCAAAAAATCATCTCATTCAATCATATCGATTCCATGTCATCGAGACTATTTCCCCGGTCATCTCAATTACTCAACCCCAACGCTAAATTATGGCTCAGCGGGCATGGCCTACTAAATCTTTGGCAGTAATGCTGAATTTCGGCTCAGCAGGCATGGCCTACTAAATGTTGGAGGTAATGCTAAATTGTGGCTCAGCGGGCACGGCTTACTAAATCTTGGCGAGAATGCTGAATTACGGCTCAGCGGGCACAAGTGATTCCAAATTCAGTGGTAATGCTGAATTACGGCTCAGCGAGCACAACCGATTCCAAATTTGATGATATTCTTCATCTAACCCACATCATCACACGATTATTCACCTACGGCCAACAACATTACACTTCTTAACTTGATTCCCGAATTAATAAGACCTCTTGGCCCATTTCCCTCCTATTAAGGGTACCCGACAAAATAATCGTGTGTGAGTACACAGTTGACCTTAGTAAAAAATATGGTATCTTTACTTTCAAAATTCCCACCATTTATATAGTAAATAAAAAATATTTTTGGTGCTGTAAACCGACGCTTGGTTATTTTTCAACTAAATCAATTTAGGAATAATTTCCCAAATTCACAAATTACACACAAACAGCACAAATTAGAGCTCAATTAAATAAACAGATCACACCACTGTAATCAGCATAAAATTTCGATCACCGGCTATCCTAGTCTAATTTCTAGAAAATAAATAAATAAATAATTACATAAATTAATACATAAATACCGAAAATGCGACTAAGGCCTAGAAAAGCCTAATTGGAAGCCGAGACGGACCCGGAAAATTTTCGAATCACTCTAGATAAATACTAGAGCTTGTCTAGGCCCTAATTGCACTAACTATCCACCTAACATGCATCGCCAATTAATTAAATTCACTAATCAAATCTAACTAACGACCTAATCCAAGCTTAACTTAAAATAATAAGCTCTTAAGCATCATTAACCTACTAAGTGAGGATTAGTGAGTTAAACTCACTTGTTTGATGAACTGTTTGATTCAAATCGATAGGGACGCAACGAGGCTCGATCTTCTCCAAAGCGGCGACACCAACGGGGCACAGATCGGGTCCGAAAATTGGCCCACAAAGCTCACAATTTTCTGTTCGTGTTCCTCAGCTAATGGGCTACTTCGAGCGGTTGATCTCACGTAGAGAAGGACTTCGAACTTCGGTGAGCTGGTTTCGGTGGTGAAGCAACGTTGACCAAGACCCGTGGTGTTGAAGACACGTGGCTGATGGTACGGACGAAGTTATGGCGCACAAAGAAGGGAAATGGAGTCGTCGAAGGGGGGTGAAGGAAAATGCAGAGGAAGACCGAAGGGGTTAGGGGCTGTACCGAAGGAAAAGAAAGGGGGAAAGGGGATAAAAGAGAGAGGAGATAGGATTGAAAGAAAAGTCAAAGATGTGAGGGAGGAAAGTGGGACACGACAGAGAGAGCTGTCGGTGGGGGGGGGGGAAATCGCGTGAGTGAGAGAGAGAGAGAGAGAGAGAGAGAGAGAGTTGTGGATGAAAGGGGGGAAGAAATAGAAAATAAAAAGAAAACTATAATCCAAAATTCCCACTTGCTCCTGTTTAATCCAAATTGGTCTCCAAAAATCCCCATGCTAAAGTCTTGGGTAACAAAAACGGTCATTTCCTTCAATTCCGAATTCTATTTCATTTTTTTCTCAGAATCCGATTTTCTGAACAAACTTCTTTGATTGAGGTCCAATTTTTTGAGGAAAAAGCCCATAAAAATTCCCTTTCACTAATTCACTTACACCATATGCCAAAAGTTGCTTCAAATTGGCCAATCCGAATTTCCGTTCATTTTCCGAATCGTCCGAATTGATTTTCCGTAAAAATCCCGAACTCACTGAAAATTCCTCAAAAGATGAATCAACGTTCTTAAAATGACCTGTGACATGACAGGACTTTCAATTTTTGAAATCGGATTCAAATTCACGATTAATTTCAATCAGACGTGATTTTAGCGTGACCTAACCTACCGGGTAGCTTTCAGAAATTTTTAGTGAAAATGACCCGTGGTCGATTTTCTTCGAACCACAATGAACCCATTCAACGCATTGACGACTCTCGGTAGTTGTGAAAACCTCAAGGTTTCAAATACGGACACAGGGCGCCAAAACGATCTCAGTCAAACATCTCAGTGTCATAAATAACTCACATATGAAACTGCCTAGAATTTTGCAATTTAGTGGAGTCACCCGCGCTTAGCCACACATCTCAGTCAAACCGACCTATCTCTTATCTCTAATCAATTTTTAACTATGCCATAATGACCCTTACAGACTAGCAGGTCAAGTAATCGATTCCTAGTCGAAATCTCAAGTCTATTGCATTTAAAATCTCTTAACGGCTTCACCTGATAGGCTAGTTATCTCGTGAGTGGCCATCTTAGAGAAAAACACTATAGTCGCGTCGACGAAAGGCCCGACTTGTCCGATCGAAATCAGAACTGAATTTTCAGGATGTCACAAGACCATTGCTAGCTCGAATCATTTGGACCATCTCTTAAACAAATACCTCTAAACCCACATCCCTTGGCGAATCAACCCTGCCTGAGGTCGGGTCGTGACAAGGCTTCAGGGGTTTTATAAAGATCTATGTGTTGGTCCCATCTATAACACAAAAACCTCAACAGCACCCCCACAATTATAGTAACTTATAGCAATTTTTAGGAATTACGGCACCCCATTTTGAGGTATAACAGCTTTAATACATGTATTAGCAACATATAGATTATTGCATCCTAGGCAGTTTCATTTCATCCACAATTCTACCCAATAAGCTTGTACTTTGGGTTGCAATAGAGACAGAAAAATTACCATAAATAACTCACATATGGAGTTGCTTCTTCATCATAAAGGAATTTCATTTCAATTTTCCTCGAATCACGAGGCTAATATTACTATATGGAAATTTCCCTAAAGATGATATACCTTTTTCTCTTGAAATGCAATCCATTCTCAATTGTCATTCTTTTTGTTGTATTTAATTAATACGTCCATGATGGGGTGCGATTAGAATGCACCGTTTCGTCTTGAAAAGTTATGATGGAAAGACACCCTTTGAAAGGGTATGAGGGAGTTATATAAAAATCTTCTGAAGATAATAGTTGGCATGGTTGACAGAACGTACGCTCAGAAAGAAATTGCTCTCATTTTCTTGTCCCTTTTTCCATCAAAGAAAAAGAAGGCGTTTCATTTATTATTTATGAGAACAATTGGCATTTATGTTGTGGAAATTGGATGTTTTCCTCATGATTGCATTCAGACCAACGTGAAGTATTTTTGTTCGTCATTTATCCATAATTCAACGATCATTATGGGGTAAATTGTTGACTGCACATCGAAAATAGGTAAGTCGTCTTCCAACATTGGTATCAGAGCCAGGTTGTGATTTTTTCTTTGTTTTTCATCGAATTTTCTCGTTTACCATTTGATATCGAGATCAAGAGAATGAAATCTACACTATTTAGATGTTTATTGCTTAGAATTGCAATCTAAATTGTCAAAAACAAATCGAAATGAAGAATGGGTTTGGGCTATGTACACCCGTACGGTTTTGGCCATTTTTTGGAATATTTTTTCAGCCAAAATAAATTTTCAAATATACAAGGTGAAAGTACTCGTCGAGATAAGTCTAATGCCATGGCACGTGGGCACCACGCACCCGACATGCTGGGAATGCCAGTGCGTCAACGTCACGTGCGCGTCAGTGAACGGACGCGTACTAACGTCACGGATGATGTCATCCAACGGTTGGTAACCACCGGATGACGTCACCGCCGGCAGCAATTGGCCAGCTAGTCATCAGTTGGCGACCTGACCCGCGACTCGACCTGACTATTGACCGATCAACCAGTTAGACCGGCCAGGAGCCTTTAAGGATTGCTGGCGTGTGCACCACACGTGCCACACACTCAAGTAGCGCGTGTGGGCTCGTGAAGCTCCGATTGGAGCGTGGTCAGCGGCATTTGATTCGTATGGATGTTCTCTATACTGTGGTAAAATTATTTTATATTTTTGAGTTTTATAAATGTATAAAATTGTGTACGGAAACCTAAGTATGCGTATTTTTAGGGTATGAATGCATGGTTTATTCATTTTTAGGTCGTATTTTCTTATGATTTTGGAAATACAGTAACTTGCTTACATGAAAATAGTATTATATATGTTGTGTAGAGCTTGGTTCAATGATAGCATGTATATAGTTTAATATACTTGCAATTTTCTAGTTTCAAGAAAGTTCGAACAATGGTAGGAAATCCTTGTTTTTCCGTTACATGTTGAAATTATTGTTTTGATTATAGTTGCTGCATGATTGTTTTTTATACGTTGGTTCACATCATGTTATACTTTGGTGTTAATGAAAAATTGTAGAAATTACATAAGGTCATGCAATTAATGTTTTTCTAGTGGGAGTTCATAGGTTGGTAGAATTCGAAGGAGTTCTTACCTAGAACTCAAAATTTGCGCAAATTAAACTAATTAATGATAATAGAACAATCGTACATAGAAGCTGATTGGGAACATAGTGAACTTTTGTTTCTCTATCTTTTGTTGAATTATCATTAATTTAGTTTGTCTTTGTTGCAAATTAAATATGTGTGTTACTTTGAAAAGTATGCTAGTATTGATTCCGTATTTATTATGTCAATATATTATAGCAATTGATTATGACTTCGGCATTTAAGACCATTGTGGCTGACCTTAATAAGGGTGAGAAGCTAAATGGTGACAATTATGATATTTGGTACTAAAAGGTTCAGTACATCCTTGAAGAGTAAGATGTTTTGAAACCCTCAACCATACCATGGATGAACCTGAGCATGGAACTTTAACTCAACACAGGAGAGATCTATAAGCTTATCAAGCTTGGAAGAAGAAAAATAGCATTTCTCGCATCACGTTGCTGAGTTGTATGCAAGATGATCTCATGTGTGAGTTTGAAAGTTATGATAAAGCTCAAGCAATGTAGATTGTCTTGAAAGATAGGTTTAAGGGTACATCTGCCACTAAGCTGAGAAGACTCACCATCAAGTTTGACACATACTGAAAGTGCCCAAATGTAACGATGAGGCAACACCTTCGGGAAATGTCAAACATAATTCATAAGCTGAAGTCGGCAGGTCACTTCTTTATTGATAAACAACAAGTTTAGGCTGTTATAAGGTCTCTTCCTAACAATTGGGAGCATATGAAGATCAACATAATGCATAATGAGACTATTGTCACTTTTAATGATATAGCGCGTCATTTGGAATTAGAGGATGAGAGTCTAGATGCTGCAAAATTGTGACATCCTCGAATTTGACCCCTATCCTAGACTCGATGAACGGTCTAAAGCTTCGATGTGCCCTTAACGGGAATAGACTATGGATTGATTTAAGTATCATATATAAGTCAACTATCTAATTGGGAGAGGTAATTGTGGATCGAGAAATGCACTCAACTAGAGTACTTGACCATGGAACAATAGCACAATCATAAGGATCGATGCAAGACGACCTTACACCGACACAGATCAATGAATGAATGATTATAGATCGATTCAGCCTAAGTATATATATAGCCGGATTGCAAGTGATTCCACACGGTTATTATACTACTCCGAACGACCCTAAATCGATTCTAAGTGAACATGGACCAAAGTAAGTAAATTGATTCATGCTCGGTTACATGACAACCGAGGATTATCCATGGATCGATTAGGCTCAAACATGGATTCGTTTGGAACTAATCATAGGTTGTGCAAGCAATACCCCAAGATACCCCCCAATTCATATAGGCCCCGTTAAAGCCATTTCTAATTGAATTTAGCCATGAACCTCGGTCAAGTTACGGGTGTCCTTTGCGGATAATTAGGAAACGCCCCTGATCGGTTTAACCAACATTTAATCCCACAAATAGTTTTTGGCCCCCAAATATTTGGTCTTGGAAAAGTGGGCCAACTATTAGAAGCCCAAGTTTGTTGAGTCCAAACCTAAGCCCTGTGTGCATGAATAGTAATTCGTGTGAATTTTAACCTAGCCTCTAGAAGCCTAATTTTAGGCTTGTCTTCAAAGTCTTGGTTCATTAATGTCCTATAGAAGCAATGATTACAAGAGACCAAGACTTTGGTCTTGCAAGAAGACTTTTCACCTTTGGTTTCTCAAATTCCACTTTGATTCCAGTTTTGAAATTCCAGGACCCTCACTGTTTTCCAATTTATAGAGCTTCTTTTGGTTTGAATTTGGAGAAACTTCCTTCATGAAATTTGTTCAACACATCATGATCTATAACATAATTTAATTTCATATATTTTCTAAGATGAAATGGTTTGTACAAAAGCCTATTCTTTTACCGTGTGAAAACTGCCTAGTGCAGTAAAAACAGTGACCTGTTTGTCTTCTCGATTTTTTATAAACTTTTCCCTTTGGAATCTGAATACTATTTCTTCACAGAAGTTGTAGAGAACATCCATATATATAACATACTAAAATTTCAAAGTTTTTTTTTTTTATAAAGATTTGAATGTCGAAATGAATTTTATTCTGCGGTTGTTGAATCTGTCCGACGGACGAAATGTTGGGTTGTCTTTGGTGATTTTCTGCTCTTTATACAAAATGAATTGGCCTTGACTTCCTACATTGAAAATGTTATTTAAGATCTTTTCTACAACATTCATAATTTTTTGAATCCTTTTGATAAGGTATTGACATTTATTTCAAAATTTGCTCAAAATTGTTCTTTACATTATAGGGGGAGGGCCACATGCCCAAGCTCGGAGGACAACCTTAGGCAATTGCATGGTTGAGATCAACCCTTGCTCCCCAAGCTTAGAATATTGGATGGTCAAGATAGCTCCTTGCTCCCCTAGTTTAGGCAATTGTATGGTGCAGATTCACTCTTGCTCTCCAAGCCAAGAAGCCATCATGATCATAGTTCTATAAATTAGCCTTGCATTTGATGCTTTGAAGACCCACTTCTCTCCATTTCTCCTCCTTACCGACGCCCTCACTCACTCACTCTCTCTTTCCTTCTCTCTTTCCCTTTGGTTTGCTGCCGTCCTACCGCCGCTACACCGTCGTCTCTGTGCTGTCTCACTGCAACTTTGCTGTCCTCCAACCAGCACCACCGGCCACCCCTCATCCTTGTCTTGGTTGTTTGTAAGTGAATCCCCTAAACGCTGGCTAGGCCGTTGTGTTGCGTTGCTTGGATTTAGATTGATTTTACTTGTATTAGTAGTAGGATCAAGCTATCCTAGAGAGGTTAGAACCATGGGTTAGTTTTGTATGGTTTGATCATGAGTTTACTTGGATTATGAGGTTTGAGATAGACAAGGAAAGTTTAATTATTACTATGACATCCTGAATTTTCAGTTCTATTTTCAATTTAATATGTTGGACTTTTCATCAACGCGCCTATAGTGTTATTCTCTGAGCTGATCACTCACGAGATAACTAGACTATCTGGTGAAGCCGTTAAGGGATTTTAATGCAATAGACTTGAATTTTCGACTAGGATCATGCTAATCTGCAAGGGTCATTACGGCACAGTCAAAAATCGATTAGAGACTGGAGATAGGTCGATTGGATAGAGATATGTGATTAGTGTGTGGGTGATTCTACCTGATTGCAAAATTTCTGTCGAACGGCACTAGACCGATTTTTCTGTCATTTTCGTACCCTATGCCTGTATTTCAAATCTCGAGATTTTCATGACAACCGAGAGTCACCAATGAGTCGAAGATGCACAATGTGGCTCGAAAATAATCGGTCACGGGTCAATTGCACTAAAAATTCCTAAAAGTTACCCGATAGGTTAGGTCACGCTAAAATTGCGTCAGTTGAAATTAACCGCGAAATTGAACCCGATTTCAGAAATTGAAAGTTCTATTATGTCACGATTTATTTTAGGAACGTCGACTCATCCTCTGAAGAATTTTTGGCAAGCTCGGGATTTTTATGGAAAATCGATTTGGAGGATTCGGAAAATAACGGAAATTTGGATGGGCCAAATCGAAGGGATCTTTAGCTTCCAAACCGAGCTATTTGGCTATGGGAACTTGTGAAAATGGTGTAAGCTTCCCCCGCAGCAAGTTTGGTCACCAAATTGGAGAGATCGAGGATGAAATGGAAGTCTAAGTTGTGAAATTCGTAGCCTAGCATGGGGGCTGCAACATTGGCACCAAATTGGGTTATTTGGTGGAAATTATGTGCTAAAAAGAATTAGGGGGACCAAGGGGATATGCTTGAAGGCTAGGGGGACCAAGCATTTATGATTTGGGATATCTTTATTTGACTTTAAGCCCCCCTCTCTAAGGTTCTCTCATACGTTTGCTGCCCTTCTCCTTCGGTCTCTCTCTCGTGCACGCCATCTTCATTGACTTCCCCACAGCAACTTCTGTTTTATTTTCATTCTCTGCACATTCCTCTTTAGCCCACACTCTCTGTTTCCCCCATCGTTAGCCCACAATCGACCAACTTGCTGCCACACGTTTGTTTCCCTCTCCACCGGTCAACTACAGCACACCTTGCGCCCATGGTGTTGACTCCGAAGCTCCCTCATGCCCGCGTGTCAGCTCCCATCATCACCTCCAAATTTGCTCCACCTTCATCAATCCCTCTCTCCATCGAAGCCATCTCCACCGAACATTCCTCACGCTGCCACACATCCCAAACCATCCGCTCAATCTTCGTAGATTCCCCCCCACTCATGCAAGCGTTATCTTCACTGCTCCCCCACTAGACCCGTTAAATGGGTGGGTCGGGTCGGGTTTGGGTCGGGTCATAAATGGTCCGACCCAAATCGACTCATTTAACTCGTTTATGACCCATTTGTTGTAGTGTAAATTTTTTGATCCATACCCGACCCGACCCATTTAACAAAAGCTAAAAAACTTATATATATTTTAAAATGGTATTGATAACATGATTTTATACAATACAAATTTAATGGATAATTTTATAATTTTAAAATAATTATTTTTTATTTTTAAAAATTAAATTTTTAATTATTTTTAATTTTTAATTTTCTTTTTCTCTTTTTCTTTTTCTTTTCTTTTTTCATTTTTCTTCTTCCTCTTCTTTGGTCGGCTGCTAGCCGCCGGCCACGACGACGACCGGCGATCGGCCACAAGCAAGCTGGTTTGCCGGCCACCGACGCCGCCGAGCTCGAGCTCGCCCCTCGTCGGATTTAGCGAGGCTAGAGCCTCGCCCGACGCCGGCAAGTTCGAGGCTCGAGCCTTAGCGATCTTTGGCGAGGCCTCCGCCTCACCAAATCCGGCGAGCTCAAGGCTCACTAGCGTTGGGCAAGCTTGAGCTCGCCCCTCGCCAAATCTGGCGAGGCTGGAACCTCGCCCGACCCTGGCGAGTTCGCGTCTCGCCAGATCGGCGAGGCCTCCACCTCGCCAGATCCGGCGAGCTCGAGGCTCGCCTGGCCGGTTGCCGGCCATCGCCGTGCCGGCAAGTGGAGGAAGAAGAAAGAATAAAAAAAGAAGAAAGATAAAAGAAAAAATAATTATAAAAAATAATTATAATTTCGGTTTTTATAAAAAAAAAATTGTAAAGTTAAAGAGAAGAGAGAGAGAGATAGTGAGGTTTTGAGTGAAAATAAATGGGTTCATTTTTAATGGGTTGATAAATGGGTCATAAATGTGTCAGAGAGCTAACCCATTTAAAACTCATATATCTTAGTCTTGACCCATTAAAATCCATTATGGGTGCTTTATGAAATAAAGCTTGACCCATTAATGACCCATTTAACCATAAATGGGTCCATAAATTGGTTGCACAACCCATTTAACACCTCTATCCCCCACTAACGACCGACTCCTTCGTTTCTTCTCACGCTGCCATCTCCATTAAAGCCACTCATCCAGCGCCGCATCTCCACTCGGTCAACATCTTCACCAAATCTGCTGCTTCTTCAGCTGATGTGTTGACTGTCCATCTTCAACACCAGCTGCAACTCGCCCGCTTGATCATCACCACCATTCAGCTACACCGAAGCAGCCCACTAGTCAATCTAGCATAGCCGCAGTTGACTCCAGCAGCACCGCCTTCCTCTGTCCCTTGTTGCGTTGAAGCCAGCCCACAAGCCTAACAGTCGAGCCCATTCGAAGCCCGCAAGTTCAGCTAAGCCCAGCAGCTGTGCATATCTAGCCCTCGCGCTGCCGTCGTGGTAAACCGGTTTTCACGCTAAATGTGACATCCTAAAATTTACCGATCCTATTAGTGTAATCGAATTGTTAAGGGTTTGGATTATTTTTAAATCGGGCCAGAAGACAAGCCCGATGGGCTGTGAGGAATGTGTGGGCTTAAGTAGTTGACGGGCCATACGAGTTATCGAGGTGGGCTCAGTCAGCCAAAGGATAGATTATGGACTTGGGCTTGGCTTGGAGTGGGCCAAGAGTCGGATTCATTAGAATGGTGGATCAAGTCGAGTGGGCCAAGAATGTGGTAGGATGAGCCCGGTAGGCTAGAGACGGGAATTTAGGCCCGAGTGTTTTCATTTTCAATTAAGTTTATAAATTACCGTTATGAGGATTTAATTAGAAATTTTATTAAAGACTTATAAATGATTGTAATGCTATTGTCGACTGCTAACTTTAGTATTTCTTGCGATAAATTCTTCATAGATTAGTGCCGAGATGTTAATGCGCCATTTCATTCGTATAGTAATGACAGATTAGAAATTAATCGTTATCGAATGCCAGACGTTGACCATGAAAGAGTGAAGCGTGCATGAAGGCCACGACATTTCTCTCTTCTACCTCGGTTTTCTTCTTCCCTAGAAACCGAAGCTGTAGAAGAAACATAATCATTAAGCTTGTTAATGATTACTCTCCTTGGGATTACACATTTAGCCTCATTTCCCTCAAAGTTCATGTCATTTCCTCTCTCTCTCCAAAACAGACCGAAACCCTCTCTTTTTCTTCTCTCTCTTCTCACGGTTCGAGCAGAAACAAAGCACAGCAGTTCCGGTGATTGTTGCTTCTTCTTGTGTGAGTTTAGGAGCAGATTCTTAGAGAGCTTTGAGTCACCAACGAAGCCAAGCAACGGTAAGGAAATGATAAGTTCCTGAGCTAGAAGTTATCCGCTGTTTTGTCGGGGGAACTCACGGAACTAGCTGAATGGTGGAGGATTAGGTGTGATGGTTCTATTTTGTGTTGAAATAGGCTAGATGAACTCTAGATTGAAGCTGTGAGTCCTTGCATGTCATGTTAAAGCTTTGGATGGTTTAAAAATTGAGTGTGAGCAAGTTGAGTTGGTCGAGTAAGTTGGAAAGGCAGCTATCGAGTGAAGAAAGGTGTTGCATGTTGCTGTAGATGAGTCAAGGTGCGAGTACTTGTCTTGAATCGAGCTGTGGATGGCTGCATGTAAGTGAAGAGCTACTGTGGTTACTCTTAGATGCTATTGGAGAAGTCTCGGGATACTAAAAGAGAAATTGTAGAGGAGCTAAATGGTTTAGTTGAGCTGTAGATGAGTATAATGGTTCAAAACATTATGTTTTGAAAAAACAGAGATTGTAAACCCTTTAGTTATGCGTCGCTTTGGATTTTAAAGATGTAGATAAAGGAAAGAACAAGTTTACTTAAGATTACACTAACTAATTTAGATTTCGACCTCTAGTTATAGTGAAATTCATGTGAAAATGTATTGGCGAGAGCATTACTCTTTGAAACAGTAAGCTATTCTGCAGAAGACAGCAAAACCTTAGGTAGTTCTATAAATTTTCTGTAATCTTCTAGATAGAATTGGACCTTAAACCCTTCATGAAGTTGTAGGACACATCTTTAGGAACAACATATCAAAATTTGAGAACAAATGGTCAAGGTTCGGGTAGTGAAATGATCCTTCTTCTGTAGGTACTCAATCTAGAAAATTGCTGCAGAATTTTAGGATAGAAGATAGCAAATTACTGCTCTTTATACATTTAGATATAGGCTTAGGTTTCTTCACAGAAAATGTTAATATATGTCTCTTCTATAACATACTAAAATTTCATAACATTCCAATAAGATTAGATGTGCTTTCTGTGTCTGTGTTTGTAACTGCCCATATTAACCTATATACTGCCTTGATCCGAAAATGTGCAATGGTTGTTGTGTCTCTTGTACCTGACTTTCATGACATATATGGAGTCTAATGGTCTCATGATAGTGGTTAGTTTGTGCATGAGCATGCCTCTTCCATCATTTGAAATGTGGTCATTGTATAGTCACTGATTGTGGCATGTGTGTGCAATGAGTGTGACAAGAGTGAAGTATTGTGTGAGCATGAGTCCTATTTGCTGTAATTGTGTACTCTCAAGGTCTTGTGTATGCTGTGATGTGATATTAATGAAGGTGTGATGTGTGGAATGTGTGCATTAATTGATTAAGAGATTTCCATCGGTACTAAGGTGCCGGTGATGCCCAAGGAGTGGGATGCCCATGCTGTGTGTTCTTGGATGCCTCGGTTGAGTGAGATGCCGGGATGCCTTGGAGTGAGATGCCCTTGTAGTTGATCAAGGATGCCTCGATTGTGGGATATTGGGATGCCTCAAAGTGAGATGCCCCGTGCTGTGTGTTCTTGGGATGCCTCGGTTGTGTGATACTGAGATGCCTTAGAGTGAGATGCCCATGATAGCAATATTGTGGAAGTCTGGACGTGGGATTCCATAAGTGACTCGATTGGGCTAGCGGCATTCCGGTGGGTAAACTGATCGAGGGTGGACTTGATAGACACACAATAATATAAATTCCACTTGGCGTGTGAGTTTCACCTGCTACTGTTGCATTTCATCTTGGTACATATTTAGAGCATGATGTGTACATGTGCATTTAGCATTTTTGGTATGGAGTGATCATTCATGTGATGTGTCAATCTTCATTTAGTTATACCTATGACAATCCTATCTTAGTATCTTAAGCTATTTGGTTATGTTCTCTTGTTTTCTTTGGCAGCTGTGGATTGTCTAGGTTAGGGTCTTATTATTTCTTTACTGGGTATTGCTCATTCCTTATTTTTTTCAAATCGTTAGTATGGACGTGCCACCGATTTCTCGTTACGGGGTGATTACACGTATCGATGTTTCTTTCCATGATGTGTATGATTTGGATATCGAGCTGACCTATACGAAGTACAAGGCCATGCTGTGGATGGACGACAGCAGAATAGATATGATTCCGATGAGGTTTGTTGCGTGGTTCATAAACCACTGAGGAGAGTTGTTTGGCCCCCTTCATTTTGGTGCTGGAGGACTTGGAGTTGGGACGGGCGATGCTTAGGCTCCTAGATCGTGTAAAAGTTGGAGAAGATGTCTTTTTGTTTTTTTGATAGATGTGGGCTAGTGTGGGATAGTGGAGTTAGGAACCCCTTACCCTTTTCCTTGGCTGTTTACTTACACTTTCGTTTTGAACATGTAAGTATGTTGTATATAGGTGAAGAACTTATAAGTAATCCAGGTTGATTTTTGTAAGCCTAAATGTTTTAACAGGAAAGTAATGAAGCTTCTCATAATCTTTACATTTGATCTTAGTTGGATTGTCCAATATTAAATGACAGGACTATTGCAGGGCAACCTTGCGATATAAAGTTTAGATCTTAAGATATCCATGTAATTTCCGCTTGCGTTTAGTACGTGACGCTATTGGGACATCACACTAAACCGGTGAGTTTATGCACTAAACTCTACTTAGGATGTTTATGACGTTTAAGGGGTGTTTAGTTCAAGTTAATTAAGGATTAGGTGGTTAGTTAGATTAGATTAGCAATTTAATTATTCAATTATGCATGTTAGGTGGTTAGATCGGCTAAATTAGCGACTAGATAAGTTGTATTATTTATCTAGATAGGTTCGGAAATTTTATGAGCCCTTTTCGGTATTTAATTAGGCATTTCCGACCTACGTTAGTATTTTTGGTATTTAAATTAAATTATTTAATTAATTTTGGTAATTATTTAATTATTTAATATTTTCGAAAATTAGACCGGGATAGCCGGTGACCGGAATTTCGTGCTAATTGCAATGGTGTGGTTCATTTCTGCAATTGAGTGTTAATGTGTGCAAATTAAGTGCTTATTGGAATTTCTGAGTATTTAATTCCAAAATTTGTGAATTTCGATATTTATTCAGAAAATCCCGGGTGTTGGATTTTAACACTGAAAATAGTTTTATACACTATATAAAATAGTGAGATTTTAAAAGGAAGAGTATCAATTTTTCTGGTGTGAATTGATCGTGTACCCACACACGACTATTTTACCGTGTATTTCTAATACGAAGAAAATAGGCCAAGTTCACCATTTTAACTGAGGTATTTGAGTGTAATTCACGGTGTCCTGGGTCGAGATTGAGTGGTCGTGTGTTGGTTAAGAGAACCTGTCCCGGGCTGTTAAGCTGGACGTTACCCCTATATGGGATGCCTTTGCACAACGAAAATTGGTCGTAGTAAATTATGGACCTATGCTCATTTGGGAAAGCCATCTAGTAGAGATTGCCATGCTCAATGGGGTGAGACGACGCCTGGCTACAACAGAAGACCTAACAGAGAGTAAGCCGTGCTATAAGCCGAGATCAAAACTAGGAACGCATGTTTAATTGAGTTGAAAAAATTGTGTGGCATAGTATGGGACGTGTCATAACAATTTGGCCCTATAATCAGGACCTCTATGCTGGGTTGAATTTGAGTGTGGCGTTCCAGTTGATGAGCTTAACTGCTGCTCTGTGGCTATTTGTGATATGAATTGTACTGACCTGTAGAATGGATCTGAGACCAGGTAAGTCTCTGTGATTGTGTGGTTAGGATGCCTCTAGGCGTATTACCCTCCTAATCGGGTTTTAGAGTGTGAACTCACAAAGATTTATATCTCATCCCATTTTTGGCTCATTTCTTTTCAGGGCCGTAGAGTGGAGGATCTGGAGCTGAGCTAAGGTGATTTGAAGTGTAGGTTAGATAGGACCGTTTCTTTTTTAGAGGAAATTTTTTGAAGTCTTTTGGTTATAGACTTTTGTATATGACTCAGTGTGTATATAAAAGCATGTTTTGTTTGTAAATCGGTTGTCTTGCTTTTCTATCTCGAGATAATTACTGTCAGGGGATTTGTTTATTTACTTCCCCATGTGCAATAAAATGAAAGGATCGGCGACTCATCCTGAGAAGTTGCAATTTTATCGACCACTGAGGGATGGGCACGCGCTTGAGGATTAGGGCATGACAATTACTAAGGTTGCTTGATTTGATATTGTTATTGGAAATGACTCGTTGATGTTCATACTCAAATTTGGGTTTGAGAAAGCATTGTTCTAATATGAAATCTTATTATGTTATAACTTAGGATAAGTTATTTGGAGATCTTGTGATATTATTGGATGTGCTTATTCTATATGATGTTGTTTAATATTAATGGCAATGTTTTGCATATGTTCATTGGAAGTAGTCCTTATATTTATATATGTTCATGGTCCATGGTCGATGCGTGAGAACACTCGAGCCTCCGAGACGAGATTTGTGATTGTGGAAGCACGTCAGGTCAAGTCTCTCTCTTGGATCGGCGATATCAAGGCATATCGTTCCCGAGCCAAGTTTGATACTAGGTCGGTGATCATATCATGACGAGTCAGTCCTTTCTTGGTCTTAGTACGAAATTAAGAGAAATCGTTCCCGAGCCAAATTTGGTACTAGGACGGTGATCATGTCATGACGGACTTGTCCTCTCTTGGTCTCGGTGCAATATCAAAGTTTATCGTTTTTTATCCGAATTGGACTTAGGTCAATACTCATCGTAATGGGTCAAACTACGGACTCTCGTTTCGTGCTTGGCATATTTATTGATGTAGTTTCGATAGATCATGAGATACACTCTGCCCGGCACGCCATTGAGGCATTCATACTTGGCTAATGAGAAAGATAACAATGGACACGAGTTGTGTGATGGTATGCTCATGTGATCACTTAAATACCCTGATGCATATGATTATGCGGGGTGATGGCCGTCCTGATGCGTATGATTATGTAAGACAATGCCTAATTAAGTTTGGAGTGTTGTATGCTCATGTGATCACTTAAATACCCTGATATATATGATTATGCGGGGTGATGGCCGTCCTGATGCGTATGATTATGTGGGACGATGCCTAATTAAGTTTGGAGTGTTGTATGCTCGTGTGATCACCTAAATACCTTTATGCGTATGATTATGCAAGGTGATGGTTCCGTCTTGATGCGTATGATTATGCGGGACGATGCCCAGTTTAGCCGGATGACTACGACCCTTCGGGTTTGCCTTGGGTCCTAAGTGACCGTAATAATCTGGACATGGTTGTGTGAAAAGTGCATGAGTGCATATGATAAGAATGATGCCATTGTCTGTACATGTGTGATGCTTGCAAAAGCTGGGTTTGTTTTGATATGTATTATTAAGTCTTTGCATCAATTTGAGCATCTGTTTGAATTTGGTCACTTAGTGACTTGGAAGGCATGTGCATGTTCTAATTTTTATTTGAGATGAGAAAGGCACATGAATGTTTTGGAAGTCATTGTTTGAGGCTTGAAGGCCATGGTGATATTTTAGAAAATGATATATGACACATTGGAGTATTATTGGCTATTTATTGCACAATATGTAGCATGTGTGAATTTTGATGCTATTATGGAGGACTCGAGGAACCCGTCTATGTGGTTGAAGTCATTAATTGGCATGCTTAGAAATATCATGAGTATGAGATAAATCGTGGATTCTTGATAGGATGGATGTTCAGGTAGAGGAAGATTTTCCTTCATGTTTATAGTTAAGACAAGGCAACGGTTTTGCTTATTGAGTGGGTGTCAAGTTCGTAGGTTCCAAAACGAGGCATCTCCCTATTTGAGGTTTAGGTGATTTACTTATTGAGTTGTCGAACTCACCCCGTCATGGTTTAATATTTTTCAGGCCCGTAGTATGGAGAACCGTCATGTTCGGTTCGGGGTTACATTGCAGACGAGAGTTTGGCCTGGTGTTAGTGAAGTTTAGGTTAACCCTAACCCACTGTTGGTTTTGTTGGTTGGTTGGAAGTTGCTGTTGTAAAGGTTTGTAATCATTAAACTTCTTAGGGTTAATAGTAAATTTGTAAATGAAGTATTTGGTTTGATTTTATGATATATACCTTTTACTATCCCTATTGTTTGTTAATGGTTGGGAGATGTTTGTTCTGTTTCCGCTTGCATATAATTAAAAGATAAAATGAATGGGTCGGCAACGCGTCCTGGGACAGCGCAATTCCATGACCGAAGAGCTCAGAGGGATGCTGCGCCCTTGAGAGTCGGGGCGTGACATCCCTATATTCCTCTACCCATGCTTATGTTGCTTAATCGAGTTAGCGCAAAGCTTCGGGCTTTAAGCGCAAAAGGAATCATCAATTCAACAACAAAGGGAAGAAGATTGATCAGGCACCTAAGAAGGCTAAGACCTTCCGACACAAGAAGCGTGGTGGGAAGAAGGACAAGGCCAAGATGAAGTGCGACAATTATGGCAAAATAGGTCACTTTACTCGTGAATGCACTGAGAGGAAAAGAGGTACCCTACTACTCCATTACTTTAAATAATGATTTTGTTTCTAGCACTGTAATACTTGCTGAATCTCATCCAATGTGGACTATAGACTCAGGAGCAACATACCACATAGCTAGAGACCGAGAAGCATTTATGAAGTATTACTCTCCTTCCCTGGTTCTAAGTCTAGGTCCATTCATGGTATCAGAGCCATGGTTTTATTTTTAGCATTATCCATTCCATGCGCTTGATAGGTGAATCCAGTGCTGAGAAGACCTTTTCTCATCATGTCTACAGAACCAGAAATCCTTGAAGCACCAGTTTCTCTTACACCTTCATCTTCATCCTCAACACCTCCAGAATTTCGAGTCTCTAATGCTTCTAAGATAGACTATCTTTATGAAGTCTCTCTTAGTGATGAGACCAAGATTTCTGAAACCCAACTCCCCCTCATGAACCCTTATTCTCGCTTTCGCAAAACCAACCTCTTCATTCTCACCTATCCGCTCCATCCGCCAACTTATTCACCAAACCCCAAAGCAAGTAAAGGAGTACGTTCAGTCCTCCAAATTCGACCAGCATCTTATTCCTGCTACTGAAAAGGAATACTTTGTTACTCTTCAGATCCCTTCAGAATTTCCCAAACAATGGGCTCAACAGGGATACACCCATGTTCATTATGGAGCTGTTCGTCTTGCTTTAACCTTCCACGGTCGAAAAGGTTTGCCGGTTGTGGCAAGAATAGCATTGCTAGACACCAGGTTTTTACAATACCAGCATGCTTGCATTGGTACTGTTCAAACCACTTTGAATGCAGGAACAGTCTTTGTCACTTTATACCCCAACTTCAACATCGCCCTTTCAGATCCTCAGTTACTTTCTTTTATGAAAGTCCAAGTTCAACTTACCGGAGCCCCTCAAACTGCTGACTTTGTAGCTGCAACACTACATTACCAGATGGTCTATCGAGTGCAAAACCATGCGCTTGATCTCAACTTCAACAATGGTAATGAAGATGCCTTGTTCATCTCTATGCAAAATGACCAGGCATCTTGTATCCATGTTCCTAGACAGATTCCAAAGGATACATTGGCCAAGCTTCTTCCGAAACTTGGATTACCAACTACGAAAAGCTACACCAAAGACAACAAACCTTTCCAGTCTACGGACTCAGAATTCATAAGGAAAAAAGATGGAACTGTTTCCATCAAATTTGGCAAGGAAAAGGAAGAAAGTCCTTCTATCTTCCAAACCCTCCTCATGATTGAACCATGTGTTCCACAATCCATTTCCGAGCCAGACCCAAAAAAGCATGTTCGACACTTTGATGGTGATGGACATCCTGTTCATTACTATAAAGACAATTATGGTCATTGTTTTTGGGACCCTTTTTGCCAGTGCTCTCACTGTACAAATTCCCCCGACGAGGTAGATCCTTTTGTAAAATCTCCACCTCGAAGGAAAAGGCCAAAGGATAAGATGTTCCAAAGGTACTTAGACGGAGATTCCCTCGTTGATACTCTTGGTGAATGTAACAAGTACCAGTTCATGGTTTCTTATGCACCACCTCCTCCACCACCAAAGTCTAGTACTACATCCCAGGCCTCACCAGATCCACCAAAAACACCACCACCATCTCCTCCCCAGAAAAAGCAAGTCCTCTCTCCATTCTATAAGCCAATCCTTAAGTGGGCTAAGAAGCATTCTTACCCCCTTGAAGTTCCAGAAGAAGCACCATCCACTTCTTCTATCGCTATGTTTCAGGATACTGACTTTCCTCCACTTGTTAAGGAAAGCTCTAAACTCTCATTCCCTGCTGCAGAAGAGTTTATTGATCCTCATGGCAGATATCGTCATGTTCCCAAAATTCCCACTCCTACTGATGTGGATGAACATGGGAAACAGAAAAAAACCTCTGCCGCTGAAGCTGTCCTAAATTGGCAATCAGAGACTATGTTAGCACAAAACAATGCCTTTAAGGCTATTGATTCCAAGATTGGAAATGTGCAACAAGATCTCCGAAGATATGATGAGAGTACCAAGAAGATACTTTCTGAGTTCCAGAAAAGGCTTCATGCCTTGGAATCAGGACAACATCTTGGGTACCACTACCTTGAAAGTCCAAAACCAGAGATAGAGAAGCTCAAGAAGCAAATTCAACTTCTTGAAGAAGGAAGGTTTAGACCTTTTGATCCACTAGCACCTCCTGTTCGAACTGGGTACGTACCTCCAGCACCACAAGTATCTGTTTTTGCCAATATTCCAGAAGATACCTCAAGAAGAGAACCAGATATGGCAGAAATACGAAATCGTCTCAAAGCCCTGCAGAAAGAAAAAGAGAAACAAAAGACAGAATCAAGCTCAATTGTTATAAGAGAGAAGCCAGACCAGATGATGTTAGCAAATCCATTAGAATCCTTTTTGAAGGATTTGGGTAAGCAAGAAGTTGATCCTAATACCCAACAGCCTGAGCCTGATCCTGTTATCCCAGAAAAACAGATTATGCTAGCTGAGCAAACTTCTTCTACTACATCAGACTCATCATCCCTTTCCTCTTTTTCATCCTTCTCAGATCATACAGTTGATTCTTCCCCTATTGTTCCACCAACCTCACAAATATTTATGGCAGACACTCCTCCAGACTATGACTATGAAATGGAATCAAACTATGCTGATCCGAATTTGGACAGACTAGTAATCCCACCAGAAACGATTCCACCAGACATGTGTCTATGGCATCAAAACAATTCTTCTCCATTGATGATATTCCTTATCCAAAATGGCCAGAAAGACTTGAAGAGTTTCATACTTGGTTGAGTACACAATCCATTACCAACCATGATATGAATGATGTCCTTTACAATTTTGTTACAAGATTCACAGGAGCCTTAAATTCTGGTGGCGGTCACTCACGGAACAAGACCAAATCACGTTCCTAATGTCACCCAATTTCAGCCATGCTCTTACTTATTTATATCATGTCTTTGTGGGAACCCCGGAGATCTCAAAGAGCTGAAAAGAAGAGAATTTTTCGAAAGAAGATGCTGCTCCCTTCAGAAAAAGCATCTTGATAAGCATTATCGACTAATGCTTCAGCTCTTTTACCAAATTGGAGCAGATCCAAATTTAAAGCATGTCTTCCTTACTTCTATCCCCAAAGAGCTATCACAGATGGTTGAAAGATCTTTCTTTGGAAAGCAAAGAAGAATACAAGACGTTCCTCTCGGGAGAAATTCAACAAGAAGTCCATCTATGTCTTGAAGAATTATGCTTAAAGCGTCGGATGGTCCGAACATACATCACAGATGACAAGCGTCTTGAAGGAGCTTGTTCCTCTCACAAGTTAAAGATCAAATGCTCCAAACAAGATTGTGATGGTACTTGTGGCCAGTATTCCCGGAAGAAAAAGCACTACAAGAAATACTCAATTAAGAAATCCAAACATGGCTCCAAGCATTTCCGGAAAAAAGAAGAAATGGAGATACCTACGCAAAAGGAAGGATCACACAGGCCATAAGAAGTCAAGTCGTTGCTACATTTGCAACAAAAAAGGACATTTTGCCAAAAATTGTCCTCAGGCAAAAAAAGGAGCAAGTTGTTCCATTCTAGACACAAAAGTTCTACCTGAAGAATTCTGGACTCCTTACATCCGATACTTCAATTCTGCTTCAGGAGATACTTTCTCCACGAATATCAGAACCACACCAGTCACTGTCCAGTTTTTTCCTCAGTGTTCCATAACTACAAGAATTTTTGGATCAAGCCTTCCCAATAAAGATTTGATAATTGGGTGGGATATCATGACTCAAATCTCTCAACTTCGAATCATTCCTAGAAAAGGACTCAGATTTAAAGACCAATTCTCTGAGTTCGTCAACATTCAAAGACTATTTTCCATTGAGATGAGTTTACTAGATCCAATCATGCAAAAGTTGCTAGAATCTTGTTCAGAATCTCATTCATAATTTGCCCAGAAATGTTCTCATCCTTTATGGGAAAACCTTGAGTTCTTTGTCCGCCTTCCCTTCAAAAAGAATGAAGACATAAATCCGACCAAGGCAAGTCATATGGGAATGAAGCTAGAACACTTGGCTTTAGCTCAAAGGGAATGCTCAGAATTATTACAGCAAGGCCTTATTGAAATCTCAAATTCCCAATGGGCTTGTGAAGCTTTTTATGTCAATAAACGTGCTGAGCAAAATAGAGGAAAAATGAGATTGGTAATCAACTATCAACCTCTCAACCTCTTTCTCCAAGATGACAAATTCCCTTTACCATCCGAGATTCTCTCTTTTCTGGTTTAACCAAAGCCCACATTTATTCCAAATTCGATCTCAAAGCCGGATTTTGGCAATTGGGCATCCATCCTGAAGACAGATCCAAAACAGGATTCTATATCCCAAACCAGCACTTCCAGTGGAAAGTTCTTCCTTTTGGGTTAAAGGTAGCACCATCCCTTTTCCAAAAGGCAATGTGTCGTATTTTCCAACCAATATTATCAAGTGCAGCTGTATATATCGACGACATTCTCGCTCTACGCCTCGATGAATGTCACACTGTCAACTCCTTGAACAGTTTGCAGAAATAGTGAGAAAGCATGGCATTATGCTCTCAAAGAAAGATGAACATTGCCCAAACAGAAATTGAATTTCTTGGTATGCACCTCAACAAAGGTACTTACTACCCCGGGCCACATATTGCTCAAGAATTATTGAAGTTTCCTGAAGATAACTTCACGACAAAACAAGTCCAGCAATTTCTTGGGATAATTAATTATCTCAAAGATTTCGTCCCCAATATTGCAAAGCTTCTGATCCCTTTGCAATCCATGCTAAAAAAGAACTCCCCACCTTGGGGAAAAACTCAGACCAAAGCAGTCGCTGAGCTTAAGGAGATTATGCAGAATCTCCCGCCACTACAAATACCATCAACAGGTAAAAGAATTCTTCAAACTGATGCCAGTGATGAATACTGGGCAGCCGTTCTATTCGAAGAAGTTGATGGTAAGAGACTCCTCTGTGCCCATAAGAGTGGAAAGTTTTCTCAAGCTGAAATGCATTACCATTCCACTTTCAAAGAAATCTTAGCAGTCAAAAATGGAATCAAAAAGTTTGAGTTTCATCTCATTAGCCACCATTTCCTGGTGGAATTAGACATGGCATCTTTCCCTCAGATGACCAAGTTTAAACAAAAGCAGATTCCAAATTCCCTAACCGCTTCGATGGGCTGAATGGTTTTCAAAATACTCCTTTGAAACTAAGCATATTCCTGGAAAGAAGAATGTACTTGCTGACTTCTTATCAAGGCCAAAAGCACCAGCCGAGATCAACATGTATATCAAAAGGCCTGCTTTCCATATGCTTAACCATGGAGTAAAATATAAAATCGAGAACATCAAAGATTCACAGAGCTGGAAGTATCCCCAGGAGATTATTCAGCAAATCCAGAACGACAGCCTTGCTGAGAACCTGGAGAACCTCATGTGGCAAAGCCACACAGACCTATTCAGATTCAATGGAGGTTCGATTCTTTATCCTTTCGGGTTAAATATTAATTATCCATTCATTCATCCTCTTATCTGGAAGGAAGATGATTTCCCTGAACAGCTCAAAACGTTATTATGGTACTTAACCAATAAGTATCTAATAGCTTTTGAAATCCCAACCCGAAGATTCATTGCCAACCTTACAAGGATATTCCTCCTCGGAAGAAACGTTGAAAAAGAATGTGATAGAAATCTTTTAGAATTTCTAAATTGGTTCTATCATCCTACATGCTGGAAACAAGACTTGGAAAAAGAACTGAGATCTATGATGCCAAATCCTGAGGTCCATACCATTCTGTTTTTCCGACGTCCTTGGAATTTTTGCAGAAATAATGGAAGCATTCTTGATGCACCATTAGAAATAGGAACCACATCCTATAAACCTAACTTGAACAGCCGAGAAGCCCGGATTTACAAATCTTATCCTAGATCTGTTCAACTCTGTGAACATGAATATCGAGAACTCCAGAGAATTCTTTCCCAGGAAAACAAGACCATTCCCGAGAATGTTTGGAATAATGCACCCACTACGTGGGATCATTATGACCTAGCACCAAAAGCTAAGGAAGCACTCGGACAAGTATAGACAAGCCTCATCGTCCCAAGAGCCCGAAATGACAAGCGAAGATGACATTGTCCAATCCACCCAGACCCCTATGCACGCTTTGGAGGACCTCGACCCAGATCCCTACGAACAATTCCAAAGCATGGACGTATCTTTCTATGCAGATCCATCCAACTGGCCTCAGCCAAGAATTCCTGATCAGGATGGAAATACAAACTGGGCTGAAGAGGAAGCATCACACTGGGCTCATGAACAAGCATCCTCATCACGAAGGCTGAATCAGATCCTCTCACCAGAAGACCTTGAAGCCCTTGAACAGAAGTACGAGGCACATCTCCTAGAAGACAGCTCGGATGACTCAGTTTGTAGCTACAATGCTCGTGACGGAAGAGACCGTTGAGTCCGTACATTTTCACTGTAGCAAATCACTGTTCACTTTTTCTGTAGCACTAGGCTAGGGAATGTATTGTTCACAGTACAGTTACTATTTCATAGTGTGCGAATAATTCCCTTTCGGTGCCCTTGTTTGTTTCCGAACCCGTGAGCTAGGTCCCTATGTGTTCTTGTGACCTCTTATTGCCTATATAAGGCAAGGAGGGTGTAACGTTTTGGGGCAGAGTCCCTTGAAGTAAAGTGTTGTGCTTTGTGAAAATCTCTCCATGGCTTTCTAAATGTCCCCTTCTTCTCCAGCCTGGTAGGATCCTTCAAGAAATGCAGCTTGGGTAGGTTAGAAACGTTTCCATCCTGGCATCTCTGAGTGTCTCTAGGCTCTGAACTAAAGGGCTGAGTGGTTTCCTGCTAAAAGGCTGCCCTGAAGGGCTTGAACGAGGATGTTCGCTCACTGTGGGATGCATACCTGAAGAAGGTAGATTTATGTTGGGAATAATTCAATAATTGAAGTTAAGGGTATCGGCACATGTAAATTAATTTTACATGATGGTCAAAACCTATTCCTACATGATGTCCTCTATGCTCCAGATATTTGATGAAACTTAGTCTCCATAATTGTTCTTCTTAGCCTAGGTTATGTATTGAATTTGCATGGTGATTGTGTTGACTTTTTGTTTGGAACATTTTATTATAGTTTAGGTCATGTATTGAATGGTTTTATGGTGTTAAACATTGATTATGATCAGTACAATGTTAATGTTGATGATGTTTTTCTTTAATTGCATCTTCTAGTAATGTTGAGATTGATGCAAGTACTTGGCATGCTAGATTATGTCACATCGGGTTACAAAGAATGTAAATATTAGCTAGACAAGCCCTTTTAGAGTCACTCACCAATGTTAATCTACCTGTATATGAATATTGTCTAGCGAGAAAAGCAACTAAAAAGTCATTCGGTAAAGGAACTAGAGTCGAATTTCTATTGCAACTCATACACTTTGACATTTGTGGTCCTTTGAATGTGAGAGGCGAGGCATGAAACCTCATATTTCGTCACTTTCATAGATGACTTTATGCGTTTCGATTATGTCTTTCTGATCTCCCATAAGTCAGAAGCATTAAACTGCTTTAGACGATATATAGCGATGGTAGAGAATCAGTTGAACAAAACAATAAAAGCATTGAGAACCGATTACGGACGTGAGTATCTATCTGAGCAATTCAAGGCTCTTTGTGATGAAAATGGAATTGTACGACAATTGACTATTCCTGGTACTCTGCAACAAAATGGGGTAGCTAAAAGAATGAATATAGCCCTATTGGAAATAGTTAGGTTTCAATGGCATAAACAAATTTACCTATCTCCTCTTGTGGAGATGCATTATTGACTACTGCCTATGTACTTAACCGAGTGTCCTCAAAATCGGTCACTTCCACTCCTTATGAATTGTGGACTGGTAGGAAACCAGACTTAAGTAATCCATGGGGATATGCAGCTTATGTTCATGATTCTTCCAATAAATATGGCAAATTGGGCCCTATAGGGAAGAAATGTATTCTTATAAGATATTCTGAAAACTCCAAATGGTACATATTCATAGGTGAACAAGCTGATGGAAATATGACCGAAATGAAGTCACGAGATGTCACATTCTTGGAAAACAATTTTCCTAGTAGAGGTGAAATTGATAAAGACTTCCAATTATATGAGATGAAAGATCCTAATAACACACCCACTAATGTTGTAGAGGGAAATTAAGATTTATCTCAACATACAAGACCTAGTGGGAGTGTTGCATCGCTTGGTGAACTAAATTCAAGAGACATTCAATCACGTAAAAGTATTCCTCATCGTCGTTTTGAGATTGAATGTGAAGCATTTATGATTGCTCAGAAATACAATGCCGAGCCTAAGACTATTCAAGAGGCTCTCTCATCCTCTGATAATGAAGAATAGAGAAAAACTTTGGAAGATGAGGTGGAGTTAATGAGGGCAAATCATATCTTGAACTTGGTTGATCTACCACCAAATCGCAAGGCCATTGGAAATAAATGGGTTTTTAAGATTAATTGAAGGGTAGATGAATCCATTGAAAAGTATAAGGCTTGTCTTGTGGTGAAAGGTTACACTCAAAAAGAGGGTATTGACTATGAGAAAACATTTTCACAAATTATAAGGTTTGCTTCAATGCACCTTATCCCAGCCATCATTGTATATTTGGACCTTGAATTATATCAAATGGATGTAAAGACGGCATTTCTCAATGGAGAACTAGATGAAGAAATCTATATGAAGCAGCCAATAAGTTTCATAGCTAAAGGTCAAGAGCATAAAATTTGCAAGCTTCATCGCTCTATATATGGCCTTAAGCAATCATATAGACAGTGGTATCTTCGTTTTCATCAAGCCATAACAACCTTTGGTTTCACGATGATCGAAGAAAATCACCGTGTATATGTCAAGTGGTCCGAAGATAAATTTGTGATCTTATCACTTTATGTAGACGATATTCTACTAGTTGGAAATGACAAGGTTTTGGTTATCACCATAAAAGAATAGTTGTTCTCCAATTTTGAAATGAATGACATGAGAGAAGCTACTTATATATTAGGAGTTAAGATCGAAAGAGATCGATCAAGGAAACTCCTTGCTTTATTACAATAGTCTTATATAATGAAAATTCTTTAACGTTTCAATATGCAACATTGTAATCCCATTGATAACCATGTCATGCAAAGTGAAGGCATAAGTACTACAATGTGTCATAAGACTTTAGAAGAAAATAAAGTAATGGAAACTTTTTTTTATGCTAGTGCGGTCGGAAGTTTGATGTATGCTATAATGTATACTCGACCCGACATATGTTATGCCGTGGGATTGATGAGTCAATATCAATCAAATCCCGGTCAAGCACATTGGAAAGCAGTGAAAAGGATCCTAAGATACTTAAAAGGCACTATGGACTATCGACTTTGTTATCAAAGGTATGATTTACACCTATTAGACTATTTAGATGTTGATTGGGGTAGAGACCTATATGAGCATAAATCGACTTTTGGATATGCTTTCTTGCTCAATGGAGATGCAATTTATTGGAATAGCAAGAAACATACATGCATAGCTTTGTCTATGATGGAGGCAGAATTTGTTGCATGCTTTGCCGTAGTGCAAGAAGCAGTATGGCTAAATCGTTTTTTGGAAAATTTAGCCACTATCACTGAGATTCCAAAACCGTTGATTGTTTATTGCGATAGTCAAACATCCATTACTTATGTGAAAGATCCCTAGTATCATGCAAGGACGAAACACGTTGACATAAATAACAACTTCATCAGAAATATAATAGCACAAAAGAAGTGATCCTATAATACATTTTAACTAATATAATGGTTGCTAATCCATTTACGAAGGCCATTCCTAGAGACGTATTATTGACCCACAGGATATCACTAGGATTACGTAGAATGTGATGTGTTATTGTAGAGAATCACTGGTTTATGTATATGTGGACATATGTATTGTACTTGTTTATTCATTAGTGACTTGATGTTTTATCAATAACTACAAATCTATTATGAGACTATTACAAACACACATATATTATTGGTAAGTATGTCAGCAGGCAATTATTGACTCACTCACATGAGTAATCACCTCAAGTACTATAGTTAGCATGTTGAGATGAGATGTTATGTATAAATAAATGCTGAAGTGCAAGTTTAGTACATAAAATAATATGTCACCTAGATTTGAGTCAAGATGAGGTATGTAATTTGTTTATAATAAGATTGAACATGATAGTCCCACAATCATGGATACTTGAAAGATGGCGAATGTGAGTATTTAATTAGGTACTATAGAAAGCGATTTGATATAGTACTCGAGCTAAGCTGGAGTATGTGAGAAGTACGTGACTATATATAGGCAAAGATCTATATAGTGGATATATTTAATAAATGAGATACGCTCTTATAGAAAGAGAAATCCACTATAACATGTAATTCATACTACATGTGCATTGTACGACCGACGAGGGAATGTGAGTGATTTTATCCCTATATACTCATCGTGTGAGCCATTGAGGTAATTTATAATTTACATCATTTTGTGCCTTATGTTATCTCTGACTATATTCTCGAAGTGAAAGATCAATGTTGCTACTTTAGCATGTTACCGATGGTCATGAATAGATATGGCTTTATGAGACAAGTCTAGGAAAGCAGTTATTCTAAAATGGAGAGAGACATGAGTGCGAAGGAAGACTATTGTTGTTTTACATCCATCACATGTATTTACTGCTCGACCAATTATATCACCTTTTGTGGTTGCGGATATAATTGTAAATACATGGTATTTTGATAATAGTCAAGTATAACCTTTGAGGGATAAGTATACTTGGATTGACGTAAAAAAATATGTCTGGGGCACTGTGAGACATTAATTGTTTATTTCTTTTTAGGGTTATAGCTATCATGTCATCCCTAACAAGTGCATAATTTGAGCTCCCAAGTGCAGGTGTACTCACTGGTCGCACAGTTTTCTTGCCAGTATGAATTGTTTTTTAAAGTTGATGAATATTAAATGCCTTATATTCTTGATATGGTGCTATCAAGCCCATCATGTCCGAGTGGTAGATGTTGTATTTAATTAATACTTCCATGATGGAGTGCGATTAGAATGCACCGTTTCGTCTTGATCAGTTATGATGGAAAGACACTCTTTGAAAGGGTATGAGGGAGTTGTATAAAAATCTTCTGAAGATATCCATTGGCACGGTTGGCAAAACATATGCTCATAAAGAAATTGCTCTCATTTTCTTGTCCCATTTCTATCAAAGAGAAAGAAGGCATTTCATTTCTTCTTTACAAAAACAATTGGCATTTACGCTGTGGAAATTAGATGTTTTCCTCGTGACTGCATTCAAACCAATGTGAAGTATTTTTGTTCGTCATTCATCTGCAATTCAACGATCATTCCGGATTAAATTGTTGACTGTGCATTGGAAATAGATAAGTCGTCTTCTGCCAATTTTCTTGCAACAGTTCTCACCCTAAACAATCGCTAGATCTCTTGCATTGTCAGCCCAATATTTCTGCAAGAGTAAAATTCGCTTTCAATTTTTTTTCCTTTTTTTTTCTTTTAGGCATGCAAGAGTCTAATTAGTAATTCTTTTTTTTTAAACAATATTTCTGGTCTATAATTTAATCAATTTCTATGAAGAAGATTATTTGCAGGCCGAGCTTCAGTCACAAGAATTGCGGATATGAAATTTATTCAACAAGCATTTTCTCCAGGCAAAACTAATCAAAGAATGATGAATAAATAGGTAAGAAGTCTTACTGCTCTTGGTTCTTATCTCTTCTTTCCCAACTTCCTCCTGAGTGCGCGCGCGCCCAGACGCACAGAGGGATCTGCACATTTTTGTTGTACCTTGAGTAATAATAAACGAGTAAAATCGACTTAATTAAGTCAATCGCGGCCACTTCTGAGTCTTTTTCTAATCGCAGTCCTATATTTTAGATAATCAGAAAAGAAGGCCAAATTTCATGACGCTTTAAGCTAGAGTTGTTGTTATTGGCTTCATATGATTATAATAATGTGATTACCAAGTCCCCAACTCATTGCAACTATTCACAAAAGTTAGAGGGATCATATCAAATAAATGAAAAATATGATGATGAAAATTGCATATATTACGCTACAAGTTAGGATAACAAAAGCCAAACCAGTCCAATCAATATAATGGCCAACCGTCTTCGAAGATAGTATTGTAGCGATAACAATTTGGGATTACATCTCTTCTTATGAATTGCTTTACTAGCTCTCTTCCAACCAATATGGAACTTGGCGTATTACGTTGATATATAATTATTCATGGAAATAATTTTGCCAATCTGTTGCTGTCTTCTGAGCTGCTATGTCAAAATGCTGACGGCAAATTGAAGTAGATTATAGAAGTGTAACAGGTAAAATGAACTAGAATAAGACGTGTAGAAATTCAAAGGATGTAGAGCGTGGGCTTTTGGCATTCTTCCGTCATTGATGCAGAAAAAATTATCAGTCTCCATTGTTGTCGCCAGCTCCGAAAAAATATGGTCCCATTGATTTGGAACATGAGAGAGGCACTTGATAGATAAAAGGTTAATGAATGGTCAAGAGCTTCAATCTAAATTTGCTAGAATTTTGCAGCTGATTCTTCATGAAAGATTCGAAGGTATGCAAACCCTTAGACTCCTCATAAATAAAAAAGATACTCGCCATTCCTCTGTATACAGAATTTCAGATGTTTTAAGCCGACGAATCCAAGTTCAGTATTGTGTTCGTTGCCAGTCAAATCGTTAGTCTAGTCGCAGAACAAACAAGAATCATAAATCATAATGATTCTTGCATTTCGGAAATTTATCTTGTCATACAATATCATGAAAGGAAGGAATAACCTCAACTTAGATCGGTAACTAAATTAGCTCACATCATCCACTTAATACGATGTTATATTGACTGATCACCTCAACTTTACGCAGGTGAAAGTGTACACATACGTAAGCTAGAATTTCGTTATTTGATCTGAAGACTTTTCTATGGCGATCGAGATGGACCAAATCAGTATTAAAATTAGTCGTCACTCGGGGTCAAGGCCTATTTCTTTATGAGCTTGACAATGACCCGCCCTTGGGTCATATCGAAAAGATCAGTCAGGCCGAAATGTGTCATCATGAGCCAAACATGGGTCAGAAGCTCTCCTCCTCGCCTGAGGTGCCCAGCATGACGATCCCCTCTGCTTTGGCTCGCGGCGTACATTAATATCTTCGTCCAAAGTTTCGCGATAACGCTCCATTTAATGTTTGTTCTCGTCTCTTCGAACGCCGCCTGGATCCTGCATCCATCGAACAACACCGACTTGCTCTTTCCCCCCGTCACTCTACTCAGTGGAACCCTGACGCTCCTCTCTATCAGCGTCTTGGCAGCTAGGCGAAGATACGGGTTCATTTCATTTTTGTTCCCTCTATTGATCAGTAGATTTTTTAGCCACCGATAGGGCCCCCGATTAGATTCGGACTTGGGTATTTTATTATCCTCGAAGAACTTTAAGGCCTCAGCAAAAGTATCGCGGAGCCTTATTCCCCTGCTTCCACTGGGTAGCATGGATGGGTACATGACCAGAAGATAAAACATGTACCTGGAGAGAAGCTTGCTCACCCAAATATCACGGAGGACGGATTCTTTCTCTTGATCCAAGCAGTACAATAGTTCGGTGCTGATGTGCCAAATTAAGACAAGCTGGTCAAAATCCCCATGAGTGCCCCACGTAGTTTGAGGGACATGATAATTACGGACTAGCTCAGCAAGAGATTTGTCAATATCCATGGGAACTGGGCAGTGTTTCTCCTCCACGTTGTAAAGTTCTTCCTTGACATGATGGAAGATCCATTGCATAATCTCGCCGGACATGTCTTCATGGAGGGTGTAGTGATACTTTTCTAGATCCTTATTGATCTTCAAGAACTCAAGCATATTGTGGCAAACCAAGGGCCTCTCTTTAGTGCAAAAGCTGAGAAAGCTGAATTGGGCAATTGAATGTGACCACCTAGGCTGTCTAGGCAATCTTACGAAGTTCACAACACGTCTCAAAGCACTGCTCTTGTGGCACTTGCACAACCAAACGTCGCTCCAATCGGAGGAAACCAGCATCAATATCGAATAGGTCTCAAAGAAAACAACGGCAGCCAGCAACAAGTAAGTGATGGTGAGATCGACTCTCGACAGTTGTGACTTCTTGGCCAAAGAGAAGAGCACCAGTACCAACAGAGTGGACGAGAAAGTGAACGAGCGGAGTAGGAGTCCCCACTTAGTGTAAAGCAACACTGCCTTTGTGTGGAGCAAGTCGTAGAGGAACCCAAGCTCGATCTCAACTATCTGAAACGCTTTCTCTCTATCGATCATCCTGAATATGAACTTGCTAGTATTCTTCTCATCATCGGTGAGTGTCAACTCAAAAAAGACGCACTTGAACATCTCAAGCAGGCCATAGGCTTTTACGATGTCCTCAGATTCAAGCACTGCAGACTGATCTTCACCAACACTAGAAACACCTTCCGGCACTTGGACCTCGGTCACCTTGTCCACCACAACGTAATACCCCTCCGCCTCCTTCAAAGAGCACTCATCCATGTAGCGGCGGTAACTCGAGCTCAAATAAGGCGGGGCAAGCACTGACTGCTTGAGCTTGTCATTGCTCGCCTTCCAAAGAGCCCACACTCTCTCCCCGTACTTGACGAGCCCGACCAATCCTATCACCAAAGAGAGGTACGAGAGATAAGAGCTTGTCCAGGCCATGAAGATGATATATGCCGTGGCTGATGTTTGAACCGCTAGGCCAAGGAACTGCCTGAGCCAGAGTGCATTGTCCTCCAGAGAAAACGAAGTGATTGTGTCAGGGCCACCCAAGAGAAGCAGAAGCAGTGGGGACCAGAGTGCGAGCAACTTGTCGTTGTCGCTGAGGCAACCGCCATTTCTCTCATTCACTTCTCCGAGCTTGTTGGAGAGCATGCCAAGGGCGACGCCGGCCAAGGAGTCTGCAATCGAGTATGCGGACCAGACGGCAATCCTAAGCTTGAGACTGTGGCTGGACTTCCTCTTGTGGCCGAAGAGGATGAGTACGATTTGGACTGCGAGTGTGAACAGCACCATGGTTCTTACCCCCCACAACTTCCAAAGTTTCCTCCAGAATTCCGCACGAAGCGCCTCCTCCATTTAGGATGGGTTCTCTGTTTCTCTAAGAAGTAAAGAGGGATGAGTTGGTTTTTGAAATTTGGCAAGTCAGTTTTAGAGAGAGTGGGAGTGAGTTTATTTGACCAGGAGTCAGTTCTCTCAGCTGGCTTCAAGCATTTGTTTTTTATAATAAATAGGAAGTAGGCCTGAACACGTCATATTCAAGTTTGTGCAAGACATCCGAGAAACATCGAGAAAATATTGGCTACCACTCGGATTTCACCGTGTGATAATCCGAGTTCAGTCACCAAACGACACATAGCGCCCGGATCCCACCATCCTAGAACCCTCTGACACACCCTCACCGTCTCCGCTCTTGTCTCTCTCTTCCCTCTCTCATTTTTTCCTTTATTTCTTCTTCTTCATTCCTTTGTTCGTGGTTTCCTCATTCTCTCTCCTACACCTACCATGTGTTCCTTCTCTGACCTTAGACTTGTCGTTGCCTCTGGCACATCACCTCATCTATGCCTCCGCGTGCCCCACGTTCCTTCTTCATCTTCCCTCTATCCTGTCTCTCTACTCAATCTAAATCTTAACTTTGCATGCCAAATCTCTATCCCCCTCCCTCTTTCGGATAGAAGGGAGGAGAGAGAAGCACAACCCAGAAGAGTAAAACCAATTGTCACGTCCTGATCCTTAGGCACGCACACATCCCTTAAAGTTGGTCGATTTTAAAATGCAATATCCCAGGACTAAGTATCGCCGACCCTTTCTATTTATTACGCATGCGGAAGCAATTATAAATCCTCAGACAATAAAACAATGGGATAGAAAAGATTGCCATATTTTTCATATTGAAATTCACAACCACACTTTTATTAACAGCACGACTCATAGAATATTTACAATACTATTCACAGCATACTTGTCTCACACCTATCTATACTAAGACAGGGTTCACAAAAGGGATGTGATCTCAATCCATATCCGGGTTGTACTCAAGATCCCTCTCTAGATCATCTTCTTCTTCTTCAAAAATCTTTCTCCTCCTTAGGTTCCTCCTCCTCAGCTCCTCCTCAGGGTCCTGAAATGGTTATTCAATAACCAATGAGACCACGTCTCAGCGAGTTCTACCCCGCTAAGACTCAATTAGGGAACCAATACACCACAATGTTGTCTAAGCACAATATGAGTCAGAGGACTTACTTTGGCCTCAGATCTCACCTGCATATTAGCACAGATCAAATAGACACCAAAGCAATCACATCACAGATCAAAGCATCGATCAAATCGACCTAGTCGATTACATGTCATCACGACCCATGCTTGGTTGGCACATTCAATACTATCTATAAAGTCTTATCAAATCAGGACTTCTCACCCAAAGCTGATAAATAGATAGTATAGCTCGCCCAAAGTTGATAATAAGGTATACTGCTCACCCAAAGCTGGCATATCGCCCGAAGGCCGATATAGTATACCGGTATACTACTCACCCAAAGCTGACATATCGCCCGAAGGCTGATATAGTATACCATATGCTCACCCAAAACTGATAATATATTGCTCGCCCAAAATTGATAATAAGGTATACTGCTCACTCAAAGCTGACATATCGAGTATACCAGTATACTGCTCACCCAAAGCTGACATATCGCTCGAAGGCCGATATAGTATACCATATGCTCACCCAAAGCTGATAATATATTGCTCGCCCAAAACTGATAATAAGGTATACTGCTCACCTAAAGCTGACATATCGCCCGTAGGTCGATATAGTATACCGGTATACTGCTCACCCAAAGCTGACATATCGCCCGAAGGCCGATATAGTATACCATCTCCATCGTCCAATATTCGTATTATTTTTATCATACCCGATAAAATAGTCGTGTGTGGGTACATGATCGACCTTAGTCAAAATATTATAATTTCCTTTTTCATAATTCCCATCATTCTCTATAGCCCACCAAAACACATTTGGTGCTATCAACCAACACCCGGTTATTTTCCAAGTAATAACCAAAATCCAATAATTTAGTATTAAATCCTAAAATCACTCATAAATCGATTTAGCACAAAATCAAGCTCAATTAAATAAACGGACTGTACCACGACAATCAGCATGAAATTTCGATCGCCGGCTATCTCGGCCTTAATTTCCGTAAATTAATTAATTTCGAAAATTAATTAATAAATATTAAAAATTCAATTTAGCCCAAAATAAAGCCCAATTAAATAAACGGGATGCAACACGATCATTAGTATAAAATTCCAGTCATCGGCCAACTCGGTTGAATTTCCGAAAATTAATTAATTAAATAAATTAATTTCAAAAATTAATATTTAATTACTAAAAATTCCACTTAGGCCCGAATTACCAATTTGAAGCCCGATTAGGGTCGGGAAAAATCCCGAGCTATCTTTAATAAATAGTAGACCACATCTACGTGCTAATTGCATCATCAAATTACCTAATTCACATCATAATTGACTAATAAACACTAATCTATACTAATCTAACCACCTAAACTTAATTAATTAAAACTAAACAACCCTTAAGTATAATTAGTACACTAAGCAAGGATTAATGAGATTACTCACTGGAATCGCACGCAAATCAGACCAATCCGATGGGGACGGCGCGAGGAATGATAAACGCCAAAGCGGGTCTCGGGTTCGAGGCCCGAAAATGGCCCAAAAGTGAGCCCGAACTAGCTGGATACCCACTCGGTGGGTTTCTGCCCTTGGTTGGCCAGAGCTAGTCCAGTGGCCAAAACGGCGAGGCAAGGCCGATGAAGGGTGAGGGGGACGCCGGGGAGGTCGGGCGATGGCTAGAGATGTTCGGGCAACCACCGGTGATGGCCGAACAGGGGCTGGGTAGAGGCGACTGGAGCTAGACGGCGTTGGATTGGTGTGAGGGGAGGGACGGACGGTAGCTCGGTGGGGCGGCGCTCGCGCGAACGACAGAACGGCGGGCAGCTGCTGCCCCGGCTTCAGGCGAGCTGCTTCCGTTTATGTCGTCTTCGCTTCAGCTTCCGCTTCTGCTTCTGTTCGCTGGTTTGCACCAAGAAGGAAGAAAGAGGGGATTTGATCATGTGGGGGAGTGGGGGAGAAGAGAGAGGAGAGAGAAGAAGAGATAAGAGAGAGAAGAGATAAGTTTGACTAGTCAAAAAAAGAAAAAGAGAGAGAGAAGGCAAAGTGGGAAACGGCAAGTTCGGTGAGGGGGGGTTTCTCGCACGAGGGGGAGGGGAGAGGAGAGAAGAGAGAGAAAAAGAAAGGGAGAGAGAAAGAGAAAAAAGAAAAGAAAAGAATAAAAATAATAAGATATTTATTTATTCTTATTACCATTATTATTTTCCATTTCTCTTTCACTTTTTAATTTCTTCCGATCTTCAATTTTTCCTCCGATAATTTCTTTCCTGAAATTTCGAACTCGTCAATAATTTGATAGACGATGAGACGGTCCTAAAAATGAATTGTGACACGCTCAAATATTCAATTCCTGAAACTAATTTTAATTTCATGGTTAGAATCGATCAGACGTGATTTTAACCTAATCCAACTAATTAGGTAGTTTTTAGGGATTTTACCACGGATACATCCCTTAACGACTTCACCCAATAGGTTAGTTAACTCGTGAGTGATTAGCTCCGAGAAAAAGGACCATAAGTACATCAACGAAATGCCCATTTCACTTTATCGAAACGGGGTCGAATTTCAGGATGTCACACCAATCAAGGAACAATCTTTGAAAGAGGGAAATGGAGAAAGAGGGAGGGAGATGGGAGTGGGGGTTGGTAAGGAAGATGGGGGTCTCAATTTGGAGGAGAAGAGAAATAGGTACAAGAGAATAGACTCCGATTTCTCAAAGGAGGAAGACAATGATGGAGCCGACGTTGGTCTTGTCGTCAACAAGATATCAAGAATTCTGATACCCAGATGTGGTGGTGGACGAACTCTATTGTTGTCTTCGTGAAGCAGGCAGAATAGAGAGAGAAAGAGGAAACCGCGAACAAAGGCAAGAAGAAGAAGAAACGAAAAAAAAAAAAAAAAGAAGAGAGAAAGGTGAGAGGGTGAGGGTGTGTCAGTGGGTTTTGGCGTGATGAGGCTCGAGTGACACGTGTCACCTGATGAGTGGACTCGGATGATGACACGAAGGAATCTGAGTTGTAGCCAACATTTTGTCATTGGATAGAGTTGATTGTGAATATTAGGTGTCTAAGTAATAGACACGTCAACTTTGTACTAGTTCATTCAATGTCCGACATGTGTCATTTTAGAGCCCACCCGTCAGATATCCATGCATCCCCTCTTTTCTTCCATTAATGTTTTTTCTTTTTTCTTCTTCTTCCTCCTTTCACTCACTCTCTCTCTCCCCTCTCTTCTATGGATATAGACGCACTCTTTCTTTTTTTCAAAATGCTCTCTCACTCGCCGCCTCCACAATTCGCCTCCATCTTTGCCTTTATCTTTGCTCGCTTCTTCTCCAACCCCCAGTGCTACTGCCTCTTGCCTAACTCCTCGAGGCCCTCCATTGTTTTGACGAACCATGTCACCATCTCCCTTCCGCCTTCCATGTTGCCTATGTCAACCCTGATCGAACTCGAATATGAGCTCTGAATCACAAATCTAGGGTTCACTCGAGCTTAGATCTAAAATATGAGGCTCAAGTTTGTCGGCAGAGCTTGAAATCAATGACGAAGGACATACAACAGTGAGGTGGTAGTGGAAAGCGATTCGCGGGATTAAGTTGATAGTAAGTCTAAGTCGAGGCATTTCCATCCTGGCATAGTGAAGGAGGATGTCTCTGATAAAGTGAAATGAGGAAGTAGAAGAAGAAAAAAGGAAAAAAGAAAAAGAAGAATAAATAGTAAAAACATTAATTGAAGAGAGAGAGGGGATGCGCATAGTGAAAGCAAGAAGAAGAAGAAGAAATAAAAAAAGAAAAAGAAGAAAAAATTTTAAAAACATTAATTGAAGAGAAAGGGGGGATACGCGGAGTTAAAGCATGAAGACGAAGAAGAAGAAGAAAGGGAAAAAAATGTAAAAGCATTAATTGAAGAGAGAGAAGAAGCAAGGGTATCCGATAGGTCAACCCCCAAATTGACACGTGTTGGATGTTGAATGGATTAGTGCAAAACTGACGTTTCTATCACTTAGATATCTAATATTGTATAAGAGAGAAGACCAAAGTCTCGAATAAAGAAAAGGTAAAGAAAAAATGGGACCAAAATACTTCACATTAAAGATATGTTTCGAATAATTAAAGGAAAAAAATGAAATTGGCATTCCAATAGACAGGACATATTCATTTACTTCCCAAGAACTTATCACATCAATTAATATGTCTTCTGAGTAAATTTTTCTAAATCTTTATTATTCAAGTTGAAATTGTGTGGTCTTGGCTGCGGGGATTGGATTACATGGATAATATCACAAGTAATTTGAACCACAAGTTTCATAGAAAGAGAACCGCATTTTTTTTCCTTTTTGTTTTTCCTATTGTGAGCTAGTGATGTCAGATTGACACAAAGCATTGGTACAATAGGTTAATATAACACCCTCAATTTCAACCCTTATTCTAGCCCCAACCAGCAAGCGAAGGATCAGTACACCAATGACGAGACTAGATCATAAGCTGGCCCGAGGATTGGTCATGAGCTAAGTAACCCATTTGGGAATCGGCAATCAAAGGATTGGTTATAAAGTGTTCGACCATGGGAAGATTATTTGATCATAAGGATTGGTTGCGGGACGATCATGCACCATCACGAATTGGTAGACGGTCATGGCTCGATTATGCTTGGTCATTGTACTAGCCGCAAGTGATTCCACCCAGTTGTTATACCTGTCAATGACAACCATGAATCAATCCAATTCAACCGTGAATTGAGCAGGATTGATTGATCCCATACGATTACATAATAATTGAAAACCCACCATGGATTGAATAAGCTCAATGCGGTTCAATTCCAAATTGGCCATAAGTTATGGCACAGAACCCCGAATTGGCCTTTGGACCAACTAGAGGACCAGTCGACTAGCCAAGGCCTGGCCCTTCAACCCATCCAAGAACCCCCTTTACAAGGTAAAGGGGAAGCCTAAGCTCAGGTTTCACCAGTTAAACCCAGTTACGTCGGCCTTCGTCCGATCATGACTTAGGCACGAACCTCGGGCCAAATAATGAGATGGCCTTCAAATTTAGATATTTTCCTTTTGTGCATTTACTGCCTTTAGCATGTAGTCATTTAATGTTTATTGACTAAAGGGAAACACTTGGCACCAAATGATCTTGTCATTTGAAGGTAATCATGAACTTTAGATTCATGCACATTAAGAGAGAGCAAGTCATAAGCCTATTAAGAAGACCTAGAGACCAAGGTAGATAGGCTTATCTTCTTGAAGAACAAGAGACAAATGCATTAAATGCGGGTAATGAGTATAGAGGTTTAGGTATCTCAAGTAAATATTGAAATGAGGCGACTCATAACCTAAGGGAATAATGGCAAATGATCTTACAAAAAAAAGTAGGGTGCCACCTCTCCTCTACAGGCTTGCCACTTTTGCTCTCCTAGGTTTTAACTTCCCAGTTTTTCGAGATTGTTGGACCTTTCTTGCTTTCAAATTTTATAGAGCTCTATGTAGTTTGAATTTGGAGAAACTTCCTTCATAAAAGTTGTTCAGAACATCTTGGCCTACAACATCTTTAAATTTGATATTTTTCTAAGGTGAAATTTTTAAGATGAAGGTCCAATCATTACCGTCTGGAACTTGCTTAGTGTAGTAAAAACAGTTATCAGATTGCCTTCTCTAATTTTTATAAAATTTCTCTTTCGAATTTGGACATACTTCCTTCACAAAATTTTTAAAGGACAACCACTCTACAACATACAAAAATTTCAAAGAGTTTTGTGAAGATTTGGATTTCAAAATGGGTCTCTCTTTGCGATCATTAGATCTACTCCACGGGTAGATCGTTGGGTTGTGTTTAGTGATTTACTGCTCTTTCCAAAGCACGAACTGAACTTAGGTTCCTTCATGAAAAATATTTACTACACCATATTAAAATTTCATAATTTTTTGCACCTATTTGATAAGGTAACGACATTGATTTTGGAAATTGCTCAAAACTATTTTGCCCCCTAGGATGAGAGAGTTACACGACCAAACTTGGAGGGGAGGGGGCCACACGCCTAACTTGAGGAGCAAGCCAATCTAGAGTCTTCTTGAATTAGGATGATGATGCAGTAAAAATACCTTTGGACTCTAGTTCTTCAATGCCAAATTGAGGTGTTCCCTAAAAGAATAGGGCATAATGACTCCTAACCTAAAACTTGGAGATCAAGTTTGTAATATGAACATATCTAGCCTAATGATTACTCAAAACCCAAGCATTAAATGAGAAGAGCTTAGTCATTGGCTTGGGTGTCCCCAATATATTTATATATAATTATTCCATGATGACTCAATCCCTTAGGTGGATCAATGGAAAGATAAACAAGTGTCTTTCCTAGGAACTAGACTTGTCACCCATCTCTTTAGCTTGCTACCTCCTCAACCTAGGTTGTCCATCTAAATGAAGATGATTGGTCCACTCGGAAAGATCATCATAAGGGGTTTGCCTATAGATAGAGGCATTTCCCCTCATTTCCACACCACCTCCTCTTCCTCCCTCACTCTCTCGACCTCACCCTCACCGTCGCCCTCTCTCTCTTTCTCATGCCCGTGCCTCTCTTGCTCATTTGCTCGCGTGCACATTGCTTAGCCACCTAGGCTGCCCCTTGAAGTGTTGTAAATAGAATCTCTAACTTTTGACTAGGGCGATAGCCTACGTCATTGAGTTTAGTAGCGTGCTCACCCATGTAAACCTTGTGTATGTTGTGACGTTCTTTTGTATGGTTTGCTCATGTTTGCATGCTTGAATACATTCACGCCTTGGGACGAGATCAAGGTTCACTCACCTTGGAATCTATGTCAAGTCACGATGGCCTAAGGCCACAAGGTCTTGGATTGGCATTGAGGCGTGCCAATTCCAAGTCTCATTTGGTACGGGGATCACCCAAGGCCACGAGGTCTTGGATCGGCATTAAGACGTGACGATTCTAAGTCTTGTTCAGTATGGGGATTGCCTAAGCTCATGAGGTCTTGGTACGGCATTGAGGCATGCTGGTTCTAAGTCTTGCATGATACGGGGATTGGCCTAGGTATGCGGTTCAAGCCACGAGCCAAAAATTGCGCCCAACATATTATGTAATATGATATTAAGAGCCTTGGTACACCCATTTGAATGAGCATGCCCTCGAGCCTTGCATACGTCAGCTAAGATAAAAGATGAAAAATTGGCTTGTGTGATGCACTTGTGTGATCACTTAAAGAGAAAAAAGCGTCCATCGCCACATAGACCGGCGAAAATGCCTCGTTCATGGAACAAGATGCCCTGGTTAAGCCAAGATGCTTGAATCTTGAACCTGGAGGCCTCAAGAAGTCTCGATCGAGCCGAGATGCCCTGGTCGAGCCAGGAAGCCTAGCAAGGAAGCTAGGGTCGTGGCAAGAGGGCTTGGTCAAGCCCAGAGGATGGTAAAATAATCATCATAAGCGTGTCAATATATACATAAGTATGATACATTGATATATTCATTGACAAGCTGAAGGTAAACCTACATTGAAGTATGTTGCAATGGACATCTGCATGTAGTGAAAGTGTAGCAATAAGTTTACTATTGATCCACCGTCGACATTGCATTGCGACTGTTGTGCCTACTAGACTTTGATGATGAGATGTCCTCTAGTAGAGAATTAGGGGTTTTACTAATTGAGTCCATGACTCACCCCATTGTTTTTCAAAATTGTAGGCATTGAAGAGTTACAATCTCTCTAGAGAAGTTAAGGTTTACCTCAGCCTTTTGAGCAAGGAAGATGTAGTGGTTATATATATAACAGCCCATAATAGAATAGCTTGTAAACATAACTAATGTAATTGTATGTTTGTAAATGATTACTTTTCTTGGTTGCTTCTTATTGTCCAGGTATTATTTGTAACACTTCCGCATTTGCATAATGAAAAGATAAAAAGAAATGGGATAATGATGCGCTTAGGACGTAGCAAAAATAACCCCCACCGCTCGTGACCCTAAGGATGGATTTGGGGTTGTTGCATTTTTGGTATCAGAGCCATATTATTATCTAGAGTGATAAGATGCGCTTGGATTTCGGATAGTTAGGTAGGAAAACACCGTGCATGTGATTGTTGATTCTCTTGAGTGTTAGTCTTAACCCCTTAACTTTATTTGTGCATATAGAAAAGATTTTTCTAGAAATTCTTTTAGATTCTACATGAGTGCTCGGGGCAACACTTCGACCTCAAAAGGAAAGTCTAATTTAGCCCCTCAACTAGACGGGATTCTACAAGCTCTTGAGACTATAAGTGGGCTAATGGAACAGCAGGCTCATCAACAAGCCGCCAATGGTATAGCTATAGTGAATGGAAATGGTAATGGTAACGGCAAATGTCCAATGCATAGCCTGGTTGAGCAATTCCTGAAACTACGACCCCCAAGGTTCGCTGGGACAGGAGATCGAGAAGAGGCTGCATCCTAGATCAATGAACTTGAAAAGATCTTTGTACTTTTGGAGTGTTCGAATGAAAATAGATTGACTTTGGCAGCGTACCAACTACAGGGAAACGCTAGTCATTGGTGGAAGGCCACCAAAGGAGGAATTTTCCCTGAAGGTGCTGTGATCTATTGGGATGCCTTTGTTGAGCATTCAATGGAAAATACTTTATAAATGTGCTCATGACCGGAAGATGGAGGAGTTCTTGCAACTTCGACAAAACATCATGATGGTAAAACAATACGAAGCCAAGTTTGTTAAGTTGTCTAAGTACACCCCAGGCTAATTAAAGATCTGATGGACAAGGCAAAACGCTTTCGAGACGGCCAGAAGCCTTAGATCCGAAGTCAACTAGTGCCACTAAACTTGAAAGACTACAACAAATTGTACAAGCGAGCTCAACTCATAGAAAAAGACACATTGGAATGAGCTGCCATAACCAGACCATACTATTCAGCCCCTAAAGGCAACCGGCGTCATGGTAAGAGGCCGATACTTGAAAGAGGACATTCCTATAAGAAGAATAAGAAGATAAGATTGCTTTCCACTCCAAATGAGATATGTCGCAGTTGCGAGAAGTGGCATGGCAATACTTCCTGTTTGGCTCTAATGGGAGCTTATTATGGCTATGGTCAGCAAGGCCACATGACAAGAGATTGTCCGCAATGACAACATGTGGCATCCCAAAGAAATTCAAGACATCCTCTAGAGGGCTTAAAGCCAATAATTAGGTAATGAAATTACCTATGGTTTACGTTTTAGCCATTAGTTTTCTCTTAAGGCTATGTGTTATATGCTTGTGTTCATGAATTTTTAAATTAGAACTATATGATAAATCAATGAGAATAATCTATGCTTGGCTATGCACCTCATTAATTAAATTCCTATAAATAAAATGTTACAAGACTTTGGCCATGTGGAATTTAAACTTTAAAATTTATAGAAGAAAGTATCAAAAGGGAAAAATTAAATTTTATTTAGGTTTGGGCCTTAGGCCCATTGGCCTAAGCTTTAGTGGGCCGAATGGCCGACCCAATTAGGCCCACAAATGGGGCTATCGCCGGCCCAAGGGAGGCCCAAGAGGAGAGTGGCCGGCCCATGCATGGGTCTTGCCAAGTGGCAAGAAGAGCTTCCATGCATTGGCCAATTGGAGTGGCAAGCAATCATTGCAAATGATGAGGAATTGGGGGAAATAAAAGGGAAGAGGAGAAAGAGAGGTGGCCGGTTAGCTATTCGGCCAAGTGAGAGAGAGAACCGTGCGAGAGAGAGGGAGAGAGTGTGGCCGAGAGAGAAGAAGCCGAGTGGGAGAGGAAGGAGCTCGCCGTCCGTCCGCCCGTCCGCCCGTGTGCCGCCCGTTCGCCGCCGTGTGCTCGTCGCTAGCTCGGTCTAGAGGCAAGTTGGGAAATCCACTTTCTACTCTTCCACCAATGTCTTGCATGTATGGTCGGAATCTAGGATGTTTGGAGGCATGGGAGTGAAGCTAGTGTGGTTTGTTCTTGAGTTGCATGCTGTTTTCGCATGAACCGTTTGTGCCAGAACTTTGTGAGAGCTTGCATGCATGTTTTGAGTTACATTTTGACTTTGATTCCTTCACGAAAGTTGTAGAAATCATCTTGAACTACAATATAATAAAATTTGGTACAAAATGGTAGAGATTTAAGGGGTCAAACTCTCATCTTACGGAGACACCAGATCTGGAACGATTTCACTGACCTTTCGGTGGATTTGTGGTTGCATGTTGATTTTTACTAAGAATATCTTTTCGACTCCTTCATCAAACTTTAGAGAACATCTTAAAATATAATATAATCAAATTTTAAGTAAAATGAACAAGTAAAACCTAGTGAATCGACTTACTCTTGAAGACGGTAAATCTGGAGACGTGGTACAGGACACCCGAGACTTCATGGACCCATATGATGACTATAATCTGGATATTTTACTTAGATCCCTTCATGAAAGTTGTAGGGGACCTCTTGAAGTAAAACATATCCACATTTCAGTGGAAATGAAGAAGAATAAGTGGGTAAAGACTCGGTATTTCGGAGACGACTACACTGGACGTTTCGGTATGAAGACCAGAAACTTCGGACGACTATAGAAAAATATATAAAACTAATTTGGCCTAGAGGTCTTCATAAAAAATATAATTTAGTGTCTTAACTAGAACCTGGTAAAATTTCATAATTTTCGGAGGTCGTTCGGGTATTTTAATCGAATTATTTCGAAAACTGCACATTCTGTTTAATCTTAGAATTGCATGCGGTATTTGTGTGAATGATATCTTTTGTGTGGAACTTTATTGGCCATGTGTTTTCCATGAAATCAATGTCTTATTGTTTTGTCTATGTCATGTCTTAATTTCGTGATTTTTAAAAATCATATGGATATTTAATTTAAATATTTTCAAAAATGGTACAAGCTGGAATTTAAATAAATTTCAAAAGGCATGATAAATGGACTACGCTAAATTGTATGAGTGCCCAAAATTTTATGTTTATGATTGATTTCATATTGCGGCATGTATGATGATGATTGATGATGCATGTGTAGATCGAAGGATGAATGTGATTTTGTTTGCCATTACATCATGTGACATGCTGAGTTGAGACCTAAATTGGTAAGCAAGAATAACGATAAATGTGGAAACGGAATGTGGCGGATGATAATGTCCTGGGAGTATCAGAATGCCCGGGATGGGGGGTGCCGGATGCTTGGAATGTATAGAGATACATGGCCGAATGGCCCTGGGAGTATTAGGATGCCCGGAATGGTTGGGTGCCGGAAGCCTCGGAGGTCTTTGCCCGAGGGGATGCCTCGTGATGCCAGTTGGGATGCGAGATGCCCGGAATGTGGAAGTGCCGGATGCTCGGTGGCCTTAAATGGCTGAATGCCGGAGGTTTTTCTCGTGATGCCAAGATGGGGTGCGAGTGTAAAGTATGAGATGAAATTGATGATCTTGAGAAAGGGTGATGTGGTGATCAAATTGAAAGTTAAAAGTGGAAATTGAATCATGCATACATGATATGAGATGATGATGATCACCTGTGGCATGATGACATGATATGATGATGATCACCTATGGCATGATGATGATATATGATGATGATGATCACTTATGGCATGATGATATGCATGTATGATATGATATGATGATGATCACCTATGGCATGATGATATGCATGTATGATATGATATGATGATGATCACCTATGGCATGATGATATGCATGTATGATATGATGATGTCATGATGATGATGACATGTGTATGATAGGATGATGACATGATGATGATGATATATGATATGATATGATATGATGATGATGATATGTCTAGGACATAATGATGATGGCATATGTATGATATGATGATGACCTATAATATGATGATACATGTGTATGACATGATGATGATAACCTATAACATGACGACATGTATGTGTTATGATTGTGATGAAGATGTATGATGGTATATGCATGGCTTCAAGGTAAGCACGCATGGATGCATGAATGGCATGTACGATGATGTGATTGTATTATATGATGCATTGAGTGGTTATTGGATTCTTTTACCTGCTGAGTGGTTGTACTCACCCCTTTGGGGACCAACATTTCAGATTAGCAGCATGCCGCTCCCTGTTGTCACACGGAGTGTGTTTTACGGCCTACCTTCCGATGTTGAGGTCGAGTGCGAGGAGTTTGGCTGTCCCTCTGTTCCTAGGTTGACGTATATTCGAGTGCGTTGTTTAGTTATGTACAATGTAGGCCTGGCTGGGGGCCCTGTTATCCAGGAGTTTATATCCGTCCACATTCGTCGCGACGGAGTGATGCGTGGGATGTTGCCGCCGCCACCACCTGATGCACCGGGATGGGTGTGAGGGCCTGTGCGTAATGAGTAGGAGCTGAAAATTTTTGAGATGGTTAGTCGACACTAGTGATGGGGGATCTTGCACGTGAGTCGTAGTGGGTCGAGAGTTTCTTTTTGGGTTTTAGGCCGAGTGTGGCTTCATGTCCTGCCTTTCTTTTGATGTACCGACCCAAAGAAACCCATCTTGAAAATATGTAAATAAAGGGTCATGGCTTTGTCTTTTGTTATGATGATTAATGGTGTGCAATTATGTCATGGTTGATGGAGGGTGAGATGGCGATGTTATATTTTGCTTTCGCTAATAAGGCGCGTTGGGACCGTTTTTAAAAAAAAAAAAATGTCCATGATTTACGACGCTTCTTCTAAGAGATGTAATCAGGGGTAACGTTTGGTGCCTATGGTGACCTAAGAGGGGTTCGGGGTGCCACACAACAAGGGATACAGCTACAGCAACCGCAAATGAGGGCACAAAATGGAGTTCCGCCACAGAATAATCCCAACTGTCTTGCAGCTCAAGGACGATTGTACATCGTTGCTCAAGAGGAAGAAAAATATCCTAAAACCGTTATCATAGGGATTTGATGAGTCAAGTGTTCAAATTATTCTTGCACCACTTTGTTATAATATGTGTAGATGACCTTTTATTGTACTCGAAAAATTCAAGTAAGCATGAGAAATATTTAAGAATGGTGCTGCATACAAGAACATGTAATATATACCTAATCCAGCAAGTGCGAATCTTGGCTAAACCGGGTGGTATTTTTAGGCCACGTAGTGACCGACTAAGAATAATTATCATAATGGCGAAGTGAAAGAAGGGTAGAGCCAAAGAAGAAATATTACAAGCCAGTTCCTGGACTTAAAAGAAAGTTTGGATGAGCAGCTTTACCTCATTAAATTTGCCTATAACAACATTTATTAGCAAATCTTCAAAATGGCATAGTTTGAAGTACTTTATGGTCGAGCTTGTAGTCCAGTCTATTGGGATGAGGTCGAAGAAAGGAGGATTACTAGTCTTGAGCTAGTCCAATTCACCGTAGAAGCTATGTAGGTAGTCTGAGATAGGCTAAGGACTGCCCAAAACCTACCATAAAAACTATGTAGATAGGCATCATAAACCGTTAGAGTTCTAGGTTGATCATGTTTTCCTTAAGGTGTTACCGATGAGGAGTATATCATGATTTGGGGGGAAAGGAAAGCTAAGCCCGAGTTGGTTCTTTTGAAATTCTTGAAAGAATAGGAAATTTATCCTATCTGCTAACTTTACCACCAAGATTTGCTCAAGTACATGATGTGTTCCATGTATCGATGATATGAGCCCAATTTGGCACATGTACTGAACTTCAAAGAGATTGAAGTAAACAACAAAGTGTCGTAGGTCAACGAGCCGGTGCGGATCGTGGATTGAAAAGAGCAAGTCTTGCGCAATAAAGTCATTCTCGTAGTTAAAGTCTTATGGCGACACCATGTCATTGAAGAAGCAACGTGAGAAAGTGAAGGAGTTATGAAGCACCAATACCCTCATCTTTTTGGATGATTAGGTACACATTTAAAATTTTAGGGACGAAATGTTTTTTAGGAGGAAAGAGTTGTAACATCCTCGATTTTGACCCTTATTCTAGCCCCAACCAGTAAGCCAAGGATCGGTACGTCAATGGTGGGGCTAGGCTATGAGCCAGCTTCATTGTTGGTAATGAGCCAAATAACCCATTCGAGAATCAACAACCAAAGGATTGGTTATGGAGTGTTTGACCATGAAAAGGTTATCTGACCATAAGGATCAATCTTGGGACAATCATGCACCATCACAGATCGGCAGATGGTCATGGCTCGATTTTGCTCGACCATTGTATTGGCTGCGGGTGATTCCGCGCGGTTGTTGTACCAGTCATGGACGACCATGAATTAATCCAACTTGATTGTGAGTTGAGGCAGATTGATTGATCCTATATGATTACACGACAACCAAAAACTGAACATGGATCGAATAAGCTCAATGCGGTTTAGTTCTAGACTAGTTGTAAGTTGTGACGTAAAACCCTAGACTAGCTCGCGGACCAACCAGATGACTAGTCAAATAGCCAAGGCCTAGCCCTTGGACCCATCCAAGAACCCTATTTACAAGGTAAAAGGGAAGTTTGAGCTCGGTTTCGTTGGTTAAGCCCGATTATGTCTGGCTTCATCCAATCATGACTTAGGGATGAACCTCAAGCCAAATATGGTAGTCAATCGTGATTAGACTCGATTAACTCCCGCTTAATGAGATGGCTTTCAAACTTAGATATTTTCCCTTTGTGCATTTAATGCCTTTGGCATGTAGTCATTTAATGCATGTTGACTAAAGGAAAACATTTAGAACCAAAAGATCTTGTTATTTAAAGGTAATCATGAACTTTTGACCCTTGCACATTAAGAGAGGGTGAGTCATAAGCCTATTAAGAAGACCTAGAGACCAAGTTAGATAGGCCAATCTTCTTGAAGAGAAAGAGTCAAATGTATTAAATGGGGGTAATAAGTATAAAGGCCTAGGTATCTCAAGTAATTAGTGGAAGGAGGTGACTCATGACCTAAGGGAATAATGGTGAGTAATCTTGCTATCCAAAATAGGGTGCCACCTCCCCTCCATAGACTTTCCACTTTTGCTCTCCTAGGTTTTGACTTCCCAATTTTTCAAGACTGCTAGACCTTTCATGCTTTCCAATTTTATAGAGCTCTTTGTAGTTCAAATTTGGAGAAACTTCCTGCATGAAAGTTGTTCAAAATATCTTGACATAAAACATGTTTAAATTTGATATTTTTGATATTTTCTAAGGTGAAATGGTTGGGACAAAGGCTCAATCATTTACCGTCAAGAACCTGCTCGGTGTAGTAAAAACAGTGATCGGATTGCCTTTTGAATTTTTATAAAGTTTTCTCTTTGAAATTTGGACATACTTCCTTTACAAAACTTTTAAAGAACATCCACATCTACAACATACAAAAATTTCAAAGAGTTTCGTGAAGATTTGGATTTTAAAATGGGTCTCTCTTTGCGGTCATTAAATTTAGTCCGCGAGCAGATTCTCAGGTTGTGTTAAGTGATTTACTACTCTTTCCACAGCACAAACTGAACTTAGCTTCCTCCTAAAAAATGTTTTCCAAAAAATGTTTTCCAAAATCTTCTCTATAACATACTAAAATTTCATAATTTTTGAGCTTATTTGATAAGATAACGACACTGATTTCGTAAACTGTTCAAAATGTTTTACACCCCAAGACGAAAGAGCCACACGCCCAAACTTGGAGGGAAGGGGGTTGCATGCCCAACTTGAGAAGCAAACCAATCTAGATTTTTCTTGGATTATGATAAAGATGCATTAAATACCTTTAGACTCTAGTTCTTCAATACCAAGTTGAGGTGTTCCCTAAGGAATAGACCATATGAACATATCTAGCCCAATGATTACACAAAATCCAAGCATTAAATGAGAGAGGCTTAGTCTTTAGCTTAGGTGTCCCCACAATAATTACATATAATTATTCCATGATGACTCAATCCTCTTAGGTGGACCAATGGAAAGATGAGCAAGTGTCTCCCATAGGAACTAGACTTGCCAACCATCTTTTTAGCTTGCTATCTCCTCATCCTAGGTTGTCCATCTAAATGAAGATGATCGGTCCACTTGGAATGATCATCATGAGGGGTTTGCATATAAATAGCAGCATTTCCCCCCTCATTTCCACACCACCTCCTCTTCCTCCCTCACTCTCTCTTTCTTGTGGCCGCACCTCTCTTGCTCGTTCACTCGCGTGCACGTTGCCGACCCCATAAGGATTGGCCATAAGGTCCTGAATGGATCGATCATGGGCCATTGGCCATGGGATCAATCGATTCATCAGTAAGGAATCAAGGATTGGTCATAGTCTAATCGACCGACCGACCGGTCACGAATTGGTTAAGGTGTCGGCCGTAAATTTCTACCAACCATACCGATGGTATATGATCACCAGCTCATAAGATGACATTTTGATCACAAGAATTGGTCACGGGATGATTTTGGATTAGCGGATGGTCACGACCGGTCATAGTACCCGGCTACGAGTGATTCCACCCCACTTGCACTGATGCATGAACAATCTAACTTAATCAAATGTGATCGCCTTCTGACCAAAAATGAATCATTCCCTATTTAAGTCTTTGATAAAAAAAAAGGAATCTTAAATTGGTGATGTTCGATCGTGGATCGATAATGCATCACCACGAACAATACGGATGGATCGAGTATCGATCGGAATGAGCTCAGGGATAGACCCAGCTATTCCGTCATTAATTCTAAGGTCCATGAGTGCCTTGGCTTAGTGCTAGACCATGGATAGCCTTAGGATTGGCCTTGAACCGACCAAAGGACCAAGGATAAAAAATAAAGGAAATCGTTCACGGCAAGTTTGACAAGAGGCCAGGGACCGACTTGAGGACCAGTCTTGGACCTAGACGGACGCAGCCGTGTTGACCGAAGGGCCGGCCAAGGTGCCTACCAATGCCAACCCCCTAGGCTAACTGACCTTCCAAGGGGACGGTTTGGGCGAATATGGGGCGTGATGGCTGAACCTCGGGTGTATGTGATTCGATTTTTCGAGGTGTACTTAATGTCCCTTCTCTGGTCTCAGAACCAACTTGGACAATAAAATTTTCTAGATCGCCTTCTTAAGGAAGAAAAGGAAAAAGTGAAAAAATTCTAGAACACCCTCATTAATGAAGGGGGTGATGTGGCCTTTGACTCTTCCAAAGTAATGATGAAGTTGTAGATATCCTTGATGGGTAAGAAAGGGGTGGCGTACACATGGACCAATTAGAGAGAGAAACCCAAGCCCCTCATCAATGACCGAAGAATCTGGATGCCGAGTTGGCATCTTATCCAAACTTCATTAGATGCTCATTAGATGTGCGGTTTAGGTGGACCAATTGAAGAGTAAAAAGCGAGCCACCACCAATGATGCCTACAAGCTAGATTTGCCAAGTGTGACCTTTTAGCCGTCCAACTCATACCTTAGGCGCAATTATTGGACAAGTAGGCTTGCCAACTAAGGACTTTAGGTGGGACACTTGGAAAAATTAGAGTTGACCATTTGGCTTGGTAATGATGGCTTGAGATTTGCTTTGGAGAAGAAGTTAGTGACTCATAAGCTTAGGTGTCCTCTAGAATCTTAGGTTATGACGAGCCTAGAAGATAGCCTTGGTGAACAAGGGAAAGGCCAACCGATCAAGAGAGGACATTAGACATCAAATGGGCTTATGTGTCCCTTAGGACCATAGGCACACCATGAGCCTAAATTGAGCCTTGGAGAGCAAGATAATAGTTGGTCCAATAAGAAGATGGCAAGTGTTCTCTTAGGATCCTAGGCATGCTACCTCGCAAAATAGGCTTCCCACCTTGATGCCATAGCCGTGCCACTCTAAGAAAGGTGATTGGACCACTTGGATGAGTAATGATGAGGTTGGTGCCTATAAATAGATGGAGGCCCCATTCATTTTCATCATTGGAACCCCTTTGCCATTCACACACCATTCTCCCCTTTCTCCCCTTTCTCTTGGCCTTGCACCATCCCCCCATCAAGTTATCCAAGCTAGTTCTTGAGGTTTGTCAAGGTAAGTAAGGTTATTCTTTCTCCTCTTAGAAGGAAGATTTCATTGTTAAGTCTAGCTAAGTGCTCACCCGTCAAGCCATGGGTGGTGTGTGAAGTCTTTTGTTTGGTTTTACTTGCAATTGTGTTTGGTCATGTGCTTGTGTCATGTACGTCCAGAAATGAAGCCGAGATTCGCTCGGATTGAGTTTGTCACAAGGCAAGGCCGTCCAAACCATAAGGCCTTGAATTGGCCTAAATAGTGTATTGGTTCCGAATCTCGCTTGGTGTGGGGATTGCCCAAGGCCGCAAGGTCCTAAATCAACATTGACGTATGCCGATTCTAAACCTTGATCGGTACGGGAATCGCCCAAATCCACGAGATCTTGGCAAGGCATAAAAGGGTGCTGATTCTAGGGTTCAATTTGGTGTAGAGACCTTGCACTTGATGTTGAATCAAACCAAGAGTTGAGGGTCATTCATAGTATGTGGTTTGTTTACATCGGGTTGGAGCCGAGGTCCATCGAGCTTCAAATTGTCACTAAAGCAAGGTGTACCCGAGCCTTGAGGTCTTGGATCGGCATTGAGGCATGTTATTTACAAGCCTTGCTTGGTGCGGGGATTGATGCTAAATGATCAGTTCAAGTTGGGAACCAAAGATCGTTTCTCAGCATGTTTATTAGTTTAGTGCGAGGACTCATAGTACACACGAACGAATGAGCACACCTTCGGGCCATGCATGTGTCGGCTAAAAATATAAGAACCGACTTGTGTGATGCATTTATGCATGTGCACTTAAAGAGAAAAAAACGCCCGTCGTCACATGGTGTTGGGGTGATACCTCGTTCATTGAACGAGATATCTTGGTTGAGCTAAGAAGCCCCTGAAAGTATGGGATGTTTGGCTTGATGGCCGGATGCCTTGGTTAAGCCAAGAAACCCTTGAAAGTATGGATGCCTGGCTTGATGGCCGGATGGCCTGATTGAGCCAGGAAGCCCCTAAAAGTATGGGAAGCCTGACCTAAGGCCTGATGACCAACTCGCGGCTAGAAGCCCCTGAAAGTATGGGAAGAACCGTTTATACTATCAATGAACTTATTAAACATGTTACTATATGATGTTGATAAGCTTGTTTGGTGAAATGACTTATTTGGTAAGTTGAAAGTGGATCACATATAGATAGTCAAGAGGTGGCAATAGACTTGTGATTGATCTACCATTGACACTATTTGCAAGATGCTTTCCTAGTAGAGAAATAGGAATTTTACTTACTGAGTTTGCCCAAAACTCACCCCTCCTATTTCAGTCTTGTAGGTAGGGAAGTCTCACGTTAGTTTTTAGGAGTTGCAGTCACGCTAGAGAAGATGGGATTTCCCTTGGCCTATGTGGAAAACTTGTATTGTGATGTAAAAAGAAAAGAGGGATCGTAGAGAAAGGGCTTGTAAAAGAAGTTATAATATAAATCAATGTGTTCTGAGTGACGTATGTCCCAGTCTTCCAACTATTGTTTGTCCGGGGAGTTGTTTATTCATGTTTCCGCATGTGCATGATATAAGATAAAAAAAATCGAGATGGCAACGAGCCTGAAACGTCGCGAAAATAACTTTTGTTGCTCGTGACCCTTGAAATGAAGTTGGGGGTGGTTACACATGGTCGAGATCAAATGGGTACAACTGAAAAGGGTCAGCTTTGACATCGACCATGCCATCTTCTTTACAAGGGTGTATCGATCAACCCATTCTTGAGATGTCTTGATTAAGAATATCATTTAGACTTGAACTATTCAAGGTGCCAAACGTACAATGCATACACCACATCTCTTGAAGAACAATTATAATCAATTATCCAAAAAAGAGCATTCAAATGGCCAACACGAGCATTAGGGTTAGCCTTTGATTTGTACACACATCAACCCATCCTAAGACCGCTAATTGATTCATTTGTGTGACCAATGATAATTGGCCGTCCCTTGTATTCACAAGCAGTGGTCAATACCAATTGACACTAAGTTATGGTCTAAAATGATTTCCCAAGGTTTTCCTATGCACATGCATCGGCCATAAACATGCATCTAGCAATCACACACATGGGAAGATCAAACATGCATTTAGACCGAAAAAGTCTTGTTTTACAAGCTAACAAACAAGATGAGTGAGCCCGAAATGGGTCACTTATTCATTGTTTTGAAATTCGAGTCATTAAAGTTATAAAGTGTATGACCAACTGATGATTTCCAAACAATGCAAATCATGCCATTTGAAAGCTAATGACGTGTATAGATGTCCAAAAGAACATTCATCCCAATTTTGAACTAATTGACCCGAAATTAGTGATATATCCCCAAGGGTTCAGGATCCGACCTTGTTCAGGCCTGAACTCGGAAAATTCAGGAAAAAGTAACAACTAATTTCAAAAAAATGTATAAAATTTAATACAACTAAAAAAAAATGTACCGAACAAGTTCTTAGTTTCGAGTTTCATGAAATGGGCAATGGATTAATGCAGAATAATCAATTTACATTCAATGGTCAGAACTAAATGGATTTGGAAGACAGTGCAGACCTTGCTAGAATGGTTTGCAATTAAGGCCATCAAACCTTGGAATAATCTTTGTGAGTCTTAATTGTGATGAAGGTTCCAAGAATCAAAGTTCCAGGTCCTAGGATTTTATTATGTTATGTCTTTCCAATGATTACTCATATTTGAAGGGTAGTTCCATGCTTAGTTATATAAGCATGATATGTTGAATGAAAAAGCCAGGACTTGATTGACTCATAACTTATTTGAGCTTTTGGCTTGAGAACAAGAAGGATTTCTTGTTTTATTCTTATCCCTTACATAAATTCCCACGGGTGGTGAGTAATCTATCCATCTAAGTTCTTGCTTGTGTTATCTCTTAATTCTCTACATTCTCCGGGCGTCATAGTTGCAACATAACAACGGTTGTGTTGGTATGACATTTGAAAAAAGTTTTTGGGGAAATGCAAAGACTTTAGATTAAAAGTTTAAAAAAAATGCAAATAGTATTTGATAAAGTGTTATTGAAAACTGCCTTAGGTTTACATAAACAAAATTTACAATTGGGACATCGAGGATCCAAATTTGGCATAGCGATAGTCACTTAAGGTCGCATGACCTCAAGCGAGGACCATTGTTGCCAGATCTAGCTCGACAACGTCAGATTTGGCTCATTGGCAGTCAAGTCTAGCTCGCCGAAGATGGTAGGATAGAGCAGTGCTATGGTGGAGGAGAGAGATTGGTGTGTAATGTGAGGGTAAAACTAGAATTTAGATATTTTAATGAAGGCAAGGTGGAAAAAAATATCAAACTTTATAGATGATTTTCCAAAAGTGCTGAAAGCCTAAGACAATAGCTAAGGGACTTTGGATGACTTTAGAAATGCTAGCATTTCTCAAGTAGACTCCTAAAAGTAGTTGCCAAATATTTCAACTTTTATCCAAAGATTCTTTGAGCCTTCCTATCCATTTTCAAGGTCGAACCAGATGCGCATAACACGAATCCCACTTCTAATACAAGTGAACTTCAGAATTTCATGGACTAACTATTGAAGCTTGCACAACATTCGAATCATGGGGTATGATTTGACCATGCAAGCAATTGCTAGCATTTCTCAAATAGACTCCTAGAAGTAGTAGTAAAATATTTCAGCCTTGTCCAAAGATTCTTAAAACCTTCCTATCTATCTTCAAGGTCGAATTAGATGCGCACGACGTGAATCCCGCTTTTAATAAAAGTGAACTTCGGAATTCCATGCACAATGTTTGAGTCATAGGGATGTGGTTTGGCCACGCTATTTCAACCTTTGTCCAAAGATTCTTAAAACTTTCCTATCCATTTTCGAGTCGTAAGGATGTGGTTTGGCCACGATATTCCAGCCGTAAACTTTCATATCCATTTTCAAGGTCGAATCAGATGCGCATAACGTGAAATTCGCCACTAATGAAAGTGAACTTCGGAATCCTATGGAACAATTATTAAAGCCCGCACGGGGCTCGAACCGTAGGAATACAGGTTGGCTACGCGAGTCGTTGCTTTTCTTGTCAGGTCGACGTCAACATCTACCATCCACGAACGGTGTTGTCAAGCCTTCTTTGGTAGGGAGAGTGAGAGAATGTGGATATATTAGGCCCTCATATTTGAATCTGATGCTGCTTTCGTCAGTTGCGCCGGGTGGGGAGACAAGGACTGCCACAGAATATATTTTTCTTTTATTCTGAAGGACGAAAGAAAGTTGCTTTTCTTCAGAGTTTTAAAATCAAGAGAAATGGTGATAGAAATTTTAGTTAATCTTTCTTATGTTATTTGATTGAAATCAGGTATTGCTGGTACACCCAAAAGAAAAAAAAAAATCAATGGATCTTCTTAGCTTTATTAACTACCACTGCAAAGTATGTCTAGCTTAATAGACTATGCACAAATTAATATGCAAGTATTGACATAATACTTGATGCTACCATTAGCGTAACAAGTTTCTTTCTCTGATTAAGGTAAAGAATAGTGAGAATAAAATTACATCATGATGAGATTACAAAATTTCATTGTAATCACTTATATGTTTGTTAGATCTTATTGCTCCAACATAACATTGAAACTATGGCATGGCTGATCCAACCAAACTTTTCCCTATAAGCAAAAAGGAATAAAAAAAAAAGAAAGTGAAATATGTCCGTTGTTGTACTTTATATAAATCTCATCTTAAGAAAACACCTACTTATACGAATCAAGTATGGGCAACATATTTATAGTGTAATCAGATAGTGGTGTTTGTATCATTTCTTATACATTTCATAATTACCCTTTCATGAAAAAAGTTCAAAAATCAGACCTCCTAGTAAAGCCAAATGATTAAGTGACCATCAAATTCACGTATATTTTATTGGCACCAACTATATCCATAAGTAACCATGGAATTTCTGCAAGATTGGTTTCTTCTTCTCTCTTCAAATATAATCACCTTAACATTGTAGTGTGTTGTGTGCCTCAGTACCAGTAGAGACATACAATAACACGATCAAGTGAAATTTCATCAAAGTTCCATGCTATTTGCTATCTACCATTTCTCCGAATAAAGTATAATAATGAATTTAAGTAAAGTGATAAATAACATGGATAACAACCTGGGTTAATGGTGGCTAAAGTGACCAAGAAGAAAAAGAAGATTCAAGGCAGTTATATTATCCCAATACATAGGCTTCTCCTTCGGCTATCAAAATACGACTGCCTTTTTATTTTCAAACCTCATCAAAATGGTTATTTTAAGACTCAAATGTTTCACCAGGAACCACCGTATAAATATTTATTCCTATTGTTTAAGTAACATTAGGCTTAGAGAACAAAAAAGTTTATTAGAACATGATGGGAGAGAATATAAAGATTTTTATAAGAAAAGTTCACTATGATCTTTTCAAACTCTTTCTTGCCTTTTATAATTGAAGGAAAGGGCATTACAAGAATTATATAATGTCTTGAATGGCCAACACACATGACCATTTTTCAATAGTACATCTTAGCAATAAATTCTCTTAGATAAGGGATTTTATATAAAACGGACAGTTATAAAGTGACACTAACACAATAATGTGGGAAGATTCCTGCATATAATTATAAAATTATAAAGCACGCATATCGCAATATGGCAAGACCCCTTCACTTCTTGACGGGTTCATGATGCTCATCCTGATTGGAGTTCTCGTTTGGTCACTGTCTTCGCAATAGTTATTGTCTTAGATAAAATTCTTCTTAGTCTCGAGCGTCTTGAGAAAAATCCATTGGCTCTAGGTGATTACACTTGTATTCTTCTAGAGCTGGTAGATAACATCTCTAGAATCCAAAACTGTATCCAAAAGACCTCTACAATTTTGCTACGAGACATGGACAACTTATCTGGCTTGCTAGTTCTCTAGTGAACAATTTCCATGCTCTGCGAAAGAAAAAAAAAAAGAAACAATGAACTTGAGGACTCGAGCTCTGCATATTAGCTCTGTGGAGAACATATGTTGCTAGTAAGGCAGAGGATGAAACCGCTTTAATACCTTCTGTAAAGTACTTGAAATGACAATTCTGGGACCCTTAATTATGAAAAGAAGTGTTGAGGATGGTGTAGTTATTGGAACAAATACCAATAGAACTATTTAAGTTCCGCATAGAAAGTCGCAACCACCGCATAATTAAAGTGCAACCCTTCGAAATGAATCAATTATTCATATCTACGGTAGGATTTGTATTTAAGTCTCCATGAACCAAAACTTTTCCGAACATAATTTTTGCACCTCCTTAATTAAAATCTGATTTAAGATACCCCTCATCCTAACCACTTACCACCTTGTTATCTTGCTAGATTTTGGAAAGTACCAACATTTCTTTATACTTACAAGATTACCAATTATATTAACAATCTACCAACATTATTCTCAAGGTTAACAATGTCTTTGAAATTACTAACTAATTTTTGAAATTACCAAACTTAATTTTGCTGACATACCTACATTCTTCAGATTAATATACCACTTGTCACGCTCCAATTCTCAAGCGCGTGTCCATCCCTCGGTGGTCGATTAAATTTGTGATATCCCAAGGCACGTCGCCGACGCATTCATTTTAATGCGCATATGGAAGTACATAAATAAATCCCCAGACAGTACAAAGATGGGATAGAAAAACAAGACCACAATTTCACAATCACAGCACAACTTTATACACAACTAACTACTTTATATTTACAATACTAATCTATAGACAAAAGTCTACAAAAGACCAGCTCTCAAAATGAAGCTGTCCTAAAATTAGCTAGCCGGACTCATTCGCCGATTCTTCGTTCTCCACAGGCTCCAGGGGCGTCGGGTCCTCCATCACACCATTAGGAGGGTCAGCTACATTCTCGTTTAGAGTAGCATCAACTACCACAGCGGGGATTTCAAAACCCTAGAGGGGACCCACCCTGAATCCATTGGGTCCGTCGCGAAACCACGCTCTAAATCGATGAGGTACCCTATGAGGTAGGTCCTCTTCCATCCAGACGATGGTCACTACCAGTTCATAGACCCAGTGACTTCCGGGATCGGGGTAGCTAAAAACCTGCTCGGTAACCCTCATGGGCAGGCCAAAATGTTCTAGAGGAACTGCCATCTAAGGACCTGAAAAGGTTGAGCCCACGACAGGGTGAGACAATGGCTCAGCAAGTTCACCCCCCTAAACTCTGACTAGGAAGGAAACACGCCTAAAGGCAGTCTATGCACACACAAGACAGAGGACTTACCTTGCCTCAGATCCTTCCTGCACGTCAGTATAATTCTACCCAACATACAGTGGGGGACGGATTTGACTTGATGATCACACAAGCACACCACCACAACTCCCTTTTCATCTTTGGGCACTTAGCCAATGCATACACGCTTGCATATACACTTTCAAATAATTTTCTCCAAAAAGCGGTCCCTTTCTAACATCCATCGGACTACGCATATTTCCCTTTTTGTAAAAATCACTCAATTCATGCGGATACCCATGCATTTATACACTCAAATCATCTCATAAGATCAAAACACATGAAATTGGACAACTTTCATTCTCGGGTGAACAGTGCGCGTGAATAGTGTTTCATGAATAGTAACTTATGAATAGTAATTTTTTCAGAATTTAATAACTAATAAATTAAATCCAAAAGTTATTAAAACACTAATTAAAACAAGCAAAGCATCAAGAACAATCACGAACTACTACCAGTCCTAACCGGCAGAAACGGTCCACTCGCGTGTCCGAGTTTAAATCCAGAAATATAAACAACCGAGTTCGAAAAATTCTTAAATTTGAATATGTTATAAAGGACACATAAAAAAACATTTTTCATACAGACACCTTAACGCAGATCCTTCTAGATTAAGCCTAGTAAATCGCTCAATCCAGTACAAAAACTGGGTCTGTTTCCAAAAAGTCTGTATTCCGAAATCAGTTTTGTTCGAGGTCCAAAACTTGTCCATTTGATCTGAAATTTGACTATGTTAAAATAAAAAATGTGGCATAAAACTTTTGTGAAGAAAGAATTTTGAAATTCGAACACTAAGAGTTTATAAAAACCCCTAGAATTCCAAAAGGTCACAAATTCTAGCACAATCCGAGATTCTGTTTCCAAATGATGGAGCTGAAATCTCATACTTTCAAATCTCTAAAAATCTTGAGTAAAATATATGTTGTAGATAAAGATGTATAAAATATTTCTCAAGAAGAAATCGACTTCAAATTCGCAACCTATTTCGATCTACAAATATGGCAAATAGCAAGGGTCTAAAGATCAGAACTGCAGAAAGTCCACTGAATTGGACTAAACCATGTTCAAATGTGCTAATCTCACTAATTAGATTAGCACTAATCTATTCTAAGGCTAATCTAACCATTCTAGATTATCACTAATCCAAATTTAAGTTAATCTAATCAACCCTTAAGCATAATTAACCTCCTGGGAAAGTTTAGGCACTAATCAAAGGATTATGAGCTAAACTCACCCGTTAAACGGGCCGGAGACACAGACGTGGCGGCAACGACAGAGGCTATGTCACGCCCCGATCCTCGGACGCGCGCACATCCTTCTACTTGGTCGATTTTAGAATGCGATATCCCAGGACTATGTATCGCCGACCCCTTTCTTATTATTAAGCACATGCGGAAGCAGTTATAAATCCCCAGACAATAAAACAATGGGATAGGAAAACAGGCCATATTTTTCATATTGAAATTCACAACCACACTTTCATTAACAGCATAACTCATAGTATATTTACAATACTATTTACAGCATAAAAGTCTTACACCTATCTACACTAAGACAGGGTTCACAAAAGGGATGGGATCTCAATCCACATCTGGTTTGTACTCAGGATCCCTCTCTGGATCATCTTCTACTTCAAAATACTTTCTCCCCTTCAGGTTCTTCCTCCTCAGCTTTTCCTCAGGGTCCTGAAATGGTTATTCAATAACCAATGAGACCACGTCTCGAGTCCTACCCCTAAGACTCGATTAGTAAGAAAATACGCCTTGAGGGTTACCTAAGCACATCATGAGTCAGAGGGCTTACCTTGGCCTCAGCTCCTTCCTGCAAGTTAGTTCAAATAATAAATACTAACAATCATAGCATCCAACCAATCAGATCGACTTAACGATCAATCGACTCAGTCGATTACATGTCATCAAAACCATTACATGGTCATCCCGTTTCTTCATTCTCGACTCTGAATCATGACCCTATAGGCATAATTTATTTTTAGTGGAATCACGGCCCCACTCGGCAAATTTTCTAAACTTGGTGGCATCACGGCCCCACCTGGCAATTTTTCTCAACTTGGTGGCATCACGGCCCCACCTGGCAATTTTCTCAACTTGGTGGCATCCCACCCGACCCTTTTTTTCTCAACTTGGTGGCATCACAGCCCCACCTGGCAATCTTTAATCCAACTCACAACCTCACGATTACTTTCCTTCAAGTACCGACATTTTCCCAATTTTGGGACAATTCTCATATTCACCAATTTCACAAAAATTTCATAATCTGATTCTCGAATAAATAAACGTAAAGCACCATTGGAATCAGACAAAATTTGATCGTCGACTATCCCACCTAATTTCCGGAAAATAAATAAATAATTAAATAATTACGGAAAATATTAAATAAATGCAATAAATCCAACTTAGGCCCGTTATAGCCTAATTGGAAGCCGATCTGAACCGGAAAATTACCGAGACTCGTTCCATAAATAACATGGCATGCCTACTTGCTAATGTCTATTTATAACCACCTAACATGCATCATTAAGTCTCTAATTTAATTGATCTAAACTAATCTAACCACTTAATTGCATTTAATTAAATCTAACCAACCCCTAAACGAATTTAGCAAACTAATAAAGCATTAGTGAGTAAAACTCACTTGACGAAAGCGGAGATCGAATCATCAAGAACGGCTGACGTATGACGGCGGCGAAATGGACTTTCGACGTGGGCGGACTTGGAGGCGGCCTTAAAGCTTAGGCCCAACAAATCTCAGCCCAACTGAGATTTGTTCTTGCTTTGGAATGGGCTGGACTTGCTGAATTTCTGGACTGAATTTACTTGAGCTTCAAATTGTGGGCTGGACTTCAACTGATTGCTGAAAACTGGGCCTAGAAAAAGACTGGGCTGTTGGACTCTTGCGGGCTTGAAATGGCCCTCATTTGGACTGAATCTTGCTGGGCCCAAATTGCTGAAAGTGCTGGACTGAAGACATGGCCCAAATCGGTAGAGTTTGCTGGGCCGTTTACGGGTGGTGGGCTGCGCTTTGCTCGATTCCACGAGCTGGCTTCGTGGATGAAGAGAGAGCAGCTTCAGTCTTCAATTCGGTGGCTTTCTGGACGTGTGATGATGGGGCGTGAAGACCGAAGGGAAGCACGACTGGCAGACGGTCTTCGTGGGCTTCAATTCCGTGGAGATTGCTGACCGAAGACACTCGTGGACGCGCGGACTGAAGCTTCGTGACTGAAGACGCGCGGGCTGGCGTTGCGGACGAGATGCAGTCAACGAAGGGGCTTCGGCGCGGCTTGAGGTTGGCTGAGTGAAGTTGACTGAGTGAAGTTGGATCGCGAACAATACGGGGGAGTTGCGGGTCAACTAGTTCCGCTGGGTGAAGAAGCTTGACCGAAGGAGGTGGCGAGCTGGTTTGCGAGTTGCTTCGTTCGGCGTTACTTCGCTGGCTCAACGTGGCAGCAGCTTGGTCAACAAATTGAAGAGAAGAAAGCTTGGAGTTGACTGGCGGAGCAGCTGGCATGCGCTGGATCTTCGAGAGACGTTGCTGCAGGGTGGAGATGGCTTCGCTGGCGTGAGTGGCCGACCAAAGTTGATGCAGCGCCGCTCAGATGTAGCAAGGTGGTCTTCTCCGCTGAAGATTGACCGGAGATGAGGAGGAACGAATGCGTGGCAGCCTGCAGGGATCTCGGTGGAGAAGAAGACGCGGCCTTTCCTTTGGTGCAAGCTGACCGAAGATTGAAGCTGGGTTCTTTTCTCTCTGCTGGTGCTGGACTTCAACCGAAAGAAATCGAGCAGAAGCTGAGACCGTAGAGTCCAAATGAAAAGGAGCCGTGTGCGAGGAAGGAGATAAGAGAGGGTGGGCCATCCTTGCCAATTTTCCACAAGAAATATCTTCCACAATCAATCTGCCAAAGATTAAACCTGGCGCCCCGTTTTGCGCCACACCAACAACTCTCACAACTTCTCAATTGGTAAATTTTGGGCTAGGGGAAGGGGATGATACGAATTTCACCATTTGACTTCAATTTCTCCAATAAATTCCCAAATTGAGGTCCAATTTCGACGTAGAAAATCCTAAATGATTTTCTATAAATCCCTGACACACAACGGCTTAGTCTAAAAGTCCAATTTCCCATTAATTTAGCCAATCTGAACTTTTGCCAATTTCCGCGACGTCCGAACCTAATTTCCGTAACATTTCCCGAATCCCCGAAAAATCTTTTGAGACTGAGTTGATGCTCCTAAAATTTATTGTGACATGGCCAAAACTTCAATTTCTGAAATCGGACTCGAATTGGCGGTTAATTTTCATTCGGCGCGTTTTTAGCGTGACCTAGACTATCGGGTAGTTTTCAGAACTTTTCAAGGCAAATGACTCGTGGTCAATTTTCTTCGAGCCACTATAAACCCACTCGACTCAATGGCGACTCTTGATTGTCGTGAAAATCTCGAGGACTCAAGTACGGACACAGGGTACCAAAACAATAAGAAAATCAGTCTAGTGTCGGCCGACGAGAATTTTCTAATTCAGTGGTGTCACCCACGATTAGCCACACATCTCTGTCGATCCAATCTATCCCTGGTTTCAAATCGATTTTTAACTGCGCCGTAATGACCTCTAAAGATGGACACGGTCGAGAAGCCGATTCTTGATTGAGTTCTCAAGTCTATTGCCTTAAAATTTCTTAATAATTTTCCCAAATAGTCTAGTTATCTCGAGAGTGATCGGCTCTGAGAATAACACTATAGACGCGTCAATGAAATGCCCGATTTATTCAGTAGAAGACAGTGTTGAAAATTTTGGGATGTCACAGGCTACACTCAAGAATCTCAACCACTACAATCCAAGGTGGTCCCAAGCTCAGAACAACAACAACAATGGCTCGGACTCCCACTAAAACTCCCAAAAACTAGACTGTCGAAGGAGAAACGAAGTTAGGCGGCTTATTGGAGCTCCGGCGAGGGGGTGGCCAGCAATCGGCAGCACCTGGGGGTCAAAGGGGAGTTGCTGGTGACTAGGATAGGCAGAGGAAGGGTCGGAATGGGAGAAAAATGCCTGAAAATGCAAAACAGTACAGGCCGCTAGGCGGACCGACAGATCGGCAAGCAACGGCTTTCGGCCGGTGGGCAGGTCAACCGGCGGCTTCGTTCGGCCAGCGGCGGGGTCCTTCTGTGACACCCCGAACCCTTCAAGGGTCGCCATAAGCACCAACGTTACACCTTACTACCTCTCTCTAGAAGAACCGTCCTAATCCATAGACATTTTTTTTTTTTAAAACGGTCCTAGCGTGACTCATTAGCGGAAGCAAAATAAAACATCACCATCTCTCCCCCTACCAACCATGATACAAATACACACCATTAATTACCATGATTAATAGACAAGCCACGACACTTTATTTACATATATTTTCAAGATGGGATTTCTTTGTGTCGATACATCAAAAGGAAAAGCCAAGACTCGGCCATGTCCGGCCTAAAACCCCAAAAAGAACCCTCGACTCGCTACAACTCATGTGTAACAATCCCCATCATTAGTGTCGGCTAACTATCCCAAAAAATCCAGTTCCTACTCGTCACGCACGGGTCCTCACACCCAACCCGGTGCATCAGGCGGTGGCGGCGGCAACATGAGATAGCTAGTATAAACACCTAGAGGGGGGTGAATAGGTGCACAAACAATTTCTCCAGATACGGAAGCTTTTCTTAGCATATGATAGAAAGGAAATTCTCTCTTGATTAACAAAATGAAATACGATCGAGGTAGAGAAAGTAAGGAAGAGAAAATTGAACACGGGATTTATAGTGGTTCGGCTTATTCCAAGCCTACGTCCACTCTTCCGCACCGACGTGCCCACCTGGCTGGATTTCACTATGATCAAAAGAGAAGTTACAGACATAGCTTTGCCTTGATTCCACGGTGTAGATGTTCAACCACACCTCCTCAAGGTTTCTCACAAATATAGACTCTCTTTTGTATACAAGTAATCGCTCAAAGGAATTGTCTAAACAAAAAGGAGCTTCAGACTTTGGAATTCTTCTATCGCGCGCACCTCGAACAACTAAGAACGTCTTCCTTATATACTCCTTTATGCCATCATACCCGTTGGCACTTACCAAAGGAATTCCTCCAATCTACCCGTTGGACGAAATCAATTAGGAAGATTGTTCGAGCTATTAAAGGAACGTGTTGATAGCCCATCAATCCCGTTCGCCCATACAATCGGGATCTCGGTTTCCATAAGTAGAACCTTCCGATAATATTTAGACAATTATCAAATCTTCAATCATTGAATCAATCTTGATCAATCAAAGGATTTTGTTACGCCTTCTCCGCCACGAGATCTTCTCCGGATGATAAGGTTAGAACCTTAACGAAACATCCAGGTTCGGATAACCTTTCTTCAACGGATTAGAGATTGTCAATGAGGATAGACTTTGAGTCTTGAGTCCTGGCTGCCGGAGGTCTTCGACTTTAAATATGAGTGCGGCTTCGGAGGTCTTCAGACTAGACTGATAGAAACGTTTTGTCAACTTCAAAATACTTCAAGAGGATTTCTCCAACACAACATCCCTCGCATCACCCCATCGCGACGAATGTGAACGGAGATGAACTCCTGGACAACCGGGCCGCCAGCCAGACCTACGTCATACATGACTAAACAGCGCACTCGAATATATGTCGATCCAGGAACAGAAGGACAGCCAAACTCCTCGCACTCGACCTCGACATCGGATGGTAGACCGTAAAACACACCTTGCGTGATGGCAGGGAGCGGCATGCTGCTAATCTGAAATGTTGGTCCCCAAAAAGGGTGAGTAAAACCACTCAGTAGGTAAAGGAATCCAATAACCACTCATTGCATCATACAAGTCATACATGCATTCTAGGCATTACTTACCTTGAAGCCATGCGTATACTATCATGCATCATCACCACAATCATAACACATACATATGTATCATCATGTCATACACATATCATCATCATCATCATGACATTATTATATCACACATATGTCATCCTCATCATATACATGACACCATTATACCCTACACATGTCCTCATCATCATGGCAACATCATATCACACATGTGATCATCATCATGACATCAACATATCACAACATATATGCATGTCATCATGCCAAATCATATATCATCATCATATCATGTATATCATCATGCCATGGGTGATCCTCATCATATCACATCATACATCATCATGCATATCATCATGCCGTGGGTGATCATCATCATGTCATATCATATCATGCATGGTTCAATTTCCACTTTTAACTTTCAATTTGATCACCACATCACCCTTCCTCGGATCATCAATTTCATCTCATATTTTACACTCGCATTCCATGCAAGAAAAACCTCTGGCATTTAGCCATTCAAGGCCACTGGGCATCCGGCCCCCCACATTTCGGGCATCTCGCATCCCAACTGGCATCACGAGGCATCCTCTCGGGCAAAAACCTTCGACGAAGCTTTCGGCATTTACACTCCCTAGCCGGGCATCCCGCACCCCTACTAGCATCGCGAGGCATCCCCCTGGGCACAGACCTCCGGGGCTTCCGGTACCCCCAACTTTCCGGGCATCCTGAAACTCCCAGGGCCATCCGGCAATGTATCTTTATACATTCCGGGCATTATCATCCGCCACAACAATCTCCTCATTTAACATTATTCATGTTCACCAATTTCGGTTTCAATTTAGCATGGCATATGATGCAGTGGCAACCAAAAATCATGTTCAACATTGAATTCACATATGCATCTCAATTTATTGTCATGCATACATCAAGACCTCATCACACATACTACATGGTACAAAATAAAATTCATGGAATTTATGCCAATTAAAATGATCCATTTATCATGCCCTTTTTACATTTATTTAAATTCCAGCTTGTGCCATTTTCAAAAATATTAAATTTAATATCTATATAATTCTCAAAAATCATAAAAATTAAGCCAAGTGATAATCAAGACAATGGGATAATGATTTCGTGCAAAATACATGGCCAAATAGAATTCCACACAAATTCATAATTCACACAAAACAGCATATAATTTTCGGATGAAATCAGAATGCACAGTCTCCGAAATAATTTGATTAAAATATCCATATGACCTCCAAAAATTACGAAATTTTACTGAGTTATAGCCAAGACACTAAAGTACAATTTTCATGCAGACTTCCAAGCTAAATTCTTTTTATATTATTTTCTACAGTCACACGAAGCTTCTGGATCTAACACCGAATTGTCCAGTACATGCTTCTCCGAAATACTGAGTTTTCACCTACCTATCCTTCTTCGTTTCCTCTGAAATTTGGATATGTTTTACATCAAGATGTTCTCTACAAATTTCATGCAGATATCTAAGTCAAATAGCCAGAGTATAGTCGTCATTTAGGTCCATGAAGTCTCGGATGTCCTGTACTACATCTCCAGAATTTCCGTCTTCAAAATTTAGTCGATTTACTAGGTTATACTTGTTCATTTTGCTTCAAATTTGAGTATGTTGTAGTTTAAGATGTCCCCTACAACTTTCACGGCGGCACACGGCGGACGGACGGCGACTCCTCCTCTCGGCTTCTCCTCCCTCTCGGCCACTCTCCCTCTCTCTCTCGAAATCTCTCTCTCTCTCTCTCTCTCCCTTTCTTGGCCGAACAAGCCACCGGCCACTCTCTCTCCTTCCCTTCTCTTTTATCCCCCCATTTCCTAATCATTAGTAATCATTGTTTGCCACTCCAATTGACCAATGCATGCCATCCCTCTCTAAGCCAATGCATGAAGATCTCTTGCCACTTGTCTTTATGGGCTTTTGGGCTTGGGCTGGCCACTCTTGGGCCTCCTCTTGGGCTGGTCGACAGCCCCCTTTCATGGGCCTAATTGGGCCGACTAGATTGGCCCATCAAGGCTTCGGCCAATGGGCCTAAGGCCCCACCTAATTAAAAATTAAATTTTCCCCTTTTTTTTCTATTAATTTTAAATTTTAAATTCCACATGGCCAAAGTCTTGTGATATTTTATTTAATTCATAAGGTGCATGGCCAAGCATAGATTATCATTATTAATCTATCTAATTTAAAATTTCATAAACACAAGCACAAATCACCTAATCTTAAAAAGACTAATGGCTAAAGCATTAAACCATAGGTAATTTCATTACCTAATTAGAGGCTTTAACACACCTTATAACTTGACTTTGAATTTCGGGATGCCACAATTCTCCCCTCCTTAGAGAATTTCATCCTAGACACCACTCGTGCCTTCTTGAAACAAATAAGGGTACTTTTCCTTCATTTGATCCTCACTTTCCCATGTGGCTTCCAACATATCATGATGTCGCCATAATATCTTAACCAGAGGAATTTTCTTTGTCCTAAGAATTTGCTCCTTTCGATCCAATATCTACACTGGCTCTTCAATGTACCTTACTTTCTCATCTACTTTGATGGCTTCATGATCAAGTATGTGACCAGGATCCGGCTGGTACTTCCTCAACATCAATACATGAAACACATCGTGCAGATTTCCTAACTTAGGAGGTAGCGCTAAGTGATAAGCTACATCCCCTATCCTTTCAAGTATTTCAAAAGGTCCAACAAATCTAGGGCTTAACTTACCCTTCATCCCAAATCGAGATATCCCTTTCATTGGAGATACCTAAAGGAATACATGGTCTCCTACACTAAATTCCAAAGGCCTTCTACGCCTATCTACGTAGCCTTTCTGTATACTCTGAGCTGTTTTAAGTCTTTCCCTGATAATTTCAACAACCTCAGTGGTAACTTGTACCAATTCAGGTCCTGTCAATTTCCTCTCGCCTACTTCATTCCAACAGACATGAGTCCTACATCTCCTTCCATATAATGCTTCATAGGGAGCCATGCCTATACTTTTCTGAAAACTATTATTATAGGCAAATTCTACCAAATGCAATCTTTCATCCCAATTTCCTTTGAAATCGATTACACAAGCCCTTAACATATCCTCTAATATTTGGATTACTCTTTCTGTTTGACCATCTGTTTGGGGATGAAAAGCAGTACTAAACTGAAGCTTAGTCCCTAATACAATTTGAAGACTTCGCCAAAAGTTCGAAGTAAACCTCGAATCCCGATCTGAAGTAATAGTCACTGGAACACCATGTAAGAGTACCACTTGACTTACATACATGTCCGCATACTTATCCATCGGGTAGTCCATGCGAATCGCTAAGAAATGAGCTGATTTAGTCAAACGATCCACTATGACCCAAATTGAGTCATGACTACTTGACGTCCTTGGCAATCCTTGCACAAAGTCCATCGTTATATGCTCCCACTTCCATTCTGGTATGTCTAATGGTCTCAAGAGTCCTGCGGTTTACGATGTTCCGCTTTTACTTGCTGGCACGTCAAACATTGAGAAACATGCTTGGCCGTATCTGCCTTCATACCATTCCACCAAATTTGCTTACGCAAATTCCTATACATCTTTGTACTACCTAGATGGATACTATAATTACTCTTACGTGCCTCCGACAGAATTTCCTTCTTTAGTTCCTCATTGTCGGGAACACAAAGTCGTCCTTGACATCTTACTATTTCATCATCAGAGACTTGAAATTCCGGTCTTTTTCCTAAAGACACCGCATCCTTCACTTTCAAAATCTCTAGGTCAGATTCTTGTAGAATTTTAATTTTCTGAATAATCTCGAGTTCTATTCTTAATGCACTAAGCATACCAGTAAGACAATCCATTTCCAGTTTAAATTCTGAGTCTACTATAGACTTTAACAATGCCCATTCTACCATCCTTAAACTAGTCATTTCCATAGCCGACTTACGACTAAGAGCATCCGCTACCTTATTCGCTTTCCCTGGATGATATCTTATCTCACAATCATAATCCTTTAACAACTCCATCCACCTCCTTTGTCTCATGTTCAATTCCTTTTGTGAGAACAGATATTTCAAGCTTTTATGATCCGTATAAATCTCAAACTTCTCCCCATATAAATAGTGTCTCCATATCTTCAAGGCAAACACTATAGCTGCTAGTTCTAAATCATGCGTTGAGTAATTCAGTTCATGGGGTTTTAATTGTCTAGATGCATAGGCTACGACCTTGCCATGCTACATCAAAACACATCCCAGTCCTTTGTGAGATGCATAACTATACATTGTAAAACCATCAGGTCCAGTAGGTATAGTCAGGATTGGAGCTGAAGTCAATTTCCTTTTGAGCTCCTGGAAACTCCTTTCACATTCCCCATTCCATTCAAATTTTACATTCTTTTGGGTCAATTTAGTTAAAGGTCCTGCCAGTTGTGAAAATCCTTCAATGAACCTCCTATAATAACCAGCCAGTCCTAAGAAATTTCGTATTTCAGTGGGTGTCGTCGGTCTCGGCCAATTTACTACCATTTCAACTTTTGCTGGGTCTACTGCAATTCCTTCTCTTGACACCACATGCCCTAAAAATATTATCTGGTCCAACCAGAACTCACACTTATGAAACTTGGCATACAACTTATGCTCTCTCAGGGTCTGTAAAACTATCCTCAAATGTTGCTCATGCTCTTTAGGGCCTTTTCAATTTACCAGAATATCATCAATAAAAACAATCACAAACTGGTCTAGATAAGGCTGAAATATCATATTCATTAAATCCATAAATGCAGCCGGCGCGTTAGTCAATCCAAATGGCATAACAAGAAACTCGTAGTGTCCATAACGAGTCCTAAACGTAGTCTTAGGAATGTCCTCCTTCTTAATTCTCAACCGATAGTATCCCGACCTCAAGTCAATCTTAGAGAAGACCGAACTTCCTTGGAGTTGGTCAAATAGGTCATCAATTCTAGGCAAATGATAATTATTCTTAATGGTCACCTGGTTCAGCTGTCTATAGTCAATGCACAAGCGCATCAATCCATCTTTCTTTTTCACAAACAAGACCGGTGCACCCCAAGGTGAAGCACTCGGTCTAATGAATCCCTTGTCAAGCAACTCCTGTAATTGCACTTTCAATTCCTTTAATTCGACTAAGGCCATCATATATGGGGCTTTTGATATTGGTCATGTTCCAGGCATTAATTCAATTTCAAATTCAACTTCCCGCTCTGGCGGTAATCTAGGCAATTCCTCAGGGAATACATGTTGAAATTCATTAACTACGCGAACTTCCTCAAGTTTAGGCTCCTCCCTTGCATAATCTCTAACTATGGCTAGGTATCCTTGACATCCTTTGTCAAGTAACTTACAGGCTTCTACTACCGAAATAAGTGCTACAAGAAGATGGGTCCGACCTTCTAAAAATTCACAACTAGACTGATCAGGTAAAACAAATTGGATCAATCTTCTATAATAATCCATTCTAGCCCGATACTTACGAAGCCAGTCCATTCCTATGATAACATAAAAATCATACATAGCCATTACAACCAAGTCTATTTCCATATCTTTTCCTCCCATTGATATCTTACAATTTCCACATACCAGCGTAGACAATACCATATCCTTTAAAGGCGTGGAAACACAAAGAGGCATCTCAAGAGGCATAACTTCTATCTTATTCAAACGTCTATACCTTTCAGACACAAATGATAAGGATCGTACCTGAGATAACATTTTTGGAAGCTTCCGCTACCTCTTGGGTGACCGCATACACCCTTCCCTGTACAGGTGGCCTCTGAGGATTTCCTCGTGGGTTTGATCTAACAGCACTCTGATATCCCTATCGCACCGAGCCAACACTCACTTGCGACCTCTCTTGTGGGAAACTTCTCCTAAGATGACCCCCACTTGTCCACAACCAAAACATTTAAGTTGTCCATTATAAGGTCCCGGGCCATGTCGCCCATTACACTTTTGACAAACACCAGGTTGATAGGGCGTTTTCCCTATATTCGGACAATTTCTAGCTCCTCCAAAATTTCCAAAATTACTCTTCTTCTTCACATTCCAGGTCTGAACTTGACCAGAATAAGGTCTCTTACACCTTCTCACATCATTAAAATTCAACGGTTTCTTAAACTCCGACCGTTCTCTTAACAATTCCTGTTCCACTAGCTGTGCCCTTTCATAAATCTCATTATAGTCTCTTATGTTCAAAGGCACTAGTTGCTTTCTTTTGTCAGCCCTTAGTCCTTTCAGAAATCTCTTAGCCTTTTCCTCTTGATCCTCAATCAATCTAAGAGCATATCTAGACAATTCGGAAAATCTAGCCTCATACTGATCTACTGTCAACTCCTTTTGTTCTAATTGAACAAATTCTGTAATCTTCCTATCCTTAGCACAGTCAGAAAAATGCTTCCTATTGAAAGCTCTCACAAACTCCTCCCAGTTAACATCAATACCTGGTGGAAAGATTATGTCCTTCGAAGCTCTCCACCAAAATTTCGCATTTCCCTCCAGCTGGTACTCTGCTAAGACTATTTTCTCAGCATCAGTGCAGTCCAACAGCCCGAAAATTCGTTCCATCCCATCAATCCATTGCTCCACCTCCTCAGGACTTCCCATTCCATTGAACTTAAGTGGCTTCAGCTTCAGAAACTGCTCCACCAGTCCTTGAGTACGGCGTTCTGCTCCGGGCTGTTGCTACGCCTGCCTTTCCATCAGATTTCCAATATTGGCCAATGCATGCAGGATGTCTTCCATTCGGGGTTCAGCCCTTGCAGCAGAGGCTTTAGCCCTCGATGTATGAGCACTTCCATCTCGCACCATGACTTTCCCGCAATTTCCAAGCATTGCCTCAGGAATAATCTGAGACTCACTACCTCCATTCAAAGCAACTACTACTACTACATAAGTAACATATACATGTTACTAGTACCTAAAGGCAACTCAAAATGAACCACTAGGGATCTACGAGTGAATTCTCATCACCCGTTATTCAATTATTTCGTTTTATATCATATGGTGTGCATTGTCATCATGTTCCTCAATTTCCAAATGAGGCTCCTTATCACTCCACCTATAACTATTCGCTCTGATACCAAAAAGGCTGTCGCTGTGACACCCCGAACCCTTCAAGGGTCACCACAGGCACCAACGTTACACCTTACTACCTCTCTCTAGAAGAAGTGTCGTAATGTATAGACATATATTTTTTTTTAAAACGGTCCCAGCGTGACTCATTAGCGGAAGCAAAATAAAACATCACCATCTCTCCCCCTACCAACCATGATACAAATACACACCACTAATCACCATGATTAATAGACAAGCCACGACACTTTATTTACATATATTTTCAAGATGGGATTTCTTTGGGTCGATACATCAAAAGGAAAAGCCAGGACTCAGCCATGTCCGGCCTAAAACCCCAAAAAGAACCCTCGACCCGCTACAACTCACGTGTAACAATCCCCATCATCAGTGTCGGCTAACTATCCCAAAAAAATATAGCTCCTACTCGTCACGCACGGGCCCTCACACCCAACCCGGTGCATCAGGCGGTGGCGGCTGCAACATCCCTCGCATCACCCCATCGCGACGAATGTGGACGGAGATGAACTCTTGGACAACCGGGCCCCCAACCAGGCCTACGTCGTACATGACTAAACAGCGCACTCGAATATACGTCAATCCAGGAACAAAAGGACAGCCAAACTCCTCGCACTCGACCTCGACATCGGATGGTAGACCGTAAAACACACCCCGCGTGACGGTAGGGAGCGGCATGCTGCTAATCTGAAATGTTGGTCCCCAAAAGGGGTGAGTACAACCACTCAGCAAGTAAAGGAATCCAATAACCACTCATTGCATCATACAAGTCATACATGCATTCCAGGCATTACTTACCTTGAAGCCATGCGTATACTATCATGCATCATCACCACAATCATAACACATACATGTGTATCATCATGTCATACACATATCATCGTCATCATGACATTATTATATCACACATATGTCATCCTCATCATATACATGACACCATCATACCATACACATGTCCTCATTATCATGGCAACATCATATCACACATGTCATCATCATCATGACATCATCATATCATGCATATCATCATGCCATGGGTGATCCTCATCATATCACATCATACATCATCATCATGATGCATATCATCATGCCATGGGTGATCATCATCATGTCATATCATATCATGCATGGTTCAATTTCCACTTTTAACTTTCAATTTGATCACCACATCACCCTTCCTCGGATCATCAATTTCATCTCATATTTTACACTCGCATTCCATGCAAGAAAAACCTCCGGCATTCAGCCATTCAAGGCCACCGGGCATCCGGCCCCCCACATTCCGGGCATCTCGCATCCCAACTGGCATCACGAGGCATCGTCTCGGGCAAAGACCTTCGACGAGGCTTCCGGCATTTACACTCCCTGGCCGGGCATCCCGCACCCCTACTAGCATCGCGAGGCATCCCCCTGGGCACAGACCTCCGGGGCTTCCGGCACCCCCAACTTTCCGGGCATCCTGAAACTCCCAGGGCCATCCGTCAATGTATCTTTATACATTACGGGCATTATCATCCGCCACAACAATCTCCTCATTTAACATTATTCATGTTCACCAATTTCGGTCTCAATTTAGCATGGCATATGATGCAGTGGCAACCAAAAATCATGTTCAACATTGAATTCACTCATGCATCTCAATTTATTGTCATGCATACATCAAGACCTCATCACACATATTACATTGTACAAAATAAAATTCATGGAATTTATGCCAATTAAAATGATCCATTTATCATGCCCTTTTTACATTTATTTAAATTCCAGCTTGTGCCATTTTCAAAAATATTAAATTTAATATCTATATAATTCTCAAAAATCATAAAAATTAAGGCAAGTGATAATCAAGACAATAGGATAATTATTTCGTGCAAAATACATGGCCAAATAGAATTCCACACAAATCCATAATTCACACAAAACAGCATATAATTTTCGGATGAAATCAGAATGCACAGTCTCCGAAATAATTTGATTAAAATATCCATACGACGTCCAAAAATTACGAAATTTTACCGAGATATAGCCAAGACACTAAAGTACATTTTTCATGCAGACTTCCAAGCCAAATGCTTTTTAGATTATTTTCTACAGTCACACGAAGCTTCTGGATCTAACACCGAATCGTCCAGTACATGCTTCTCCGAAATACTGAGTTTTCACGTACCTGTCCTTCTTCGTTTCCTCTGAAATTTGGATATGTTTTACATCAAGATGTTCTCTACAAATTTCATGAAGATATCTAAGTCAAATAGCCAGAGTATAGTCGTCATTTAGGTCCATCAAATCTCGGATGTCCTGTACTACATCTCCAGAATTTCCGTCTTCAAGATTTAGTCTATTTACTAGGTTATAATTGTTCATTTTGCTTCAAATTTGAGTATGTTGTATTTTAAGATGTCCGCTAAAACTTTCATGAAGAAATTGAAGAGAGATTCTTAGCACAAATCAACATGCATCCACAAATCCATCAAAAGGTCAGTGAAATCGTTCCAGATCTGAGGTCTCCGTAGGATGAGAGTTTAACCCCTTAAATCTCCATCATTTTCCACCAAATTTTAGTATGTTTTATTTTTAGATGTTAGCTACAACTTTCATGAAGAGGTCAAAGCCCAAATCGAGCTCTAAACGTGCATGCAAGCTCTCACAACATTCTGACTCGAGCGGATTCAAACGAAAACAGCAGCCTTATTCAAAAACAAGTCATCCAAGCTTTGGTTTTCCTCTCCTAATCACCCAAAATTCGGCATACATGTAACACACACACATGCAAGAGCAGCAAGAGGACTCCAACTTGCCTCTAGACCGAACGGACGACGGCACACGGTGGCGATCACGGCGGCACACGGCGGACGGACGGCGACTCCTCCTCTCGGCTTCTCCTCCCTCCCTCTTGGCCACTCTCCCCTCTCTCTCTCTCTCGAGATCTCTCTCTCTCTCTCTCCCTTTCTTGGCCGAACAAGCCACCGGCCACTCTCTCTCCTTCCCTTCTCTTTTATCCCCCCATTTCCTAATCATTAGTAATCATTGTTTGCCACACCAATTGACCAATGCATGCCATCCCTCTCCAAGCCAATGCATGAAGATCTCTTGCCACTTGTCTTTATGGGCTTTTGGGCTTGGGCCGGCCACTCTTGGGCCTCCTCTTGGGCTGGTCGACAGCCCCCTTTCGTGGGCCTAATTGGGCCGACTAGCTTGGCCCATCAAGGCTTCGGCCAATGGGCCTAAGGCCCAACCTAATTAAAAATTAAAATTTCCCCTTTTTTTCTATGAATTTTAAATTTTAAATTCCACATGGCCAAAGTCTTGTGACATTTTATTTGATTCATAAGGTGCATGGCCAAGCATAGATTATCATTATTAATCTATCTAATTTAAAATTTCATAAACACAAGCACACATCACCTAATCTTAAAAAGACTAATGGCTAAAGCATTAAACCATAGGTAATTTTATTACCTAATTAGAGGCTTTAACACACCTTATAACTTGACTTTGAATTTTGGGATGCCACACCTTCCATACGGATTGGATGTCTTGAGCACAGTGGTGGGTGACACGGAGGCTGATTCTCACAGGAAGACAACTTTTAACTCTGTTTTTCAAATGAAGGTTAGCTAGAGTAGAAACAGGCGGAGAAGGAAAACGGGGGAGAAAAGGGATGCGACTTCTTGGGCTGAAGGGGGGAGAGAGAGTGAAGTGAGGGCTGGTTTCTTTATAATTTTTGGATTTTCAAAAGACCCAACAATGGATAAAGGAGGAGCAAGGAGGAAGAAGAAGGCTGCTGAAGATAAGGAGGGGCCACAAAATATCCAAAGCACTTGAGTTCTATGCCCCATCATGCATGGCTATCTTCCTCGGCCAATTTGCAGTAGCCAAGCTTCCCAAACAAGCTTCCTAAAGGGTCCAAAAGGTTGTCTCCCCCTTGGCCTACGAATTTGGATCAGTGGCCATCCCATTTCATTCAATTCCTCTTCCCTCTTTACTTCAATCCTTCTTCATTTGAGCTCAAATTGACCCCCATAAATTCAGCCGAGATACCATCGTCCCTCTTAGGATTTTTCCTCATCAATTTGTCCAACTTGAATCCCAAATATGCGGTAAAAACCGGTCCTCTGATTTTCTTAGTCAAAAACAGCCCTACTTGGACATTTCGCCAAAAATCTCGGTTTGTAGGAAAATCTTTGGAGGATGAGTCGATGTTCCTAAAATGAATCGTGACATGACAGAACTTTCAATTTCTGAAATCGGATTTAAATTCGCGGTTGATTTTAATCTGGCGCAATTTTAGCGTGACATAGCCTACCAAGTAACTTTTAGGAATTTCTAGTGCAATTGACATGTGGTCGATTATTTTCGATCCACATTGTGCATCTTCGACTCATTGGCAACTCTCGGTTGTCATGAAAATCTCTAGGTTTCAAATACAGGCACAGGGTACAGAAATGACAGAAAAATCGGTCTAGTGCCGTTCGACGAGAATTTTGCAATTAAGTGGAATCACTCATACCTCAGTCGAACCGACCTATCTCCGATATCTGATTGATTTTGACCGTGCCGTATTGACCTTTACAGATAAATATGATCGAGCAATCGATTTCTAGTCGAATTCTTAAGTCTATTGCGTTTAGATTCCTTAACGGCTTCACCTGATAAACTAGTTATCTCGTGAGTGATCAGCTCAAAGAAATGAACTATAGGTAGGGGTGTCAGGAACCAAACCGAAAATCGAACCGAACCGAAAACCGAATTGAACCGAACCAAACTAATATTTTTCGGTTCAGTTCGGTTTTCGGTTCGGTTCTCATTAAAAATTAATATTTTTTTATTGGTTTGGTTTATCGGTTAACCGAACCGAACTGAACTGAACCACAAACCGATAAAATTTGTCCCCTCCCATTTTGCCTGGAGCACTCCATAACTCCACCTCTCCATCTCCTCTCAGCCCCCGGGTCTTGAAGTTCCTCCAGAAGCTGTATTCTTGGGCTCACTTCTCAAGTGGGTCGCACTCGAGGAGGATTGGCTACAATGGCATGGTAGTGAAAAACTCCGTGTTTCATGCTTGTCTTGGTCGTGTTGAGGCAGAGGCAGAGGTAGAGGCAGAAGAAGAAGAGGTTCCTAAAATGGAGGGTTCGAGTGTCCAGAGCAAAGGCACTGAGGGAAGGAGAGATGGGTTTTGCGAGAAAGTTGGTGAAGTTGGGATTTTTGTGAATTTAATCGAGGAAGAGAGGCGGGAGAGCAGCTGAAGCTCTGCTTTTTTAACATCAGAAGCGATGGGGGATGAAGAGCAGAGTCAAAACAGCTCTGAGGTGTCGTACTCGCCGCCTCCTGTACTACATTGGTCAGTGGACAAAGCTCTGGCGTCGGACTATGCCAGTGAGAATGGCACCGTGGAAGATGCAGAGAAATTCCACTCCAATGACAAAAAGTTGGAGAAACACGGCTTTACAATTTCCGGTTTGAACCAAGACAAAAACCGAAGCTGAAATTTATGTAATAAATTTGGTTTATTTTGATGTTATTACTGATTAGTGATTACTGTTTGGTTGATGGGGGACGGAGAAGAACGCAAGGAAGAAGAAGATTTAGGGAATAAAAAAATTGAAAATAAAAAAAGAAAGAATTGAAAACCAAAAAAAAAAAAACCAAAAAAAAATCAAAAGATGAAAACCAAAAACCGAAAAACCGAACCGAACCGAACCGAATCGAAATTTCGGTTCAGGTCTCATTCGGTTTAGTTAGGTAGATTTTTTTAATGGTTCGGTTCCGTTCGATTTTTCAAAAAAATCAAACCAAACCGAACCGTTGACAACCCTAGGTGCGTCGATGAAAAGCCCAGCTTATTCAATTGAAAATAGAACCCGAAAATCAGGATGTCACACCCAATCAAGAAAGTAATACACCTAGAGGCAGTCTAATCACACATCACAGAAGACTTACCTCGCCTCAGCACCTCCTTGCAAGTCAGTACAGCTCATATAACATTTATATATGCAATAAATGCAATCATGTGACACCCCTCGACGGCCCCCGATCCGATTTGGGTCGCCATAGTTTGCTTACCATTTACTTTCCTAATAATATGTCACTCTGATACCATTTCAATTGCAGCGGGTCCATACAACCTGGGGGTTTACATCATTTAGATCGATCCCTTGCGCAATTTAAATACGGAAGCACATCCAACAACTCCTTCCCTATGTTCAGAAAACGATGCACACCTACTAAACTTCTTATATAAGTTAAAGCCGAACACGTTTATTTACATAAAGCAGATGGACATCTTTAGTCAGTACATCGAAATGCCGTAGTTTTCTATACTCAGCTACACTTCAAAAGATGATCGACATCTCCTCCCACAATCGTATGCTTAAGGTCCATCAACCAGTGTCAGCGTCAAAAGGTTCCCTCATTTGCTATCATTCTCCTCGCGGTCATATCCAACCGCTCAAACCATCTACTAATCGAAATGTTGGTCCCCAAAAGGGGTGAGACAACCACTCGCCGAGATAGGAAATCAATAACAACTCAATGATCACGCAATCATACATGCATCGCGGGCATTACTTACCTCGAAGCCATGCACATTACTATCATGCATCGTCATACCAATTCATAACACATTCATGTGTATCATCATTGTAATATACATGTCATGGCATCATTACATCATACATGACATCATTATCATAGCATCATTTCATCATACATGTCTTGAGCCATATCATATATCATCATCATTAACATTACCATGCATATCATCATGCATATCATATCATAGGTGATCATCATATCACATCACATATCATCATCATCATCATCATCATCATCATCATCATCATCATCATGCATATCATATCATAGGTGATCATCATATCACATCACATCACATATCATCATCATCATCATCATCATCATCATCATCATCATATCATGGGTGATCATCATATCACATCACATATCATCATCATCATCATTATTATCATGCATATCATCATGCATATCATATCATGGGTGATCATCATATCACATCACATCATCATCATCATCATCATCATCATCATCATCATCATCATCATCATCATGCATTTCATCATGCATATCATATCATGCATATCATGATTTAATTTCCACTTTTAGCTTTTAATTTGATCACCACATCACCCATTTCTCATTCATCAATTTCATCATCCCTTCGGGCAAAGACCTCCGACCACAGGGTTCCCAGCATTCCAGCCATCCCATGGCCACCGGGCTTCCGGCCCCCCACATTCCGGGCATCTCGCATCCCAACTAGCATCACGAGGCATTCCCTTCGGGCAGAAACCTCCAACAGGGCTTCCGGCCTTTACCCTTCTAGCCAGGCATCTCGCACCCCAATCCTGGCATCGCGAGGCATTCCTTTCAAGCAAAAACCTCCAACAAGGCTTCCGGAATTATGTACCGACATACCACCAGGCCTCCCCTGGAATTACGTACCGTATACCACCGGGCATCCCGACACTCCCGGGGAATCTCTGGAATTACGCCACTAGGCCACCGAGCATCATCATCCACCACAACCACTTCCTCACTTATCATTATCCACATTTACCATCATTTTGATCTCATCATTACATGGCATATGATTCACACATGCATCACAATTCATGGCCATACATACACCAATGTCTTATCATACATGCAACAATGCATAATTATTTATTAATAAATTCAATGGAATTTATGGCCAATAAAATAATCCATTTTATTTTATTATTATTTTTATTTATTTTTATTATCATATTTATTTATTTCCATAAATAAATATTAAATTCAATATCTATGATTTTCCCAAAATCATAAAATTTGAACAATCATTAATCAAGCCAATAGAATAACAATTGCATGCAAAATTCATGGCCAACTTGAATTTCGCACAATTTCACAATTTCCACTAAATAGCACATAATATTCGGATAACAACCAGAATGCACAGTTTCTGAATAAATTCGATTAAATATCCATATGGCCTCCAAAAATTACGAAAGTTTACAGAGTGATAGCCAAGACATTTTCGCACAACTTTCATGAAGAACTCCAAGTCAGATTCTTTTTAGATTATTTTATACACCCTCACGAAGCTCCTGGATCTACTACCGCATCGTCCAGTGAACACATCTCCGAAATATTGAGGTTTCATCCATCTATTCTCTTTAGTTTCCTCTGAAATTTAGATATGTTATACATCAAGGTATCCTCTACAAGTTTCATGAAGAGATCTAGGTCAAATAACCAAAGTATGGTCACCATTTAAGTCCATGAAGTCTCGGGTATCTTGGAACACGTCACCAGAATCATCGTCTCCAAGATCTAGCCGATTTACTAGGCTATAATTGTTCATTTCACTTAAAATTTGAGTATGTTGTAGTTTAAGATGTTTCCTACAACTTTAATGAAGACATCTAAGTCAAATCTTCAACAGAAATCAACATGCAAACAAGAAATCAACAAGAGGTCAGTGAAGATTTCGCAGATCTAGGGTCTCCGTACAATAGAACTTTTGACCCCTCAAATATCCATCGTTTTCTACGAATTTTTAGTATGTCATAGTAAAAGACGTTAGCTTCAACTTTCATGAAGACAACGAAGCCAAAATCGAACTCCAAACACACATGCAAACTCGAACAAGCTACTGACTCCAACAAACCGAACAAGAACAGTCACACGGTTTGCAAATAACCAACTCTTACCTCGGTTTTTCGCACAAATCATACCTAAAATCTAACATGCAACCACCAAAACAAACATGCAAGAGAAGTTACGGACTCCACTTGCCTCTAAGACCGAGCAAACACGACCACACGGACGGCACACCGGCGACGGACGAACGGACCTCCTCCCCCCGCGGCTTCTCCCTTTCTCGGTCACACTCTCTTCTCTCTCGCAACCCTCTCTCTCCCTTTGGCTTGGACGGAAACCCCTCACCAGCCACTCTCTCTCTCCCTTTTTAGTGGCTTTTATATTGCATGCATTTTAGGTTTGCATGAGGGACAAGTGTAATTGTGGAGGAAGACAAGTGTCCACCATGCTTCACCTCCTCCATGCCACTTGTCCTATTGCATGCATCATGGGCCTTAGAGTTGGGCTTGGGCTTGGGCCATCCGGCCACTCCTCCTTGGGCTGGTCGACAGCCTCCTTGTGGGCTCTAATGGGCCGGCCAACTTGGCCCATTAGGGTTCCACTCTTGGGCTTAAGGCCCAATCAAATTTTAACCTCTTTTTCCTTCTTTTTTTTTTTGAAATTCTTCTATAAATATTTTTTTTGAATTCCAATTTTTCATCTTGGCCAAAGTCTTGGGATATTTTTGCTCATTGAAATTTAAATCATATGGCCAAGCATAGATTATTAATTTAAATTTCCACAATCACAAGCACAAGTCATCAAATTAAAAGACTAATGGCTAAAACATAAGCCATGGAAATTCTACCACCTAATTAAAGACTTTAACACTTCTTATGGCTTGGCTTTGAATTTCTGGGATGCCACAAATCAATAACTAGAACACTTCACTTTCATAAACCAATCAATCATAGGGGTCCCAATTATAAGGCCAAATTGTTATGGCACGTCACATTCCGTGCCACACAATTTCGTCCCATAATTAGACGCAGCTATCTCAATCACTCAAGCGTATTTCAATTATTTAGGACCCAACGGCCACAGCCAACTCAACAGTCGGTGGTCATCCGGCGTAACTGAGCGTCGTCCCACTTCGTCAGGCACGGCAACGTCTACATCTTGATGGCATTCCCGAAGGAGCATCAACCCAGCCTCCACTGCGACCGGCATCCGTTGTCAGGGGCATTCCATAAAGGAGCATTGGCCCAGCCTCCACTGCGACCGGCATCCGTTATCAAGGGCATTCCATAAAGGAGTATCGGCCCAGCCTCCACTGCAACTGGCATCCATTGTCAAGGGCATTCCATAAAGGAGCATCGGCCTAGTCTCCATTGCGACCGGCGTCCATTGTCAAGGGCATTCCATAAAGGAGCATCGTCCCATGTGAACGCATAAGGACATGTTTTGATAATGACCACACACGCATCTATGCTCGGCCAAGAACATCGTGCTTTGCACTCAAATACTTCCATTATAAATAATGGACTTGGCGAATTTTCTTCATGTTAAAAATACCCGGTAAAATAATTGTGCGTGGTCAGACAGTCAAATCGAACCATAAAACATGATACTCTCTCTTTTCTAAATTCCACGATTTTATATAGTACATAAAATATTTTTGGCGTCAAAACCCAACACCCGTTATTTTTCTAATTAAATACCATAAATTCAATTTTTGCAATAATAATTCATAATGGCAATCAAGCACCCAATTGCATAATTTAGCAATCAATCTTATCATGACACGCATAAGTTCTCAACACGCCCCATAAGTCAACCACATCACAAAACATACAATTTCCAGCAAGCAAAACACCGAGAACAACTACAAAACCACAACCGGTCCTAATTGGCAGAAACCAGGTTACTCGCGTGTCTCCAAGTTTAAATTTAGAAACCTAATCAAACAAACTCGGAAAATTCTCAAATTTGAATATGTTCTAAAGGACACTTAAAAAAAACACTTTTCATGAGACACCTTGACCCAGATCTTTCTAGATTAAGAGCAGTAAATCGCTCAAACCGTTACAAAAACTATGTCCGTGTCTAGAAATTATGTTTTCCAAAATCAGTTTGGTTTGAGATCCAAAACTAGACCATTTGGTCTGAAATTTGAGTATGTTAAATTACAAGATGGACTAACAACTTTCATGAAGAAACTCTTTCAAAAATCAAACCCTAAGAGTTGATAAAAATCCTTTGAACACCAAAAGGTCATAAGTTCCAGCACAAACTGAGATTCTGTTTTGCAAATAATGAGGCTGAAACCTTATTCTTTTAAATCCCTGAAATCATGAGTAAAATATATGTCATAGCTAAAAATGTTTAGAACATTTTTCAAGAAGGAAGCAACCCCAAATCGTAGCACATTTTTCCCCACAAAGATAGCAAACGGCAATGGTCTAATAACTAGATCCAAGGGAAATCCACTCAATTAGACTAAACCACCTCATTAGTGCTAATCTAACCAATTAGATTAACACTAATCCAACTTAAAGCTAATCTAACTTAACACTAATCTAATCAAAGCTAATTAACATTAATCTAACACATAAACACAATTAACAACCTAATCAAATATTAAGGAGTTAACTCACTGGATTAGTGAGAAAACGGGTTCATGGTGACGGCGGCGCAACAGTGGTGAGATCCTTGGCCTACGGCGACTCTAATTGAGGGCCGACCAAGGCTGAAAATGCCTTGCAAGCTCACGGCTTGGGGCTGGAAGTTCGGTTCTGAGGTGCTGGTCGATGGCTGCTTGCAAGGCTTCAGTGGCCGATTTAGTGAGGGTCGCTGGTTGTGGGGGTTGTTGGCACGGCTGTGAGGTCGGGATGGGGTGGTGCCACGATCGGGATAGGTGGTTGGCTGTTGATAGTGAGGTGGCTGGACGTTGGTGGTAGCGCGGTGTAGCTGGATTGAAGGCGTGGAGGTGCTGGTGGTGTGAGACTGCTACTAGTTGTGTGTAGATTGTTGACTGCGGCGGTGCGAAGGGGATGATTGGTGGTGCCGCGATCGGGATAGGCGGCTGGCTCTTGGCAGTGAGGTGGCTAGATATTGGTGGTAGCGCGGTGTAGCTGGATTGAAGGCGTGGAGGTGCTGGTGGTGTGAGACTGCTGCTAGTTGTGTGTAGATTGTTGACTGCGGTGGTGCGAAGGAGATGACTGCACTCTTGCATGAGTAGCAGTCAACTTCTTTGGATCCAAGTCTGCTCCAACGTTACTCACATAAATCTTCCTCTGCGTATACTCAGACACTTGCTACTGGTGGCGTGAAGGAAGGAACATGGGGGCTATTGGGTGGTGTGATCGAATGGAGAAGCTGAGGTACCGAGGGAGAATGGAGAGGGAAGAATACGTGAAGAAGAAGGAAGGAATGGAGGAGCAAGCTGGTCAGTTGAGGGGGGAAAAGAAATGCACATAAGAAGGAGAGAGGAAAGAGATGGGAGAGAGAGGAGGGATGGAAGTCAAGGAAAAATATCCCAATTCACTCATTGCAAAGCCACAAAAGTCTTCATGCCCATCTTCTTTGTTCCCAAATACTTTCTTGAATCTATTTTCCCACAATTAACCATTTTTGGGCAGAAAAATCACTCAATTCCCCCTCCCATCCGAATTTCCATTTCTTTTTCCGATTTTTCCGAAATTGATTTTTTCGCAAAATCCCAGACTCGACGAAATTTCTCCGAAAGATAAGACGAGGTCCTAAAAATAAATCGTGACATGCTCAAATGTTCGATTCCCGAAACTAAGTTCAATTTCATGATTAAAATCGACCAAACGCGATTTTAGCGTGACCCGATCTATCGGGTAGCTTTTAGGGATTTTATCACATTTGACCTGTGGTCGATAATTTTCGATTTGCATTTGTGCATCTTCAACTCGTTAGTGACTCTCGATTGTAGTAAAAATCTCAAGGTTTCAATTACGGGTACCGTGTACAGAATCGGCAGAAAATAGGGTTAGTACTGTTCGACGCGAAATTTGCAATCATGCGGAATCACCCGTAATCTAATTACGTGATTCCGTTGAATCGACCTGTATCATATCACTAATCAATTATAACGGTGTCGTATTGATCATTGCCGATTATCACGGTCAAGTAGTCAATTTCTAATCAAATTCTCAAGTCTGCCGCATTTAATATCCCTTAACGGCTTCACCTAATAGGTCAGTTAACTCGTGAGTGGCCAACTCAGAGAAAAATGACCATAGGCGCGTCATCAGAATGCCCATTTCATAAAATCGAGACGGGATCGAAATTCAGGATGTCACACCACCGCTGGCCACCAGCACCATAGCCAAGCCGTGTCAGTTCCGGCCAGTAGCTTAGCCCACTCCGCCGCACCACCAGCACCGTTCCGACCTCACAGCCGCGCCCGTCCAGCCAGCTCAGCCCGAGCCAAGCTTCCACCTTGACCGAGAGTTTATGGGGTCAACCTTGCCTCTGCCAAGCCTCCGTTGGAGACATGATAGGCTCGGGTCTTCACCACCTTTGCATCGCCATCGCTGTGAGGCCGTCACCGTCGAATTCCGGTGAGTTAACTCCATAATCCTTGATGAGGTTATTGATTGCGCTTAGGGGATTAGATTAGTGTTAATTAGCTTGATTTGATTAGTGTTAAGTTAGATTAGCCGTGAGTTGGATTAGTGTTAATCTAGTTTGGTTAGATTAGCCTTAAGATGAATTAATGTTAATCTAATTGGTTAGATTAGCACTAATGAGGGTGGTTCAGTCAAATTTAGTGGATTTCCCTCGGATCTGGTTATTGGACCCTCGCCGTTTTCTATTTTTGCACGGAAAAATGTGCTACAATTTTGGTTGCTTTCTTCTTTAAAAAATTTCTAAGCATCTTTAGCTATGACATATATTTTACTCATGATTTTATGGATTTAAAATAATAAGGTTTCAGCCTCGTTATTTGCAAAACAGAATCTCAGTCTGTGCTGGAACTTATTACCTGTTGGTGTTCAAAGGATTGTTATCAACTCTTAGGATTCAATTTGTGAAAGATTTTGTTCATGAAAGTTGTTTCTCATGTCTTTTAGTTTAACATAGTCAAATTTCAGAGCAAACGGACAAGTTTTGGATCTCGAACAAAATTGATTTCAGAAAACAGAATTTCTGGACACGGTCACAGTTTTTGTAACGGTTTGGACGAATTACTACTCTCAATGTATAAATATTTGGGTCAAGGTGTTCTCATGAAAAGTGTTCTTTTATGTGTTCTTTATAACATATTCAAATTTGAGAATTTTCTGAACTCGTTTGGTTATGTTTCTAGAATTAAACTTAGAGATGCACAAGTGGCCCGATTTCTGCCGATTAAGATCGGTAGTGGTTTTGTGGCTGTTCTTGGTGTCGTGATTGCTGGATAATGCATATTTGGTGATGAGGTTGAATTGTGGCATGCTTAGAACTTATGCTTGTTGATATGTGAAAGGTTGTGCTATGGTGAGTGTTTATTGGTAATGCAAAACATGACCTTGTGGACTATTAAATAGAAAATAATTGAGATGTCGGGTCCGGACAACAAAACATATTTGCTCAATAAAATAATGAGATTTTAAACTAGGTGCATGCAAAATTTGGCTGATTAATTTTGAGTACGTGAGCACCTACGAATTTATTTCTAAACGTTTTAAACAAAAAGAGAGAGAGAGAGAGAGAGAGAGAGAGAGGGGTTACTAAGGTTTGTTTTCAAAGGATGGTGGTTGGAAAAGAAATTAGAAAAGAAATATGGTATCGGGCTTGGACGCCAAGTTTTATGTGCTCAACAAAACGAGGAGCTTTTATATTAGTGGCGTGTAAAGTTTGGCGGGTTAATTTCAAATACGTGATCTCGTACGAATTTATTTAGGAAAGTTTGAACAAAAAAAAAAAAAAGAGTTACTAAGTTTATTTTTAAAAGGGGATTTTGGTGTTTTGGTGATATGATGGAAGGTAAAAGTTGACTTGATCAATGTTGTGCCTCCATGATCAGGTTAATTAGGTAGTTCATTTTAATTAAATGCAATTTATTTATTTAATTGCAATTTATTTAATTATAATTAGCGTCAATTATACCGAGATAGCCGGTTAGTGAAATTTTACGCTGATCGTCGTAGATGCATTTTCATGTGAAATTAATTGATGATTTGTGCAATTGGGTGCTGGATTGTTCTTTTGAATTATTATTGCAAAAATTAATTTTTGGGTATTTAATTAGAAAAATACCGGGTGTCGAGTTTTGATGCCAAAAATATTTTATGTACTATATAAAATCGTGAAATTTTGAAATGAGAGTACCACATTTATTGGTTCGATTTGACCGTGTGACCACGCACAATTATTTTACCGGGTATTTTTAATATGAAGAAAATTTGCCAAGTCCATTATTTGAAATGAAAGTATTTGAGTGCAAAGCACGATGTTCTCGGCCGAGCATGGATGTGCGTGTGGTCATTATCGGAAGCCGTCCTGATGTGGTCACGCGGGACGATACCTGATTAAGTTCAAATGCCATTGACAATGGATGCCGGTTGCAGCGGAGGCTGAGCCGATGCTCCTTTATGGAATGCCCTTGACAACGGATGCCGGTCGCAATGGAGGCTGGGCCAATGCTCCTTTATGGAATGCCATTTAGTCGTAGACGTTGTCATGCCCGAAGGAGTGGGATGACACCCGGTTATGCCGGATGACCGCCGACTGTTTAGTTGGCCATGGCCGTTGGGTCGTAAATAATTGGAACACACTTGAGTGATTGAGATAGCCGCACCTGATTATGGGACAAAATTGTGTGGCACGAAATGGGATGTGGCATAATGGTTTGGCCTTATAATCGGGACCCCTATGAATATTTTATGGATGATATAAGGTGTTCCAATTATTGAATTACACTTGCTGCGTTTATAAGTGCATATGAGATGTACTAATGTACAGGGAGGTGCTGAGACGAGGTAAGTCCCATGGTGCATGTTTAGGCCATCTCTGAGTGAATTTTCTTTCTAATCGAGGTTTAAGGTTTTGACTCACTGAGATTTTATTTCACCCCGTCGTGGTTACCCCTTTTTCAAGTCCCTAGGATGGAGAATCCGGAGCCCGAGTCGAAAGGTTCGGAGTGTAGGTTATCCAGTAGTTTCTTTTGGAGACAAATTTGTTTATATCTTGTGGGGTTAACTCAGTTTATTTATAAAGTGTGGTTTAGGAAAATTGTTGTCCTGCTTTTACTATCCCCGTGGTTGTTTGTTATCTGGGGTTTATTAGTTCGTTTCCACATGTGCATAAAATGAATGGATCGGCGATGCGTCTTGGGAATGTTGCAAAATTTTTAAGTTGACTGTCGAGGGATGTGCACACGCTTGGTGTTCGGGGCATGACACATAGCATTTTTCCAACAAGACAAGTGCAAAATAATGTCGTTTTGCATGCTAATGTTGCTATATAAGCTAAAACGACGTCGTTTTATATCAAATTTGAATTTTAATATATATATTAGTTAAATTAAATTTAAAACTAAATTTTAAAAATATAAAATATAAAAAAAAGTTAGGGGGAAGAGTTGTAGGTGAGGGCTTGCAAATAAGAGGCAAAACGACGTTGTTTTGCCTCTTCTTTACTAACTCAGCTCTCTGGCAAGCCATATTAATAAAAGTTTGTCATGGAGGATTCCCGGTCAAGATCACCAAATTTGGTACTTAAGTGTCCTGTTTTTCAAAGAAAGTAACACTTATGTGTATCTTTTATAACTTTCGGCACTTAAGAGTCCCCTCATGTCAAGTTTTGACACTCTAAGTGTTTTTCTTTTCTTTTTTTCCATTGAAACCAATTTATTTCATGAGTGGACAATTGCAAATAAAAAGTTTGCATTTGTGACATTTATTATTTTAAAGTAATTTGGAAAATCCAATGACCCAATTTGATGTCGGAGCATCCCTCGAAGGCCATTAATTTGGCAACTTTGGAAATAGTCAAAACATGGAGACCTATAACCAACTATATTTCTCATATTTTCAATGTCTCATAAATGTCATTATTGCATTTCTTAGTTCCTTGGTCTTTATGCGTCTAAACTCCAAAAGTGAAAGTTCTAGTTCTTAGGATTTTATTATGTTATGTCTTTCCAATGAATTTAGGAAATTACTCATACTGGAAGGGCTATTCCATGCTCAATTATATAAGCATGATATGATGAATGAAAAAAACCAAGACTTGATTATTTCATTACTCACGTGAGTCTTCAGTTTGAGAACAAGAAGGATTTCTCATTTTGCTTTTATCCCTTATGTAAATTCCTACAAGTGGTGAGTAATCTATTCGTCTAAGTTTTCACTCGCATTACCTCTAAATTCTCTATACTTTCTCCCAACGTCACAATTGCAACATGACAACAGTTGCGTTTGGTTCAGCATTTGAAAATTGTTTTTGGAGAAAAGCAATAATTTTAGGTCGAAAGTTTTTTTTTTAATGCAAATAGTATTTGATAAAGTGTTATTGAAAAGTGCCTTAGGAACTTAATTTCATATTTTACATCAACAAAATTTAAATCCGATAGCCTGATCTGGCAAGGTGGTAGTCGCTTAAGGTCACATGACCTTAGGCGAGGGACATCGGTGCCAGATCTAGCTCGATAACATTAGATTTGGTCATTGGCAATTAGGTCTAGCTCACCGAAGATGGTAGTGTAGAGCAACACAGTGGTGGAGGAGAGAGGCAAGGAGAGAGACTGATGTGTAACATAAGAATGAAACTAGAATTTAGATAATTTAATGAAGGCAATGTGGAAAAAAATATCAAACTTTATAGATGATTTTTTTTAAATATTGAAAGCTTAAGACAAGGGCTAAAGGACATTGGATGACTTTAGAAATGCTAGCAATTCTCAAATACAATCCTAAAAGTAGTTGCAAAATTTCGGCCTTTCTCCAAAGATTTTTAGAACCTTCCTATCCATTTTCAAGGTCGAACTAGATGTGCACAATGTCAATCCCGCTTCTAATAAAAGTGAACTTCAGAGTTCCATGGACCAACTATTGAAGCTTGCATAGCGTTTGAATAAGAGGAATATGGTCGGATCACATAAGCAACAGCTAGCATTTCTCAAATAGACTCCAAAAAGTAGTTGCCAAATATTTCAGCCTTTGTCCAAAAATTCTTAGTACCTTCCTATCTATTTTCAAGGTTAAACCAAATGAGCACCGTGTGAATATCACTTCCAATAAAAGTGAATTTCGGAATTCCATGAACCAATTATTAAAACTCGCACAACGTTTGAATTGTAGGGATATGGATTAGGAATGCAAGGGCGACCGATTGCAATTCTGGAATAGACTCCTAAAAGTAGTTGCCAAATATTTCCGCCTTTGTCCAAAGATTCTTAAAACTTTCTTGTCCATTTTCCTGGCCGAATCAGATGCACACAACGTGAATACCGCTTCTTATAAAAGTGAACTTCGCAATTTCATGAACCAACCATTGAAGCCCGCACAGCGCTCGAACCGAAGGGATATGGGTTGGCTACGCAAGTCGTTGCTTTTCTTGTCAGGTCAACATCAACGTCCAGCATCCACGAACGGTCTTGTCAAGCCTTTTTTAAGACTCAAAGGTCTCACCAAGTACCACCGTATAAAGATTTATTCCTCCTTTACGTAACATTAGGCTTAAAGAAATTTTTTTTTATTAGAACATGACAGGAGAGAATATGAAGATTTTTCAAGGAAAGTTCATTATGACTTTACCAAACTTTTCCCCGCCTTTTATAATTGAAGGAAAGGGCATTACAGGTTGTTACATAATGTCTTGAATGGCCGATACACAAGACCATTTTTCAATAATACATCTTTGCAGTAAATTCTCTTATATAAGACGGATAGTTATAAAATGACACTAGCACAATAAAGTAGACAGATTCTTGCATTTTATTAAAATAATAAATCATATATATGGGCAACATGGCAAGACCCCTTCACTTCTTGACCGGTTCATTGTGCCCATCCTGATTAGAGTTGTCATCTGGTCAGCGTTTTCATGACACTTATTATCTTAGGTAAGATTCTTCAAATTTCTGTCCAAAGTTCCAAGGGTCTTGAGAAAAATCCATTGGCTCTGGTTGATTACACATGTAATCTTCTAGTGCCTGCTAGATTACATCTCTAGTATCCAAAATAGTATCCAAAAACCTTCACAATTTTGCTATAGGACATTGACAACCTATCTGGCTTGGTGGTTCTTTTGTGAACAATTTCCAATCTCTGTGAAAGAAAATGGTAATACGAACTTGAAGACTCAAGCTCTGCATTTTACCTTTGTGGAGAACATATGTTGCCAGTAAGGTAGAGGATGAAACCACTTCAATAACTTCTGCAAAGTACTTGAGATGAAAATTCTGGTACCCTTAATTATGAAAAGAAATGTTGAGGCGGTAGAGAATAGTTCTGGGATACTCAATTCGAATGGTATAGTTATTGGAACACAATAGAACCATTTAAATTTAACATAGAAAGTCTCAACCATCAGAGAACTAAGGTGCGACCCTTTCAAATAAATCAATTATTCATATTTAATGTAGGATTTGCATTTCAGTCTCCATGAGCCAAAACTTTCCCGAACATAATTTTTGCGCCTCCTTAATTAAAAGCTGATTTAAGATATTGCCTCATCCTAACCATTTACCAACTTGTGATACTTACAAGATTACCAATTATTTTAACAATTTACCAACATTATTCTCATGGTTAACAATGTCTTTGAAATTACTAACTAATATTTGAAATTACCAACCTTAGTTTTGCTGACATACCAACATTCCTCACATTAATATACCACCCATGTCACTTACCAACATTTCATCTTGTTATGTTTTCAAAAGTACCAACATTTCTTAACACTTCCAAGATTACGTATTACTTTAATAATCTACACCAATTATTTTTTTTAGTTTTATCAGCTCCTTTAAAGTCCTTTTTTTTAGAAATTAGCAGTCTTAATTTGACTAATGTACATTCTTTTTTATGTGACAAATGATGGTTTGTCAGTCAAATTAAAGTTGGCAATTTCAAATAAAAGTTAGTAATTGTTGGCTATGCTTTGGTAGATTAATAAAACATCTGATCATCTTGAAAGTGTATAAACAAGTTATTGGTACTTTTCAAAACCTAGCAAGATTTAAAAAAAAAAAAAAATTGGTAAACGACTAAAGTAAGTTAGTATGATAATGTGATGAATGTTGGTACATCGGTCAAATTAAGGTTGACAATTTTGAATAAAAGTTAATAACTTCAAAGGTGTTAGTAAGTCAAAAGGATACATGTTGATATATTATTGAAATAATCACAAGAGTTTAAAGAAATGTTGGTATTTTTCAAATTAAAGCAAGATAAAATAAAGTTGACATCTTAATTAAATCAAAGGTTTTCTTTTATAACAAGAGCATTCGAACCTTACGACTAAATTACTTTGCTTGGATATACATAAACTGTATGTTAGCATACGGCACCTGTAGATATGAACATGATTAATAAATCAAGGTAGAATCAGTATCCTTCTAAACCAATTTTCCTTTCACTCCGTTGGTCTTGAGAGCCTCCTCTTAAAACTCAGAAAGGAAGATTGGTAGGAAGAGACAAAATTCATCTTTTTAGATAAATTAAAGGTTTTTTCAATAACATGGGACTCTAAACCTTGTGTGCTCTATTCATGTGCATCAAATAAAGCTCCACTCATAAAGAGTCATGCATGGCCCCAAGGTTAATATGAGTGGATGATATGCAACTCAACCAACCCTTGAGGGTTAAATAAAAGTTTCAAGCTACCATTTCAAGATAAAGATAAATTCAAAAAAAAAAAAAAACAAGAACTAACGTGCCTTACAACATGAGCAACAAGAATGTACGCAGATTTATTGGTACCTACAAACATACGTGAGTCGTGACAACAATACATTCATTAAGGCTGTTTTTTTCCCTTGTAAAGGCCAAATTATCATCTACAAACTTCAGTTCTTGGGTTGAAAAGCGACACCCTTGACGACGAGCCCCTGTTTCCAATTAGGGCTACATTCGTATATACGAAATGTGATTTCTCCAATATTTTCGGACGACGTCGTGAATTCACCCATCAATATGTTTGTCCACTTTCCTCGGGGAATATGCTAGAAACTTTCCCAGCATCCCGGACTCGACTTATTCGGAAAAGTAATGTTGATGTTCACAGGAGTGCCCCAACCCTACTTGACCCAGCCATTAATGCCACCAATGAGACTTCGTAGCGGGTATTTGGAGAGAGGATGATTGTTCGGAACTTCCCACTGATTGCCAGCCAGCTGGCACCTCTCAGTTCAGCTACCTCAACATCCACATTACTGTGAAAATTGAAGTTCAATGTTAGGGGTAGGACTTTTACAGAACAAGAATCGCTAATGTGTGCATTCCCCCCATCAAATTAGACGATCAAATGAAAGAAAAGACAAATAGCTACACATGAGTTGCTTCAATTACCGCAGATCGTATTTGCACATGAAGTGCATGCCAGATCAAAGGGACAATCGTTTTACAAGTGGAATAAAATAGCAAGGAATGAGATCCACGCATGAAATGAAATATTAAATGGGACTTGAAGAATGCAATATGGGTCTCTAATACTACATTAGAATGTCCAAGCTAGAAACTTGAATTGATGGGTAGAATGAGACTACGTGTATGTAAAGTTCATTTAAACCCATATAAAGCGATTCAGGAAATTTACTTTGACAATCAATTTGGTTTGTCTTAGTTCATTTTAACCCTAGTGAAATGAGTTTTGGGTTCAACACTTCACTGGTCATTATTCTCGTTGAAGTTACCATTGTTAAGATGCGCATAGGTAGATTTTAGTGATATCAAATCTCTAATGGCATAATTGATGTGATAGGAATGATTAATGTATTGGTACCTAAAATTGAGTCTAACTATGAATGTTGGTAAGTCTACACTTGGACCTCCTCCACTCTGTTGTCTCTACAATGAGGTATATTGGTCTTAGGATGCTTCCTAACAACCTCAATGACCAAAAGGGTTGTCTATCGGCATATAGTGCAGCACAATAATTATCTTTTAAATGAACACCAAACAGACAAACTAAAATACTAATTAAAGGCTGCATAACGCAAGGGACTGTATGTTTAAATGGCTAGAAAGAATTACATGCTCAAATGGCTAGTTAATGGTATAAGAGCAAGAGAGGACCTCGTGAAAAGGTACTTGATAGTTGAAAACTGTTCATTTGATTTGCATCTCAATCACCCATCTCAACTTGGCATTTCTTTTTAATAATGTAGAGAGTAACTTTATTTCTCTAAACTGGAAGGGTTAAAAGCTTCCCTCCTTGATCATCTCAAAATGGAAGATAGGTTCTATTTCTAAGAGTACCTCGATCGGTCATACTTAAAATGTTTTCTTTAATAATTAAATATTAAGGAAATATGTGTCGAGATCATATATACAGCATGTATTGACGCTCACTAAAAGGATAGAAGATTGGCATCCCTCTCAAAACTCTCCATCGCCGGTTAAAAGGGGGAAAATGATAGTAGCTTTTATATAACAAACAATCTGTCATGACTAGTTAACTTCGCATGCCTGCGAATTTTCTTATACATGTGCTTTGACCAATTATCAGAACTGAGAATCCATAATTTTCAGTTGGGGCTTGGGTACTTCGTATTTTGCAGAGGTTGACCCCAGATGAACATAAATTAATCAAATAAAGCAACGAGGAGCTAAAAACAAACTCAAAGTTATTGTAGCCTATGACTTAAACGCGCACAAAAGGTGAATTTGCTTTATTTTGTCCACGATATATAAAAATTGATAATAACAAGGAAATGAAATGTTTTCCTTTTCTTCTATTTAAGTAGAACTTTTCGAGAGAAATGGTAATATATTTTTCCTTTTCTTTTTCTTTTCGATTATTGACTCTTACCCGGACTCTTTGAGGGGCTTCCATTCCCAGTACCGGGCCTTGCGGCTCCATGCTATTTCACACTCCCTCGCGAACAGTAAGAAGCGATTCTTGTTCAGACTCTTGTCGACCCAGTACTTCTGCAACCATGAAATTTCATATTCTTTTGTACAGTTTCAACACATATCAAATCTATTTACAAAGCTCTTTTTTCTTTCTCTCTCTTTTTTTTTTTTTTTCCAATGAAGGTAAGAAAATCGTGCGAGAGAGAGAGAGAGAGAGAGAGAGAGAGAGAGAGAGGGACTCACCCTCGAGAAGCTCTCTGTCTTTTCCTTGTGCAGAACCACTCCGTCGTAGAGCTGCTCCTCTTGAGGGTGGAGAGAGAGAGAGAGAGGAGAGCCGCTTTATGGAGCCACTATCAAAAGTCATACAAGTAGATATGAGCAAGTGAAACCATTTTTCTGCGTCTTTCAATGATAAATTTTCACACTTCGTCAAAACTTGGAATAAGCAGCATATTGTGGTGACATGATGTGGGCCTGAACACCATAATTTATATTCTTTTATTCTGTTCGCTAAACACCATCATTAGATATGATGGGTAGTTTTCAAAAGATGCCGGTAATTTTTAGGACTTGTGAATGGTTCCATTTTGGTTTGTTAATAACTTTTTAAAGCATAAATAAATCATGAAATCGTGAAATTATCCCTTAAAATTTTTGTAAGGTCTAATAGTGACTTTCAAAATCGTATTATATTTCATGATATTTTATAAAATACGTTCACATAATGATCTGTCCTCATGCAGAGTCACACATGCATCATAGAGAAGCCATAGTATCCACCTTTTATTCCGCAAGGTTGATATATAAGTTTAGAATTCTTTTATGAATCAATACCATAAAAAATTTTAGATCGACAACTCAAAAACAATTTAATCACGCTAATTTTCATCTTCATAAACAGTATTAAACAAATTTCTTATGAATAATAGATATGGGAGAAACGCGTCTTGGATACCAGTCTGAAATTCTTTGCAAGATAAAAATTAATAAATTTGTTATGAATAACAGTTTGGAATTTAAATGGTATTAACCATTCCTTTTTTCGGCATAAACAAACATTTATCTATCCATTTTAGGGATGATTAGTTCCCAATATGGTTTGGTCCCCCAAGAATTGGGAGTTGAACTAGAATGACCGATTCCGAATTTCTAAAGCCATGGATTAGACGAGATGATCCAGTTCAATCTAATGGAACCGGTCACTCAGCAATTCCGCATTTAAATTTAAGCATTCTGAAGGTAAATCTTTTCCCAAAAAAATCTTTTCCCCCCCCCCCCAAAACAAATACTAAACTTGTTGCTATTTTAAAGAAATTTAAAAAAATTTAAAAAATATAGTCAGTTCGGTTTAGTTTGATTCCCCTGTCCTAGAACCAAATTGAAAATCACCAATTTCTTTTTTATGGAATTGAGAACTGAACCAACATTCTCGAGAACCACCCAGAATTGGCTCATCTGATCCGATGGTTCTTGATTCAATTGGTCCGATATACACACCCCTATCCATGTGTGTCCATTTCTTTGAATTGCCCATTAAAAAAAAAAGAATAAATGTTAATAGTGAAAAGAAAAATAATTTTAAAAAGATAAAAAAGAAAAAGAACAATTTTGTTTTTTTTCCTCTTTTTTTTTTCCTGGAAAATCCAACCATTGCCAACAGATTGATCGCAGAGAGAGGGAGGTGGAAGGAGAAGCAGGGGAAGATGACATATCGCAAGTGGAGCCTGCTTATGTTGGATGCAAATTGCGCAACCCAAGATCTCCATAACAAGAACAAGAACATGCATATTGAGTAGAAAAATTAACGCACCCGTTTTGGGATCCATCGTTCTTGAAGCGGAAAATCAATGTTCCACGCGCAAGTCTTTCTCCTCTATTGCCCTCCGTATCATTAGCTCGATGAGACGACCCCCTCATCTTTTAGCGTTAGGTTAACACTCCTTATGTGAGGATACATGTGAGAATTAGGGTTAGAGGAGAGATTTGAGCACTATTTATGTTGGAGAAAACTTTCTTAACTGTTTTGAAGTTCACAAAATGTTTTCATCAGTCTAGTTTGAAGACTTGTAGACCCTTTCGTCAAAGTCTGAAGAACGCCAGACCGCCAGACTCAAGATTTAAAGTCTGTCCTCACTGACAGTTTCTAGACCGATGAAGAAGATTTATCCAGAATCGAGTATTTCTTTAAGGATTTGATTCGAGCGGCTAAAGAAGTTCTCATAGATGGAGATAGCATCTGAAGATCTATTATTCGTTTTGAATTTAATTCGGATAATTTGGATCCGTTGATTGGTAAAGTATACTTGGAAGGTTCTACTTATGGAAACCTAGATCCTAATTGTATGGGCGAGCATGATTGGTAGGCTATCATCACATTCCTTAAGTAAATCGAGATCTCCTAATTGATTCTGTCAAACGGGTAGATTGGAAGAACTCCTTTGGAAGGTGCCAACGGATATGAAGGCATGGAGGAGTATATAAAGAAGATGCTCTAGTTATTCGAGTGAGTGCGCGATAGATAAATTTCAACGTCTGAAGCTCCTTGTTCTTTACTGATTCAATTGTTGAGCGTAAATTTGTACTCAAAAAGGGGTCTTGATACTTGTGAGGCCTTGAGGAAGTGTAGCAGAGTCTCTACACTGTGGAATCAAGGACGTAATATTGTAACGACTCTTTTGATTCATAATGAAATCCAGCTGGTGGGCTATCAATGCGGGAGAGTGGACGTAGGCTTGGATTAAGCAAAACCACTATAAACCCTGTGTTCTTATTATCTTCCCTAAACTCTTTTATTTTGTTCGTAATTCTATTTATTTGTTAGAATCTGATTTCCTCTGCAAAGTCTATTGCTAACCAGACTCAGGTTAAAAGCAAAAGTTTTATTCCATATTTTGCAAAATCTGTTTTCACACCTATTCACCCCCCTCTAGGTGCTTGTTCTAGCACTTTCAATTTATAGAGTTTTCAACCAGGCCCCCTCATTATGGGTCAGGTTCAACTTGGCCCATACTAGCTAGCTCCATATTATACTAATTAATAAATATTCTATCTCACCTTAGACCAACCCATTTTACAATAACCACAAAATGGTAAATTACAATATCAATTAATATAGTCCACATTAGGAAAACTCATACATTCTCCCACTTGGACTATATTAATTGAAATTGTACTGTATGTGCACACCTTAGTCTAGAGATAATTCTTAATAGCTAATCACATCCCATAAAGTCTCAAACACCGAATTATGGCGGTAACTGCATGTATACACACAGAGCCTTCTATGGTCACGAATGTTCTCAACTTTATTGATATAGATTCAATATGGTAGTGTGGCAAATTGATAACATCTCTCATAGAGAGATCTCATTTGTTAGTCACAATTCTCTTACCTTAAGCATTACAAAGAACTTGTGCCACTAGAGAATGTCTTTATTGTTCCAATGAACCCACATATGCATTGTCCTTATGGTTAACCTTTATTTATATATAACAAGACATATGTACAAGACTAATAACCGGATGCCCATAACCTTCACTCAAGGTTTAAGTAGTACCTTGAGACTTTATCAACATGTATTCAACATAATAATAACACATTTAAAAATATTTTATAGAATACAAAAGTTGATACATATCAAACGTTACTAAGTGTAACGAACACAAATGTGAACTTTATCAGAATAAAGTCAAAATAGCTCCCACTAAACAAGAGCATCTCATGATGCTCTAAAGCTCATATTAATGACATGTCATTCAAGAACAGAAGAAGAAAGTCATTTAGTTAGTGGATTTGCAACCACATCATCTGTAGGAATATGTTATATCATAACGTCACATTTTTATACAATTTCTTTATGGTCAAAAACTTGACCTCCATGTGTTTAGACCCCTTCAGACTTTTGTTGTTATTAATAAATAACACTGCTGAGTTATTGTTACAATATAACTGTATGGATCTATCCACAAAATCAAAAAATTGTTAATTCCTTAATGAGGTTCCGGAGCCTAATAACTTGAGTAGCAGTTGAAAAACATGCTACAAACTCCACTTGCATGATAGAAAAAGACATAGGGCATGAGAAAAATAAATTACCTTCCACTGACCTCGTAGTATATAGAGAAAAATAAATTTCCTCCGGCTGCCATGTTCACTCTGATATAATTTTTAAAAATACTAGAAAGAAATATTTATTTCTTAATATCTATTAACTGCCCACCCCTCTTTTAGAGTGAAAAAATTTAGCTAATTTCAAGCCACTAAGACTTACATCATCTTTTTGTAGTGTAATCAGTTGGTAAACCATTTTTTAAGTGTTCCTGAATGGAACGCTTCATGGATAGTAAGCAAATTCTATTGCTCTATTTATCAAATAGAAAATCATATTTCAACTACTTAAAATTTAAACCAATAAAAATCTCAATAATAGTTGAGTTATTAATTATAGAAAATATGATTGAAAAACAAGCAACATATATAATTAGCATCATGTGAGCACTGTGTAACTTGACGTACAAGTACACATCTAGAGAGTTACACGCATAATCATATAATCACCTTTTGGGTAGAATACACGACATACATTTGTACACTCCTCAAATGATAGCGGTTATGAGAATATATTCTAATCTTCGTGAATTCATCACCTTTGGTCATATGAACCACTAGAATTAGTCACTCCTCCACCATACCATCATGTATCCCTCTATGAACTAATACACAAACACCTCCTTTGGGAGTATGACTACGCATTAGACCAGGAGATATCTCAATCAATATATGAGATCGATATTTCTCAAATTCAATCAAGCGTGCCACTTTGGTAGTCATGACTCAATTGAATCTTTGAAACTCTCTCATACCAGGGATATAAACTTTACTTCTCACATACACCATATACATGTGATTTTAGCTTTAATGATAGGAGCAGTAAATCACTAAAATCACATATCATGCTAATTACATTGCTTTATTCATTAATAATATCGTTATTCATTAATAAAAATAAAAATTTATATATTATTAATGAATCATACATTTATAATATATATGTGATAACATACCAATAACCCAACACTTGTATTTCCAAAATCACAGAAAAATACAAGAAAAATACGCAAAAATACACTAAAAAATACACTAAAAAATACACGTATTTAGGGTTTCATATGTATTTTCACATCTATAAAATCATCAAATATGTAAAATAAATATATCACAACATAGAGGATGATCATACGAATTCAACGCCACCATCCACGCGCCAATCAGACGCTCCACGCGCTTGCACGTACCGCTTGAGTACGCAGCGCATGGAGCACATACGCGTACGTGAAGATCCCCAAATTGCGCAACCCCAAGATCTCCATAACCAGAACAAGAACATGCATATTGAGTAGAAAGATTAACGCACCTGTTTTGGGATCCATCGTTCTTGAAGCGGAAAATCGATGTTCCATGCACAAGTCCTTCTCCTCTATTGCCCTCCATATCACTGGCTTAATGAGACGCCCCCCTCACCCTTTAGCGTTAGGTTAACGCTCATTATGTGATGATACATGTGAGAATTAGGATTAGAGAAAAGACTTGAGCACTATTTATAGAGTTTCTAGCTAGGACCCCTCATTACGGGCCAGGCTCAACTCGGCCCATACTAGCTAACCACATATTAGACTAATTAAGAAACCTTCTATCTCACCTTAGACCAACCCCATTTTACAATAACCGTAAAATGATAAATTACAATATCAATTAATGTAGTCCACATTAGGAAAACTCTTACAGCTCACTGGTGCCACCGCCATACTCGGTGGCATCATGGCCACCGTGGTCGTCGCCAATTACGTCTTCATCAGACGCGTGTATTCAAATCTGTCTCCTCCTTCATTTCACTCTCCCTCCCCTTCTGTTCAATTTCCTATCGGCTTCTACTTGTTTCATGAGCTTGCCTTTTGCTTTCGACTTGCCCTTGTTACAAATTATGGGTTTTTCACTTACTTGATATATTTTTCGGCGGATTGCATGTGTAGGTTGCATCAAATTAAATCATAACAATGATTGGATTATGTTAGATTTCTGGGCTTTTTGGAGAAACCCAAATAACCCAATCCGGATTGGGATCACAGCAGTTCCCCGGTCCATCGCAATCTGATAATTATGGAGACAAAATCCCCCGGCCACCCGGGCTGCCTCGAGAAATTTGCATTCTTTGGGAGGCTCGAGCCCATGCCCACTCTTGTAGGGTGCAGTCCGGTGCTACTCCGATTGCCGGGTTTGCTGTGTTAGATGGAGCCATTCATGGACTGTCATATAAAGCTAAGTTGCGCTGCAGATTGGTTTCGCAGCGGGCCGAGTAGCAGCATTGATGCCGCAACAGGTCCGTCATGGGCTGTCATTTGATTTGAATCTTTAGCAATTTCCTCACTTCCAGCTGCGGGCAATAACAACTCACCCCTCTTGTTGCATCGGCTATGTAGGCTCGCCACTGTAAACCATGCTTAAGATATGGCGCCGCATCGTACAAGCTAGAGTACCGAAGGGATCTTGTTCGTCATGTCGTAGTGAAGTAGATATATACATCACCAATGGTATGATAAATCAAATCAGAGGACTGACTTTTCGAATGTTTATCATATCAAAAGATGAATCCATTGGAACATACAGAACACAAGTGCTTCTATCCTCCAGAATCTTTCTCCAAGCACGTTTGTATCAGTGGGATCATCTGTTTGTGAGAGATTCTGGGTTGTACAAAATAGATTTTTGAGATCTACGATGTGTGGAATTTGCTTAAGACTCAAAGGGTAAGGGCCTCAACCATTTGGCTCGTCCTTCGCTCCAGCTACAATAAGTTTTCCGTACCGTTGAATTAGTTTCCTTTCTTGTCAACTCTCATACCGTTTAATGGACAATTTTTCATCATAAGTTTATTCATTTATTAGCTTATTAAACAATAGTTATGATCTTTGACCCCAAAAAAAAAAAAACAACACACAATTGTTATGATCTTTTGATAAAATAATAATAATAATAATGGTTACGGTAATGAGAAGTTATGATAATGAGTGATGCTACGTGTACTAAGAATTTACTAAGAAAATTTTACTAATGTCATTGAGTATGTGTTTAATGAATAATACACAAAGATACAAGGAAAGAAAACACAAATTGATCAATATTAGAAAAGTTTTCTTTTTAGCGTGTCTTTGTTACACTGGAAAATAAATGATTTGAAAAATATTCTTCCAAAAATAACTGCTTGTATTGCTTATAAATTGTATTGCTTATAAAAATGAATGAATAAAAAATATTTTCACTGTCCATAAAAATGTTTATACATACATTATTGTCGCTAATGAAAATATTTTTATTTGGTTAATTATTTCAAGCAATATAGGCGATCATTTATGGGAAAAAATTTCAAATCATTGATTTTTTATGAAACAGAGTTTTTTTACTTCCCATTTCTACAAAATTTAAGGAAACTAAATAACTTTCCAAGCTTCACTTTATTTTACTAGTAGAATTAAAAGTGGACTAAGTATGATTAACTCGCATCAAATGAATGTCTCTTCTGTACACATCCAAGTCTCACTAAGAGTTTCTCTCTTTTGTATACAATGTTCAGCTTGATGAATGAAAAAGCAAGAGACTAGAAAGTTTTAGACTTTGGAATTCTCTTTCAAGCACCATATCAAACAACCAAAGAGTCAATCCTTAAATACTCCATCATGCCTTCTCGACCGTTGGCACTTTCCAAAGAAATTCTTCCAATCTACCCATTGGACAGAATCAATTAAGGTGATCTTGAGTCGTTAGATAATTTGTGTTGAAAGCCCGTCAATCCTGCTCACCCATACAATTCAGAATCTTGAGTTTCCATAAGTAGAACCTTCCAAGTTTAGCTCGCCTTTCAAGTATATGTGAAATCCAGCTATAAGATCTTCCAATAACCATACGAAATGAAACTTTGAAGATAATCTTGCGTCTGGATAATAATCCTGCGTTTGGATAAATCTTCATACTTCAGTCTGGAACTGTCAGAGAGGATAGACTTTGAGATTAAAATCTGGCGCTCTGTCGGTCTTCAGACTTTGACAATAAAGTCTTCAGATCTTCCGATATAGACTTGGAAAGGTTTTGTCAACTTTAAAATAATAAAGGAGATTTCTCTAACAAATTTCACGTGAGATTGAGTTATAGAATTAATCCCTCTCTAAAATTCAAGATTATTTGGTCATAAACATATACGGAACACGGCTAGTCATGGGAAATGGTCCTAGGATCCTTAATTTTGTCCATTAGATGAAAGGACTAGTCTCATGCAATAGCTATAGGCTTGAGGAGCTTGTGCCATAAATAATGTTACTTGAATGTTGAAACTTTCAATTGACCACTTAAAAGTCATAACTTTTTAGAAAGGGATAAGTTCATTAAAAGTTCTAAAACTTATAACAAAAATGTAATTGAGTGCTGTTGACACCTAAATTTTGGTGACCCGTTTAGTCATTTATCGCATTAAAAAATTAGGGATTAATTTTAACCCCTAAAAAATATTAGTTAATTAATTAATTGAATAGCATATAGTTTTAGGTGCATTTATTTTAATTTGCATTTACATTGGGTCAGTGATAGATGGGTTTGATTTGGCAGTTCTGAGATTTTAAGTTGGCAAGTCAGACTAAGCTCACGAAGAGAGCAATTTGGCCTAAGCCCGTATTTGAAAAAAAATCATATTGCAATTTTTGAAAAAATCATTAGAGAATATTCATTTTTTGCAAAGGAAATTTAGAAGAGGTGTGGAAAATAAAAAGTGATATTGCGTGCGGAAAAGAAATCTTTGCGGATGTTGATTTGAAAAGGAAATTAAATTCCTAATCTTTAGCCTATAAAAAAGTTACTTGTGTAGGGTTTCGGGGGCACACATTGAATATACGGCCGCACAGGGGGGCTTCTTTCGGTTTCTAGGTCCAGAAAAACTCAACACGAAAAAAGCTAAGCTAAGGGCTTTCTCCGTTCGTTCCTTAGAAAAAAGAAGAAATTTTTTTTTTTGGTAGTGGGGAAAAGTCAACATAAGCATTTGCTTCTGCAGAGAGGGCCCATAGAGATATGAAAGAGGAGAGAAGGTGACGTGAGAGAAAAAGGTGAGATCAGAAAAAAAAAAAAAAAGCCAAAAGGATGAACAACTATTCATCTTCTTTGTGAGTTCCTGTCCGGAGTCCCTTGCCGCCTGATCCACCCTCATCGGAACCGCCTTTGCCAGCCACCTCCAACACCTCTGCCTGCGACGACCTGATGCCCCCATCGCCGCTCGTTCCCTCATGCCAGTAGCTGTGACACCAGTAACCCGCGAGGTCACCAGCCACCGCTGCGCCCACCGACGCCTCTGTTCGCCCATCCGCAAGCCCATTTCGCCGTGTATCCTATTGACCCACAAGAGGTCGCATTGCGACCCGACGCCCTTGCTCGTCGGACGTCTTATCGTCCTTCCGCTAGCCACCATTGTGCTCCGCCTCACTTGCAACCTGCGAGATCCCGGCGAACCTACTGTTGCCTCACTCCATCCGTGATCTACTCGCCCAACTGTGCTGAACCCGCGGCGACCTGAAGCTCTGCCCCTCGCTGTTGAGATTTCCTCCGCCAATCTCTACTGCCCCTGCAGTCAGCACCGCCCCCTCGCATCCCCAGCGCCTACACTCGCGTTTGCTCGCCCGCTGTTACTCCTCCACCCAACAGCTCTGACCATGACGCCTTGCTCCGCCCCTGCTGTCGAGTTGCCTTCCATTTGAGCACCACCACTGCTGATGACCTGCGACGCTAGAGCCTGCTGCCGAGTCTTCCGCTCGCCGCCACAGCGGCTCGCCGAGCCGGAAGCCGCCCTGTCGCGCCTTGTTGCGGCCCCTCCGAAGCCAGAATTTCTTGCTCATTGCTCACCGTCTCCACCCGGACCCCGATGTCGCTGCTCGCTGTCGCAACAGCTGCTTGAGCCTGCCTAGCTTCGCCAGCTGGCCCTTTCCAAGCTGCTCCGTCCTGTTTGCTGTTGATCCACCTTCGCCAGACCTCGCCGAAGCCCCGGTGCTGGAGATCCAACGACCATGACCGATGACCGACGGTGACCACACATTGAATATACGGCCACACAAGGGGGCTTCTTTCGGTTTCTAGGTCTAGAAAAACTCAACTCGAAAAAAGCTAAGCTAAGGGCTTTCTCCGTTCATTCCTTAGAAAAAAGAAGAAAAAAACTTTTTAGGAGTGGGGAAAAGTCAACAGAAGCTTTTGCTTCTGCAGAGAGGGTACAGAGACATATGAAAGAGGAGAGAAAGTGACGTGAGAGAAAAAAGGTGAAAGCAGAAAAAAAAAAAAAAAAAAGCAAAAAGGATGAACAATTGTTCATCTTCTTCATGAGTTCCTGTCGGGAGTCCCTTGCCGCCCGATCCACCCTTGTCGGAACCGCCTCCGCTAGCCACCTCCGACACCTCCGCCTGCGATGACCCGACGCCCCCACTGCCGCTCGTTCCCTCACACCAGTAGCCGCGACACCAGTAACCCGCGAGGTCACCGGCCACCGCCACGACCGCCGACGCCTTTGTTCGCTCGTCTGCAAGCCCATCTCGCTGTGTCTTTGATTGACCCATATGAGCCCCCATCACGACCCGACACCCTTATTCGTCGGACACCGCATCACCCTTCCGCTAGCCACCGTTGAGCTCCGCCTCACCTGCAACCCGCGAGATCCCGGCGAACCTACTACTGCCTCACTCTGTCCATGATCTGCTTGCCTAGCCGTGCTGAGCCCGCGACGACCTGAAGCTCTGCCCCTCATTGTTGAGATTTCCTCCGCCGATCTCTGCTGCCCCTGCAGCCAGCACCACCCACTCGCGTTGCCAGTGCCTACACCCACGTTTGCTCGCCCACTATTGCTCCTCCGCCCGATTGCTCTGCCTATGACGCCTTGCTCCGCCCCTGTTATTGAGTTGCCTTCCATCTAAGCACCACCACTGCTGCTGTCCTGCTATGCCAAAGCCTGCTACCGAGTCTTCCGCCCGCCGCCACTGCGGCTTGCCACGCCGGAAGCCGCCCTATCCCACCTTGTTGCGACCCTTGTAAAGCTGGACTTTCCTGCTCACTGCTCATTGTCGCCGCTGGGCCCTTGACGCCGCTGCTCGTCGTCGCAGCAGCTTCCTGAGCCTGCCTAGCTCCACTAGCTGCCCCTTTCCGAGGTGCTCCGTCTTGCTCGCTGCCAGTCCACCTTCACCGGACCTCGCCGGAGCCCCGGCACCAGAGATCCGACGACCATGACCGATGACCAATGGTGACCAGACATGACACGAGCTGCCAAGCCGTGGAAAGAAGAAAAAATAAAAGGAAAAAGGGAAAATCAAATTTGGTAGTTTTTATTTATCAATTTTATTGTTCATTATTATTTTGCTTATTTTGTCTTTAGCGGAATTATTCCTTAATATATGATTGAGATTCCGACATGAAATAGCCTCTTAGATTGGGGATTGTCAGTTCGATTTTCGCGTCCGAAATCTGACTCGCAATCGCTTGTAAAATCGTCAATCCGATCTCACGCCCAAGATTCAATTTGTGATTTAGTTTAAAATTGGCCAACTCGATCTCATGTGCGAGATATGGTTCGTCAATTTTTGGATATCAAGCTTACCTTGTTGGATGTGCTGTCGTATCGTTTGAGTCGATTTTGTTTTCGTAAAGAGGAAAAAATCCAAAAAATTTTGAATTAGGATTAGGTTCGTTTTAGAATATTCCTAGTCTTAGGGTCATTTTGCATATTTAGAATTGCAATCTTATTTTGAATTTTTAAATAAAAAATCCAAAAAAAAAATGTGTTCGTTTAGGATGTTAGTTTTCTTTAATTTAAAATTGCACGTTTAATTATGTGTCAACTTTAATTTCGAATTTTATAAAAAAAATACAAAAAAAATCGCCATGCATATATCATGTAGAATTAGGGCATTCTTTGTACGTCATTGCATATTAGCATTAAGTTGCATGTTTCGTTTTAAGTTTAGATTGATTTTTTAGATAGATTGCATCTTAGGTTAGAGATTGCTAGGTTAAGATAATATCTTGGTATAAATTAGGATTTAGTCTGACTTAATTCCTAATACAAATTGAATAGAATCTTAATCTAGCTAGATAATTTTCACATTTTTTCTAATTTCGAATTTCACGAAAAATACAAAAAATGTCTTAGGATAAATTAGTTTCAATCTCTAGGATAGATTACATGCTTTTTAAGAAAATAAAAAATGTCACGTGTATATCATATAGGATTATATTCATGAAATGCATATTACTTAGTGATTCTGGTTAGGTCAATTTAGTTAGAAATTGCATATCATTAGAATTAGGTCATTTAGTTATATCGCATTGTATATTGCATGATTTTCATTAAATAAGTGAAAAACAAAAAAAACAAAAATTAGGTGTTAATTAGAAATCATATCTAGGATCGTTGATGTGAATTCTGATCTAACATTGTAGATTCTTTCGTTGCTATGAGGTAAGGTTTGCAATTTATTTATTGCTTTCTTGAGTGCTAAATTGGTGGTTTGAGCACCCGCATGGTAACCTCACATGTTAGAGAGATAAGTTAAAATCAATTCAAGCTGCTTGCCAAACATTTTTTCAAAATAAAAGAGAAAGGTACCGAAAGGGTGTTAGAAAAATCTAATGTAATCAAGTCCTCGTACCCAAAATCTCTAGTTCATAGAAGTAAAATAATTCTCCCATTATTTTACTTAGGTGTTTAATCGACCTACCGTAAACTGATTAATGGCGACTCCTTTTTGTATGCTAGATATTTGAATCTAAGTCACGAATTGGTATGGGTTTGGGAGAGCTCGAGCTAAGTCCAGGTTTAGCAATCCATTTGCCTAATTTTAGGTGGTGCACCTGAAAATCTGGTCGCGACAGCTTGGTGACTCCACTGGGGAACTTGAGTTGAAACTCTTAGTGGACTTATGCCAATTTTCTTTTTGAGAAATATTTTTGTTTGGTAGCGAGGATCCTAGGTACGTCCCTAACATTTAAGGTGTTAAATGTTCTTGCAGATTGGGAGATATAACGGGATTTGTGATTGCTAACCTTTGTCTCGCAGGTTGGAGTTGGGAATGTATGGTTTATTTGCACATATGAAGTGTTGTTTGATTCAAACTGTTGTGCATGCCTTGCATTTAGCACTACACTCTTGCACACATAACCCGCCGCCGGACCTGGGCTGCATAGGATTATCTAGGATGGTATCGAGATAGATACCACTCTGACCGCATGCCCGTGGTACGAGTCGCCCATCTCGATCTCGAAATTTCTTTTTTGGTGTCAAGAGTACCTACCTCGGTCTGCATGCCCGCGACCTAGGTTGGCTCTTTGATCAAGCCGGAGTCATGAGGACCCAATGTAGTCCACATGCTTGTGGCTAATCTGATCATCCTTGTGGCTCCACCTTGTAAGCCTTATAGACTAGAAATCAAGTCACTTACCATACGCATGTCTATGTGATTGCCATTGATTTTTCTTGGTGAAGTAAGTCTTCTAGGTTAGTCACCTTTTGTCGTGCTTTTGGTTCGTCCATGACAATCTAGGTTAGTCATTTGATCTAATTCCTTTGTCAATGAAATGAGAAAATTGCCATGCAATGAATCAGTTGGAAAATAAAAAACTTTGCAGAATTTTTTTTCAATTCATGTTGGAAATTTGATCTCACTAAAGTTTCTATTTTTCTATCTTTCTTTAGGAAATGCCCTTATTCTACAAACTTTTCATGAATAAATGAAAAAAAAATGGAAAAATCAATTAAATCATTGTCATGGATTGACTCTCTCTATTTACATCCCATGCTTACATGTTCTTGTTCATTTGATTTAGGTGATTATGAAACGATCCCGCTCACCCATCTATTCACGATCGAAAGCTAAAATGACAGATGAAAAAGAGCTTATCTCGTTAAGCAAAAGTGCTGCTATCTATCTTTAGTGAGAAATTGCGACTCCAAGAAGAGAGCCAAGAAAACCTTTTGAACTGTCTCATTTTCCTGAGGTAGCCAAATTTGATGCCATCATGAAGAGACTAGTGACATATCTATAAGGAAGAATATCTGACTTGAAGGGTTCGCATCACAAGATCAAGGAGGGAGAAGAATTCAAGTACACATGATTCATGGTCCTAAGTAGTTCGATTTCCTCATTTAATTAAGGGCATGCACCTTTCCCTGCGTGGAAATTTTTGTCGCTTTTTAGGGATTGGTTTCAATTTCTTCTATGCTTGAACATCACATTTTTTATTCCAATAAATGTAATTCGATTGATGAATATTAATAAAATTACAAGTTGTATTTTGACGATATGATAGGGTACACCAAACTAGCCCGGTGACGATATCCAACAATGAAAAGAAAATATCATCCATGGAGAAATTTTGAGGACTGAGCTTCTTCATGCTTCCTCATCCAAAATATTCCTAAAAAAAAAAAAAAAAATCATTTTTGAAGCCATTTCCAAAAGCATGCATTAGGTTACCCTTGTTTGTTTTTCTAACTCATTTACTTAATGTCTCAGAGTTTAATAGAGAGGCGTTCGAAAACAACGCGTCAATTTCCAGTGATAGTAGGCCTGTTAATTTGGGAACATACATCCGAAGGAAAAATAGATGTGGGGGCAAAGGATCATTTCCTAGTTGATTGTGATGATATCTCCCAAGAGTGAAGAAGACATTAAACACTACTTATCGTCTTACTTGTCCCGAGTGATTTCCTTGCACATCAATATGAAATCGCGGACAACTCAAAAGAAGATCATCTAGATTCCAAAGTGTGATGTGTGGCACATCTCATTACAATTTGTGTGAGATGTCATTCTCAAAAGCCAAATGAAGTTTCTCATTTCCATGAGAAAATGATGGAACAAGTCAAAAGAGGATCATCCGTCTTGGATGAAATGGATACATTGCGTTCATGAATATAATTAATTTTGGAATTGACACTCTATTATTTTCCTTACAGATGACGAATTGGGGCATTACATATTCTAGTAGTGACCCAACTGGGATAAAACTCGATTCGAGCAAAAATGGATGTGCAATTTGAATTTACTTTGATGTTGCATAGTATCCTATTCATTCACGTTCTCTTGTATAGGGGCAAAATGTGGCATCCTAAAATTTCATAACAACCCCTAGATACACCATGACCCATGAATTAGTGATGGAAGCGCCATCGGACTATATTATTGTCATTAGACTAATGGATTACAATTAAACAAGGCCGAGCATTTAATGGACAATTGTTTTGTTGGAAATCTATCCTATGTCTATGTGTGATCAAGGATTGTATTAAAGGACGAATTGATGAGAAATTTTCTATTCTTTGCCATGTACTTTATAAGTTGGATTACCATCGATTAATGTTGCAACATTTTATGGCCATGTGAATATTTGAAATTAAGTAATTATAAGTGGGGATTAAGGTGGATTATTAGGGGAAGATGTGGGCTGATTTCTTAGGGCCGAACAAGCCCAAAACTAGCCCACCATTCCCCATTCGATCGACCAAGGCTGGCCCAAGCCCGGCCCATTAAGGCCACCCCTCTTTGCATGAAGAATTACAAGTGGCGAGAGGGACTCTACAAGTGTCCATTCCCATGCAAACCTCATGATTACTAGCTAATCATGAGGGTGAAAGAAAGAAAATAGAGAGAGAGAGGGGCGGAATGGACGAGGCAGCAACCGAGAGAGAGAGTGTTCGCGAGAGTGAGGCCAAGAGAAAGAGAGAAAGCCGAGAGAGAGAGAGAGAGAGAGAGAGAGAGAGAGAGAGAGAGAGAGAGAGAGAGGGTTCGTGAGAGTGCTTCGACGAAGGAAGAAGAAGACCAGCCCCGCCGTGCGTGCGCCAGCTGCCGCCGTCGACGCCGCCTAGCCTCGCCGTCGATCGAGCCGTGCCCGAAGTCCCCGAGTCGCCGTTTGCTTGCTGTGTTTGCATGAACTTAAGGCAAGTGAGAGCCCATTGATCTACACTGTGCTTGCTGTGGTTGTGTGTGAAGTGTAATGGATGTTGGAGATGCTTGAGTTGCGATGCTGGATGTTGGAATTTCGAAAGTGTAGGAGTAGTTCTTCAAGTTAGTAAACTGTTTCATGGAAGAATAGCTTGAACTTTGGCGACTCCGTGAATTTTCTGTAATTATCTAGCCAAAATTTGACTTCGTGTCCTTGATGAAATTTGTAGATGACATCTTGAGGAGTAACATACTAAAATTTGAGAAGAAACGGATAAGTATTGGTCGGTGAAACGATTTTTTTCTCTGAAATTGTTAAACCTGGAAATCGTTACCGAGGGTTAGGAAGAGTTATGGTGGTTATAGCTGTTGATCTATCAACTTCGAGTTCTGCACAAAACTTTTACCTCTAGGTTTTCTTTTATTACATATCAAAATTTCAGAATTTTCTGAGTTGACTTAGGGTTTATACTAAATTTGTGAATAAAACTATGCAATGGTGATGTTTGAAAATTTTAAGGCTGTGATGCATGGACCGTAGCAACTCGTACGAAATTCTTTTGACACGGTGATCTTCACGAAACCTTTTTCTCTAGATCTCGTTTATAACATGTTAAATTTTCAGAATTTATTAAGATAGTTTACTAATTTTTCCAGAATTTTATTAAAGAAGTGCATTATATTTTATCCAAAAATTGTTTTATTTTCAAGAACAAATGAATTACTTTATGAGATGTGGCATGTTGGGTTGTTATTTATACAGCATGTGTGGTGACATTGAGCATATCACATGACATCAAAAGTTGATTGAAACCTTTAACATTATTGCATCAAATGCTATTTTGAAAAATGAGGCATATATATATGAACATGCATTATGATGTTGATGATTCCATCGGACCCTTAAGTCAACGATGCCCCGGGAGTGTCGGGATGCCCAGAGGTGTGCGCGGGATGTCCGGAGGTGTGTGCCGGATGTCCTCGGGAGTTTCGAGATGCCAGGAGGTGTGTGCCAGATGCCCGGAGGTGTGTGCCGGAGGTTTCTCGCGATGCTAGGTTAGGTACGAGCGATATGAGGGATGCAAACACTGGTCCCTAGAAGAAAAAATGAGATCCTTTTGAAAATTAAGATTGGGAATTGAATCATGTGCATGTGTGCGTGCATATGGCATGATGCATGAATTGCCTATGAAATTGAATTGATACTATTTGACATTGAGAATGCGATCATGAAGGCGTTAAATGGATCTCATGGGGACATATACATGAATCTATGGATGATGTAAATCATGAGCATGTATGTGCATATGGCAATAAACATAAATTGCCTTAATGAGTGAATCTCATGGAAATACAAGCATGATCTCATGGATGATATGTGCATTTCACATGAAATTATGGTTGTCTTGCCTGTTGCATTGTGTAGTTTGATGGATCTTGTACTGCTGAGTGGTTGTACTCACCTCTTTTGGGGACTAACATTTCAGATTGAGAGATGCCTCTGTTACCGGTCACTCGTGGTACCTTCTATGGCTTACCGTCCGACGTTGAGGTTGAGTGTTCAGAGCATCCCTGTGTTGGTGTTCATGGACTGGTGTTTATCCGTGTTCGAGTTTTAGTTATGTATGACGTGGGTCTACTTCATGGCCCTGTAGTCTAGGAGTTCCTATCCGTGCATGTTCGTCGCAACGGGATGATGATGGGGATGCTGCCGCCGTTGCCAGCCGATGCACCGGGCTGGGTGTGACTGCGTGTGTGACTGGTAGAGGATGACACTTTTTGGAAGCCGACACTGGATGATGGATTGACGTACATGTTTGATGTAGAGTTGGGTACTTTTGGGTTATAGCCGAGCTTAGTTAAAGCCTTGGCCTTTTATTGTACCGACTCGTGATGTCCATCAAAGTTATGTAAATAAAAGTGGTTTGGTTCTAACTTATATATGAAAAATGTGTGGTTGGTGTGCATTGCATTGTATTATTTAGTTTGAGTATGGGTTAGGGAGATGTTGAATATGCTTTCGTTATATGAACTACGCTGGGACTGATAAGATAACATAAACCCCCAGGATATATGGACCCACTATAAATCAATGGTATGAGAGTGACATGTTATTAGGGCAAGTGAAAGGTAAGCGAACTGTGGGAACCCTAACGGATCGGGGGCCGCTTCAGGGGTGCCACAGGCGGGTTTGGTATCAGAGCCATGGTTATATATGGAGTGATAAGAAGCCTCATTTGGAAATTGAGGAATATGATGACAATGCACACCATAGGATACTAAGTAGGATGGTTGACTAACTTTGAATAACGGGTGATGGGTATTCACTTGCAGATTTCTAGTAATTTTTATGAGTTGCTTTTAGGTGCCGGTAACATGTTTATGTTACTTATATATAGTTGTAGTTGCTTTTAAATGGGGACATTGAGTCACATATTATTCCTGAGGCAAATTCTTGGAAACTGTAGGAAAACCATGGTACGAGCTGGAAGTTCTCATCTATCGAGAGCTGAAGCCTCTGCTGCAAGGGGCTGAACCCCGAATGGAAGACATCCTGCAAGCATTGGCCAATATAGGAAATCTGATTGAAAGACAAGCGCAGCAACAACCTGGAGTGGAACGTTGCCCTCAAGGACTGGTGGAGCAATTTCTGAAGTTGAAGCCACCTAAGTTTAGTGGAACAAGAAGTCCTGAGGAAGCGGAATAATGGATAGATGGAATGGAACGAATTTTCCGGTTGTTGGACTGCAATGATGCTGATAAAATAACTTTGGCAGAGTACCAGCTGGAGGGAAATACAAAGTTTTGGTGGAGAGTTTCAAGAGATACGATCTTTCCACCAGGTACTGATATAAATTAGGACGGATTTGTTAGAGCTTTCAATAGAAAGCATTTTTCTGATTGTGCCAAGGATAAGAAAATCACTGAATTTGTTCAGTTGGAACAAAGGGAGTTGATAGTAGACCAGTATGAGGCAAAATTTTCTGAATTGTCTAGATATGCTCTCAGGCCGATTGAGGATCAAGAGGAAAAAGCTAAGAGATTTCTGAAAGGGTTGAAGACTAATATCAGGAAACAGCTGGTGCCTTTGAATATAAGAGATTATAATGAGATTTATGAAAGGGCACAGTTGGTAGAATAGGAATTAGTGAGAGAGCAATCGGAGTCTAAGAGACAGTTGACCTTTAGTGATATCAGACGGGGTAAGAGACCCTATCCTGGTCAAGGTCAGACCTGGGATTTTAAGAAAAAGAGTAATTTTGGAAACTTTGGAAAAGCCAGGGATGGCCTGAATATAGGGAAAGCACCCTATCAGCATGATGTTTGTCGAAGATGTGATGGGTAACATGGCCCAGGACCTTGCAATGGACGGCTGAAATGCTATGGTTGTGGACAGGTAGGTCACCTCAAGAGAGACTATCCACAAGAGAGGTCGCAGTTGAGTGTCGGCTCAGTGCAACAAGTACAACAAAGTACTGTTAGACCAAATCTACCAAGGAATCAACAAAGGCCACCAGCACAAGGAAGGGTATATGCGGTCACCCAAGAGGAAGCGGAAGCTTCCAAAAATGTTATCTCAAGTACGATTTTTATAAATGGCAAGAAGGCATATGCATTGTTTGACACGGGTGCTACGCATTCATTTATATATGAAAGATATAGGCAATTAAGTAAAATAGAAGCTACACCTCTTGAGACTCCTCTTTGTGTTTCTACTCCTTTAAAGAATATGGTATTATCTACAATGATGTGTGCAAAATGTAAGATAACTATAGGGGGACGAGATATGGAAATAGATCTAGTCGTGATGGCTATGTATGACTTTGATGTTATCATAGGAATGGACTGGCTCCATGAGTATCGGGCTAAGGTAGATTGCTATGGGAAAGTGATCTAGTTCATGTTACCTGACCAGTCTAGTTTTGAATCCTTTGGAGGTCAGACAAACCCCTTTATAGCCATCATTTCAATGGTAGAAGCTCATGAACTACTTGAGGAAGGATGTCAAGGATACCTAGCAGTAGTAAGAGATCTTACTAAAGAAGAGGCTAAAATCGATGAGATTCAAATAGTCAGGGAATTTCAGGATGTGTTTCCTGAGGAGTTGCTTGGATTACCACCTGAATGAGAGATTGAGTTTGAAATTGAACTAATGCCTAGAACAGGACCAATATCGAAAGCCCCATGTAGAATGGCCTTGGTGGAGCTGAAGGAATTGAAGGTGCAACTACAAGAGTTGCTTGATAAGGATTTATCAGGCCAAGTGCTTCACCTTGGGGTGCACCAGTTCTATTTGTGAAAAAGAAGGACAGGTCGATGCGTTTATGTATTGACTATAGACAGCTGAACCATGTGACTGTAAAGAATAAGTATCCCTTGCCTAGAATTGATGATTTATTTGATCAGTTGCAAGGAAGTTCGGTCTTTTCTAAAATTGACTTAAGGTCAGGATACCATCAGTTAAGGATAAATAAAGAAGACATTCCTAAGACTGCATCTAGGACTCGTTATGGGCATTATGAGTTCATAGTTATGCCTTTTGGATTAACGAATGCACCAGCCGCATTCATGGATTTAATGAATAGGATATTTAAGCCTTATCTGGATCAGTTTGTAATTGTCTTCATTGATGATATCCTGATATATTCTAAAGGACCTGAGGAACATGAACGACACCTAAGGATAGCATTGCAAACGCTAAGAGATCATAAGTTATTTGTCAAATTCAGTAAGTGTGAATTCTGGTTAGACTAGACAATATTTTTAGGGCACGTGGTGTTGGGAAATGGAATTGCAGTAGACCCTGCAAAAGTTGAGATGGTAGTGAATTGGCTGAGACCGACAACGCCGATTGAGATATGGAGTTTCTTACGGTTGGCTGGCTATTATATGAGGTTTATCGAAGGATTTTCACACCTAGCAGGATTTTCACACCTAACTCGGACTAATGTGAGGTTCGAATGGAGTGGAGAATGTGAAAAGAGTTTTCAAGAACTTAAAAGGAAGTTAACTACAACCCCAATTCTAACTATACCATCCGGATCTGATGGATTCACGGTGTATAGTATGTATCTCATAAAGGACTGTGATGTGTTTTGATGCAACATGGAAAGGTCATAGCCTATGCATCTAGGCAGTTGAAACCTCATGAGTTAAATTACCCAACCCACGATTTAGAATTGGCAACTATAGTATTCGCTTTGAAAATATGGAGACATTATCTGTATGGAGAGAAGTTTGAAATCTATATAGATCACAAGAGTTTGAAGTATCTATTTTTGCAAAAAGAGTTGAACATGAGACAGAGAAGGTGGATGGAATTACTAAAGGATTATGACTGTGAAATATGATACCATCCAGGGAAGGCAAATAAAGTGGCAGATGCTCTTAGTCGTAAGTCGGCTATGGACATGGCTAGTCTAAGAATAACATAGTGGAATCTATTAAAGTCAATTGTGGATTTAGACTTCAAGTTGGAAATAGACCACCTTACTGGTATGCTCACTACATTAAGGATCGAGCCCGAAATTATTCAGAAAGTTAAGATTCTACATAAATCTGACCCGAGATTGTGGAAATACGAAACGCTGTATCTTTAGGGAAAAGACCAGAGTTTCAAGTCTCTAAGGATGGAGTAGTAAGATGCCAAGGACGACTCTGTGTTCCTGACAATGAAGAAGTGAGAAAGGAAGTTCTGTCAGAAACATATAAGAGTAATTATAATATTCAGCCGGGGAGTACAAAAATGTATAGAAATTTACGCCATCAATTTTGGTGGAATGGCATGAAGAAGGATATAGCTAAACATGTTTCCTAGTGTTTAACATGCCAGCAAGTGAAAGCGGAACACCGCAAACCCGCGGGACTATTGAGACCATTGAACGTACCATAATGGAAATGAGAGCTTGTGACGATGGACTTTGTGCAAGGACTACCAAGGACATCAAGTGGTCACGACTCTATTTGGGTGATAGTAAATCGCTTGACTAAGTTTGCTCATTTCCTAGCGGTTCGCGTAGACTACCAGATGGATAGACTTGCTGAGATATATGTAAGCCAAGTGATATCCTTACATGGTATTCCTGTCAAGATCACATCTAATTGAGACCCCAGATTTACTTCAAATTTTTGGCGAAGTCTCCGAAATGCTTTAGGGACAAAGCTTCAATTTAGTACTGCTTTTCATCCTCAAATAGATGACAAACAGAAAGAGTGATCCAAACTTTGGAAGATATGCTGAGAGCTTGTATTATTGATTTTAAGGGAAGTTGGGATGAAAAGTTGCACTTGATAGAGTTTGCCTATAATAATAGTTTTTAGAAAAGTATAGGCATGGCTCCGTATGAAGCATTATATGGAAGAAGGTGCAGGACTCCAGTTTGTTGGACTGAAGTAGGTGAAAGGAAATTGACGGGACCTGAATTGGTGCAAATTACTACTGAGGTTGTTGAAATTATCAGGAAAATACTTAAAACAGCCTAGAGTAGGCAAAAAGACTATGCAGATAAGCATAGAAGACCTTTAGAGTTTAATGTGGGGGATCATGTGTTCCTTAAAGTATCCTCTATGAAAGGAATATCTCGATTTGGAATGAAGTGTAAGTTAAGCCCTAGATTTGTTGGACCTTTTGAGATATTAGAAAGAATAGGAGATGTAGCTTATTGATTAGCTTTACCTCCTAAGCTAGAGAACTTGCATGACGTATTCCATGTATCGATGCTGAGAAAGTATCAGCCTGATCCTAGTCACATACTCGATCATGAAGCCATCAAAGTGGATGAGAAAGTGAGGTACATTGAAGAGCCTGTGCAAGTACTGGATTGAAAGGAACAAATTCTCAAGACCAAGAAAATTCCATTGGTAATTATGGCGACATCATGGTGTGGAAGAAGCCACATGGGAAAGTGAAATGAGATGAGGAAAAAGTACCCTCACTTGTTTGAAGAGACATAGGTAATGTCTAATTTCGAGGACGAAATTCTCTAAGGAGGGGAGAATTGTGGCATCCTAAAATTTTATAACAACCCTTGGATACACCATGACCCATGAATTAGTGATGGAAGCGCCATCGGACTATATTATGGTCATTAGACTAATTGATTACAATTAAACAAGGCCGGGCATTTAATGGACAATTGCTTTGTTGGAAATCTATCCTATGTCTATGTGTGATCAAGGATTGTATTAAAGGACAAATTGATGAGAAATTTTCTATTCTTGGCCATGTACTTTATAAGATGGATTACCATCGATTAATGTTGCAACATTTTATGGCCAAGTTAATATTTGAAATTAAGTAATTATAAGTGGGGATTAAGGTGGATTATTAGGATAAGGTGTGTGCTGATTTCTTAAGGCCGAACCAGCCCAAAACCAGCCCAAAACCAGCCCACCATTCCCCCACTCGGTTGACCAAGGCTGGCCCAAGCCCGGCCCATTAAGGCCACCCCTCTTTGCATGAAGAATTACAAGTGGCGAGAGGGACTATACAAGTGTCTATTCCCATGCAAACCTCATGATTTCTAGCTAATCATGAGGGTGAAAGAAAGAAAATAGAGAGAGAGAGGGGCGGAATGGATGAGGCAGCAACCGAGAGAGAGAGAGAGAGTGTTCACGAGAGTGAGGCTGAGAGAAAGAGAGAAAGCCGAGAGAGAGAGAGAGGGTTCGTGAGGGTGCTTCAGCGAGGGAAGAAGAAGACTAACCTAGCCCTGCCGTTGATCGAGCTGCGCCCAAAGTCCCCGAGTCGCCGTTTGCTTGCTGTGTTTGCATGAACTTAAGGCAAGTGAGAGCCCATTGATCTACACTGTGCTTGTTGTGGTTGTGTGTGAAGTGTAATGGATGTTGGAGATGCTTGAGTTGTGATGATGGATGTTGGAATTTCGAAAGTATAGGAGTAGTTCTTCAAGTTAGTAAACTGTTTCATGGAAGAATAGCTTGACCTTTGATGACTCCGTGAATTTTCTGTAATTATATAGAAGAAATTTGACTTCGTGTCCTGGATGAAAGTTGTAGATGACATCCTGAGGAGTAACATACTAAAATTTGAGAAGAAACGGATAAGTATTGGTCGGTGAAACGATTTTTGTCTCTGAAATTGTTAAACCTGGAAATCGTTACTGAGGGTTAGGGAGAGTTATGGTGGTTATATCTGTTGATCTATCATGAATATGACTTCGAGTTCTCCACGAAAATTTTACCTCTAGGTTTTTTCTATAACATATCAAATTTTCATAATTTTCTGAGTTGATTTAGGGTTTATACTTAATTTGTGAATAAAACTGTGCAATGGTGATGTTTGAAAATTTTAAGGCTGTGATGCATGGACCGTAGCAACTTGTACGAAATTTTTTTGACATGGTGTTCTTCATGAAACCTTTTTCTCTAGATCTCATCTATAACATGTTAAATTTTCAGAATTTATTAATATTTTTTACTAATTTTTCCAGAATTTTAATTAAAGAAGTGCATTATGTTTTATCCGAAAATTATTTTATTTTCAAGAACAAATGAATTACTTTATGAGATGTGGCATGTTGGGTTGTTATTTATACAGCATGTGTGGTGACATTGAGCATATCACATGACATCAAAAGTTGATTGAAACCTTTAACATTATTGCATCAAATGCTATTTTGGAAAATGAGGCATATATATGAACATGCATTGTGATGTTGATGATACCATCGGACCCTTGAGTCGACGATACCCTGGGAGTGTCGGGATGCCCGGAGGTGTGTGACGGATGGCCTCGTGACGCCAGTTGGGGGGCGAGATGCCTGGAGGTGTGTGCCGGAGGTTCCTCGCGATGCCAAGTTGGGTGCGAGCGATATGAGAGATGCAAACACTAGTCCCTGGAAGAAAAAATGAGATCCTTTTGAAAATTAAAATTGGGAATTGAATCATGTGTATGTGTATGTGCATATGGCATGATGCATGAATTGCCTATGAAATTGAATTGATACTATTTGACATTGAGAATACGATCATGAAGGCATTGAATGGATCTCATGGGGACATATACCTGAATCTATGGATGACATGAATCATGCACATGTATGTGCATATGGTAAGGAACATAAATTGCCTTAATGAGTGAATCTCATGGAAATACAAGCATGATTGCATGGATGATATGTGCATTTCACATGAAATTGTGGTTGTCTTGCCTGTTGCATTGTGTAGTTTGATGGATCTTGTACTGCTGAGTGGTTGTACTCACCTCTTTTGGGGACTAACATTTCAGATTGAGAGATGCCTCTGTTACCGATCACGCGTGGCACCTTCTATGGCTTAGCATCCGACGTTGAGGTTGAGTGCTCAGAACATCCCTGTGTTGGTGTTCATGGACTGGTGTTTATCCATCTTTGAGTTTTAGTTATGTATGACGTGGGTCTACCTGATAACCTTGTAGTTCAGGAGTTCTTGTCCGTGTATGTTCGTCATGACAAGATGATGATGGGGATGCTGCCGCTGCTGCCAGCCGATGCACCGGGCTGGGTGTGACTGCGTGTGTGACTAGTAGAGGATGACACTTTTTGGATAGCTGACACTAGATGATGGATTGATGTACATGTCTGATGTAGAGTCGGGTACTTTTGGGTTATAGTCGAGCTTAGTTAAGGCCTTGGCCTTTTGTTGTACCGATTCGTGATGTCCATCAAAGTTATGTAAATAAAAGTGGTTCGGTTCTAACTTATATATGAAAAATGTGTGGTTGGTGTGCATTGCATTGTATTATTTAGTTTGAGTATGGGTTAGGGAGATGTTGAATATGCTTCCATTATATGAACTGCATTGGGACCGATTAAGATAACATAAACCCCCAGGATATATGGACCCACTATAAATCAATGGTATCAGAGTGACATGTTATTAGGGCAAGTGAAAGGTAAGCGAACTGTGGCGACCCTTACGGATCGGGGGCCGCTTTGGGGGTGCCACACAAAAGAGGATTTTCACTTTTGATTGACAGAGACAATCCAAGGACATCCATTGCTGAGACAATCCCTTTGTGGAGCAATCCCTTGAATGAATGCTTAAAACCACATTTTGAGTGCGATAAATTGTTTGTTTTGAAGTCACAAAAGCTTTTCATGCTTAAAGTTACTGGACTCTTTTGAAAGGAGAATTTTCATATTGATTTAGCTCACCAATTTCATGTGGAGATTTGTCAAGATAGACAACTCAATGGAGTGACATCAATGCGTAAGAATGTTAAATGAGACATATCAGGATGATGAAAGGCAATCCCCATCCTATACACAATCCCTTACTTATACACTTGCGAGATGAGTGTAAAAAGTTCCATATCCGCAAGGTAAAGAGTTATCTCGCAAAAGGTACGATGACCGAAATGGTGAGAGGCAATTTATTCCTCTATCCCAAACACTACAGGTGATCCATTGCTTAATCACTTTGATCCCCACACACTTATGGAGATTTTTCAAATTACCCCTGTCAAAAACCAGCCCACATTGGGGCAAATTGGAGGGTAAGACAATATCATAAGGTGAAGAAAATGGATTGAAATTTTCTTACTCTCACTTGCATCAATCTTCTAGTTATGCTATTACATTGAATTCATGTGGTAATTTAAGTGCCTTAGGATGACGAAGAGCATTTCTTTCACTATCCTATACACTTATATGCATAGCCCACTTGAGCCTGCAATTTCATTTCTTTAAACTCAGTTGGTGATCATTCCCCATACTGGGGCGAGGCAAAAGGCAAATGAAGACTCTTGAAAAGTTCAAGTGTCATTCAAAGTGTAATTGCTTGATGCATGCATTGTGCGCAAGAGTTGAATTCAAAATAGACCTAAGGATCATGAAAAGTAGTGTGCCTGGTAAAAGCAAGGCCAATGCCCATGAAAAGAAGTGAAGGAAAAAAATGCATGAGAACTGGGGGCATGAAAAAGCAGTGTGCCTGGTAAAAGCAAGACCAATGCCCAAAGAGAAAAATTCAAACACTTGATGTAGTGAGTAGTATCCCCAACAAGGCGGTACTAAAAAACTCAGATGCCGTTGCAATCAATGGAGTTGTCATGTAAAGAAAATCTTCGACGGTGGGGAAGAAAATTGGAGGAAATGTCAAAATGATCATCAACTTTAACCCCCTAAACACTTTTTGAGCCTAATGAATCTTTTGTTTCTCAACCTATGAACCCAGCCTGTGTTATGTCCCTTGTAAAGTCTCTTCTGATTAGGGCACCTAAATTAACATGGTAATTCATAGGTTTTAAGCATTGCTCGAAGAAGTGCGAGCAGGATTATTTCTTTCTCATTTTACAGGGTTCTTGACTTGTAAACCCGGAGATGATTGCGAAGCTGTTCTTTCAATAGCCTTGACTCAAAGAGTCCAATTGTTAAGCCATTGACCAAGCCCACATTACGGTCCCTGTTAAAGACTTCTCAGATTGGTAAGGTCGTACCGCTTGCGAGAATACTCGGACCCTTGTTGGTATGATGATAGTGAGATGGAGTTATTCTCATAAAATAACATTCTAAATGAGAGTGAGTGAAAGTCCTTTCTAACCGAAAGTCTCTCATTTAGTATTATTAAGAAATCCATGTCACGAGTAAAAATTGTCTTGAACAATAAATCTCTCTAGTGAAATTTGGGTGATGCAAAAGTCATTATGCATGAACCTTGATTGAATTGATAAAAACTTCAGTAGATTTTGAAGTGTGCATTCTAGAATAACCTTAATTGGTGAATGCACTTTTGCTCTAATCATGTTTGACAGGTAATGCTTTCTCAAAGACCCAAGAGCTCCTGACATTCAAGTTCCTTTCAGAATGCCTCGTGATATTAGGAGATGAAAAGCCTTCACAAACATTCAAGGTGCATCCTTGATGTTCCAAAATTTATGAGAGACCTTCACAGGATATCTAAATTCCAGAAGACATATCCCAAATAATCACAGATATCACCAGGTAAGTATATTTCTACAAATACTCTAAATACTTGTCATTGTGCAAGTATTCTCTCTCAAGTGTGTCATTGTGCAGGTATTCTCTCTCAAGTGCATTGACACTTGACTCGGTCAAGCTGTCTTTTATATTGACCCGGCGTGCTTTCGTAGTCCAGAGTCTCTTTTCATCAATCCGGTGTGCTTCTGTAGCTAGGTGTCTTTTATATTGACCTGGCGTGATTTCGTAGCCTAGTGTCCATTTTCATTGACTTGGCGTGCTTCCATAACCCAAAGTCACCTCATTAATTTGGCTTTACAGGAGATATATCCCCCAGAAGCAAAGATGTTACCAGGTAAGTATATTTCTATCCATACCTTAAATACTTGTCATTGCACATGTATTCCCTTTTGAGTATATCGACACTCGATTGAGTTGTCCTCTAAAGATTTTTCTCCAGATTCAGTTTGATTAAGGCAACCGTAGAATGGTACAGGTCCTAGACAACATTTATTTCCTCATTTAGGCAACCGTAGAATGGTACGGGTCCTAGAAAACGAATCCCCGTTTAGGCGACCGTAGAATGGTACGGGTCCTAGATAACACCTATTTCCTCATTCAGGCAACCGTAGAATGGTACGGGTCCTGGAAAATGAATCCCCGTTTAGGTGACCGTAGAATGATATGGGTCCTAGACAATATTTGCTTCCCCATTCAGGCGACCGTAGAATGGTACGGGTCCTAAACAACATCTATTTCCTCATTCAGGCGACCATAGAATGGTACGAATCCTGGAAAATGAATCCCCGTTTAGGTGACCGTAGAATGGTACGGGTCATGGAAAATGAATCCCCATTTAGGCGACCGTAGAATGGAACGGGTCCTAGAAAATGAATCCCCGTTTAGGTAACTGTAGAATGGTACGAGTCCTAAACAACATCTATTTCTCCATTCAAGCAACCGTAGAATGGTACCGTAGAAAGATACGGGTCTTAGACATAACCAAACATTGCCGTACTAGGCGACCGTAGAAAGGTATGGGTCCTAGGAAAGTAGTTTCTTTGCAAAGCCATGTTACAATTTTGGGCGACCGTAGAATGGTACGGGTCCTGGACATGTAACGCCAACTATCTCGAATTACTTTATCCTCCTTGAAGGTAAGTTATTCCATGTATATTCATTTATCATTTGCATTAGCATTTCCATGCATCATATAAATTGCATTTCAAAATGGAATTTATTTTCCAATAAAAAAATCATTCAATGCATGTGCATAGTAAAAATTTAGGTCTCAATTTGTCGTTGAAGGCAACCTCTTCGAGCTCACCTTCAAAGAGGGGCAGCTATTGACACCTAAATTTTGGTGACTCATTTAGTCATTTATCGCATTAAAAAATTAGGGATTAATTTTAACCCCTAAAAAATATTAGTTAATTAATTAATTGCATAGCATATAGTTTTAGGTGCATTTATTTTAATTTGCATTTACATTAGGTCGGTGACAGATGGGTTTGATTTGGTGGTTCTGAGCTTTAAGTTGACAAGTCGGACTAAGCCCATAAAGAGAGCAATTTGGCCCAAGCTCATATTTGAAAAAGATCATATTGCAATTTTTGAAAAAATCAATAGAGAATATTCATTTTTTGCAAAGGAAATTTAGAAGAGGTGTGGAAAATAAAAAGTGATATTGCGTGCGGAAAAGAAATCTTTGCGGATGTTGATTTGAAAAGGAAATTAAAACCCTAATCTTTAGCCTATAAAAATATTACTCGTGTAGGGTTTCGAGGAGGGGGGGCACACATTGAACATAGCGCCGCACAAGGGGGCTTCTTTCGGTTTCTAGGTCAAGAAAAAATCAACACGAAAAAAGCTAAGCTGAGGGCTTTCTCCATTCATTCCTTAGAAAAAAGAAGAAAAAAACTTTTTGGGAGTGGGGAAAATTCAACAGAAGCTTTTGCTTCTGCAGAGAGGGTACAGAGAGATATGAAAGAGGAGAGAAAGTGACGTGAGAGAAAAAGGTGAGAGCAGAAAAAAAAAAAAAAGAAGCAAAAAGGATGAACAACTGTTCATCTTCTTCGTGAGTTCCTTTCCAGACTCCCTTGCCGCTCGATCCACCCTTGCCAGAACCGCCTCCACCAGCCACCTCCGACACCTCCGCCTACGACGACCCGACACCCCTGACCGCCGCTCGTTCCCTCAAGCCAGTAGCTACGACACCAGTAACCCGCGAGGTCACCAGCCACCGCCGCGCCCGCCGACACCTCTGTTCGCCCATTCGTAAGCCCATCTCGTCGTGTCTCTGATTGACCCACAGCAGTCCGCACCGTGACCCGACGCCCTTGCTCGTCGGACACCGTATCGCCCTTCCGCCAGCCACCATTGTGCTCCACCTCACTTGCAACCCGCGAGATCCCGGCGAACCTGCTGCTGCCTCGCTCTGTCCGTGATTTGCTCGCCCTACCGTGCTGTACCCGCGGCGACCCAAAGCTCTGCCCCTCGCTATTGAGATTTCCTCCTCCGATCTCTGGCACCCATGCAGCCAGCACATCCCCCTCGTGTTGCCAGCGCCTACACCCGCATTTGCTCGCCCGCTGTTGCTCCTCTACCTGACATCTCTGCCCATGACGCCCTGCTCCGCCCCTGCTTTCTAGTTGCCTTCCATTTGTACACCACTACTGCTGCTGACTTGCGATGCTAGAGCTTATTGCCAAGTCTTCCACCCGCCGCCACAGCAGCTTGCCGTGTCGGAAGTCGCCTTGTCGCGCCTTGCGGCCCTTGCGAAGCCGGACTTTCCTGCGCACTGCTCATCGTCTCTGCCCAGACCCCGATGCCACTGCTCGCCATCGCAACAGTTGCCTGAGCCCGCCTAGCTCCGCCAGCTACCCCTTTCTCAGTTGCTCCATCCTGCTCGCTACCGGTCCACCTTCGTCAAACCTCGCCGGAGCCCCGACGCCGGAGATCCGACGACCATGACCAGTGACCGATGGTGACTAGACATCACACAAGCTGCCAAGCCATGGAAAGAAGAAAAAATAAAAGGAAAAATGGAAAATCAAGTTAGGTAGTTTTTATTTATCTATTTTATTGTTCATTATTATTTTACTTATTTTGTCTTTAGTGGAATTATTCATTAATATATGATTGAGATTCCGACATGAAATAGCCTCTCAGATTGGGGATTGTTAGTCCGATTTTCACGTAGGAAACTGACTTGCAATCACTTGCAAAATCATCAATCCGATCTCACACCCAAGATTCGATTCGCGATTTAGTTTAAAATTGGCCAACTCGATCTCATGCACGAGATATGGTTCGTCAATTTTTGGATATCAAGCTTACCTTGTTGGATGTACTGTCGTATCGTTTGAGTCGATTTTGTTTTCGTAAAATGGAAAAAATCCAAAAAAATTTGAATTAGGATTAGGTTCATTTTAGAATATTCCTAGTCTTAGGGTCATCTTGCATATTTAGAATTGCAATCTTATTTTGAATTTTTAAATAAAAAATCCAAAAAAAATGCGTTCGTTTAGGATGTTAGTTTTCTTTAATTTAAAATTGCATGTTTAATTATGTGTCAACTTTAATTTCGAATTTTATAAAAAAATACAAAAAAAAAATCACCATTCATATATCATGTAGAATTAGGGCATTCTTTGTACGTCATTGTATAGTAGGATTAAGATGATATCTTGGTATGAATTAGGATTGATTTTAAGTTTAGATTGATTTTTTAGATAGATTGCATCTTAGGTTAGAGATTGCTAGGTTAAGATGATATCTTGGTATGAATTAGGATTTAGTCTGACTTAATTCCTAATGCAAATTGAATAGAATCTTAATCTAGCTAGATAATTTTCACATTTTTTCTAATTTCGAATTTCACGAAAAATACAAAAAATGTCTTAGGATAAATTAGTTTCAATCTCTAGGATACATTACATGCTTTTTAAGAAAATAAAAAATGTCACGTGCATATCATATAGGATTAGATTCATGAAATGCATATTACTTAGTGATTCTAGTTAGGTCCATTTAGTTAGAAATTGCGTGTCATTAGAATTAGGTTATGTAGTTATATGGCATTGCATATTGCATGGTTTTCATTAAATATGTGAAAAAGAAAAAAAAACAAAAATTGCGTGTTAATTAGAAATCATATATAGGATCGTCGATGTGAATTCTGATCTAACATTGCAGATGCTTTCGTTGCTATGAAGTAAGGTTTGCAATTTATTTATTTGCTTTCTTGAGTGTTAAATTGGTGGTTTGCGCACCCGCATAATAACCTCACATGTTAGAGAGATAAGTTAAAATCAATTAAAGCTGTTTGCCATACATTTTTTTTAGAATAAAAGAGAAAGGTACTGAAAGGGCGTTAGAGAAATCTAACGTAATCAAGTCTCCGTACCCAAAATCTCTGGTTCATAGAAGTAAAATAATTCTTCCATTATTTTACTTAGGTTTCTAATCGACCTACCGTAAACTGATTAGTGGCGACTCTCTTTTGCATGCTAGATATTTGAACCTAAGTCGCGAATTGGTATGGGTTTGGGAAAGCCCGAGCTAAGTCTAGGCTTAGCAATCCATTAGCCTAATTTTAGGTGGTGGACCCGAAAATCTGGTCGCGACAAGTGCTAAAACTTATAAAGGTACAATCAAGTCATAAAACTTGTCAAATAGGTGCAATCAAGTCATAAAGTTATCATCATCGATTTATTTATGAAAAATGCTAACGTGGTTAAAATTAATTTTTCACTCCTAGTTGGCTTTTTTTTGTTGTTTCTTTTTTAAATCTTATTTAAATCAAATTAAAAAAAACTACAGAAAAGCTAACATCTTATTTTAAATAAAAAACATTGGAATAAAAAAAAAAAAAAGAGGAGAAGGGCAGGGTAGGCAATGCCAATAGGTGCCATCGCTGCCACCCATTGCTGGAGGGGCTAGTGACAACATTTCATTTGACAAAACAAAACCTTGAAAAAAAAAAAGAAAGAAAGAAAGAAGAGAAGAGAAGGATAGGGCAAGGCAGGCCACGTCGATAAGGGCTACTGCTGCCGCCCATCGTGTGAAGGGTCGGCAAATGTCACCTGCCCTCGCCAGCTTCGGGCGAGGCCTCACCAACCCTAGTCGAGGGTAGGAAACACTTACCGCCCCAGATGAGGCCTTGCTAGCCCTAGGTGAAGGCACGTGACTCTCATTGGCTCGAGCGAGCATTAGCATCACCCAAATCTGAGTACCCAAGTGCGAGCCCAAGCCTAACAAGGGTCGCCAGCCCTCACTTGGGGCTGATGAGGGTTGACCACCCTCGCCCAGGGCCAACAAAGGTTGTTGGCCCCTCCAGCGATGAGTGGCATCGGTGACAACACCTACCGGCATGGCGTGCCCTACCCTTGGACAAACACACAGTTATCCAACGAAGTCCTCTCATAGCCTTATCTATCATAGTTGACATAAGCTTTTTGTACCACTTTCTTAATGCTTGCTTTAGGCCATAAAGACTTTTCTTTAGCTTGCACACATAGTCCTCTTTTCCTTTCAAAGTTCGATTGTTCCTTATAAATCTCTTTCTCCAAATCATCATGTAAGAAGGTTGTCTTGACATCCATATGCTCAATCTCCAAATCTAGGCTAGCTGCCAAACCTAGTACCATATAGATAGAAGACATTTTCACCATTGGAGAAAATATATCATTAAAATCAATACACTTTCTTTGACCAAATCCCTTAACAAGCAATCTACCTTTGTATCGTGGTTGTGAAGTCTGTTTATCTTATTTCAATATTTACACTCACTTACTCTCCAAAGCTCTTTTACTTTCAAGCAACTTCACAAATTTAAAAGTATGATTATCATAAAGTGATTGCATTTCATTATGCATAGTATCAAGCCATCTACTTTTGCACTAATCTTCTATTACTTCTGCATAACACTCGGGTTCATCTGCATTAGTCAATAAAACATACTTATCTTTAAAATATCTGGTGGAAGTTTGAGACTGGATCTTCGGACTAGAACATTCAATGGAGCATCAAATGGAGCTTTTAGTTCAGGAACCCATTTCCACATGTTTAGGGACATGTTCATTATCTTGAGCATTTATTTCCTACTACTCCTTATTAACTTGTGTAGGAATATATGTGAGAGGAACTAATCCAAGTCAACCAAATCATTATTAACCTGTGGCATTGAAATCATTTATGATCTCTCAATATCTTATATTGTTTGATCTTCCATAAACATAACATTTCTGCTCATGTTTAGGGACATGTTCATTATCTTGAGCATTCATTTCCCGCTGTTCCTTATTAACTTGTGTAGGAATATGTGTGAAAGGAACTAATCCAAGTCAACCAAATCATTATTGACCTATGGCGTTGAAATCATTTCTGATTTCTCAAATATCCTATATTGTTTGATCTTCTATAAACACGACATTTATGCTTTTTACAATTTTTTTTCTCAATTGGATCATAGAACTTGTAGCTAAACACATCCTGTCCATTGCTAATAAGTATGCATTGTCATGTTTTCACATCAAGTTTAAACCTTTAATCTTTGGGGATACGCACGAATGTCCTACACCCAAAAATACACAAATAATCATAAGAAACATCTTTATTTGTCTAAACTCTATTAGGAACATCAAATTCTAGAGGAACATATGGAGTAAGATTTAATGCGTGTGCAATAGTACTTAAAGCCTCATCCCAAAAGGATCTAGATAGCTTTGACTGTGAAAATAAATATATTACCCTTTCAATCAATATTCTATTTATTCTCTCAGCTAAGCCATTTAATTAACATGTCTTGGGAAGTGCCTTTTGATATCGAATACCCTGTTATTTGCAACATTCATAAAAAAGTCCAATATACTCTCCCCCTTATCAATTCTAATGCATTTCAAATTTTTTCCAGTCTATTCCTCAACTGAAGCCTTAAACTACTTAAAAGCATTTAATAGTTGATCTTTAGTTTTCAATGTATAAACCCATAATTTCCTTGAATAATCATATATGAAAGTAACAAAATAAAAAGAGCCGCCAAGCAATTTTGTCATTATAAGACCACAAACATCAAAATACACTAAATCAAGTATACCTGACTTTTCTGGAAGGATGTAAGTTTTTAAATGCAACTCTATTTTGTTTTCCTGCTAAATAGTGAGCACACTTCTTCAGTGCTGAACTTTTCATATATGAAAGAAGCTTTTTTTTTTTTTTTTTGCCAATATTGACAAATCCTTCTTACTGATGTGATTGAGCCTCTTGGGTCATAACTCAGCTTTCTCTTCACTATCTACTGTATTAATTTTGTCTATGAACAACTTTGTTTGTATAATAAACAATAAATAATATTTTTCACCTCTAGCCACAACTAAAAAACCTTTGATAAGCTTCCATCAGCCATCACTAAAGGTACTGCAATGCCCCTCATTATCTAGCTTATCCGTGAAAATAAAATTCAAACGAATATCATGGTATGCTTAACATCATTCAATACTAACCCCGTGCCATTACTAGTTTCTAGGCATACATTATCAATGCCTATAATTTATTCTAGCCCATTGTTTCCCATCTTCACAAATCCAAATTCACTTCACTTTAATACAAGATTCACCACATCACCATCAAAGATAATGAGAAAGTCTTTTTTAAATGCAGCAATACGATTGTCATCACTGCCATTATCTGTTTCTCTTTTTTGAATTGACGACAAAACCTCTGAATATGTCCCTTTTGATAGCAATAATGGCACTCAATATTAGCAATTTTATTGTATTTGCCTTTACTTTTTATCTCTATTTTTTGGACCTCAAAACTCACTTCTTCCTTTTTTCTCAACAACTAATGCATCAAAATGTGAAGAGCATGATCCCTGTGTCTTTCTTCTCATCTCTTCATATAAAACATTACTCTTGGCCAAATCCATAGTAATAGTACAATCCATGATAGAATTAGATAAAGACGTTTGAAACATCTTCCACGAGTCCGGCAAAGTATCAAGCAACCATAGCGTTTGTATCTTATCATCAAACTTGATTCCATCACATCTAACTGGTTGATAATTCCTTGAAGAGAATTTAAATGATCAGTTAAATGAGTGCCTTCTTGATATCTCAAAGTCATCATCTGTTTTATTATAAATAACTTATTATTCCCAATTTTTCAAGCATATAACTGTTTGAGCTTATTCCACAAACTATGTGCTTGTGTTTCCTCAATGACATGGTTCAAAACATTTCATCCACCCACTGCCTAATATAACTGCATATTTGATGATGAAATATAGACCATTTAACATCAGTTTTATTCTCCGATTTTTCTTTAGCAAATACGGGCAAATATTAGTTCTTCACATATAAAAGGTCTTCCATCTTTCCTTTCCAAATAAGATAATTTGAACCATTCAATGTAACAATTCTACTCGTATTTGTTTCAATCATATAACACAAGGTAGAAAAATCAAGCAACAACCAAAGCTCTGATACTACTTTGATAGGAGAATAGTAGCTACTCGAATAATATAGGATTAACATAGTAGAATAAAATAATTTCCCATTTTGTGTAAACTATATATGAATTGATATAGTAGAATAAAATAAATATCAAGCACGCAAACACAAGGCGATTTTTTACATGGAAAACATTTTCGGTATGAGGAGATAAAAAACCATGGGACCAAAGTCCACCCAAAAATCTTCACTATCAACAAAATCAGGATAACAAAATTCTTCTCCAGTAAATATTAGATGTACATAGCAACAAAAATCTTGAGAACATCATTTTTGACAATACATATAAATTTCACAAGAGATCAATGACAAATCTGACAAAAACGCAAGTTTTAACCAATCAACGAAAAACCTAGTGTAATGAGTTTGAAACAAAAATCAAATTGTCCAAATTCAAGAAGAGTGGGCAACGAATACACTGACAAAATTTCAACTCAATTGGGTCACAAATTGATCTCGAATGCTAGGTTGATGTAAATCAGACTGATCTACAAACCTAAGACTTTTTGCTCTCTCTTTTTCTCTTGTTATCACATCTCTACTAACTTCTTTGTAGCTACCACTTAAAAGATAGTGAAAAACACTATTTCTCCATATGACTTATCATATGAGCTCAAGCCTTTTTAGATTTGCTATTAATTGGGTTTCTTTCACATGGAAGCAAACCTAGCTAACACTTAACAATGATCAACCTTTTTCTTTTTCTTTTTTTGAGTTGTATCTAGGGTAGATCGAAATGTTGAATTTGTAAATTTAGTGAAGGATTTCACACATTTGAGATCCACAAATGGTGGTGCGTGAATGCACCTAATTTTTATTTATTTTTGTCAAAGTAACATTTCATCCGTTTTCACGAAAATATAAGAAAGAAACATCTCATTCAAATAGCAAATCAAGACAAATCCCATATAACTTCAAAACAAAATAAGCTTCAGATAACAAGAAAAATCATCAGAATAAGGTTATGAGTCACCTGCTAAAAGAGCAGATTTGAGATTTATTCAAACCAAAATCAGCGACCAATTATCGAATCCATTTTTAGCAATGAGTGCACACCGAAATTTCCATTTATCACTATGGCTTTACTTTTTGACGGTAGTTTCATTGCCCTCAATCGGTCTCTTATGGAAATTCTGCATGCTCTGCTTTTTCCAATTGAATCTTCTTCCCTTTCTATTCAGCTTTCTGAATTTCTTAATCATAAGCGCTAGCTCCTCATCGTCCACATCATCATCTGAATTTATATCATCAAAATCAATGTTAGACTTTAAAGCAATTCACTTCTTACCTTTAGGATCTTCTTCATCATTTATTTACTCCACTTCATATGACTGAAGCGTGCCTATCAATTCGTTACCTAATAGAGGCATGATCCTCTGGGTTTCTCTAATTGAAGTCTTCACATGATTCCAATCTTTCAAAAGCCCATGTCGCAGCTTGTTGACTTTCATTGGTCCTGAGATTGGTTGACCTTGATAAGCCAGGCCATTCACAATCTCTGTAAATTGACTAAACATATCAGTAATAGATTGTCCAAGCTTCATTCTGAAGGCTTCATAATGTCTGAGCATAATGTTTATTTTGATTTCCTTCACACGGTCAGTCCCTTCGTAGGTAACATGTAATTTGTCCCAAACTTCTTTTGTTGTTTCACAAGAAGAAATTTGGTTATACTCAGTAGGAGATAAGGCACAGTATATAGAGTAGATTGCTTTTGCGTCAAGAGATTGTCTCTTAGTAATTTTAGCTCATGATGTTTCCTCAGCATTAATAACTTCTTTCCCTTGGTCTAAAGCTGATGTTGTTTTAGGGTTGATCCCTTTTTCTACAACATCCCACTCCAAAGGATGTCTGGATCTAAGAAATACCTTCATCTTGTTCTTCCATACATTGTACTCATTCCCATTGAAGTAAGGGGGTCTGGTGTTGCTCTGACCTTTAACTAAACTTGGAGGCAAAATACTAACAATAAAGGATCTTTAGCTTAGAAGTAAAACACTTCAAAAATTAAGCACATAGGCTTTGATACCAATTGAAAGGGCTAGTAAGAACACCTAAAGGGGGCTGAATAGGTGTGAAAACAAATATTTGAAATTCAATGAAAAACTTTACTTTTAACCTGAGTTTGGTTGACTACAGACTTTGTAGAATAAATCAGACTTTAACAGTTACTTTCAATCACAGAAGTTTATTGTAGAAAATAAAGTAAAGAAGTTCAGGGAAGAGAAAAATAGACGCAAGGTTTATAATGGTTTGGCTAGATCAAGCCTACGTCCACTCTCTCACGCTGACAGCCTTCTGGCCGGTTTCCACTAAGAATTAAAAAAGAATTTACAATATTGTGATCTTGACTTCTCAGTGAAGAGTCTATACTATTCTCACGAAGTCATAGTATAAGTCTCTCTCTCTTTTGAGTACAAATATGAGCACACTGTAAGGAATAACAAGTAAGTGGTAAGCTTCGGACTTTGGAATTCTTCTTTCACGCACTCTATCAAATGACTGGAGAGTTCTTCTTAAATACTCCTCATGCCTTCTTGACTATTGGCACTTTCCAAAAGAATTCTTCCAATCAACCTGTTGGACAGAATCAATCAAGGAGATCTTTGAGTCGTTTGAAGATTGTGATGAAAGCCCTTCAATCATATTCGCCCATACAATCAAGATCTTGGTTTCCATAAGTAGATTCTTTCCAAATTAACTTGCCATCCGAAAAGATTTGATGTATCTAAATTGTTTCCAATAAAGATAATCAATCTCGTAGGTGATATTTTCATCCAGAAGGCCATATATAACCTATACAAACTGAACCTTTGAAGAAAGAAAGATAATCCCTCGTATGGATAAGTCTTCATTCTTCACTTGTGTTTAGTTTGGAATTAATCAGAGTGGGCAGACTTCTGTTGTAAGATAGACTTTGACACAAAAGTCTAGTAATCTTTAAGAAGAGCTTGGATAAGTTTTGTCAGCTTCAAAACAACATAGGAGTTTTCTCTAACAATATACATATGTATTGATATTAGTTATTGAGCTGCATTATCTTTCCATATATTATTATGATCAATCTATTTGCTATCTTATGCTATCTTTTTATTTGAATTATATTTTTTGAATATCTCATATTTAAATATTGTTTATGTGCTTTAGATTGTCTTGATTTATTATTATCTTTGAAAGCACGTTTACACATCTGCATATTCAGAGATTGTTTTGTCATCATCAAAAAGGAAGAGATTGTTAGGGAAATCCCTTATGATGTTTTGAAGATGACAAAATAAATCAAAGGCTATTAACGTGTTTAATGGTTGAGTAACAGACTATGCGGATGATAGAATGTGTGAATGATATTATCAAGGTTTATATTTGGAAGAACCAGAAGATAGACTCTATGTTGAAGTTGAACTTTTTCAGACTATGTCCAGACCTTAAGGCTAAATATGTTCAAAAACAAAATATATTCAGACTTACGTCCAAATTGTAAAGTCTATTTCAGACGGAAGACACTCAAACTCTACTTCTGACGGAAGACACTCAAACTTTACTTTTGATAGAACACACTCAGACTTTACATACAGAACGAGACACAAGTTCAGAATGTGACAAGGTCTAGAACAAGATACACGTTTAGAACGTGAAAGTTCAAAATGAAGCATGTTCAGAATGAGACAACTCGATAGAATGTAACACACGCCCCAAACATATAATGACTAATGATCTGTTTTGGATTCTATATCAAGATAAATTTGATTGATTCAATTTAATTAGTTGACAATTAGATCTTAAAGACAAGAATTTTCTAAACGAAAAAGCTCTACTTTTGTAAATCAAGATTTAGCTTGTATGGTCAATCAGAATCAATTTGGGATTCTGCTTCTGTCACTCAACTGCTACTAAATCTTATTGTTACAGATCTGTCCAATGGATAGATTAGAATACAATCCTTTAGATATTGTCCAACGCCTAGTTTAGAAGTGGAGGAGTATTTAAGGAGATAAAGGACCGAGGAGCAAGTAAGAGACGAAGCATGGAATCTATAATTCCAAATACTAAGTGAACTTCGATCATATACTTGTCTTTCATGAGTTTAAATATTTGTGATCGTGAGAGAAATATCAAAAGAGTGACTTAGTAAGATAGTATGATTTACCACTGAGTGTTTGCAGTTAAAGTTATAATCTCTTGTTGATCATATAGTGGAACCAGCTAGAAGGCTGTTAGCGTGGGAAAGTATACGTAGAATGGTCTAAACTAAACCACTATAAATTTCATGTGCAACCTTATGATCTCTTAACTCTTTTTATTTAAGTCCATTGCATACTTTTAGGTTATTTTAGAAGTCTATTCCATCGCATAATAGATTTTGAACATCTACCATAAGTTTGGTGGCTCGTTTGTCAGACTTTGATCCTTATTTAGACTTTGCCCGCAACTTATTTTATTCCACATTTATTTGTGAAGATTTCTTTTGAAAACCTATTCACCCCCTCTAGGTGTTTGTACTAGCATCTTCACTTTCGACCTTTCCAAAAATCTAAAGAACATGTGTATCTATTATTCTCACCCTCAATCCTAAAATTAGTGAGCTAAACTCTTCAATTCAAGAGCTACTAAGACAGGGAAGACAATTGGTGGTTCGCGGTTTGCATTCGTTCGAGGTAATTGAAGTTTCTAGATATTAACTTAGTTTAAATCTACTTAGTACTTCTATCTTGGTGGGTTGGCTAAAATGTGCAATAATGTTTTGGGTATGGTGATTGTTCAACCTATCTTTGTGTCTTGTCCATTCATTCTACTTCATTCTGTTTCATTTTGGTTGTCAAAATCTGGTCATTTCACCATGTTTGTCTTGATGACTTATTTCATGTTTGTTCTATTTCATTATGGATGGTCAAAATCTAATCATTTTGTCGTATTTGTATTGGTGAGCCATTACATGTTCATTCTAATTCGTTTTGTTTCATTTTGGATGCTTAGAATTTGGCCGTTTTATCATATTTGTCTTGATGACCCATTACATGCTCGTTCTGTTTCATTTAGTTTCATTCTCAATAGCCAGAATCTGTTCGTTTTGTCATAATTGTCCTAATGACCTCTTGCATATGAAATTACTAACCATTTCCTATGCTTGTAGAGAAGGCATTCCTAGGATTCTTGTAGTGCTTTATTAATAGACAACATGAGCACTCAAGACCAGGTGAGTACCAAAAGGAAGGTTGACTCAAGACCCCACTATTTTGAAAGCAACATCAAAACATGACCCTTGAATGGATGGAATCCTGCAAGCAATAATGACCATTGGAAGTCTAATGGAGAAGCAAGCTCAATAGCAACTAGCCTCCACTTCTTGCGATTGGTAACGAGGATAGCAATGGTGACCGTCCTATGCATGGATTGGTCAAGCAATTCCTAAAGTTACGGCCGTCAAGATTTGCCAGGATGGGAAATCTCGAAGAGGCCGAAGCTTGGATCAAAGAAATGGAAAAGTGACCTTGGCAGTATACCGACTACAAGGTAATGCCAATCACTGGTGGGATGCTACAAAAGGTAGAGTATTTGTCATGCCCCGAACCTAGGGTACACGCACATCTCTCGACGGTCGATTAAAAATTTTGCGACATTCCCAGAACACGTTGTTGACCCTTTCTTTTATGCACATGCGGAAGCAAATTGAACAAACTCTAGATAACAATCAAACATGTGATAAAAAAGTAGGACAATCAATTTTCACAAAACGCACTTTATATACATGCCAACTTAACCTAAGGGTTCATATTAACAAGTCTCTATCCAAAAGAAAAACCTAGGCCACCTACACACCGGACCGTCCAGCCTTGGGCTCTGAGTTCTCCATCTAAAGACCTGAAAAGTTAACCATCATGGGATGAGAATAAATCTCAATGAGTCCACACCCTAAACCTCGATTAGGACGAAAATTCACCTAGAGGCAACCTAGACATGCATCACTCACAACTTACCTCACCTCGGCACCTCCCTGCATATTAGTACATCTCATATATCATATGTACACAACAAACATAATCAATAACTAGAACACATCAATTCATTCTCAAACAATTATAGGGGTCTCGATTATAAGGCCAAATCGTCATGACACGTCCCATTTCGTGCCACACAATTTTGTCCCATAATCAGGCGTGGCCATCTCATATCGATGGTTCCTTTCACGCTTAATAAATAAACTCAAGACTCTAGAGGTGGCTTCCACGAAATTACTTTATCGTGTAGCACTTAGCCTTTGAGCACAAATAGCAGTAGTATAAGGCTCTAGAGGTGGCTCCCATGAAGTTATGTTATCGTGTAGCACTTAGCCGTTGACCATGGATAGAAATAGTACAAGGCTCTAGAGGTGGCTACTACGAAGTTACGTTATCGTGTAGCACTTAACCCTTAACTTCACATGACAGTAGTGCAAGGCTCTAGAGGTGGCTCTCATGTGACGTAAGTCGCCATATAGCACTTAGCCCTTTACTACAAGACCCTTTACTCGTTCACTACCCCGCGTAAATGCATAAGGGTACTTAGGTGATCGCACACACATTCATGCTCGGCCAAAAACATCATGCTTTGCATTCAAATGCCTCAATTTCAAATAATGGACTTGGCCAATTTTCTTCGTATTAAAAATACCTGGTAAAATAATTGTGTGTGGTCACACAGTCAAATCGAACCATAAAACGTGATATTCTCCCATTTCAAAATTCCATGATTTTATATAGTTCCTAATATATTTTTGGCGTAAAAAACCAACACCCAGTATTTTTCTAATTAAGTACCCAAGAAGATCACTTTTTGCAATAATAGTTCAAATCGACAATCAAGTACTCAATTGCATAATTTAGCAATCAACTTTACATGTAAACACATTCATAACGATCAACGTAAAATTCTATAAATCGTCTATTCTGGTACAATTTACTCTAATTTTAATTAATTAAATAAATAACAATTAAATTAAATAAATTGCGATTAATTAAAATGAATCACTTAATTAACCTAACCTTGTAGGCGTATCATCAACCAAGCCAACTCTTAGCTTCCATCGTATAGCCAAAACACCAAAATCTCCTTTTAAAAATAAACTTAGTAACCCCATTTTGTTTTGTTCAAACTTTCCGAAATAAATTCATACAAGGTCATGTACTTGAAATTAACCAGTCAAACTTTGCATGCATCTGATATAAAACGTTCTCATTTTATTGAACACATAAAACCTAGCGTCCAAACCCGACACCATATTTTTCTTTTAAAATTTCTTTTCCAACCACCCTCTTTTGAAAACAAACCTTAGTAAACCTTTTTTTTTTTTTTTTTTTGTTCAAAACGTTTAGAAATAAATTCATAGATGCTCACGTGTTCAAAATTTATCTGTCAAACTTTGCATGCACCTAGTTTAAAATCTCATTGTTTCATTAGGCAAATAATTTTTGCTGTTCGAACCCGACACCTCATTTATTTTATAATTAATTGTCCATAAGGTCACCTCTTGCAATAATTCTAAACAACCCACATAGAACAATCGGCCTCATGAGATCACACATAAATTCTAAGCATGCCACAAGTAAACTAAAACACCAAATATGCATTGTCCAGCAAGCACAACATCAAAAACCATTGCAAAATGACTACCGGTCCTAACGGGTGGAAACCGAGCCATTCGCACGACTACAAATTTAACTCCAGAAACCTAAACAAATATTTTCATGAAGACACCTTGATCCAGATCCTTCTAGATTAAGAGCAATAAATTGCTCAAACCATTAAAAAAACTGTGTTCGTTTCTAGAAATTTTGTTTTCAAAAATCAGTTTGGTTTGAGGCACAAAATATGTCCGTTTCATATGAAATTTGACTATGTTAAATAAAAAGATGTGATGAACAACTTTTGGGAAGAAACTCTTTTGAAAATAAAACCTTAAGAGTTGATAAAAATCCTTGCAACACCAAAAGGTCATTGTTTCAGCACAATCCGAGATTCTGTTTTGCAAACAGCAAGTCTAAAATCTCATTCATTTAAATTCATAAAATTCTGAGTAAAATATATGTCATAGCTGAAGATATCTAAAATATTTTTCAAGCAGGAAGCAACCTCAAAATCGTAGCACATTTTTCCCTAAAAAATGGCAAATGGCAAGGGTCCAATAAACTGATCCGAATCTTAGCTAATCCAACTTACTTAACAACAATCATTCTTAGCATTAATCTAACCAACTAATTAACAATAATCTAACCCCTAAGCGTAATTAACAACCTAATCAATGATTAGAGAGTTAACTCATCGGATTAATGAGCCGACGGGTTCACGGCGATGGTGGCGCGACGGTGGTGAGATCCCGTAACTACCGAGTCTCCAACTGAGGCTCGGCCGAGGCTGAAAAGCCCTACAAGGCCCATGGCTTGGCTGGACATTCTGTGGAAGGGCTGGCCTCAGCTTCAGCTTAGGCTAGTCGCGGAGGTGGGTCGTTGTGTGACGGTGAGGCGGACGTGGGGTGGTGCTAGACAGAGGCGTGCAGCTGTGGTCGTGGTTGCTGGACATGAGGTGAGCGGGGATGGAGGCTGGTCGGTGAAGGGATGATGAGTGAGTTGGTGAAGCTAGATATGGCACTGATGGGCTGAATGTGAGGAGATGTGTGGGGCTAGTTGGTTGCTGAAGGGGGATGTGTAGAGGAGAGTTGGAGGGAAATGAAGGTGGAAGAAAAAATGAAAAGGAAGAAGGCAGGGGGGAGTTCAGTTATGCAAGGTGCACGCACAAAGAGGGTGAAATGGATGGGGGTATGACATCTTGATTTTTCAATTCTATTTTCAATTGAATGAGTCGGGCTTTTCTTTGAGTAGGCCACTCACGAGATAACTAGCCTATCAGGCAAAACTATTAAGGAATCTAAATGCAATAGACTTGAGAATTTGACCAGGAATCGGCTGCTCGACCGTGCTAATCTGCAAGGGTCATTACGGCATAGACCAACTAGAGATCGGAGATAGGTCGATTCGATAGAGCCATGTGATTGAGTGTAGATAATTCCATCTAATTGCAAAATTCTTGTCGATCGGCATTAGACCAATTTCTTTGTCATTTTGGTACCTTGTGTTCGTATTTGAAACCTCAAGATTTTCATGATGACCAAAATTTACCAATGCGTCGAAGATACACTTTGTGACTTGAAAATAATCAACCACAGGTCAATTGCACGAAAAGTTCCTAAAAACTACCGGTAGGTTAGGACGCACTAAAATTGTGCCAGATTGAAATTAATCGCGAAATTGAACCCGATTTCAGAAATTGGAAGTTCTGTCATGTCACAAATCATTTTAGGACTGTCGACTCATCCTCCAAAGATTTTTCTGCAAACTGAGATTTTCGGCGAAAAATTCAAAGTAGGTTATTTTGGATCGGGAAGTTCGTAGGTCCATTTTTATCACATTTTTGGGATTCAAGTTGGACTATATAGTGAGGAAAGATGTTGATTGGGATGATGGCATCTTGGTTGGATTTATGGAAATCAAATTGAGCTCAATTGGAGCCAATTGAGGGAGGATTGAAGGGGAATTGATGGATTTGAAGAACAATTGTGCAAAATTCGTATGCCATGGGGGAGAGGACTTTTGGACCACTTGGGAAGCTTCTAAGGGAAGCTCGCCTGCTGCTATTTGGCTGAGGATGATAGCCCAAGTGGTGGAGGCAAGCACTTGAGTGGAAAGACAAGTGTTAGAAGCTGAGGAAGGTCAAAGGGGTCCCCTCTCTCTTCAGCAACTTCTCTCTCCTTCCTTTGGTTATTTTCTCCATTATTGGTGTGCCTTGAGAGCTCAGTAAAACCAAAGAACCAAGAAGCAACTTCCCCACCACCGTCGCACACCCGCCTAACCAGCCAAGCCACCACCGTTAACCTCTTTCCTCCCCTGTTTTCTCCATCTTCCTGTTTTTGCTCCAGCTGACATTCCTGTGAAAACCCGAGTTAAAAGTTACCTTCCTGTGAGAATTAGCTCTCATTCCACCCACCATCATCTTTAGCACATCCAAATTGTACGGGAGCACCTCGCCGATCACCGAACATAGCCGCCGGCCGACCCGCTTGTTGGTCGGAAGCCACCACCCGCCGGTTCGTCGGTCCGCCTACCCGAGTGCACTATTTCACATTTAAGATCTAATTGTCAACTAAATAAATTGAATCAATCAAATCTATCTTGACCCTTCCTCCGCCCATTCCAATCACCAGCAAGTCCTCCTTGATCCCCAGGTGCCGCCGGTTGCCGACCACCTGCTTGCCAGAGCTCCGATCAGCCCTTTCTCGCCGAACCAACAGCTGGTTTCTCTTCCTTCAGCCCAGGTCAGAATTGAGAAGCCAGCAAGGGTTCTTGGTCTTCATGGCCCGTTTCCGAGCCCTTCTCGGCATCCGTTGGTGTTGCCACTACGAGGATTGTCGCCCGCCATAGTGTCACCGTCGCTGTGGACTCACCGGAACACTAAACCAGTGAATTTACTCACTAAGCTCTGCTTAAGGAGTTAATTATGCTTAAGGGGTGTTTAGATTATGCTAAGTTTGTTTAGGTGGTTATATTAGTTTAATTAAATGTTAATTAGATTAGATGAATGATTAGTTTAGTGGATGGATTAATTAGTCTAATTATGCAATTAGATTAATCTAAACATGATTAGACTTTTATTAATTATGTCATTTATTTAATTATTTATTTAAATTAAATATTATTTAATTATATTATTTTTATAATTTAAATTAAACTAATATTCGGAATTATTTAATTATTAATTAATTAATATTTTCTAGGAATTATATCGAGAGAGCCGCTTGATAGAATTTTGAGCTGATCATAGTGGTGTGTTTAATTTCTGTAATTGAATGGTTTATGGTGAAATTGAGTGATGTTGGTGCAATTTTGGTATTTAACTTGAAAATACCGGGTGTTGGCTTTTGACACCGATTGTGAGTTTTAAGTACCATAGCAGCTTGTGTGAGTAGTATTGAATGGATAGCTCGTGTGAGCCCTATTGTATGACAGCTCGTGAGAGCCCAATGAAATGTCAGCTTGTGTGAGCTAAGGATTAGTTAGCTTGTGTGAGCAAAGGCATAAGTTAGCTTGTGAAAGCATTGATCAGTCAGCTTGTGTGAGCATTAATAGACATGAGCTTGGGTGAGCAATGAATTGTTAGCTTATGTGAGCTTAGATAAAAGTCAGCTTATGTGAGCATTGTTAGAAGTCAGCTTGTATGAGCATTAGTGTATCTCAGGTTGTGTGAGCAGTGATTGATTGATTGATTTGATTGATTGAATGGATGGACCGATGTGTGTCGGTAGTGCATGTTTGTGCAAGGAATGATTGAATATGAATAGTACTGACGTGCAGGAAGGATTGAGGCAAGGTAAGTCCTCTACCTTGTGTGCATAGATTGCCTCTAGGCATATCTCCTTCTTAGTCGGAGTTTAGGGGGTGAACTTCCGAGACAATGTCTAACCTCGTCGTGGGCTCAACATTTTTCAAGTTCTTAAATGGTAGTTGAGGAGGACATGAAGCTTCGGAGTTTATGGAGGAGGAGACCAAAGAGTCGACGAACGTGTCTGACTAGCGGGTCATAGGATAGTTCCCTTTTTGTTGAGCCAATCTTTTGTAAATAGCCTAGTATTGTGTATAAACCTGGAGTGTTTATAGAAGGTTTGTTTTGGTTGTGAATTATTGCCTGCTTTTCTATCCCAAGCTTTTGTTGTCAGGGGAATTTTTTTGCTTCCGCTTGCGTATTAAAATGAATGGGTCGGTGACTTGTCCTGGGATGTCGCATTTTTATTGACCACAGAGGGATGGGCACACGCTTGAGGATTGGGGTGTGACATGGGGAGAGGGAGAGAGAAAGGGAAGGCCATGAAGTCAAGGGAGGGGCCACTCACAAGTTTGGACAAATATCCTAATTCATCATGCCTATGCCACAAAAGTCTTCATGCACAAAGTCCATGGCCCGACCAATGGCCATTTTCCCCTTAATTCTCACAAATAAACCAATTTGAAGGTAGAAAAAACCCATTTTTCAGCCCATACGAATTTCCCTTTTCTTTTTCGTTTTTGCCGAAATCGATTTTACGAAAAATCGCGGACTTGACGGAATTTCTCCGAAAGATGAGACAACGTCCTATAAATGAATTATGACACGCTCGAACGTTTGAATCCCGAAACCGAATTCAATTTCGTGGTTAAAATCGACCGGACGTGATTTTAGTGCAACCTAATCTATCGGGTAGCTTTTAAGGATTTTTGCGAGTTTGACATGTGGTTGATGATAATTCTCGATCCAAGTTTATACATCTCTGACTCGTAGGCGACTCTCGATTGTTGTAAAAATGGCAAGGTTTCAATTACGTGTCCCGAGTGCACTAACGATAGAAAATCGGGTTATAGCCGTTCGACGTGAATATCGCAATCGTGTGGAATCACCCGCGATTCAATTACGTGTTTCCGTCGAATCAACTTATATTCAATCTCAATTCGATTATACGATGTCATATTGACCCTTGCCAATTATTATGGTCGAGCAGTCGACTTCCGATCGAATTCTCTTGTCTGTCGCATTTATATCCCTTAACGGCTTCACTAATAGATTAGTTAACTCATGAATGGCCAACTCAAAGTAAAATGACCATAAGCACGTCGACGAAATGCCTATTTCATAAAATCGGGACGGGATCGAAATTCAAGATGTTACAACTCTTTCACTCTTATAAAAATTTCGTCCTTGAAATTTAAACCATTACAATTCTTCTTCATAAAGGTAGGGGTCTTGACGTCTTATCGACTCTGGGCTGTCTTGAGTCTTTCTTGAATAGCTTTGATGGCGTCCACTAACTGTTGAACTAACTCAGCACCTGTAATATCACATCCTCCAACTTTGTCCTAACAAACATGAGTTCTGCAGGTTCTGCCATACCACGCTTCAAACGATGTCACCATGATATCCAACTGATAGTTGTCGTTGTAGGCGAACTCAACTCAATGAAGCTATTCCAAACAGCTTCTTTTGAAGGTCAACACGCGAGCTTGCAGCATGTTCTCAAGGGTTTGAATCGTCCTCTTAGATTGGCCATCCGTCCGCAGATGATAGGCCATGCCATACTGCAGCTTCATTCCTAAGGCAGTTTGTAAACTTTTCCAAAAAGTTGTTGTGAACTTCGGGTCTCGATCTAACGCGATCATCACTGGCACTCCATAAACACGAACTCTCTGTTGTACATACAATTCAGCATATGTGTCCAATGCAAAGTCCTTTCGTACGGCAATGTCCTCCATCTTCGACTCTTTAACTGACGTATCCACTAAGGTTGTCGAATAACCTTGGCAACCCACATCTAGTAATCGGGTTGCCTCAATAAATGAAATCAAAGTAATCGAAGGTCCTTGATTTTCAATAAATTCAAAACTACTTCTCCCCAACAGCTTAAACTAAATTACTTCACAATAATAATCCATTACAGTAAGATGCTCCTTTTTTCTCTGACCTCATTCCAATAAATCGAAGTTCTACAAGCTTAACCACACTTTTGTTGCGCCACTCTGATAAAATTATCCTAGAAACATTGCCCCTCCTGTTCGGTGCATAGTCCGGTTCATTCCTACCCCCTTTCGCCATCCTAGAAGCCTGCTAGGAGTTGCTCCTTGTCCAAGCCCTCTGGTCTTGGCGATCACTCCCCGCCCTCATCGGACCAGGTCGTTACAGGCCCACCAGCCTTCGCTTGGTTTGTCCCTGAGCTACACATCTAATGAAGGGGTCCCATTTCGTTAGGGACTAACTCACAGAGATATTGTCTGCTCTGGCCCATCCCATATTGAGCCTCACGATTTTACCTTTTGGTGCATAGGTAGGCACCATCCCAAGAAATCACCCATCCTAGTAGTGCACTATTTTAAGCTTGCTTATCCTTCGGGTTCATAGGCACCAATTGACTTCCAATGTCCAATTTTAAATCATCCCAAAACCTCTTTGCCCCACCCACTGGATCCTTTTTTAGTCTCGATGCATACTTGGACAACTCTGCAAACTTCACCTCGTGTTGGTCCACTGACATCTGACTTCGACGAAGATGCTGGATCTCAACCATTTCCTATTCCTTAGAGCCTCTAGCGCATGCACGATCCCATCCAACCTAGGATCGTCGAATGCTCCTCTCCCGGTACCAACCAAAGGTGGTACTCTTTCCTTGGTACTAGCTTGAGCTAACGTTCTACCTCTAGTACTTGCTCGTCTCGATGTCCTCCCTCTAGCACCTGTCAGATCTACCACGGTCCATCTTCGAGGGGCTCTTAGATCAGGATTGTTCATCTTGGATGATCTATATAGAAACATGCCTTCTCATTCCAATAAGTAATCAGAAATCTGAACAACCAGCACAAAACAATCAATCAATCACAAGCATTAGCGTAAGGAAAATGTCTTTCCTAGCTAACTATCCCAATACCCATCGCACCTTATTACTCCAGACACTGACCAGCACTGATACCACTCCGGTTGGGGATGTCACGTCCCGAACCCCGGGCATGCGCACATCCCTCGGTGGTTGACTAAAAATTTTGCGACATTCTCAGGATGCGTCGCCGACCTTTTCTTTTTATGCACATGCGGAAGCGAATTGAATAAACTCTAGACAACAATCAAACATGGGATAGAAAAGCAGGACAACCAATTTTCACAAAACACACTTTATATACATGCCAACTTAACCTAAGGGTTCATATTAACAAGTCTCTGTCCAAAAAAACCCTAGGCCACCTACACACTGAGCCCCCAGCCTTGGGCTCCGAGTTCTCCATCTAAAGACTTGAAAAAGTTAACCACAACGGGATGAGAATAAATCTCAGTGAGTCCACACCTTAAACCCCGATTAAGATGAAAATTCACCTAGAGGCAGCCTAAACATGCATCACTCACAACTTACCTCGCCTCGGCACCTCCTTGCATATTAGTACATCTCATATATCATATGTACATAGCAAACATAATCAATATTGGAAAACATCAATTCATTCTCAAACAATTACAGGGGTCCCGATTATAAGGCCAAACCGTTATGACACGTCCCATTCCGTGCCACACAATTTTGTCCCATAATCAAGCGCAGTTATCTTATATCGATGGTTCATTTCACACTCAATAAATAAACTCAAGGCTTTAGAGGTGGCTCCCATGAAATTACTTTAGTGTGTAGCACTTAGCCCTTGAGTACAAATAGCATTAGTACAAGGCTCTAGAGGTGGCTCCCACGAAATTACATTATCGTGTAGCACTTAGACCTTGACCAGGGATAGCAATAGTACAAGGCTCTAGAGGTGGCTCCCATGAAGTTACGTTATCATGTAGCACTTAGCCATTGGCTTCGCATGACAGTAGTGCAAGACTCTAGACGTGGCCCCCATGTGACGCAAGTCACAATGTAACACTTAGCCCTTGACTACAAGGCCCTTTACTCGTTCACTACCTCGCGTAAATGCATCAGGGTACTTAGGTGATCACACACACATCCATGCTCGACCGAGAACATCGTGGTTTGCACTCAAATACCTCAATTTCAAATAATTGACTTGGTCAATTTTCTTCGTATTAAAAATATCCGATAAACTAATTGTGCATGGTCACATAGTCAAATTGAACCATAAAACGTCATATTCTCCCATTTCAAAATTCCACGATTTTATATAGTACCTAAAATATTTTTGGTCTAAAAAATTGACACCCTGTATTTTTCTAATTAAATACCCAAGAAGATCACCTTTTGCAATAATAGTTCAAATCAACAATCAAGCATTCAATTGCACAATTTAGCAATCAATTTCACATGTAAACACATCCACAACGATCAGCGTAAAATTCTATAAACCAACTATCCCGGTACAATTTACCCTTATTATAATTAATTAAATAAATAACAATTAAATTAAATTAATTGCGATTAATTAAACTGAATAACTTAATTAACCTAACCATGTGGGTGCATCATCAACCAAGCCAACTCTTAGCTTCCATCGTATAGCCAAAACACCAAAATCTCCTTTTAGAAATAAACTTAGTAACCCCCCATTTTTATTTTTATTTTTGTTCAAAACATTTAGAAATAAATTCATAGGTGCTCACGCACTTAAAATTTATCTGTCAAACTTTGCACGCACCTAGTTTAAAACCTCATTGTTTCATTGGGAAAACAAGTTTTGGTGTCCGGACTCGACACCTCATTTATTTTCTATTTAATAGTCCATAAGGTCACCTCTTGCAATAATATTAAACAAACCACATAGAACAATTGGCCTCATGAGATCACAAATAAGTTCTAAGCATGCCACAAGTCAATCAAAGCACAAAATATGCGTTGTCCAGCAAGCACAACATCAAGAACAATTACAAAACTACTACCGGTCTTAATGGGCAGAAACCGAGCCACTCGCACATATTCAAGTTTAAATCCAGAAACCTAATCAAACGAGCTCAGAAAATTATTAAATTTGAATATGGTTTAGAGGACACTTAAAAGAACATGTTTCATGAGACACATTGACCTAGATCCTTCTAGATTAAGAGTAGTAAATCGCTCAAACAGTTACAAAAACTGTGTCCGTTTCCAGAAATTCTGTTTTCAAAAATCAGTTTGGTTCGAAATCCCAAACATGTCCGTTTGATCTAAAATTTGACTATGTTAAATTACAAGATGTGAGGAACAAATTTTCTGAAGAAAATATTTTGAAAATAGAACCCTAAGAGTTGATAAAAATCCTTGTAACACCAAAAGGTCACTGTTTCAAGACAATCCAAGATTTTGTTTTGCAAATGGTGAGGCTGAAATCTTGTCTATTTAAATCCATAAAATTCTGAGTAAAATATTTGTCATAATTGAAGATGTCTAAAACATTTTTTCAAGAAGGAAGCAACCTCAAAATGGTAGCACATTTTTTCCCACAAAAATAGCAATCATCGAGGGTCTAGTAAATTGATCCGAATCTCAGCTAATCCAACTTACTTAACAATAATCATTCTTAGCACTAATCTAACCAAGCTAAGTAACACTACTCTAACCCCCTAAGCGTAATTAACAACCTAATCAAGGATTAGGAAGTTAACTCATCGGATTAGCGAGCCGACGGGTTCACGGCGATGGTGGTGCGACGACGTGGCTAGACGTTCTGTGGAAGGGCTGGCCTCGGCTTCGGCTTGGGCTGGTCAGAAGGGCTGGTCATTGTGTGACGATGAGGCGGACATGGGGTAGTGCTGGACATGAGGCTACTGGGCTGAACATCGGTGACTAGGCTACTGGGCAGAGGCTTGCGATTGTGGTCGTGGTTGCTGGATGTGAGGTAAAAGGGGATGGAGGTGCTGGTTGGTGAAGGGATGATGAGTGAGTTGGTGAAGCTGGAGATGGCACTGATGGGCTGGATGTGAGGAGATGTGTGGGGCCGGTTGGTTGCTGAATAGGGACGTGCAGAGGAGAGTTGGAGGGAAATGAAGGTGGAAGAAAAAATGAAAAGGAAGAAGGCAGGGGGAGTTCGGTCAAGCAACGTGCACGCACGAAGAGGGGGAGGGATGGGGAGAGGGAGAGAGAAAGGGAAGGCCATGAAGTCAAGGGAGGGGCCACTCACAAGCTTGGACAAATATCCTAATTCTTCAAAATGGGAAAATATCACGTTTTATGGCTCGATTTGACTGTGTATCCACGCACAATTATTTTACCCGGTGTTTTTAATATGAAGAAAATAGGCCAAGTTCATTATTTGAAATTGAGGCATTTGAATGCAAAGCACGATATCCTTGTCCGAGATTGGATGTGCATGTGATCGCTATGAGAACCCGTCACCCAATGAAAATCAGGGGCGATGCTCCTACATGGAATGCCCCTTGTCAACGGATACCGGTTGCAATGGAGGCTAGGCCGATGCTCCTTTGAGAATGCCATCTAGTTGTAGACATTGCCGTACCCGACGAAACGGGACGACACCCGATTATGTCGAATGACTGCCGACTGTTGAGTTGGCCATGGCCGTTGCATCGTAACTAATTGGAACACACTTGAGTGATGGATATAGCCGCACCTGATTATGGGATGAAATTGTGTGGCACGGAATAGGACGTGTCATAACAATTTAGCCTTATAATTGGGACCCCTGTGATTGATTAATACATGAAATTGAAGTGTTCCAATTATCGTTTACGCTTGTTGCGTTTATATATATTATATGAGCTATACTGACGTGCGGGGAGGTGTTGAGGCGAGCTAATTATTATATGATGCATGTTTAGGCTGCCCCTAGGTGAATTGTCACACCTCGATCCTCAGACATGCCCACATCCCTTACCTTTGGTCGATTTTAAAATGCGATATCTCAGGACTACGTATCGCCAACCCTTTCATTTTCAATATGCCCATGCGGAAGCAGTTATTTCATACTGAAATTCTCAACTACTCTTTTATACAAGCATCTCATAGTATATAATGCAATACTATTCACAGAGGTTTGATCTAACATTTATCCACATATAATCAAGGTCTGACAAAATGGGATGGGATCTCAGTCCTCATCCGGGTTGTACTCAGGGTCCTCCTCATGGTCATCTTCTTCTCAAAAATCTTCATTCTCATCTGGTTCCACATTAGAGTTCTCCTCTTCAGATTCCTCCTCCTCAGGCTCCTCATCATGGTCCTGAAATGGTTATTCAATAACCATTGAGACCATGTCTCGGCAAGTTCTACCCCCTAAGATCCGATTAGTAAACTAATACACCTTAGCGTTGCCTATGCACAACATGAGTCAGAGGACTTACCTTGGCCTTAGATTTCACCTGCATATTAGCTCGGATCAAATAGGCATCTAAGCAATCACATCATTGATCGAAGCATCGATCAAATGGACCTAGTCGATTACATACCAACAAGACCACTCACGGTCATTTCCATTCAATCAAACAATTTACAACATCATACCCAAGCAATGATCAATCGATCTCGTCGATCACATCTCAATCAATCATTCACTGATCACTCCAATCAATCAATCATTTCACAGCATCGGATCAAAACAATGATTAATTGACTTAGTCGATTACATGTCACCACGACCCATGCTTGGTCGGCACATTTAATACTATCTATAAAGTCCTATCAAATCAGGACTGTTCACCCAAAGCTGACAAATAAATAGTATAGCTCGCCCAAAGCTAATAATATAGTATACTATGTATATGCTCGCCCAAAGCTGATAAAGTAGGGCCCTTAGGCCAATTTAGTATACTATATATATATGCTCACCCAAAGCTGATAATAAATTGCTCGCCCAAAGCTAATAATAAATTGCTTGCTCAAAGCTGATAATAAATTGCTCGCCCAAAGCTGAAAAAGTAGGGCCCCCAGGCCAATTTAGTATACTATATATATATGCTCACCCAAAGTTGATAATAAATTGCTCGCCCAAAGCTGATAATAAAGTATATTGCTCGCCCAAAACTGATAATAAAGTATACTGCTCGCCCAAAGCTGACATATTGCCCGTAGGTCGATATAATATACTGGTATACTGCTCACCCAAAGCTGACATATCACCCGTAGGCCGATATAGTATACCATCTCCATCGTCCAATATTCCTATTATTTTTATCATACCCGATAAAAATAGCCTTGTGTGGGTACACGGTCAGCCTTAGTCAAAATACTATAATTTCATTTTTCATAATTCCCACCATTCTCTATAGTCAACAAAACATTTCGGCATTATCAACCGATGCCCGGTTATTTGTCAATTGATTTTCCAAAGTTATTCCATTTAGGAATAAATCCTAAAATCACTCATAAATCAATTTATCACAAAATCAAGCTCAATTAAATAAATGGACTATACCACGAAAATCAGCACGAAATTCCGGTCATCGGCCATCCCGGTTGAATTTCCAAAAAATAATTAATTAAATAATTAATTTTGAAAATTAAATAAATAATACAAGAAATTCAATTTAGCACAATATAAAGCTCAATTAAATAAACATACTACACCACGATCATCAGCATAAAATTTCGATCACTGGCCATCTCAGTTGAATTTTCGGAAAATAAATAAATAATTAAATTAATTTCGAAAATCAATAATTAATTCCTAAAAATTCCAATTAGGCCTGAATTGCCTAATTAACACCCGATAAGGGTTGGGAAAAATCCCAAGAAGCATCCAATAAATACTAAGGGCAATTCTCTATCTAAGTACACTAACCACCTAACTAATGTGCAAAGCAATTAACTAATAATCGCTAATCCATTATAATCTAACCACCTAATTACACTTAACTAACACTAATCAACCTTTAAATGTAATTAGCAAACTAAGAAGGCATTAGTGAGCAAAACTTACTCAAAACGATGGCATCGACGCGAGGATCGACTTTCCCCAAGGCGGGCCGAGCATCCGAGCTCGGGAAGAAGGCCGAAACGGGCCAAACCCTCGCTGCAATACCCATTTCTGCACTCTTTATGTGCTGCTCGTTGGGGGCGAATCCGAAGCTGAGGTGGCAAGGCAAGGTCGGCGAACGGCGAGGGGGCTTCGGTGGGTCGAGGTGGCGGCGCACGGTGGCCTGAGGTGGCCAAACCATGGCCTGTGCTGGCCAAAATGGAGCTGAACAGAGGCGGTTGGGAGCTGGGGTCGCACGGCGGGGCAGTGAGAGGTGCGGCCAAGCATGCCGGCACGCGTGCTCGCGCGGGGACGGGTGACCGGCAGCAACGACAGCTTCGGTCCAACTGACATCGGCTGCTGCTCCAACTCCGATGTCCTCCCATATTTGGGACCCGGAGCAGCAAACGGAGGGGAAGACAAAGGGTGTCGACGGTGGCTGAGATGGGTGAGGGGGAGGTGGAGACGAACGACGAAGCGGCGGAGCGGGTGATGCGTGGGCGAGGACGACTTGCGGTGTGAGGCGGCGACGACGGTCTTGGCTCCGGTGCGGTTGCAACTCCTTCAACGCTACTAGCCTCTGTTTCTGCTTCTACTTTGTTCGAACAAGAGGGGCGGAAGAGAGAGGGTATCGAGAGAGTGAGAGCAAGTACCGAGAGAGAGAAAAGAAGAGATAAGAGAGAAAGGGGGTTTGAAAAGTCAAAAAGGTGAAAAGTAAAGAGGAAGCAAAGTTGGAAGACAGCAGGAGGCAATCGGTGGAGGGGGGCTTTGTACGAGAGAGAGAGAGAGAGAGAGAGAGAGAGAGAGAAAAGAAAAAGAAAGAAAGAAAGGAAAGAGAGAGAGCTTGTGGGGAAAAAGGTGTTTGGCCAAATGGGGAAAAACAAATGGGAATAAATTCAAAAGAAAAGAATTTCCTCAAATAGAAAATTCTAATTTCATTTTCTTTTGAATAGGCTCATTGATTCCCAAAAGAAATTTCTGATTAGAGTACACGGTTCCCACTTGCATTTCTGCATCCAATTTCCCTCTTGAATTTCTCTCAAATGACTCATAAAATCAATTGATATCCCACTTATCAAATTGATTATTGTTCTCATCCAAGAATCCCTCATGCTTCTCAATTTCACAATCCCCGACTTTAGTTGAACGAAAACGGCCCTAAACAGGCTTTTTCCCAAAAAGTCTCGGTTGTCAAAAAAATCTTCTAAGACTGAATCGACGTTCCTAAAATTTATTGTGACATGATAGAACCTTCAATTTCTGAAATCGGGCTTAGATTGGCAATTAATTTCACTCGGATGTGTTCTTAGCGTGACCTAGGCTATCAGGTAGTTTTAAAAACTTTTTAGGACAAATGACCCTTGGTCGATTTTCTTCGAGCCACGATGAATCCACTCGATACATTGGCGTTCTCGGTTGTCGTGCAAATCTCGATGATTCAAATACGGACACAGAATACCAAAATGATAGAAAATCAAATTATCGTCGGTTGATGAGAATTTTCCAATTTAGTGGAGTCACCCACGATCGGTCACTCATCTTAGTCGAACCGACCTATCTCTGATCTTAATTCGATTTTTAACTGTGCCGTAATGATCTCTAAAGATGAGCATGGTCGAGAAGTCGATTCATGGTTGAATTCTCAGTCTATCTGCCTTAAAGTCCTTAATAGCTTACCCATCTAATCTAGTTATCTCCTGAGTGGCCAAATCAGAGAAAAATATTATAGTCACGCCAATGAAATGCTCAATTTATCTAATCGAAGTCAGAACCCAAAAATCTGGATTGCACAACTTTTCCGCTCTTATAAAAATTTCTTCCTCGAAATTTAAACCTTTACCAAATAATTATACAAAAGGTGGGGGTATTGTCGTCTCATCGAGTCTCACTTTTTCCCACGCTAATCCTTCGGTCTCGTGGTGTTGTCCAACCACTTTGACCGAGGAGACCATCTTGGTACCCAAAATCTGCTCTTTCTGAACCAACAACTGAACTAGACTTCTCATGTATGACACTCTGTCGTTCACACCTCATCTCTTTTTCTCAAATCCCTAATGAACCTTCAAAGTTCAACGATTCAAATTTTCTGACGATTCTGTACAGACTTTACTCTGACACTGATCTAACAACTGCAATCACTGATTACTGGGCTGACTCTAGCCTATGATCTTCTTTCAATTCACTTTCTTTTCATCATTGAAATTATGTACCCTCTGCTATGCACTGCTTAAGAAAGAACCCTCTGAAAAGCTCTACCAAATTTGTAACCTCTGGTCTAGATTCGAAATATAATTCATCATCGGCACTCCATGCTGATGAATTATCTTATACTCACACATTTCGGTATACCCATTCAAAACAAGTTCTATTCGTACTATACTGAAGTGAACCGGCTTTGTCTGTCGGTCGACCATTATCCTCATATGGAATCAGTACTCCCCCGAATCCTTAGTAAGCCTGTCACAATGTTCCATTGTGATATATTTTCATTCCCACTTGGGACTCTCAAGTGGTGATCAAAGTTCTCCTGGTTTGTATTATTGAACTTCCATTTACTAACAACTCTGGCACACGCAAACTGCCCGATGGTATCTAATTTCATATCAGTCTACTAATCTAGCTGACACCGATTCTGATCTACTTGCACAATTTGGTCAAAAACTGCAATACTATAGTGAATTTCTGATAAGATCTTTTCCCTAAGTGCTACATTGTCAAGTGCACTCAATCACTCATGGAACTTGAGTGTTCCATCCTCAAAAATCTTAATGTCAGATTCTTTCTTACCAGTATCCTCTTATAAGATCTTTTGAACATCTTTGTCTGTCAATTTAACGCCGATTCTAACTTGAATATATGGATCAATTTTGAGGGCGGCTATAAAATTCAAAAGGTAGTCTACCTCAAATTTGAAGACCGAATTTTGAACTCTTTTCAGTAAGGGCAATACTTTAGCCAGTCTATGCACAATTGAAGACTTTCAGCTCAACACATTAATGACTCATTTCGTCCCTCCAAGGTGATACCCGATATCACTATTATAGTCCTGCCAAAATTCTGATTCACGACACTATTTCATATTCCACTCATAGGGTCTCAACTGGCAAGATGATTATACAACAATCTTCTCATGTTGTATCAATACGTACCCAGTCCTCTGCAAGACACATCACTAAAAATTTCATGCTTTCCAGAGCCAAATGAAAAGTTTAGCACCAGTGCAGTAGCCTGTTCTTATTTAAGCTCTGGCAATTATCTTTGCACTTGTCCATGCCGATGAATTTCTCTTCTTTCTTAAGAGATCAAGCCCGCGATGATATTGATGCTGAAAATTATTCCACGAACCTTCTATAGTAATAAGTCCAATCCCCACGACTTTTGATCTCTGACATTGTTGTCGGTCTCAATCCATTAACAACTGATTTGATCTTGGCTGGGTCCATGAAGATTCCTTTACCTGTAATCACATAACCATTCTTAGGGGCTCTCGTGCTCCTCAGCACTTAATGAATACCCTAGAATGTCGCTACACCACACGATCACCATTGATCTAGATATTATTTAAATACTCGGTTTGTCAATGATAGCAGCTGGAGCGTTCGTCAAATCAAATGGCTTTACATTATTCTCACAAGGGTTAAATCAAGTGTGAAATGTTGTCTTCAGTATAACCTCCTTCCTGGTTCTCAACTGACGATAACCTATCCTCAAGTCGATCCTTGAAGACATTTACACTCTTTATAACAAGTCACCCAATTGAGTTGACAGTGGTTGATGCATGATTGCAATGAGCCATCTTCCTTTCTTTCTCACTATGAGGCTGATGTTTCCCCTAGGTAATGCACCGTCACGCATGAATTCCTCATTCATCAATCCTCACATCTGCACCATTGGTTCTATCAATTCACACAACAACAACCGGTAAGAAACTTTAGAGAATGGTTCTGTTCCGGATGCTAGCTCGATTGTAATTCTATCTCTTTCTCTAGCGACGGTTTAACCATCCTTCTGGCAATACTTCCAGGAATTCTTGGACTACTGAGGAGTCCTCAATTTTCAATTCTTCAATCTGTCTTAACTATAACCATCACCAAGTAACCTCGGCAATCTCCATCTAACAAGTGGGTTGTCCTCAATCGACGAGATTAAAGAAATTGAAGGTTCATTTCGACCCCCAATATACTCGACACTTTCATGTGCTCTTGGACTAAGTTGAATTGCTCCATGACCATGATTCATTACCACAAGATGCTCCACGAGCCCATTCTACTCATGTAGCGTCAAAGTTACACCTCAGCAACTAGTCAAGCATAACTATTACTAGTGATTCCCCTTTCTTTCACTTATTTCAATAAACTGAAGTTCCCCAAACTTCACCAAAACTCTGCTACGATACTCTGATAGAATTTTCCCCAAAACATTCTTCCTCTAACTAGTGTCGTTTCGGTTCCATTTCTGTTCTTCTTGCCATACCCAGACACTGAATTCATCCATGTTTTCTTCCATAATTTCGACACCTATCTGGTGAGTCTTCTACCTCCTGACAAGTGCCAGCATGTACTATTTCTTGTATCGGAGACCTATCCCAAAAATTCCACAGTGCGTTCCAGGGCACACTTCTTCTGACTTGTCCTAGCGATAATGACAGTAATAACCATTGTCCAGATTCCATCTACTTATGCGAGTACTTCATAAATCATTAACCGTGCTGGCGACACATACCACAAATTCCTGTCCTCAAAATACACGAGACTGATCCATACTTTCCTCCATGGAACAACATGTTCCATTTGTCTGAATGCTGACCTGACTCCACCCTTTCTATTGGGGGGAAATAAAATACCGTTCCCTCAACATCAGTCTTACCCTGACCGAATTCTAAGTCTGCATATGCTAAATCTTGACTCAGATATCGAAACTATTCCCTAATCATCCTTCCAGGTTGGACCATCCACATCCCAAGGTAGCAACAACAACAACTTGATTCTAATCTTACTGGCTCATCCACATCCCAAGGAACACTTGCATCAAAAAGATCTTATCAGACTTAGCATCATTCAACGTTGCTACACTAGTACCAACCTACGGTGACACTCTTACGCTCGAGTTGGCCAGAGTCGACACTCTACCTTACGAATCCACAACGATTAAAGCCAAGCGATTCACACATGACAAACAATTCTACCAATCAGCTATCAAAGACATGCACCGGTCATGAATTTAAAGGTCATCCTACGACTATCCCATAGGTCATCGCACCTTATCACTCTAATAACTAACCATTGCTTTGATAACACAAAAAGGGAATGTCACGCCCCGATCCTTAGGCACGCGCACATCCCTTACCTTTGGTCGATTTTAAAATGCGATATCCCAGGACTACGTATCGCCGACCCTTTCATTTTAATATGCACATGTGGAAGCAGTTATAAATCCCTAGACAATAAAAAAATGGGCTAGAAAAGCAGGGCCACAATTTTCATACTGAAATTCTCAACTACTCTTTTATACAAGCACCTCATAGTATATAATGCAATACTATTCACAAGGGTCTGATCTAACATTTATCCACATATAATCAAGGTCTGACAAAACGGGATGGGATCTCAGTCCTCATCCGGGTCGTACTCAGGGTCCTCCTCATGGTCACCTTCTTCTCCAAAATCTTCATTCTCATCTTGTTCCACATTAAGTTCTCCTCTTCAAATTCCTCCTCCTCAGGCTCCTCATCAAGGTCCTGAAATGGTTATTCAATAACCATTGAAACCACGTCTCAGCAAGTTCTACCCCCTAAGACCCGATTAGTAAACTAATACACCTTAGCATTGCCAATGCACAACATGAGTCAGAGGACTTACCTTGGCCTTAGATTCCACCTGCATATTAGCTCAGATCAAATAGGCATCTAAGCAATCACATCACTGATCGAAGCATCGATCAAATCGACCTAGTCGATTACACACCAACAAGACCACTTATGGTCATTTCCATTCAATCAATCAATTTATAACATCAGACCCAAGCAATGATCAATCGAGCTCGGCGATTACATCTCAATCAACCATTCACTGATCACTCCAATCAATCAATCATTTCACAACATCATATCAAAATAATGATTAATCTACTTAGTCGATTACATGTCACCACGACCCATGCTTGGTCGGCACATTCAATACTATCTATAAAGATCTATCAAATCAAGACTGCTCACCCAAAGCTGATAATATAGTATACTATGTATATGCTCGCCCAAAGCTGATAGAGTAGGGCCCCTAGCCTAATTTAGTATATTATATATATATGCTCACCCAAAGCTGATAATAAATTGCTCGTCCAAAGCTGATAGAGTAGGCCCCCAGGCCAATTTAGTATACTATATATATATGCTCACCCAAAGTTGACAATAAATTGCTCGCCCAAAGCTGATAATAAAGTATACTGCTCATCCAAAGCTGACATATCGCCCATCAGTCGATAAAGTATACCGGTATACTGCTCACCCAAAGCTGACATATCGCCTGTAGGTCGATATAGTATACCAATATACTGCTCACCAAAAGCTAACATATGGCCTGTTGGCGGATATAGTATACCATCTCCATCGTACAATATTCCTATTATTTTTATCACACTCGATAAAAATAGCTGTGTGTGGGTACACGGTCGGCCTTAGCCAAAATACTATAATTTCATTTTTCATAATTCCCACCATTCTCTATAGTCCACAAAACATTTTGGCAATATCAACCGATGCCCGGTTATTTGTCAATTGATTTTCCAAAGTTATTTCATTTAGGAATAAATCCTAAAATCACTCATAAATCAATTTAGCATAAAATCAAGCTCAATTAAATAAATGGACTGTACCACAACAATCAGCACGAAATTCCGGTCACCAGCCATCCCGGTTGAATTTTTGGAAAATAAATAATTAAATAATTAATTTCGAAAATTAAATAAATAAATACAAGAAATTCAATTTATCACAATATAAAGCTCAATTAAATAATCGGACTACACCATGATCATCAGCATAAAATTCCGGTCACTGGCCATCCTAGTTGAATTTCTAGAAAATTAATAAATAATTAAATTAATTTAGAAAATCAATAATTAATTCCTAAAAATTCCAATTAGGCCCGAATTGCCTAATTAACACCCGATAAATGTCGGGAAAAATCCCAAGAAGCATCCAATAAATACTATGGACAATTCTCTATCTAAGTACACTAACCACCTAACTAATGTGCAAAGCAATTAACTAATAATCGCTAATCCATTCTAATCTAACCACCTAATTACTCTTAACTAACACTAAACAACCTTTAAATGTAATTAGCAAACTAAGAAGGCATTAATGAGCAAAACTCACTCAAAACAACAGCATCGACGCGAGGATCGACTTTCCCCAAGGTGGGTCGAGCATCCGGGCTTGGGAAGACGGCCAAAACGAGCCAAACCCTCGTTGCGATACCCATTTATGCACTCTCTGTGTGCTGCTGGTTTGGGGCGAATCCGGGGCTGAGGTGGCAAGGCAAGGCCGGCGGAGGGCGAGGGGGCTCTGGTGGGTCGAGGTGGCGGCGCACGGTGACCAGAAGTGGCCGAACTGTGGCCTGTGCTGGCCAAAACGAAGCTGAACAGAGGCAGTTGGGAGTTGGGGTCTCACGGCGAGGTGGTGAGAGGCGCGGCCAAGCACGGTTGCACGCGTGCTCGCACGGGGACGGGTGATTGGCGACAACGGCAGCTCCAGTCCAGCGATGTCAGCTGCTACTCCAACTCCGATGTCCTCCCAGATTTGGGACCTCGAGCAGCAAACGGAGGGGAAGACAAAGGGTGTCGACGGCGGCTGAGATGGGTGAGGGAGAGGCGGAGACGAACGATGGAGCGGGTGATGTGTAGCGAGGACAGCTTGCGCCGTGAGGCGATGACGACGGTCTTGGCTCCGGTGCGGCTGCAGCTCCTTCAACGCTACTGACCTATGTTTCTGCTTCTGCTTTGTTAGAACAAGAGGGGTGGAAGAGAGAGGGTATCAAGAGAGTGAGAGCAAGTATCGAGAGAGAGAAAAGAAGTGATAAGAGAGAAAGGGGGTTTGAAAAGTCAAAAAGGTGAAAAGTAAAGAGGAAGCAAAGTTGGAAGACAACATGAGGCAATTAGTGGAAGGGGGCTTCGTACAAGGAGCAAGAGAGAGAGAGAGAGAGAGAGAGAGAGAGAGAGAGAAAAGAAAAAGAAAGAAAGGAAAGAGAGAGAGCTTGTGGGGAAAAAGTTATTTGGCCAAATGGGGAAAAAGAAATGGGAATAAATTCAAAATAAAATAATTTCCTCAAATAGAAAATTCTTATTTCATTTCTTTTGAATAAGCTCATTAATTCCCAAAAGAAATTTCAGATTAGAGTACTTGGTTCCCACTTGCATTTCTGCATCCAATTTCCCTCTTGAATTTCTCTCAAATCACTCTCATAAAATCAATTGATGTCCCACTTATCAAATTGATTATTTTTCTCATCCAAGAATCCCTCATGCTTCTCAATTTCACAATCCCCAGCTTCAACTGAACGAAAACGGCCATAAACTAATTTTTTCCCAAAAAGTCTCGGTTGTCACGCCCCGATCCTCAGGCATGCACACTTCCCTTACTTTTGGTCGATTTTAAAATGCGATATCCCAGGACTATGTATCGCCGACCCTTTCATTTATATATGCACATGCGGAAGCAGTTATAATTCCCCAAATAATAAAGCAATGGGATAGAAAAGCAGGCCATATATATTCTTTACTGAAAATTCACAACTACATCTTTTTTTTCCATGCATCTCATAGCATTCTACAATACTATATATATGCAACTCTGGTCTAACGCCTAATCACATGCAAACAAGGTCTGACAAGACAGGACAGGATCTCGGTCCTCATCCGGGTCATACTTAGGGTTATCCTCGGGGTCTTCCTCCACATACTCCTCTTCGGGTTCCTCAACAAGGATCTCCTCCTCAGATTCATGCTCCTTAGGCTCCTCATCCACGTCCTGAAATGGTTATTCAATAACCACTGAGACAACATCTCAGCAAGTTCTACCTCCTAAGACCCGATTAGTAAACTAATACACCTTAGGGCTGCCTACGCACAACATGAGTCAGAGGACTTACCTTAGCCTCAGATTCCACCTGCATATTAGTACAGATCGAATAGGTACACAAGCAATCACATCACAGATCGAAGCATCGATCTAATCGACTTAGCCGATTACACCAAAAAGACCATCCATGGTCATCTCCATTCCATCATTCAATTCGCAACATCAAATCAAGGCAATTATCAATCACATTAAATCACACTCAGATCTAATCATCAATCAATCGACCTAGTCGATTACATGTCATCCAAATTATCTCTTGATGAACCCTTTATCATACCGTACTGTCTCAAGATGATCTATAGGAAATCGAGCCGGTATATCATACCGTACTGTCTCAAGATAATTTGTAGAGTCACCGAGCCGGTAGATCATACCGTCCTGTCTCAAGATGCTCCGTGGAGTCATCGAGCCGGTATACACACAATTTATCATACCGTCCTGTCTCCAGATGCTCCATAGAGTCATCGAGCCGGTATACACACAATTTATCATACCGTACTGTCTCCAGATGCTCCGTAGAGTCATCGAGCCGGTATACCAAATCATTCCAAGCAAATAATCAAATAACCAGTTTTATCATTCCCGATAAAATGCCATGAGTGGGTACTCGATTGGCCTTAGCCAAAACATAATAAATTCATTTTTATAAATTCCACCATTTTCTGTAGCTCACTCAGATCCTTTTGGCTTTATCAACCGAAGCCCAGTTATTTTTCAATTAATAACCAAAGATTATTCAATTAAAGAATAATTCATTCTTTCACAAATAATTCAATTCAACATGAAATAGGGCTCAATTAAATAAATGGACTGCGCCATGACAATCAGTATAAAATTTCGGTCGCTGGTCATCCAAGTTGAATTTCCGGAAAATAAATAATTAAATAATTAATTTCGAAAATTAAATAAATAAATACAATAAATTCAATTTAGCACAATATAAAGCTCAATTAAATACACTGACTGCACCATGATCATCAGCATAAAATCCCGATCACTGGCCATCCCAGTTGAATTTTCGGGAAATAAATAATTAAATAATTAATTTCGAAAATTAATATTTAATTCCTAAAAATACCACCTTGGCCCGAATCGCTTAATTAACACCCGATAAGGGACGGAAAAATCAAGAAGCATCCAATAAATACTATAGGCAATTATGTATCTAATTACACTAATCACACAACTAATATGCAAACCAATTAACTAATAATCACTAATCAATTCTAATCTAACAACCTAATTACACTTAATTAAAACTAATCAACATTTAAGTATAATTAGTGAGTAAAACTCACTCAAAACGACGGGCTCGACGCGAGGATCAACTTTCCTCAAAGCAGGCCGAGCATCCGGGCTCGGGAAAACGGCCAAAACGAGCCAAAACCCTCTGCGATACCCATTTTTCCAGGCCTCTGATCGCTGCTGGAAGTGGCGGTTCCGGGGCTGATTAGAGTCGGACAAGGGCGGTGGAGGGCGAAGGGAGCTCCTGCAGGTTGAGGTGGCGGTGCATGGTGGCCGGAGGTGGCCGAACCGTGGCCTGTGCTGGCCAAAACAGAGCTAAACAGAGGCGGAACAGGGGTTGGGTCGCATAGTGGGGACGGCAGGCACGAGCGTGAGGCGGCGGAGCGCATGACGTTGCGCAGGCGGCGGTGCGGCAGCTCTGGTGCGGCGGCGTCCAGGCAGCTGGTCGCGGTTCCTTCCAGTGACGCTGGACGTTGCTTTTGTTTCTGCTGTCTTCTGGTTCGCACAAGCAAGAGGAGGGAGAGAGGGAGAGAGGGCGGAGGGTGCGTGGACGGCCGCGGAGTAGCGGTGGCGACTCCGACTTCGGTGGGCGGCGAGAGGCGGCGACGATTCCGACTTCAGCAGATCTCTAGCAACTGCTGAGGTCTTCTTCGGGTTGCTGGTTCTTCGCGCAACAAGGAGAGATGGGGGAGAGAGAGTCGGTCACAAGAGAGGAGAAGAGAAGGGGAAAGAAACCGGTTCTCTCACTCTCTCTCATGGCCCACCACCAGCTATCCACCACCCACCTTTTCTAGACAAAAATGCCCATTCTAGAAGCCTTAGGTAGTTCAAAATGTATGGTCCACTAGGCATTCGAATTTTGCTAGGTTTTCTTCCTAATTGGACCTTAATCCCACTTGAATCAAATCAATTTGACTCCCATAATTTCATTCAACACCTCGTCATTCCATTTGGTATTTTTCCTTACCAATATAGCCCACTTGCATCCCAATTTCATTATCTCTGGCTTCAACTGAACGAAAACGGCCATATTTATGCAATCGAAATTAGAACCCGAAAATCTGGATGTCACATCGGTTGTCATAAAAATCTTCTGAGACTGAGTCAACGTTCCTAAAATTTATCGTGACATGACAGAACCTTCAATTTTTGAAATCGGGCTTAGATTGGTGGTTAATTTCACTCGGATGTGTTCTTAGCATGACCTAGGCTACCGGGTCGATTTTCTTCGAGCCACGATGAACCCACTCGTCACATTGGCGATTCTAGGTTGTCACGCAAATCTCAAGGATTCAAATACGGACACAGGGTGCCAAAACGATAGAAAATCAAATTAGTGTCGGTCGGTGAGAATTTTCCAATTTAGTGGAGTCACCCACAATCGATCACTCATCTAAGTCGAACTGACCTATCTCTAATCTTAATTCGATTTTTAACTGTGCCATAATAATCTCAAAAGATGAGCATGGTCGAGAAGTCGATTCATGGTTGAATTCTCAGTCTATTTGCCTTAAAGTCTTTAATAGCTTACCTAGCTAGTCTAGTTATCTTGTGAGTGGCCAACTCAGAGAAAAACACTGTAGTCACGCCAATGAAATGCCTAATTTATCTAATCAAAGTCAAAACCCAAAAATCTGGATGTCACATGAATTCTCGTTCTAATCGGTGCTTAAGGTGTAGATTCACTGAGACATTGTCTTACACCGTCGTGGTTTAAAATTTTCAGGTCATTAGATAGAGGTACATCATATATGTTATGGGGTCTCGCAGGAGATGGACTTTCAACACTCCTATTTCCCTATTCCCGAGACTAACCTGACCCGTGAGTTAGTTAAGTCCATAGTCTGGATTGAAGAGGGCCTACCTCAGTTGGTACCTCATCGATACAGAGCGTGGTTCATTAACTTTCCTTAAGGGGGTCAAAAGGGTCCCATACAGGGTTTTGACGGGCCTCCGTTTGGGATCAGGGAGTGGGAAATAGGGCACCCTATGGATATCGACACCTCTGATGGTGTCGTGGAGGACCCGGAGCTCATGACTAAAGAGTCCAGAGCTTAGAGAGCTCGGTAGTTCTTTTTGAGATAGACCTCTTGTGTATAAATTGTAAGTTGACCTAGTTATATATAAAGTGTGGTTTGTTCAAATTAGTTGTCCTACTTTTCTATCCCATGTTTGTTTGTTATATGGAGATTGTTTAATTCGCTTCCGCATGTGTATAAAATGAATGGGTCAGCGACGCGTCCTGGAAACGTCACAATTTGATCTACCACCGAGGGATGTGCACGCGCTTGAGATTCGAGGCGTGACAAAACTTGTACTCAACACCCTATACTCATGTTGTATCATATGACTCGTTGTCTAGCTCTTATCATATTTTTGTGTTTTCCCTATCTTCTATCTTTATTCCACATAATTGGTAGGAAACCCTTTCATATGAGAAGTGGAAGGTGATAATGGTGGAGGAGAGGCATGCTTTGAAAAAAAAAAAATTGGAGCTTGTTGTTCTTCTTTCGGGGAAACAACTAGTAGGATGTAAGTGAGTGTTTGTAGTCAAACAAAAGATGATAGTACCGTGGACAAATATAAAGCATGATTGGTGGTAAAGGGATTTACTCAGACTTATGAGACCAACTATTAAGAAACCTTTGCTCCCGTTGCTAAGTTGAGTACTATTCAAGTGCTACTTTTCGTGTGTTGTCAACAATGGATGAGATCTTTAGCAGTTAGATGTGAAGAATGCTTTTCTTCATGTAGAGTTAGAAGATGAGATGTATATGGAGATTCCTTGAGATTTTCCTTGCGACAAAACTCAATGTAAAGTGTGTAGGCTAAAACATGCATTTTATGGTTCAAAGCAACCACTTCAAGCCTAGTTTGGTAGGTTTTAGAAGGTTATGGTTTCCGTTGGGTATAAATAGAGTAATGCTAATCATACTTTGTGAAGAGATCGAGTGCTAAAGTCATTATTCTCATTGTATATATAGATGACATTGTTGTCATGGGGAATGATAGTGATGAGATCAACTAGTTGAAGAACTTTCTTGGACAATAATTTGAGAAAAAGATGGTGAAATAGTGGATAAGAATTGTTATCAACGGTTAGTGGGCAAGTTGATTTATATGTCCTACACCGAACTTGATATTACTTTTATGGTGAGCCTAATGAGTCAGTTTATGCATGATCCATTGTGGCATCCCAAATATAACTGATGGTCATGTGTTTTATAAGTAGGAGTTATTGATTTATGATTTCAAGATTTATGGCCAAGTGAATAAGAATGATCTAGTATTTATATAAATGGATAATTATTTTGTTGGAAACGCGTCCCATGTCCATGTGAGACCAAGGATTTTATTTGATGAGGAAATTATGTTTTGGCCATGAATTTTATAAGTTGGATTTTATTAAACTATGTTACAAAGTATTATGGCCATTTAAATTTGTAATTTGGTACCTTGTATAAGTGGGATTAAGATGGATTATCAAAGATAAATATGGGCCATTTAAGCTTGGACTTTAGGCCCAAGAGTGTTGGCCTAAAGTGGGCCAAGAGGCCCGGCCCAAGGAGCCCATGAAGTGGTCGACCAATGCTGGCCCAAGCCCAGCCAAATGAAGGCCCATCATGTGCATGGAAAAAGTGCCAAGTGGCAAGAAAAGCTTGCCAAGTATTGCCCCTTTGTAACCAAGTGTCCCTCCATGCAAGAAGTAAAGATGCAAGGGTTTTAATTCAACTAAAAGGAAAAGGGGGAGGGGGATTTCGACCAGAAGAGAGAGAAGAGAGAGAGAGAGAGTACCGTCCAAAGAAAGAAGAGAGAAAGAGAGGAAGAGGAGACGCCGTCGAGCCCGCCTAGTCCCGCCGCCATTCTTGCTCTGTTTTCCTTCAATTTGAGGCAAGTGAAGTCCTAAAACCTACCCTTTGCAATGCTGTGTGTATGTGTAGTAGATGGTAAGTCTTGGTTGTGGTAGATGGGATGAAATTTCAGAGCTTTGAAGAGAAATTCGTTGGCCATGCATGCTGTTTCTAGAAAGACCAGTCCGACCGTCCATGAAATTGTGTGTTGTATGTGACTTTTTAGTCAGAATCGTGTTTCTATTTGTTCATGAAAGTTGTAGATAACACCTTGAAGAACAACATACTAAAATTTGAGGCAAAACAAACAAGAAATGGTTAGTGAAATGATTTTTATTTGGAGAGACTAGATCTGGAATTCGTTGTGCTGACCTTCAGTGGTTTCGTGGTCTGTAAAGTAACCTTCTTGTGAAAATATCACCCAGATCTCTTAATGAAAGTTGTATTGTACTTCTTGAGATAGAAAATATAAAAAATTTAGAGAAAAAAAAGAGAGAAGGTAGGTGAAATCATGATTTTTTGGAGATGGTTAGATCTGGAAATTTCGATACTAGGAACAGAAGTTTTAACCGCCTATATTTACTTACTTAGGACGAATCTGACTTCGATGTCTTCATGAAGTATTTACCTTATGGTCTTGACTATCACAGAGTCAAATTTAATAATTTTTAAATGTCATTTAGGTATTTAATCGATTTTTTTTTAAACTGTGTGATCTGATGCGTTCGGACTTGGTAATGTTGCAATGCGTGGTCTATACCGTTTTTTATGAGATTCTTTTGGAAAAGTGTTCTGCATTAAATATCTTTATTTATGTCTTTCCTACAACATATTAAAATTTCATAATTTTTAAATTTAATTTTCCTATTTAACCAAAAATGTTTCAAAAACTGTGCAAGTGGAACGGACAGAATTAGTAGTACTGTGATGCGTGGTCTTTATTGAACTATATGGGGATCTCTTGGTGTAGTGTTCTTCATGAAATATCTTTATTTATGTCTTGGCTATCACATGTTCGAATTTCATAATTTTTGAATGTCATTTGTGTATTTAGTGAAAATGTTTTCTAAAACTGTGCTAGCTGGATTGTGCAAATTTCAAAAGCTGTGATGCATGGACTATCCTGTTTTGTATGAAATTCTGGTGGTGTTGTGTTCTTCATGAGATGAATGCCCCTAGAGTTTGTCTACGATGTAGTAAATTCTTAGAAATTATTCAAGACAATTACTAAATTTTAGGAAATGTAAATTAAAAAGAATGCATTCTGTTTTCTAAAATAATAATAATTGATCTTGCTGCATATTTGATGACATATGGCATGTTATATGGCATGAAAAGTTGGTTGAGACCCTTGATATTGTTGCATCAAATGCCATGTTGGAATTGAGATACATGTATAAATGTAAATTGAGATAGTAACATGACCGTCGGAGGTGAGAGTTGACAATGCCCTAGGAGTTTCAGGATGCCCGGAGTGTGGGGGTGCCGGATGCTCGGTGGTCTAGTGGAGTAATTCTGGAGGGTCCTCGGGAGTTTTGAGATGCCCGGTGGTATACCGTACGTAATTCCAGGGGGAATGCCTGGTGGTATGTCGATACATAATCCCGGAAGCCCTAGAGGTGTGTGCCGGGGGGAATTCCTCGTGATGCTAGTTGGGATGCGAGATGCCCGAAATGTGGGGGTGCTAGATGCCCGGAGGCTCCTCGCGATACCAGGTTGGATGCGACCGATAAATTGTGGGATGCAAACATTGGTCTTTGGAAAGAAAAACTGATGAGATCCTTGTGAAAGATAAGAATTGAAATGAATCATGTGCATGTGTGTATGCATATGGCATGATGTATGATCTGCTTATGAAAGTAAATTAATGCTATTTGATATTGAAAATGCGATCATAAAGGCATGAATGGATCTCATGGTGATGTGTGCTTGATAGCATGGATGATATGAATCATGGTGGTATATGCACGATAGCATGGTGGTATATGCACGACTGCATGGTGGTATATGCACCTATGGCGTGGATATGCATGAATGCTTGATGATGAGTGCATGGTGGTATATGCACATATGGCATGGCGATATATGCATGAATGCTTAATGATGAGTGCATGGTGGTATATGCACATATGGCATGGTGATATATGCATGAATGCTTGATGATAAGTGCATGATGGTGTATGCACATATGGTATGATGACATATGCATGGCTGTAGGGTAAGTTATGCTTGAATGGATGAATGATATGTGCTTTGTTATGATGCCTTGATTGTTTTGTTTGACGCAATGAGTAGTTTGGTGGATATTTACTGTTGAATGGTTATACTCACCCCTTTTGGGGATTAACATTTCAGACTAGATAAGATATCTCTGCTGCACTGCCACCAGTGGATGGATCAAGTGGTTGGATATGACTGCGAGGAGGGGGATAGCAAAGGAAGGAACTTTTGGACGCCGATACTGATCGATGGACTTTAAGTATACGATTGTTGGAGGAGATGTCGGTCATCTTTTGAAGTATAGCCAAGTATAGAAAACCATGGCATTTCGATGTACCGACTAGAGATGTCCATCTGTTTTATGTAAATAAAAGTGTTCGACTTTAACTTATATAAGATGTTTAGTTGGTGTGCACTGTTTTCTAAATACAGGGAAGTGAGTTGTTGGATATGCTTCCGTTACATGAATTGCACAAGGGACCGATCTAAAAGATATAAACCCCCAGGTTGTATGGACCTGCTGCAATTGAAATTGTATCAAAGTGTCATGTTATTAGGCAAAGTGAAAGGTAAGCGAACTGTGGCGATCCCAATCGGATCGGGGGCCGTTGAGGGGTGCCACATCCATGCCCTACTTAAATGAATTTTGCTCTTTGGATTCTTCAATATTTAAAATCTGTTCCTAGAAAGGGATTCTTTTATCTCCTCATGATGACTTGAAAGTTGAACTGTGGCACCCCGAAATACCTAAGGACACCACAGGTACTTATCGCTTCACCTAATGAACACTAGTACATCTTTTAGCCGAAGCATCGTAGTTCATAGGCATTTTTTTTTAAACGGTCCCAGCACAACTTATTAGTAGAAGCATAATTGAATCTCACCATCTCTCCCTCTAATAACCATAATGCAATGCACACCAACTAAGCACCAAATGAAAAGATAAAGCCAAGCCACTTTTATTTACATATTTTAATGATGGATTTTCGGGTCGGTACAACCAAAAAGAAAAGCCAAGATTTTTAACTACACTTGGCCACAACCCAAAAGATATCTCGACCCCTATATTCGATCACGTGTCATCCTCCATCTACCAGCGTCGGCTACCCTAAAAAAGAAACATCAGCTCTCCACTCCTCACGCGGCAATCACACCCATCCTGGCGTGTCGGGAGGTGGTGGCGGCAACATCCCCCTAAACACTCAATCTCGGTGGACGTGGACCGACAAAAACTCCTGAATGACTGGGCCCCCAGCCAAGCCCACATCGTACATGACCAGCACTCGAACTCGCACAAACGTCAGACTAGGGATGGTAACGCAGTCAATCTCCAAACACTCTACCTCCACGTCAGATGGGAGGCCATAAAAGGTACCCCGCGTGACCGGATAGAACGGCATCTTCCTAATTTGAAATGTTAGTCCCTGAAGGGGTGAGTACAGCCACTTAGCAGGTAAATGATCTAATAAACTACTCAATGCATCACACAGTACAATCATAACAATCATAGCATAGTACATATCATTCATGCATCCAAGCATAACTTACCTTGAAGCCATGCATATGTCATCATACCATATGTACATACATCCTCATATACTCATCACCATCATGTCATACATATACCATGCCTCATGTACGCATACCATCGTGCCATAGGTGCACATACAACCATGCACTCATCATCATCATGTCATACATGTACCATCATATCATAGGTGTACACACACCCATGCACTCATCATCATCATGTCATACATGTACCATCATGCTATAGGTGCACACACGACTATGCACTCATCATCATCATGGCATACATGTACCATCATGTCATAGGTGCACACAAGACCATACGCTCATCATCATCACGTCATACATGTACCATCATGCCATAGGTGCACACACAACCATGCACTCATCATTATCATATCATACAGCCATTCATATGCAATCATACCATATGTGCATGATTCAATTTCCACTTTTTATCTTTCAATTTGATCGCCACATCTTTCTTTCCTGGGATCACTAATTGCATCCCACATTCTATCACTCGCATCCCAACCTAGCATCGCGAGAAACCTCCGGCACACACCACCGGGCATCTAGCATCCCCACATTCCGGGCATCTCGCATCCCAACTGGCATCACGGGGCATTCCCCGGGCACAAACCTCCGAGGCTTCCAACACCCAACCATTCCGGGCATCTCGAAACTCCCGAGGTGTAGCACCCCGAACCCTTTGAAGGTCACCACAAGCACCGATGTTACATCTTATTACCCTTTTTTTCTACACTTAGAGGAAGCGTCGTCATTCACAGGCATTTTTTTTTTTTTTAAAAGCAGTCCCAGCGTGACTCACTAGCGTAAGTAAAATAAAGCATCACCATCTCTCCCCCTACCAACCATGATACCAATACACACCACTAATCACCATAATTTTTATAGACAAGTCACGACACTTTATTTACATATATTTTCAAGATGGGACTTCTTTTGGGGTCGGTACATCAAAAAGGAAAAGCTAAGACTCAGCCATGTCTAGCCTAAAACCTCAAAAAGAACCCTCGACCCTCTACATCACATGTGCACAACCCCCATCATAAGTGTCGGCTAAATATCCCAAAAAGATCCAGCTTCTAATCGTCACGCACGGGCCTCACACCCAGTCTGGTGCGTCAAGCGGCAGTGGTGGCAGCATCCCTCTCATCACCCCATCGCGGCGAACGTGGAAAGAGACAAACTCCTGGACAATCGGGTCCCCAGCCAGGCCTATGTCGTACGTGACAAAACAGCGCACATGTATGTATGTCAGTCCAGGCACAGAAGGACAGCTGAACTCCTCACACTCTACCTCGACGTCGGACGGTAACCCGTAAAATGCACCCCGCGACGGCGGAAGCGGCGGCATCGCTAATCTGAAATGTTGGTCCCCAAAAGGGGTGAGTACAACCACTCAGCAGATAAGGAATCCAACAACCACTTAATGCATCATACAAGTCATACATGCATTGCAGGCGTTACTTACCCTGAAGCCATGCACATACTATCATACATCATCATCACAAATTATAACACATACATGTGTATCATCATCATGTCATACATGTCATCATCATTATGACATCACCACATCACACATGTCATCATCATCATGGCATCATCATATCATACATGTCATCATCATCATCGTCATGCATATCATCATGCATATCATCATGTCATATCATATATCATCATCATCAGCATCATCATCATCATCATCTTCATCATCATCATCATGCTTATCATCATCATGCATATCATATATCATCATCATCATCATCATCATCATCATCATCATGCGTATCATCATGCATATCATATATCATCTTGTCATATCATATCATGCATGGTTCAATTTCCACTTTTAATTTTTAATTTGATCACCACATCATCCTTCCTCGGATCATCAATTTCATCTCACATTATACACTCGCATCCCATGTGAGAAAAACCTCCGGCATTCAGCCATTCCAAGCCACCGGGCATCCGGCCCCCCACATTCCGGGCATCTCGCATCCTAACTGGCATCACGAGGCATTCCCTTCGGGCAGAAACCTCCGACAGGGCTTCCGGCATTTACACTCCCTAGCTGGGCATCCCGCACCCGAATCCTGGCATCGCAAGGCATTCCCTTCGGGCAAAGACCTCCAACAGGGCTTCCGCCCCCCCACATTCCGGGCATCCTGAATCTCCCAGGGCAATCCGGCAATGCATATCTATACATTCCGGGCATCATCCTCCACCACAACCACCTCCTCATTTACCATTATCCATGTTTACCAATTTCAGTCTTAATTTAGCATGGCATGTGATGTGACATCAAACAAGTCATACTTGGCATGGAATTCATACATGTATGTCAATTCAATGTCATGCATACATCAAGACCTCATCACACATACTACATGGTATAATTATTTATGAAATAAATTTAATGGAATTTACGGCCAATAAAATAATCCATTTTTCATATCCTTTTTCATTTATTTAAATTTCAGCTTTTGTCATTTTCAAAAATATTAAATTTAATATCTATAAATTCCCAAAAATTATAAAAATTAAAGAAATTATCAAACAAGCCAATAGGATGATAATTACATGCAAAATACATGGCCAAATAGAATTTTACACAATTCACAATTTTCACAAAACATCATATGATTTTCAGATGAAACCAGAATGCACGGTTTCCGAAGAAATTCGATTAAAATATCCATACGGCCTCCAAAAATTACGACATTTTACAGAGTAATATCCATGACATTTTCCTACAAATTTCATGAAGAATTCCAAGCCAGATTCTTTTTATATTATTTTATACAGTCTCGCGAATCTTCTGGGTCCATTTCCACATCGTCCAGTGCAAGCTTCTCCGAAATATTGAGTTTTAACCTACCTATTCTCTTTATTTTTCTCTGAAATTTGGATATGTTATACATCAAGATGTCCTATACAAGTTTCATGCAGAGATATAAGTCAAATAACCAGATTATAGTCATCATCTATGTCCATGAAGTCTCGGGTGTCTCGGAATACATCACCAGAATCACCATCTTCAAGATCTAGTTGATTTACTAGGATATTCTTGTTAATTTCACTTAAAATTTGAGTATGTTATATTTTATGATGTCCCCTACATCTTTTATGAAGGAATCTAAGTGAGATTCTCAACACAAACCAACATGCAACCACAAATCCAACCAAAGGTCAGTAAAATCATTCCAGATCTGGGGTCTCCGTAGGATGAGACTTTAACCCCTCAAATATCCATCATTTTGCACGAAATTTTAGTATGTTATATTTCAAGATGTTAGCTACAACTTTCATGAAGAAATTGAAGCCAAAATAGGACTCTAAACAGATATGCAAGCTCAAACAACATTCTGACTCACAGGGTACGAGCAAGAACAGCCACACCATTCACACATAAATCGACCATGCTTCGGTTTTTCTCACCTAACACCCAAGAATTTAACATGCAAGCAGCATACACACATGCAAGAGAAGCTAGAGGACTCCCACTTGCCTCTAGACCGGTCGGTCGACGGCGTAAGGCGGCGAACACAGCGGCACACGGCGGACGGACGGCGGTTCCTCCTCCTCTCTCTCTCAGCCGCTCCCCCCTCTCTTGCACGATCACTCTCCCTCTCTCTCTCACTCTCTTGGGCGAATGAAACCGGCCACTCTCTCTCCTCTCTCCTTCCCTTTTATTTCCCCTAATCCTCATCATTGATAATCATTGCATGCCACTTAAATTAGCCAATGCATGGCATCCTAGTCTAGGCCAATGCATGAAGACTTCTTGCCACTTGTCAAAGTTCATGCATAATGGGCTTGGGCCTCCTCTTATTGGGCCGGCGACAGCCCCCTTTAGTGGGCTTAATTGGGCTGACTAACTTGGCCCATCAAGGCTTCGGCCAATGGGCCTAAGGCCCAACCTAAAAATTGACTTTTTCCCTCTCTTTTTTTTTTGAAATTCTTTTATAAATATTTTTAAATTTCAATTTTCATCTTGGCCAAAGTCTTGGGGCATCTTGTTTATTGAAATTTAATTTATAAAGTGCATGGCCAAGCATAGATTATTATCATAATCTATCAAATTTAAATTCTCACAAACATATGCACACATCATCTATTCTAAAAAAAACTAATGGCTAAAGCATAAATCTTAGGAAATTTTATCACCTAATTAAAGACTTTAACACACCTTATGGCTTGACATTGAATTTTGGGGTGCCACACAAGGACATCCGGGCGTGTATCTCAATACAACCGGGCATCCGGCACCCCCCATCCTGGGCATCCTGACACTCCTAAGGTATTATCGGCCCACCTCCAACAGTTTTCTCATTCATCATAATTCATATTCACCAATTTATGTCTCAGAATCAACATGGCACATGATGTAATGGCAACAAATTCAAATTCAGCATTTGATTTTATATGCAATGCCAAATTTCATCACATGCTCAGCAACATTCAATCACCTCAATCAATATAATTAATAGGGCTCATGCAAAACAGAATAATCATAAATTTCAGCATTTGGAATTCGCACAATCCAGCTTGCACAGTTTTAGAAAATATTTCCATTAAATACCCAAATAGCCTTTAAAAATTATGAAATTCGAACATGTGATAGTCAAGACATAATGGCAGATACTTAATATACCCTCATACAATTTGATATAGATCAGCATCACAGCATTTCTATTCTATCAATACAGCTTGCTCAGTTTTTGAAACATTTTTAGTTAAATAGGAAAATGAACTTCAAAAATTATTAAATTTGAATATGTTCCAGGGAAGACTTAAATAAAGATACTTCATGAAGAACACTTTGCCGAAAGAATTTTATGCAAAAATGATATGGCCCACGGACTGAAACTGACTAAGTCCGAACGCGTCAGATTACACGGTTTTTGAAATATGTCCGATTAAATACTCTAATGACCTTAAAAAATTATGAAATTTGAATATGTGGTATTCAAGACCCTAAATTATATTTTTCATGAAGGAATGAAAGTTAGATTCATCCTAGATAATTAAATATAGGCGGTTAAAACTTCTGTTCCTAGTACCGAAATTTCCAGATTCAACACCCTCCGGAAAACCACGATTTCACCTAGCTATTCTTGTTGGTTTTCTCTAAATTTTTTATATGTTAATCCTCAAGATGTCCTTTACAACTTTTATTAAGAGATCAAGGTGAGATTTTCACAAGAAGTTTACTTTACAGACCACGAAACCACTGAAGGTCGGCACAACGAGTTCCAGATCTAGTCTCTCCAAAAAATGAAGATTTCACCTACTTATACTTGTTTGTTTTGTCTAAAATTTTAGTATGTTATATTTCAAGATGTTCTTAACAACTTTCATTAGAATTCACGGTCAAAATCCAACTCAAACAACACATGCAAGCCAATAGAACATTCAAGGTCAAACTGTTTTCTCAAGAACAGTTTTCTAGTATCAAACATCCCTCTTAGAACTTCGACTTTTATCACCCTAAACATCCGAAATCTATCACCATTCAAGCACACATGCTAGACACAACATGCAAGAGCAGATTAAGAATCCCAACTTGCCTCCAAACCGAGTAAACACGAGCACACGGCGACGATGAGCGATGGACGAGCGGCTTCCTTCTTCTTCGCACTCTCACTCTCCCTTTCTCTCTCGATTTCTCTCTTTCTCTCGGTAACTCTCTCTCTCTCTCTCTCTCTCTCTCTCTCTCTCTCTCTCTCTCTCTCTCCGGACGAAGCCCTTTCTCTCCCTCTCTTTCTCGCTTAAGCTGGCCTCATCATCCCCTAATTTGTTCCCCTCAATCATTAGCTATGATTAGGCATGCATGAAGGACACTTGGCACACTTCAAAGGACAAGTGGGGGAGGGCATGAAAAACTGGTCTCTTCCCCTCCCCTCTTCGTGCGATCGACAGCCCTTTATGGGCTCTATGGGCCGGCCAGCTTAGCCCATCTTAGGCCCATCCCTCTTGGGCCTAAGACCCAAGTTTAATTAACCTAAGATTAACCCTTTTAAAAACTAATTAAATCCCTATTTAATTAAAGCACTAAATTGCAAATTAAGATAACTATATACTTGAAATTATAAATCTATAAGTTCCCATTTATCATACATATAGCCAAAGATAAAACTTCCTTTCCAAAATTCATCCATTAAAGACTTGGCCATACATCTCATTGCAACTCATGGATTAGAAGGCTACAAAATACAATGACGGTACTTCCATCGCCTATTCATGGCTCATGGCATATTTAAGGATTTTTATGAAATTCTAGGATGCCACAATTCTCCCCTCCTTAGAGAATTTCGTCCTTGAAATTAGACAGTTACTCATGCCTTTTGAAACAAGTAGGGGTACTTTTCCTCCATCTGATCTTCACTTTCTCATGTTGTTTCTTCCATATCATGATGTCGCCATAATACCTTAACCAGAGGAATCTTCTTAGTCCTAAGAATTTGTTCTTTTCGATCCAGTACTTGCACAGGTTCTTCAATATACCTCACTTTCTCATTTACTTTGATGGCTTCATGATTGAGTATATGACCAGGATCCGGCTGGTACTTTCTCAGCATCAATACATGAAACACATCATGTAAATTTCCCAATTTAGGAGGCAGCGCCAAACGGTAGGCTACATCTCCTATTCTTTCAAGTATCTCAAAAGATCGAACAAATCTAGGGCTTAACTTACCATTCATTACAAATTGAGATATTCCTTTCATTGGAGATACTTTAAGGAATACATGATCTCCCACACCAAACTCCAAGGCCTTCTACGCCTATCTGCATAGTCTCTCTGCCTACTCTGAGCTGTTTTAAGTCTTTTCCTGATAATTTCGATAGCTTCAGTGGTAACTTGTACCAGTTCAGGTCCTGTCAATTTCTTTTCACCTACTTCATTCCAACATACAGGAGTCCTACATCTCCTTCCATATAATGCTTCATAGGGAGCCATGTCTATACTTTTCTGAAAACTATTATTATAAGCAAACTCCACCAAATGCAATATTTCATCTCAATTTCCTTTGAAATCAATCACATAAGCCCTCAACATATCCTCTAATGTCTGGATTACTCTTTCGGTTTGTCCATCTGTCTGAGGGTGAAAAGCAGTACTAAACTGGAGTTTAGTTCCTAAGGCAATTTGAAGACTCCACCAAAAGTTCAAAGTAAATCTTGAATCCCGATCTGAGGTAATAGTTACTGGAACACCATGTAAATGTACTATTTGACTTACATATATATCCACATATTTGTCCATTGGGTAATCTATACGAACTGCTAGGAAATGAGCAGACTTAGGCTGCGTTTGGATTCGGCTTTTCAAAGCCACTTTGAGCTTCCAAAGCCCTTTGGGCTAAAAACAGGCGTTTGGGAAAAAAATTTCTAAAGATCCTTAGCTGAAAGTTTGCCTTTCGAAGGCTGAAAGCCCAAGGCGAGGATGACCTGCCTTGGGCATTTCAGCTTTCTCGATAAGCTGGCTTGGGATTAATGAATTTTCGTTCGTTTTCCATTATCACCCTCATAACTTAACAAAATTCCAAGTTTATCCCTGAAAACCCTATATCTGCACCGTGTTTCCTCTTCCTTTCCTTACCCACTCACAAGTTATCGTCTTTTCTTCTTCTCTCTCAAATCCACGAGCCTGCCACACCTACAAGCTCTCGTCTTCCTCTTCTCTCTCAAATCCACAAGCACACATAGAATCGTCATCAAACCGAGCTCCCCCATACAACCCGAAAGCCATCTTCTCACGCTCCTGTGGAATACATCTCTGGTTTCGTTGCGCCTCTAATTTCGCTGCTCTTTTGCTCGGCTATTTGGTCACCGCTTGCTCATCTTCTGTCTTCGCTCATCAATCGTCATCAAACCGAGCTCCCCCATACAATTAGAAGGTGTTTGTGGTTCCTTGATCACACAAAGAGAGAGAACTCGAAGTAGGCCGGGTTCTATAAAGCCATCTTTGTTCTTCCCGACATACTTCGGAGCTAAACTGCAGGAGGTCTGGTCTTAAGGTGAGTTGAGAATTTTCATCTTGTAGTGCCCGAGCATGTTCCCTTTTCCTTGTTCATGTGTTCATCAATTTGGGTTTCTTTCTCGTGTTTTTTAGCTTGCTTGCAAGCTCTCTGTTTGGGTGTTGTGGGAAAATGTAGAGAAAACTAGGGAAGGTTTTTGGGTTTGCGCTATTCTGTTTTTTTTTTAACTGGGTGCGAGGACTTGCTGGGTTGGCTTGCTTTGAGATTGTGGCAGGGATGGTTCAGTAAAGCTGAAGAATTTTGGAAATTTAAAAGTGGTGTGCAGCTGTAGGAACTTGGGATATTAGAAAAGAAGAGGTGAAATAAAAGCTGAGGTGAGAGACCTGGTTGGGTTATGATCATCTCAAAAGCAGCTCCATCTTGGCGTGAGATTGGCGTGAGATTGCAGAAAATATTCTGAGCTAGAGAGAGCGGGTTGGAGATGCTAGTGAGCGAGTTCAAGTAGTGAGATTTGGATATTGAGGGAGATTATGCTAGGCAAGCGAGATTTTCAATTTTTTTTTATATTATCTTGAATTGTAGAAAATATGTGATTAGATTTTTTACAATTTAATGGATCTCTGCAGGATTTCTAATCCAACTTTATTATATCCTATCTTAATTCAAATTGAGACGATGAAGCGTAACCTTAAAGCTTTCTAATAATGATTGAATCATTAAAATTTATTGTCCGAGGTTATGCTAAGATTGGCAAACATAACCATCAGTCTAGGTGAATGGGGCAGGTCTGATTTTTCACAAGGGTGTTGAGGACTCGAATTTATTTCTACTCTTGCCGAAATTTGCTTGATTTGTGCCTTTTGATGCTCATTGATGACAAGGCAAACCTTGAATGGCTGGTTTGATATACCTTGGGGATCTTGGGCCAATTTAGGGAGTAGTTCATTAGTCTTTAGACTCACTTAGGCATAGATTCCGTTTCATGCTTTAGTGAAGGTCCTTCGAATATCCAGTCATCTCACTTTAAATAAATGGATACGTTAAAAGTCAAGTATAGGATCTCTTTCATGTTATCTCAATATGATTTAGAATAGTTTCTCTAGAGTAATTGGTAGGTTCATATGCCAGGAATATCCTTGGTTAGTCTAAACTCAGGCAATAAAAAGAGAGAGAGAGAGAGAGAGAGAGAGAGAGAGATTTGGTAATCTCGGATACCCTCGGGTCTCCGAGAGAATATGGAGCCCCGGTTAATTTGGAATTCATCACCGAACCATGGATGGACAGATTTCATCATCAATTCATGGCGGTTCTAGTTTTGGCGGATAAATGGGGAAATCTATCGCAAAGTCCCACATATCCCGATAGCCGTGAGAGTCTCTTAGAAGATTAGTAGGAATCATATCCCGGGCTCAAATAGCAAAAACACGTTCTTTACCAGGCTTGTATCGAGTTTACTTTCTCGCATCTCTCTTTTCATATTTTATATCGTTTGCTATGTCGTTTTGATGTGTTCATTTCCTTATATCATTTGATGCATTGATATGTTTATCTTGATTTGTATGCCTTTGAATTATTATCAATTTGGCAAACAACCATGCATGAACACAAAAGAGTGGAGTGTACATAGGGACTTAAAAATTTACATGATTTTTTACAATTTACATGATTGTTTGATCAATCTATTGCAATCACTTGTTCTGCATGGCCAAATTAAAGGCAGTAGATTCTGCCTCTTCACCCTCCCTCTTTAAGCTGCTCAATTTGTGCTTCGAGAAGAAGCCTGGGTAGGCTTCACTGGTATCTCCATTATGGAGAGCGTGCACTTGGGATCCACTGGACGGTTAATGTACTCTAGGAATGCGTGGTGTTCATTTATCCTTGCAACTCTTCGATATATGTTTCTTTAGTTGTAGAATTGCTCTCTGGATTCATTTTCTTGGGTTGTTTGGGTTCAACTGATGTGTCATTGGTTCAGTTAGTTTAGAGGAGTCTTTGTTTCTGCTTGTAAAGTCTGAATCTTATGGAACACTTGTGTTTGAGATCATTGAGATTGCTGCAGGTGACAGAGCTAGGCATGCTTAGCACTAGATATCGTAATTAGAATTCTCCTGTTAACATTTCAGTTTGGTATCTGTGTTGTTTATCCCTCGCCGTGAAGCTGTTTCATCTCTTTTTTTGTTTAATGAACATCCTGAACTCAACCTTTTGTGCTATGCATAGTTCTATCTATATGTGTTCATTTATCTATAGGGAATTGGGTCGTAGTTAATCTCATTTGTTCTCATATTTCAAAAGTGTTTGTGTTTATTATATTGGAAGATGGCGAGTTCATCAAAAGAAAAGGCTTATTGGAGCCCGGAAGATGTAGAAACATTTTGTCGATTGTGTATTGAACAAATTGAAAAAGGCAATTGTCCCGCAAGCAACAAAAGAGATGGATGGACAGCTATAATTACCAAGTTTGAAGAGTTGAGAGGCAAAAAATATGATAAAAATCAAATGAAGAGTAAGTGGGATAATCTAAAGGAAGAATGGAAAAAATGGAAGCAATTGATTCAAAAGAAAACAGGACTAGGATGGGATCCAAGGAGGAAAACCATTGATGCAAGTGATGAATGGTGGGAGAGAAAGATTCAGGTGTCTATCTTTTATTTGCCACATTTTTTTTATAAGTTCATCTTTTGTGATATAACTCATGAAAATATCTTATTATAACAGGCCAATCCTAAGCTTAAAGTCTTTCGAACGAAAGGTATACATCCGGATATGGAAGTTTTGTTGGACAGAATGTTTCAGGGTACGGTTGCCACTGGAAGTGTTACTTGGAATCCTGCACAAGGTTTATGCAATACTAAGAATCTTGAGGCCACACAAGCTGATATTGGTGATTGTGCAGGATCTACTGATGATACTTTAGAGTGTGATGTAGGTGAAAGGAATGCCCAACCAAGTCAAAGTAAGAGCCATAAAAGAACGGTACAAAGTTCCACGAAGGAAGCTCGAGGAAAGAGAGAGAAAAAATTGTCCGGACCTACTAAGTTAGCATCGCAAATCAACAGACTTTGTTCGGCAGTTGAAAGTAGGAGCAATGCAACATCGGTTGCAAGGGAATTTGACCCTTACAAAGAGATTATGCAAACGTTGAAAGCCATTCCTGAGATTAAGGAAGATAGAAAGTTGTTCTTTTTTGCACTCTCTCATCTTTCTGAAAAGAAAGACAATAGGCAAATTTTTATGAACTTGGATGAAGATGAAGAGAAAGTCGAGTGGCTGAAGTATAAGATGGAGGAGCATAATAGTCGTCGCTAGGATGTTAGTTGCTTGTTTGAGCTTTTAATATTAATCTAATCTTGTAATGTGAGACTTATTTTGGATTGGTGATTTGCATTACTTATGAACTCTCTTTTTAATTATGTTTTTGAGACTTTTAGTTTGTGTTTTTTTTTATTGGATGGAGTTTGCATATATATTATGGATGATAATTGTTTCATTGATGGATGATTACCCATCACTTTTCTTATTGTTGTGTTACTTTAAACAGATATGGATGACTCTCCTGAAAGAGAAATTCATGAAAAAGAGGACGAGGAATATTGGCAACTTGTGGAAATTACTCAAGCCGCAATCGCTTATCAGGCAATATACAGTAACAAAAAACCTTGTAGGACATCATCATATATAGGAAATGCATGGGTAGAAGAGTTGATGGACGAAGATGCTAATCCGATAAGGTGTTATCAAATGTTTAGAATGGATAAGATTGTATTTAATAATTTAATGCATGATTTAGTAACACGTTATGGTCTTGAAGGAAGTAGGAATATTGATGTTACGGAAATGCTTGGAATATTTCTTCATATTTTAGGACACGGTATAGGTAATAGGTTAACACAAGAGCGTTTTCAGCGTTCTGGAGAAACCATAAGCAGGTACTTTAGCTTAGTATTAGACAAAGTATGTGAAATGGGAAAAGATTTGATTCAACCAGCTGATTGGCAATTTAGGGATGTTCCAGAGAAGATAAAAAATAATCGAAGATTTTTTCCATATTTTAAGGGATGTTTTGATTATACAATAGGAAGAAGGAATTAAAAGCAAATTCTGATTATACAATAATATTTGTGTTTTTGTTTTAGGATTGTATTGGAGCTATTGATGGCACTCATATCCCAGCGGTGATACCTGTAAACGATCAGATTCGTTTTATTGGTCGAAAAGGTACACCGACTCAAAATATCTTAGCAGTGTGTAATTTTAATATGGAATTCACTTATGTTTGGGTTGGTTGGGAGGGCCAAGCCCATGATACTCGTATTTTCTATGAAGCTTTAGGGAGACGCGATGTGCAATTTCCTCATCCTCCTCCAGGTTTGTTAATTAATGATTTTTGTACATTAATATGTATTAATGTAGTCTATATTGATTAAATTTATATAAAATTTGTGCAGGTAAATATTATTTAGTAGATGCTGGATATCCAAATCCAACAGGTTATTTAGGACCGTATAAAGAAGTTAGATATCATTTACCCGAATTTCAACAAGGTCCTGCCCCTACAGGCTATCGAGAGATATTCAATCGTGCTCATTCCTCGCTGCGATCAGAAATTGAGCGAGCTTTTGGTGTCTTGAAGAAGAAGTGGAAGATTCTAAAGCAAATGCCAAGCTTTCCATTTGAGAAGCAAGTAAAAATTGTTATAGCAGCAATGACTTTGCATAATTATATACGACGAAACGCCGCCAATGATAGACATTTTGCAAGAGCAGATTTGGATCCTAGTTATGGATATTCAGTTGACCTAAATAATACAAATGAGGGGGCCGGTACTTCAAATGACAATTTATCTTATGACATGGCGCGTTTACGTGATCAAATAGCAATGAGTTTAGTAAATACCTAAGGATGTTTGTAATTTTCAATGAAAACCTATTTCTTTCTTCGATGCATATGTAATCATATTTATTATAATGAAATTACTCTTTCTTTTTAATTGAGAAAAAGTCCACTTTGATGTATTTTTTCACTTATGAATTTGTTAATATATCTCTTTTATATATACATCTCAATGCCTATATATATAAGTCATTGAATTTGTTAATATATCTCTTTTATATATACATCTCAGTGTAAATATATATATATATATATATATATATATAAAGTTATTGAATTTGTTAATATATCTCTTTTATATATATATATATATTAGTGCAAATATATCTAAAAAAAGTTATTGAATTTGTTAATATCTCTTTTATATATACATCTCAATGCAAAAAAAAAAAAAAAGTCATTATATTTGTTTTCAATTTAAAAAATTAAAAATTAAAAACTTAAATTGATTTCGCTAAAGGACTTCCCAAATATGTGTTTAACAAACAGCATTTCCCCAAAGTTGCTTCTCAAGACTCTTTTCAATTATAGTTTACCAAACAGTTTTTGCATTTCATCAAAACCCTTTAGACCAAAGGCCTTTGCATTTCTTTAAAGGCTTTTCCCAAAAGCTTTCCCAAACGCACCCTTAGTCAAACGGTCCACTATTACCCAAATAGAGTCATGACCACTTGACGTCCTTGGCAATCCTTGTACAAACTCCATTGTAATATGTTCCCATTTCCATTCTGGTATGTCTAACGGTCTCAAGAGTCCTGCGGGTTTGCGATGCTCCGTTTTTACTTGCTAGCATGTTAAACATTGAGAAACGTGTTTAGTCGTATCTGCTTTCATACCATTCCACCAAAATTGCTGATGTAAATTCATGTACATCTTTGTACTACCTGGATGAACACTGTAATTACTCCTATGTGCCTCCGAGAAAATTTCCTTCTTTACTTCTTCACTGTCGGGAACACAAAGTTGTCCTTGGCATCTTACCACTCCATCTTCAGAGACATGAAATTCTGGTCTTTTTCCTAAAGACACCGCGTCTTTCACTTCCATAATTTCCGGGTCAGATTCTTGTAAAGTCTTACCTTTCTGAATAATTTCAGGTTCAATCCTTAATGCACTAAGCATACCAGTAAGACAATCCATTTTCAATTTAAACTCTGAGTCCGCTATTGACTTTGACAAGCTCCATTCCGCCATTCTTAAACTGACCATCTCCGTAGCTGACTTACGACTAAGAGCATCCACTACTTTATTTGCTTTCCTTGGATGGTATCATATCTCACAATTATAATCCTTTAACAATTCCATCCACCTCATTTGTCTCATGTTCAACTCCTTTTGTGAGAATAGATATTTCAAGCTCTTAGGATCTGTATAAATCTCAAACTTGTCCCCATATAAATAATGCCTCCATATCTTCAAAGCGAAAACTATAGCTGCCAGTTCTAAATCATACGTTAAGTAGTTCAGTGCATGGGGTTTCAGTTGTCTGGACGCATAGGCTATGACCTTGCCATGCTGCATCAAAACACATCACAGTCCTTTGTGAGATGCATCACTATACATTGTAAAACCATCCGATCCTGTCGGTATAGTCAAGATTGGAGCCGAGGTCAATTTTCTTTTAAGCTCCTGGAAACTCCTTTCACATTCCCCATTCCATTCAAACTTCACGTTCTTTCGAGTCAATTTTGATAAAGGACCCGCCAATCGTGAAAATCCTTCAATAAACCTTCTATAATAACCAGTCAATCCTAAGAAACTCCTATTTCAGTAGGCGTTGTCGATCTTGGCCAATTTATTACAATTTCAACTTTCGCCGAGTCTACTGCAATCTCTTCTCCTGACACCACATGCCCTAAAAATATTATATGGTCCAGCCAGAATTCACACTTGCTAAATTTGGCATATAGCTTATGATCTCTCTAGGTTTGCAAAACTATCCTCAAATGTTGTTCATGCTCTTTAGGCCCTCTTGAATATATCAGAGTATCGTTAATAAAAACAATCACAAACTGGTCTAAATAAGGCTTAAATACCCTATTAATTAGATCCATAAATGCAGCCGGTGCATTTGTCAATCCAAATGGCATGACCAGGAACTCGTAATATCCATAATGAGTCTTAAACGCAGTCTTAGGAATGTCTTTTTTCTTAATTCTTAGCTGATGGTATCCCGACCTTAAGTCAATCTTAGAGAAGACCGAACTTCCCTGGAGTTGGTCAAATAGGTCATCAATTCTAGGCAAAGGATATTTATTTTTAATGGTTACTTGATTCAGTTGCCTATAGTCTATGCACAAGCGCATCGACCCATCTTTCTTTTTCACAAACAAAACCGGTGCACCCCAAGGTGAAGCACTTGGCCTAATGAATGCTTTATCAAGCAACTCTTGTAGTTGCACCTTTAATTCCTTCAACTCGACTAAGGCCATCCTATATGGGGCTTTTGATATAGGTCCTGTTCTAGGCATTAATTCAATTTCAAACTTAATTTCTCGCTCTGGCGAAATCTGGGCAACTCCTTAGGAAATACATCTTGAAATTCATTAACCACTCGAACTTCATCAAGTTTAGGCTCTTCCCTAGTATAATCTTTAACCATAGCCAGGTATCCTAACATCTCTTGTCAAGTAACGCACGAGCTTCTATTTATGAAATAAGTACTATAGATATGTTGGTCTGACCTCCCAAAAATTCACAACTAGACTGATCAAGTAAGACAAATTGGATCACTTTTCTATAATAATCCATTTTGGCCCGATACTTACGAAGCCAATTCATTCCTATAATAACATCAAAATCATACATAACCATTACGACCAAGTCTATTTCCATATCTTTTCCTCGCATTGATATCTTACAATTCCCACACACCAGCGTAGACAATACCATATTCTTTAAAGGCGTGGAAACACAAAGAGGCGTCTCAAGGGGCGTAACTTCTATTTTACTCAAATGCCTATATCTTTCAGACACAAACGAATGCGTAGCACCCGTATCAAACAATGCATATGCCTTTTTACCATTTATAAGGATCGTACCTGAGATAACGTTTTTGGAAGCTTCCGCTTCCTCTTGGGTTACCGCATACACCCTTCCTTGTGCTGGTGGCCTCTGAGAATTCCTTGAAATGTTTGATCTAATCGTACTCTGTTATCCCTGTCGCACTGAGCCAACACTCATTTGTGACCTTTCTTGTGGGCAACTTTTCCTAAGGTGGCCCACTTGTCCACAACCAGAACATCTCAGTCATCCCTTGCAAGGTCCTGGGCCATGTCACCCATGACACCTTTGACAAACATCAGGCTGATAGGGTGCTTTCCCTATATTCAGGCCATCTTTAGCTCTCCCAAAATTTCCAAAATTACTCTTTTTCTTTGCATTCCAAGTCTGACCTTGACTAGGGTAGGGTCTCTTACCCCTTCTTACATCACTAAAGTTCAGCGGTCTCTTAAACTTTGATCGCTCTCTCACCAGCTCTTGCTCCACTAACTGTGCCATTTCATAAACCTCATGATAATCCCTTATGTTCAAAGGCACCAGTTGCTTCATAATATCAGTTCTCAACCCTTTCAGAAATCTCTTAGCTTTCTCTTCTTGATCCTCGATTAACCTAGGAGCATATCTAGACAATTCAGAAAATCTAGCCTCATATTGGTCCACTGTTAGCACATTTTGTTCTAACTGAACAAATTCTGAAATTTTCTTGTCCTTAGCACAATCAGAAAAATGCTTTCTATTGAAAGCTCTCACAAACTCCTCCCAGTTAACATCAGTACCTGGTGGAAAGATTGTATCCTTCGAAGCTCTCCACCAAAACTTTGCATTTCCCTCCAGCTGGTACTTGGCCAAAGTTATTTTCTCAGCATTATTGCAGTCCAACAACCGGAAAATTCGTTCCATCCCATCAATCTAATGCTCTGCCTCCTCAGGACTTCCCATTCCATTGAACTTAGGTGGTTTCAGCTTCAGAAATTGCTCCACTAGTCCTTGAGTACGGCGTTCTGCTCCGGGTTGTTGCTGCGCTTATCTTTTCATCAGATTTCCTATATTAGCCAATGCCTGCAGGATATCTTTCATCCGAGGTTTAGCCTTGCAACAGAGACTTCAGCCCTTGACAGATGATGACTTCCATATCATACCATGATTTTCCTGCAGTTTCCAAGCAATTTCCTCAGGAAATATCTGTGACTCAATGTCTTCATTAAAAACAACAGCACTAAGGAAAAATAAGTAACATAACCATGTTACTGGTACCTAAAAGCAACTAATAGTAACTACTAGGGATCTACGAGTGATTACTCATCACCCGTTATTCAAAGTTGCCCAACTATTCCAGTCAATATCTTATGGCGTGCATTATCATCATGTTCCTCAATTTCCAAATGAGGCTCCTTATCACTCCAACCTATAACCATTGCTCTAATGCCAACAAGGGCGGCTGTGGCACCTCGAAACACCTAAGGACGCCACAGGTACTTATCGCTCCACCTAATGAACACTAGTACATCTCTTAGCCGAAGCATCGTAGTTCATAGGCATTTTTTTTGTTTTTTGAAAACGGTCCCAGCGCAACTTATTAGCGGAAGCATAATTGAATCTCACCATCTCTCCCTCCAATAACCATAATGCAATGCACACCAAATGAAAAGATAAAGCCGAGCCACTTTTATTTACATATTTTCATGATGGATTTTCGGGTCGATACAACCAAAAAGAAAAGCCAAGATTTTTAACTACACTTGGCCACAACCCAAAAGATATCTCGACCCCTATATTCGATCACATGTCATCCTCCATCTACCAGCGTCGGCTACCCTAAAAAAGAAACATCAGCTCTCTACTCCTCATGCGGCCATCACACCCATCCTGGCGCGTCGGGTGGTGGTGGCAGCACTATCCCCCTAAACACTCCATCTCGGCGGACATGAACCGACAAAAACTCCTGAATGACTGGGCCCCCAGCTAGGCCCACATCGTACATGACCAACACTCGAACTCGCACAAACGTCAGACCAGGGATGGTAACACAGTCAATCTCCGAACACTCTACCTCCACGTCAAATGGGAAGCCATAGAAGGTACCCCGCGTATCGAAGGGAGAGGCATCTTCCTGATCTGAAATGTTGGTCCCCAAAGGGGTGAGTTCAGCCACTCAGCAAGTAAATGATCCAATAAACTATTCAATGCATAACACAATACAATCATAACAATCATAGCATAGTACATATCATTCATGCATCCAAGCATAACTTACCTTGAAGCCATGCATATGTCATCATACCATATGTACACACATCCTCATCTACTCATCACCATCATGTCATACATATACCATGCCTCATGTACGCATACCATCATGCCATAGGTGCACATACAACCATGCACTCATCATTATCATGTCATACATGTGCCATCATATCATAGGTGTACACACAACCATGCACTCATCATCATCATATCATACATGTACCATCATATCATAGGTGTACACAACCATGCACTCATCATCATCATGTCATACATGTACCATCATGCCATAGGTGCACACACAACCATGTACTCATCATCATCATGTCATACATGTACCATCATGCCATAGGTGCACACACGACCATGCACTCATCATCATCATGTCATACATGTACCATCATGCTATAGGTGCACATACAACCATGCACTCATCATCATCATATCATACAGCCATTCATATGCAATCATACCATATGTGCATGATTCAATTTCCACTTTTTATCTTTCAATTTGATCACCACATCTTTCTTTCTCAGGATCAGTAATTGCATCCCACATTCTATCACTCGCACCCCAACCTAGCATCGCGAGAAACCACCGGCACACACCACCGGGCATTCGGCACCCCCACATTCCGGGCATCTCGCATCCCAACTGGCATCACGAGGCATTCCCCAGGCACAAACCTCCGAGGCTTCCGGTACCCAACCATTCTGGGCATCTTGAAACTCCCGCGGATATCTAGGCATGTATCTCAATACAACCGGGCATCTAGCACCCCCCATCTCAGGCATCCTGACACTCCCAGAGCATTATCGGCCCACCTCCAACAGTTTCCTCATTCATCATAATTCATATTCACCAATTTATGTCTCACAATCAACATGGCACATGATGTAATGGCAACAAAGTCAAATTCAGCATTTGATTCTATATGCAATGCCAAATGTCATCACATGCTCAGCAAGATTCAATCACCTCAATCAATATAATTAATAGGGCTCATCCAAAACAGAATAATCATAAATTTCAGCATTTAGAATTCGCACAATCCAGCTTGCACAGTTTTAGAAAATATTTCCATTAAATACCCAAATGGCCTTTAAAAATTATGAAATTCGAACATGTGATAGTCAAGACATAATGACAGATATTTCATACAGGACACTGCACCAAAATACCCTCATACAATTTGATATAGATCACGCATCACAGCATTTCTATTCTATCAATACAGCTTGCACAGTTTTTGAAACATTTTTAGTTAAATAGGCAAATGAACTTTAAAAATTATGAAATTTGAATATGTTGCAGGAAGACATAAAGAAAGATACTTCATGAAGAACACTTTTCCGAAAGAATTTTATGCAAAAATGATATGGCCCACGCACTGAAACTGACTAAGTCCGAACGCGTCAGATTACATGGTTTTTGAAATATTTCCGATTAAATACTCTAATGACCTTAAAAAATTATGAAATTTAAATATGTGGTAGTCAAGACCCTAAAGTATATTTTTCATGAAGTAATAAAAGTTAGATTCATCCTAGATAATTAAATATAGGCGTTTAAAACTTCTTTTCCTAGTACCGAAATTTCCAGATTCAACACCCTCCGAAAAACCACGATTTCACCTAGCTATTCTTGTTGGTTTTCTCTAAATTTTTGATATGTTAATCCTCAAGATTTCCTTTACAACTTTTGTTAAGAGATCAAGGTGATTTTTCACAAGAAGTTTACTTTACAGACCACGAAACCACTGAAGGTCGGCACAACGAGTTCCAGATCTAGTCTCTCCGAAAAATGAAGATTTCACCTACTTATACTTGTTTTTTTGTCTAAAATTTAAGTATGTTATATTTCAAGATGTTCTTAGAAACTTTCATTAGAAGTCACGGTCAAAATCCAACTCAAACAACACATGCAAGCCAATAGAACATTCAAGGTCAAACTGTTTTCTCAAGAACAGTTTTCTAGTATCAAACATCCCTCTTAGAACTTCGACTTTTATCAACCTAAACATTCGAAATATATCACCATTCAAGCACACATGCTAGACACAACATGCAAGAGCAGAGTGAGAATCCCAACTTGCCTCCAAACCGAGCAAACACGAGCACACGGCGACGACGAGCGGCTTCCTTCTTCTTCGCACTCTCACTCTCCCTTTCTCTCTCGATTTCTCTCTTTCTCTCGGTAACTCTCTCTTTCTCTCTCTCTCCCTTCGGACGAAGCCCTCTCCCTCCCTCTCTTTCTCGCTTAAGCTGGCCTCATCATCCCCTAATTTCTTCCCCTCAATCATTAGCTATGATTAGGCATGCATGAAGGACACTTGGCACACTTCAAAGGACAAGTGGGGGAGGGCATGAAAAACCGGTCTCTTCCCCTCCCCTCTTCATGCGATCGACAGCCCTTTATGGGCTCTATGGGCCGGCCAGCTTGGCCCATCTTAGGCCCATCCCTCTTGGGCCTAAGACCCAAGTTTAATTAACCTAAGATTAACCCTTTTAAAAACTAATTAAATCCCTATTTAATTAAAGCACTAAATTGCAAATTAAGATAACTATATACTTGAAATTATAAATCTATAAGTTATCATTTATCATACATATAGCCAAAGATAAAACTTCATTTCCAAAATGCATCCATTAAAGACTTGGCCATACATCTCATCGCAACTCATGGATTAGAAGGCTACAAAATACAATAACGGTACTTCCATCGCCTATCCATGGCTCATGGCATATGTAAGGATTTTTATGAAATTCTAGGATGCCACATGAACCCTATACAAATGTTCAATGAGCTAGATCTCATGACAGAAAGTCTATTTCTGGGTATTATACTTTTTTAGGAGAGATCTCGTGACTTGGCATAGCAAAATGTAGAATGCGGTTGCTCGGTCTAGTGCTAAAGTAGAGTTTCCTATGATGGCACAAAGAGTTTGTGAGCTGTTATGACTTAAAGGATTATTTGAAGATCTTGGTATATCTGTTCCTCTTCCCATGTTATTATATTGTGATGATAAGGCTGCCATTGATGTTGCTCACAATCCTATACAGCATGACTATATGAAACATGTGAAGATTGGCAGGCACTTTGTCAATGAGAAGTTGGATAGTGGTTCAATTCATTTGTCCTTTGTTCAATCCGGTGATCAACTTCTTGATGTGTTCCCTAAAGGATTGGGGGGTAAAAATATTTCATCCTATTTAAGTTGAGCATGTGTGATATCTATGCTCCAATTTGAGGAGGAGTGTTGAGAGTATTTTACTAATGGGGATATATTTGTCCATTTCTTCTAGTCTTATTTGTGGTGGCAATAAGGATGATAGTGCAATTTTGGCCTCTTGGCTTTATTATAAATATATAGCTTGAATCAGATCCACCTAACTAAGCATTTGGTTCAATTTTTGGTCTCTCTACACTTACCAGCTTCTCATTGATGTTTGACCGCTTGAAAAAACCATGGTAGACCAAGGGATATTCATTGATGCAGAAGCATAGCAAGCTGAACTGAGCATTGGAATTCAACCGCCGAGGCTGTTTGGGCAACTAGATACATTTCACAGCACGGTGAAGGGCAGAGCTCTTTTTTTTCTCTGTTTTTTCTTTTTGGCTAGAAGGGCACAGCTCTTGTTATGCACACTCAACCACACGTTTGTCCCGCAGAAGGAAAAAAGTATCTAGATAGAGTAACTTCTGAAAAGAATGATCGCCAATGAAGTAATTCAATCACTTGAGTGTCATTACCTATCTTCGATGCTCACTTAAGTTTCATAAGGTTTTTTCTTATCGCTTGAGTATTGTATAACTTTTCAATCGATCATTTGAATACCATAACTATCTAAAAACGATCATTAAAAGTGTTTTGCCATGTTGAATTTTGGGCACTTAGGTAAATGTTTTAAAAAAGTTTTGGCACTCAAGTGATTGATTGAAAGTTATGATACTTAAGTGATTATTTTTTTGAAGTTATAACACTTGAGCGGTCGAAAAAAAAAATGACGTTCACTTTAGCATCGTACAAAAATTATAGCATTTGTAATGCTCTTATCCCTGTGTTTCTCTATTTTGGCATGCGGTGATACAGTGATCATCAATACTGTTTCTGTCCTATTACTTGGCATTATCATAGCAATTTCAAGCTTGAAAAAAAGAAAAAAAAAAAAGGCACAGTTCGTGACTGCAATATCGATCAACAATAACATAAAAAATCAGAAGTTTATTTTCCGTTCCCTTATGGACTACCTTGCATTTTCATTTTCCTTTCTGTTTCACACTTGAGTTTTGATCATGGTTTGAATATTAAGTTGACGTCGCTAAGATTCAATATCATTATGGATGGTTCTTTTAGAGTAGTTACTCAAATCTTGTTACAATAATAGCCTCAAATACAATGACATACTCTTAATTACGTTCACCCCATACAAATCACTAACAAACCTGATTCTCAAACCCATCACAGCACGCTTACACAGTACTCGGACCACAGTTTCGCCACTCTCATACATCTCCTCAGGCAGGAAGATTCTCCATAAGATGGGGCCAAATCTTGGAAGTGAACGGCCCTGGAAACTTAGCTCCTTAGCCTCATATTGCATGCCTTTTGCCAAGAGACACTATGTTTCATCTTGAACACTTGCTTCCTTGATGATGCATTTGCCCTGCACGTGAAGATTGGTTAGAGTATTAGCATGATGATTGGGTAGAAAATGATCGTGAAAGGTGCACCCTTTTATGTACCTAAGTGGCACTTTTTATGTACCTAAGTGGCTCTTTAATCTCCATTTTGGCTTGAGATGGGGATAAATACATATCTTGAAGAACATAATTGTAGACAATGACTATAGAATCTAATGACGTGGAGCACAACACAGATCAAAATTGAGAGTTAGAGGTAAGAAAATTTTACCTGATGAAGAGAATTTCCAATCATTCACTTTGACAAACACATCATTCGAAATGCTCCTACTGACTTTCTCGACAAAATCCTGGCACATATCGGTTAAGACAACTTCTTTCAGGCTTGGCAAATGCTCAATTCCATCTGTACTCTTCAATTGGATGCATCGCCTGATTTCTAGTTCTTGAAGGAGAGGCATGGCCCCCTCCTGCGCGGTCCAGTGCTCAAGTTTGCCAAGCATCCACAGTTTCAACATGCGTAGCTTAGGGAATCCGCCATTAACACATATCATCTGAGGTCCCACATAGGAATTCGCAAAAAGTCTGAGGATGCTCAGGCCGGGCAACTGCCCCAGCATCGGCATCGGGTCTTCCACCAGATTTAACATGGACAATGTGAGAATCCCGAGGCATGAGGGGAGCACTCCATAGAGCTGGTTGGCGGGGATGGGCAGGGAACCAAGCACATACAACTTGTGCAGGTTGCGATGTTGAGCCAAGGATATCACCTTGAGATTTGACGGGTTCCCGAACTCGTCTACTGATCTCAGTTTCAAAGATTGAAGATTAGGCAGCCGCTCGATCCACTTAGCTACTGCATCCAACGAATCTGTGTGACATGTGAGTCCCAGTTTCCGGAGGTTCACTAATCGATCTAGTACATTGACCAAGGCATTTTTGTCACCTATATAGAGCCCCCTCAAAGTACGAAGGTTGATTAGAGACCCCTTTGATGGCTTGTTGAAAAACACATCAACTTTCAAGTCGTTCATGTACAAATGCCGGAGGTTCTTTGCCTTCCAAATTGAACTTGGGATAGTGGTGACATTAGTGTGCTTGAAATCCAGAGTTTCCAGGCATGGCAGATCACCTATGGCTGCCGGCATTGAATCCAGTGCAGTTGACCTCAAGCCCAAGAACCGCAGAAGCAGCAGATTACGCATCGACTTAGGAAGCATGGGCTTGTACACGCCTTCTAAGTCAAGAACCTTCAACAATCCAGAGCCTCCTTTTTGAGTTACATTCTTGAGAAACAAACCTATGTCTCTATTGGCTATGCCCCTCGGTGTGGAGATGAGAGATACATAAGAGCGGAGACTGTGATCAAGGAAAGAATCCGGGGAGTTTCTGATTCTTGAATACTCCACGAGGCGCCGAATTTTATAGCTTTCAGGAGGTCTGCTCAGCCTAAAGCTTGAGTTCTCTTCAACGTGAAAAAGACCCGAATCCACCGATTTTGGAAAGAAAAATTCATTCATCACTCCCGGCATTCGGCACATTTTTGGGCATCCATCCAATTTCCACTTTGTGACCTCGATCAAGTTTCTAGTAACCAGTGTTTGGAAGTAAAACTCTGCCAGATCTTCGGGTTCCCGCTTTTTTTTATCTTCACCCGGCAATCCATTGACGAAACCCTCAGAAATCCATAGCCACAATAGCCTCCGCACTGATACCTCAGATGCTATTGGAAAGATACCCAAATAAAGAAAGCAAGCCCTCAATTCAGGAGGTAGTTCTTGGTAGCTCAAGGCCAAGATGTCCCACAAGGCCGATTCGTCTTCACAAGATGGGAATTTGTCTATTTTTCTGGACCATTCACTAGGTTCTGTGTTCGAAAGAATCCCCCCTAAAAGAAGAATTTCCAGAGGTGAACCATGACAGAGCTTTGCCATGATCTCGTCCCTGTGCTCAGTTAGGTCACCTTCATGTTCCATCATCTGCTTCGACAGCAATTCCCATCTGTCCTCGTTAGTTAACCTGCAGATATACAACGGAAGGTTCCATGGATCAGCCAATTTCGCCACTTCATCATCATGAGAAGTGAGAATCACTCTGCTACCCTTTTTTAAGTCCGGAAATGGAATTGTCAAACTGTGCCAGGCCTTGGCTTCACAAACATTATCCAAAACAATCAAATACCTCTTATTAATCAGCTCCTTGAAAAGCACTTCACTAAGAACATCATCATTCATGTGGTCCATGTCATTCAACCCGTTTATGCTAACCTGTTCTATTATGCTCATAACAACATTCCCGTACACAAATTCTCTGGGCACACAGACCCAAGCACAGCAATCGAAGCGCTTCTTGACGTCCTTTCTGTCGTAAACACGCCTCACCGTCGTGGTCTTACCTGAGCCTACTGAGCCGACAACAGAAACGACTCTTAAAGCTTCTTCTCCTTGTAGGCCCATTAACTGAGAGACCATCTCGGCCATGTCTGATACCTGACCAACAACGTTCGAGTCCTTGTCCAAAAGATGAGCAATTGAATCCCAGCGACGAAACTGCCCTAAATCCACTAAAGAGCGATCCTTTTCTTGGGTCTTGCCAAGAACTCTGCTTTCTTGATTGTTCTGCTCAGAAGAGTGAGAAGGCAAGGCCTTGAGATTGTTCAAGAACTTCTTCAACCCTTTGCCCAAGTCCTTTTGGCTCCATAGGGGACCCAAGTACTGGAACGAAGGGTTTGTCTCCAGGAAGTCTTTGCGTCGCTGTTGCACTCTTTTCAGGAGGTACGTGTCGACGGCATCTTCGGCGCTGTAAATGAAGGGCAAGGCCATAGAGCTGGTGACGTCTGTGTCGTCGGAGGAGCTCAGAAGCTGTTGCAGAGCGACGATGGAGGAGTTGATCTTGTGTTTGAGCCTTGGATAGATTATTGTTTCGTCATCTCGCAGATTTTGAAGCTTCTGCTTGAGCAGGAAAGTTGCAACTTCGGCCGCCATGGAGTCTCTGTTTGCGTGTATGCGCGCGCTGGGGGTTTTTTTTGGGGGGCGGGGATGAAGATGATGGGGATGGATAGGAGGCGGGGGTTTCGTTGGCATGAGCAACGAGACAGATTTTGTGTTTTTATTTCAATTGAATTAGTTTGGACTATAGATGTCCATTTCTACTTTTCAAGGATCCAAGAAATTCGAGCAGTACGTACGGGGAAATGTTTTTTCATCGTGTATTACGATATTTAGACTCTCAATGTACTAATAAGGATAGTCATAATTATTTATTTATTTATTTATAGGCATTAGATAATCAGCCTACGTAGAGGAAATTATTCTTTCCAAAAGGCATATAGTACAAAAGCATGTTGTTAGGTACTGAGGTAGTCAGTCAGCTTCACAAGAACGAAAATATATTGAACATTATTCTAATAAAAGTGTAAAAAGAACTTAGATGAGATATTATTTTACTACCACACATATAAATAGACAACAAAAGTCAAAATACACAAAATATTATTTATTGAGTATATTCTACTTGGAACGAGTCACTTAACTAAATTTTTGCAGTACCAATAAGCAAGATCAACAGATTTAGGCTACTATTGAGCCTTAAAATCATTGCTCCCAACCGTTGATTGAAAAGCATGATATTTTCTACACAGAACTACTGAGCCCAATAGAGCTTCGATTGCGCCAGTTGGGGAGGGGTGTCAAACTAACTTTTTTGAATGAAAATCTTCTTTAATCATTTATTTTAAAAAAGAAAGTCTAAGTAAATACAGGCTGTGACTAATTTGAAAATTGCTTGCCTAGATCAGCCCACAAGTCTCATATGAGGAAACACTCAATTGAGTCTATTTCACAATAGTCATGTTTCGGCATTAACTTCATTAGCCATGTTACCTAATCAAGCCTCCTTTCATGAAGGAGGCTTTCTTTCAATGGCAACCACACAGGATGTATTGCTTAGTATCTCTCTTCTCAAGCCAGCCATATAGGCTACTTAATGCTACGACGCCAGCCATATAGGCAGTGTCGCTTTGTGACATCCCAGATTTTCAATCCTGTTTTTTACTGGATAAACCAGGCATTTCATTGACGCGCCTATAGGGCTGTTCTCAGAGCTGATCACTCTCGAAATAACTAGACTATCTGGGGAAACTATTAAGAAATTTTAAGGCAATAGACTTGAGAATTCGATCAAGAATCGGCTACTCGACTGTGTTCATCTTTAGATGCTATTACGGCACAGTTAAAAATCAATTTGAGATCAGAGATAAGTCGATTTGACAGAGATGTGTGGTTAATTGTAGGTGACACCACTAAATTGAAAAATTCTCATCGGCCAGCACTAGACTGATTTTTCTACCGTTTTGGTACCCTGTGTCTATATTTGAATCCTCGAGATTTTCATGATAACCGAGAGTCGCCAATGAGTCGAGTGGGTTCATTGTGGCTCGAAGAAAATCAACCATAGGTCATTTGCACTGAAAAATTTCTAAAAGTTACCCGGTAGACTAGGTCACGCTAAAAACACGCCAAAAGGAAATTAACCGTGAATTTGAGTCCGATTTCAGAAATTGAAGTTTCTATCATATCACAATAAATTCTAGGAGCGTCGACTCAGTCTCAGAAGATTTTTCTGAAACCCGAGACTTTTTGGAAAAAAGTCATCCTAGGGCTGTTTTTGTTTAGAAAAAGGCCGGGATCGGTTTTGATCGCATAATTGGGATGTAAGATGGATCAATTGGTGAGGAAAAATATCAATTTGATAATTGGGGTACTAATGGAATTTATTGAGGCCAAATGTGATTAAATTAAGCAGGAAACTAAGCCCAATTGGAGAGGAAAACTTGTAAATTCGTATGCCCCCTTGCCTAGCCCTAATTGGACCATTTCAAAGGTTGTGAGGGGTGCATGGTTGGTTGAATTTCAGCCAAGGAACACATGAGTGGTGGTGGATGGTCAAAGAGACAAAGGAATGGAAGAAATGACATTGGTGGAGCCCTTGTCTCCTTATCCTTCCCTCTCTCCCACTTCAATTGGCTGGCCATCCCATCTATCCCTCCATTCAGCCATTTTCGCACACCAGCAACTGAGGAAGAACCGCTTGAGCCCCCGTCCCCATTGCGTGCAGCCGCCCGTTGCCGGAACGCCACCCCGCCGCCCTCCTCGCGCGCGCGCGCCTTCGTGCTTTGCTTCACCTCCACGCTTCTAGGTCGTCGACTAGCAGCTCTGTTCCGCCGTTCCAGCAGCCCCCTCAGCTATGCTGGAGTTGTTTGATCCGCCTCCGACCCCCGTGAGTATCTACCATGGCCCGATTTGGCCCTTACACTCTTCTTCGATCAATCCCCGCCCTAAACCGAACTTGTGGTCTTCTATTTCAGCAATAATAAAACAAAAATTTAGTGGGTTTTCTAGCAAGCTTTAAGCCATTTTAGAGGTGTTTCAGGCCTCGAAACCTAGGCCTGCTTTGGAGAGAAGTGACCCCTGACACGTTGAATCGCTCGGCCCGCTAAACAAGTGAGTTTAACTCATTAATCCTTGCTTAGTAGACTAATGATGCTTAGGGGTTGATTAGATTTAATTAACCGTGATTAGGTGGATAGATTATATTATAGTAATTAATTTAATGCTTTGCCAATGCATGTTAGGTGGTTAGATGTAGCAATTAGCAGTAAATAGGTACTAGTATTTATTGAACGAACCTCGGAATTTTTTTGGGCTCATCTTAGCTTTCAATTAGGCTATAATGGGCCTAAGTTGGATTTATCGCATTTATTTAATAATTTTTGTAATTATTTAATTAATTATTTATTTTCCGAAAATTAGACCAAGATAGTCAGCGATCGAAATTTTATGCTGATTATTATAGTGCAGTCTGTTTATTTGTTTGATGGTAAATTTGTGTTGAATTTATTTAATTATGATTTAGGAATTTATTTGTAAATTAAGTAATTTTGGTAATTAATTGGATAATTACCGGGTATCGGTCTACAACGCCAAAAATCTATTGGACTGTTAAAAATTGTTGGAGGTTCAAAAGTGAAAACCTTATATTTTGGCTAAGGCCGACCGTATACCCACACACCTGTATTCTTATTGGAAATGATAAAAATGGCGAATTGATTGCACGATCAAAATAATATACTATACTGGCTCGGTGACTTTATATGTCATTTTTGAGAAAGGACAGTATGCAATATCGGCTCGATAACTCTATATGTCATTTTGGAGAAATGATGATATATTATATCGGCTCGGTGACTCTATATGTCATTTTGGAGAAAGGACAGTATTGAATGGAATGATCGGGGAATGGTCTAATTGACATGTAATCGACTAGGTCGATTAATCGATAGTTCAATCTGATTGGGTGAATTGATGTGGTTTGTGTATATTTGAAATATACTAACTTGCATGAAGGAAACAGAGGCCAAAGTAAGTCCTCTGACTCGTGTTGTGCTTAGGCAGCCCCATAGTGTATTGGTTTCCTAATCGAGTCTTAGGAGGATAGAACTTGCTGAGACGTAGTCTCACCTCGTTGTGGGACAACATTTCAGGTTCCTAGATGGCAGCACCTCCACCTCCTCGTTCTCCTATGCATTTTGGTATTCCCGAGGAGATCACCGAGATAGGGTATCACTTCCCGATACACCCCCACCTAGAAGAGCTAGAGTATGTGTTGGTAAAGTCCAAGGTTTGGGTCGATGTGGGTAGAGATGATTTGGTGCCCCATGAGTATCGATCATGGTATCGTCACTACCATGATGGGCGAACAGAGGGACCCATCCCGGAAGGTGATGTGCCTCTGTACGTTTTGGAGGCAGCATTCGGGAAGGGGACGACAGACTTTAAGGATGGGTCGGTAGTGGATGCCAAGGATCCCAAGCTCGAGGGCGATCCTGAATCTCCAGTATACTCAGCCGGGGGCGCTAACTGGAGTGAAGAGGAAGGGGAGATAGTCGAGCAAGAGGAGGAACCGGAGGAGGATTAGGAGTGGGAAGAGCCAAAGGAGGAACCTGCAGAGGAGGAACCAGCAGAAGAAGAGTCTGAGGAGGAGCCTGAAGAGGAGGACCTCGAAGAGGATTCAGAGGATGATCCAGAATATGACCAGGACGAGGACTGAGACCTCACTCTGTTTTGCAAACCCTGGGTTGTGAACCGATGTGTGCTAGATCGGATAGTGTGAATAGTATTGTAATGTATACTATAAAGGTTTGCTTTGTATAAAAGTGTGGTTGTGATTTTTCAGTGGTGAAAAATATAGTCATACTTTTCTATCCATTGTTTTATTGTCTGGGGATTATTTATATGCTTCTGCTTAGGTATTAAATCGAATGGGTCGGCAATGCGTCCTGGGGCGTCGCTATTTAATCGACCATGCAGGGATGGGCGTGCGCCCGAGGATTGGGGTGTGACATGCTTAGTTACTATTTCGCAAGCTAATTGACTACTTGTTGTCTCCCCTCCAATTATTGACCTTTGGCATATTGATTCGAGAAGCTGTCACTAGACTCACTACTCTCAAATGAGGAAGATCTTAAAGATGCTGCCTAATACACCAACCCATCACTAGAGTTGCCACTTTTAGACAAGGCAGATCTAGAAGATGCTGTGTGACATCCCAATTTTCCAATTCTATTTTCAATAAATTGAGACGGGCATTTCGTTGGCACGCATATAGTTCTTTTCCTTGAGTCGGCCACTCATGTGAAAACTAGTCTATCAGGTGAAGTCATTGAGAAATTCTAATGCATTAGACTCGAGAATTTGACCAGGAAGCGATCTTTCGACAGAGCTAATCTACAAGGGTCATTGCGGCACAATTAAAAATCGATTAGAGATTGGAGATAGGTCGACTCAACAGAGGCATGTGATCAGGTGTGGGTGATTCCACCAAATTGCACAATTCTTGTCGATCGGCACTGGACCGACTTTTCTATCGATTTGGTACCCTGTGTTCGTATTTGAAACCTTGAAATTACCCCGACAACCGAAAGTCGCCAATGTTTCAAAGATGTACATTTGTGGCTTGAGATGATCAACCACAGGTCAAATGCATGAAAATTTCTAAAGGCTACCCAGTAAGTTGGGCCGCACTAGTATCGTGTCAAAGTGAAATTAACCATGGAATTGAGATCGAATTCAGAAATTGGAAGTTTAGGTGTGTCACAAATCATTTTAGAAACATTGACTAATCTTCGGAAGATTTTTCATGTAATCAGAATTTTTCAGAAATTAAATCAGAGAATTGCTATTTTGGCTCGAGAAATTAGTAAGCCCGCCTTTGGTCTTACTTTTTTGGGACTTAAGTTGGTTCTATGGACAAGTGAAGATGTGAATTGAAGTGCGGTGACATCGGATTAATTTTATGGACTTCAATTTGATTCAATTGGAAGAGAATTGATGAGAATTGAAGAAATTGGATGTACAAGAATTGGACCCCGACGGAAAATAGAATTGAACCCATTGGAATAAGGTTGTGGGAGTTTTGAGTGAGTGGAGTATGACATCATCCATGAGGTCATGGTGGGCCATTTTTGTGGGATTAAAGAAAAAGGAAAAGAAAAGGGAATGGTCCCATCTCTCTCTCTCTCTCCTCCTTCTCTCTCCTTCCTCTCTCCCTTCCGTTGGTTTCTCCTCCATCTTTGTTGTGCAAAGATGAGAAAAATGAAGAGAAGAAGCTGGAGCAGCCATGGCCGTCCGCTCCCGCTCGCACGCCGTCATCGCCGTCGCCTCCGCCGCCGTGCATCTGCCCCGCGCGCACTCGCCGGCCCGCCGTTGCACCGTCTCCGCCTCCCACTCGCCTGCCCTCGCGTCTCAGCTACTGCATCAGCCCGTCCCAAAGCCGTTTAGCCACCTCTGGCCACCGTTTGGGTCCCGCCTTTGTCCGGTTCGACCCCTCAACCTCCCCCGGTCCTTTTCCATCTCATCCAAGCCCCGGATCCGCCCATTTGCGGCCTCAACCAGCAGTGGACAGCAGCTGCAGAAAATGGGTTTCTCAGCCCCTTCTTGGCCTGTTTCGGCCGCCTTCCCGAGCCCGGATGCTCGGCCCGCCTTGAGAAAAGTCGATCCTCGCGTCGTCCTCCTCGTTTTGGTCCGCTCGGCTCGCTAATCCGGTGAGTTTAGCTCACTAAATCTCGATTAGACGGTTAATGATACCCTAAGTGTGCTTAGTCTAAGTTAAGTAAGTTTAGGTGGTTAGATTAATTTATTTGATTGTGAATTAGATTAGGATGTTTAATTAAGTTAAAGTGTGTTTATTTTAAAGTTAAGTATGTTTATTTAATATAAAGCCTTGATGTGACATAATAGGGTTTTATTTTTGAATTATTTAATGATTTCGAATTCTGGAATTTATAATAGTATATTATATTCCGAAATTATTAAAATATTATTATTTATATAAAAAAAGGAAAAATTATTTTTGGCCCCGGTTGCTCAGAATTTTGTGATGATTGCTGTGTAGTCAGATTTTGAAATTGATGATTGGATATTATAAATTGAGTGTGGACCGTGAAAAATATGGATATTATTATTTAATTATTTCCGGAATAAATTTAATTATTTATTAAATTTTCGAAAATTTTGTCAGTACCCTAACCTCTCAGAATTTCATGCCGATCGCTGCTGTGCATTTAGAATTTGATATTGATGATTGGTTGTGGCAAATTGAGTGTGATTACGATATATAGAGATTCTTTATAAAATCCTAAGTGTGGAAATTGATGGGCGATTGGCCGTGATATGCCACCTGATAAAGGTCGCGCCCAGTGGGGCCGTGATATGCCACTTGATAAAGGTCGCGCCCAGTGGGGCCGTGATATGCCACCTATTAGAGGTTGCGCCCAGTGGGGCCGTGATATGCCACCTGATAAAGGTTATGCCCAGTGGGGCCGTGATATGCCACCTATTAGAGGTCACACCCAGCCGGGCCGTAATCTACCACCTTTTTAAAGGTTGTGCCGAGTGGGGCCGTGATGCCACTGATTCTAATTGTGCCGAGTGGGGCCGTGATTACCACTGGTTATTAACCTTCCTATAGGGCCATGATTGAGAGCAATGATTGATTTGCTAGAATGACATGTAATCGATCGAGTCGATTGATCGCTGAGACGATCCACGTGATTGAATTGAATTGTTCTGATAATGTGATTGTGCCTTAGTTGTTGGGTTATTAGAATTGCACGTGGTTGAATTATATAAACTGTGCTAACCTGCAGATGAAGACTAATGCGAGGTAAGTCTTTGTGTGATGTGGCTAGGCCACTCGGGGCGTATTTTCTTTCTAATAGGGGTTTAAGGGGTTGAACTTGCTGAGACATTGTCTCATCCCAGTTTAGGGATTACAATTTCAGGTCCCTGGTTGATGGAGCAGCTAGATAGCTTTGGTTGGCCTTGAGGAGTTGCAGAGGTGAAGTAAGGAGGATTGGAGAACGTGTCCGACTTGTAGGTCGTAGGACAATTCTTTTTTTAAGAGCCGGTCTTTTGTAGATTGTTGGCCGTAGACCTCTGTTTGTAATTCTGTTGAATTATGAAAGTGTTATGTGGTGATTTTGTTTCATGCTTTTCTATCTCATATTTTATTGTCAGGGGTTTTATAATATGCTTCCGCATGTGCATTAAAGATTTGATTGGGTCGGCGACTTAACCTGGGACGTCACATTTGAATGACCATGGTGGGATGTTGACGCGCTCGAGGTTCGGGGCGTGACATGCTGCCCGACACACCACCCCACCACAGATTCACCAAGCCCGATGCCACACGGCGTTGTTAGAGAAACAAGTTTTCATGGCACTGTTCAATATTGATTCAAACTTCAGTTGACTTATTTGAAGACACCTTGAGTTTAGGGGGATGTTAATGATATTATATTAGAAATAATTACGATATTGCCGTTGATTATTTATACTTCACAAGATTGTACGTATATCTTCCTTAGGTAGTCGTCTTAGAAATCCTATAAAAAAGATAATGTAAATTTCATCCTGATATATCGAAATATATACAAAAATTCTACATTTCTCTTTCCGAGCTATTCTCAACTTTTTGAATTATGTTCTTGTTGGGATATAGTTTGAAAAAGAGTCAAATAAGAACTGCTTCATGGTGCTTGCAAGAGATCTGGTGATTGTTTGGGGTGAAAACAAGGACAATTGGGAATGGATCGCGTTTCAAGAGAAAATGTATGTCATCTTTAGAGACAACGTGCCATAAATAATGCCATCAGTTATGCGTAAATTTGGTAAAAAGAATGCCTTGAGAAAAAGGAAACAAAGCAAACGCAAAGATCATAGAAAAGAATCATTTTCTCTCCATTTTGTTTATTCCTTCTTTAGTGAGGATCCCAATCTTTCCACTGAAGACCGATGCCCCTCATCCTTCAAGCATCTTTTTCAGAATCAAGCACAAGTCATCATTATAGATCGTTTTTGTTGTTTCTTGTTTATATGTTTTCAAGTAACAAATTTCATGTGGTTGAGCTTTCTTTCATCGGGTAGACAGAAGTTTCAATCTTGCAATAGAGAGTTGTTATTCAAGAGAAATCCATTAGTAAATAAATATTTCATTAGAAAAATGATATGGAAATACATTTTTACCTCTTTTAAAGTTATGTGCATTGCATGCGCTAACGAAAAGATAATGAAGGGTTCACGTCTATTAAAAAAAAAAAAGGAAATTTGAGGAGGCAAACTTGTACTATTCCAAAATTCCGGGGATTTTGTCATTCTCCTACAAAGAAAAGATGATATGGATTTTCTATGAAAGCAATGATAATCCATGTACAACCTGTTCTCAAACCTATACACGTGCATTCTTTCCTTTGACTTCCATTTGTAGACTATGTTTATAGTTGGCGGTGAAAGAGTTCTTCCAAGGAGAGTAATGACCATCATTACTTACTAAAGTTGAGCACATTATAGTGGAAATCGACAGATAAGACTCGAGAACTTCATTCAGATTCCCTTCCATATTAGGGGAATGAAGCATGAAAATGGGCTACCCTTTAGACCGTCGGCATCTCTTGGTCCGTTAATCTTGCACTAGAAAAAGAAGAATAAAAAAAGCGAAAGTATGCGGTTCTATCTCCCTGGAAGTCATGGTCACAATCCGTGGAATAAATTGTCCATATGCTTCCAGACTTTACTTTTGGCTCTTTCAGAGTCCAATGCCTTGCAATTACACCGCACATTTATCGTTGTCAGACGTAGAACCGAAACGAACCTGCTGAAAAAATAGAAAATTTTGGGGTGCAAACCCACTGTAATGACTCGTCGCCACTCGATCATCAATAAATCGGCTCATAATACGGGAAGATATTAATAAACATGTATGTAATATAAGTTGGATGACGTGGCACAGGAAAAGCTACTCAATCTAGCCCTACTTTTTAAATCCATTATCATTTTTAACTTCGCAAGGCGGGCAGTCTGTTGGGCCTGCTAGGTCCATTCACGGTGAGGAGTGAAATAGACGGGCCTCGGAAAGCAATTCTCATCTCAGGCCTGGCCCACTAGCCTCCACCTCCCTAGTCCAGTTTAGTTTATATAGAAAATACATTACTTTTTAAGCATGGCCACCCTGAAGAAGGAGACTTAGGTCGTGTACCACGCCTCTCCCACCCTGTTTATCAATGGATCAAGACGCATTGAATGTCACAAGAAAACGCAACCTCATTTTCAATTTACAAGGAATTCAACTTGATCAGGATGTGCCGAGGCCCATTTCCTTTAGATCATAGAGTGAACATATGCTTGGAGCATATTTAAAGTCCAGCCGGGTGAATTGACTCCCGGTGGGGTTCGCCCTAGTGGCCACCCTTCCAACTTGGAAGGGGCAGGTTGGGGGTTCAAATCCCCACCTTCTCAGAGGGGATTGGGGTAAGGACGATTTCATTTCAGGAGTGGGTTTCGACTCCCACGCCCTGCAAGGAGGTAAGGGCAAAAGTCTGAAAGTGAGTGTTAGCGTAGGATTAGAGTAGGACCGACAAAAAAAAAAAAAAATAGAATTGACTCTCGGTGGGCACATTCTCTCTCTCTCTCTCTCTCTCTCTTTAGAACTAACTTCCAAATTTTCATCACCAACTCATCCCTCTCTTTCTCAGATAATAAGAAAACCACTCATAAATGAAGAGTGTTCCTAGGGGAAACTTTGGAACTTCTGGGAGCTAAGAGCCATGGTGGTGGGGGTGATACTAGAACCTTGGCTATTTACACACAGTAGAGTGTTTGAAGCCTCTACTTACGGGTGAGGGGTGCTAGAAAGCAAGAGAGCAAAAGCTGTTCTCATCTAAATGGAAGCTGGCCATGGCTCGAAGGAGCCTTAAGCACTTGTACATTGCTCAAGTCAAGGCTCCATCCAAAAGCACTACCTTGACTTTATGATCAGAAACTTTATAGCTTATGGGACTGGAGCAAATGATTCCCTCGTCTCTTGCTTTTCGAGGGGCGGCTTGGTTTGCATTTGCCCTAGCTTGGCGATTGAGTAACAGGTGGAAGGACTGTCGATATCATGTAGGATATGGATGGTCGTTGGGATCCCAAGGCATTTCGTCGGGATTGTCCGCTCATAGCACGATGGAATTGTCCGATTGGCAATCCAATTCTTACTCATCCTCTTCGGCCACAAGAGGAAGTCCAGCCACAATCTCATGCTCAGGATCATCATCTGTTCCACATACTTGACTGCATACTCCTTCTGTGACATCCTGATTTTTGGGTTTTGTTTTCAAGTGAATGAGTTGGGCTTTTTATCGATATGCCTATAGCATTTTTCTCTGAGTTGGCCACTCACGAGATAACTAGTCTATTTGGTGAAGCCGTTAAGGGATTTTAACACAACAGACTTGAGAATTCGACTAGAAATTAATTACTCGACCGTGCTAATCTACAAGGGTCAATACGACACTGTCAAAATTGATCAGAGATCGGAGATAGGTTAATTCGATAGAAATATGTTATTAAAGTGTGGGTGATTCCACCTAATTGCAAAATTTTCGTCGAACGGCACTAAACTAATTCTTCTGTCATTTCTATACCCTATGCTCGTATTTGAAATCTTGAGATTTTCACGACAACTAAGAGCCGCCAATGAGTCAAAGATGTACAATGTTGCTCGAAAATAATCGACCACCGGTCAATTGCACTAAAAATTCTTAAAAGCTACCCAGTAGGCTAGGTTAAGCTAAAATCACGTCCGATTGAAATTAACCGCGAATTTAAACCCGATTTCAGAAATGGAAAGTTCTATCATGTCACGATTCATTTTAGGTACGTCGACTCATCCTTTGAAAATTTTCTGCAAACCTGAGATTTCGGTGAAAAATTCAAGGTAAGGTTATTTTGGACTAGGAAAATTAGAGGGCCGCTTTTGGTCACATTTTTTTACCGTCAAGTTGGTTCAATTGTCAAGGAAAAATCATAAGAGAGATGATGGCACCTTGGCTGAATTTTTGGGACATCAATTGGGTCAATTTGGTGATGAATTGAGCTCAATTTGGTTGTGGAATGTCCAAAATTCGTAGGACCAAGGGGTAGCCATTTTTAGACCACTTGGATAGCTTGCTAAAGAAGCTTGAGGGCTGCAAATTGGCTGAGGATAACAGCCTTGGCTGGTGGGGGCATGCAATGAGTGAATGGGGATAGAATTGTGGACTTTGGGTGCCAAATGGTGGTCCCCCTTCAGCTGAACACTTCGTCTTCTTCCCTTGGCTTGCTTTCTCCATTTTTGTGTCATTTGAGAGCTCAAGAACCAGAGGAATTCAGGCAAGCCAGCAGCCAAGACAGCAGCCACTGTCGATCGCCCGCCAGAGCCCGAGTGCCGCCTATTTGCCTGTCGCGAGCCGCACGCTGTCCGCTCGCTTGCGCCTACTCCTGCTCGCGTTCTAATGAGCCTAGTTCGCTATCTCAAGCCCCTCCGCCATCGACCGCTGTAGCTCGCCTGGCCTGTTTCAACCCCAACCAGCCGCTTGATCCAGCTCTTTCAGTCCAAAGACAGATCCGAAAGCTCAGCAAGGGCTGAGGTCTTCGTCAACTGTTTTAAGGCCCGTCCGACCTCATTTGGTGTTGCCGTGGGCTTGTGTTTCTCTCACCGTCGTGTCGCCGTCGCCGTGGACTCATCGACCCGCTAAATCTATGAGTTTACTCACTAAACCTTGCTTAGCAGGTTAATTATGCTTAAAGATTGATTAGATTAGGCTTAAGATGGATTAGTGCTAATTAATAATGGTTATATTAGCCTTAGAATATATTAGTGTTAATCTAATTAGTGAGATTAGCACCATTGAGGATGGATTACTCCAAATCAGTGGACTTTCTGCAGTTTTGAATTCTGGACCCTCACCATTTGCCATTTTTGTGGATCGAAATGTGTTAAGATTCTAAAGTCAATTCCTTCTTGAGAAATGTTTTAGACATCTTCAGATATGACATATATTTTACTAAAGATTTTTAGAGATTTAAAAGTATGAGATTTCAGCTCCATCATTGGCAAATAGAATCTCGGCGAGCTCATGATGATGCCATCGCGCTGCCATCATCATGAGCTCGCGCCATTTTAATCCAGTGAGAGTTAGCTCCATAATATTTTATTAGATTGTTAATTGCGTTTAGCAGTTAGATTAGTGTTAATTAGCTTGATTAGATTAGTGTTAAGTTATATTAGCCTTAAGTTGGATTAGTGTTAATCTAGTTTGGTTAGATTAGCCTTAAGATGGATTAATGTTAATCTAATTAGTTAGATTAGCACTAATGAGGGCAGTTTAGTCTAATTTAGTGGATTTCCTTTGGATCTGGTTACTGGATGCTCGCCATTTGCCATTTTTGTGGAGAAAAATATGCTACAATTTCGGGGTTGATTCATTCTTGAAAAATATTCTAGACATCTTCGGCTATGACATATATTTTACTTAAGATTTTATAAATTTAAATGAATGATATTTAGCTCTGTCATTTGCAAAACAGAATCTCGGATTGTGTTGGAACTGGTGACCTTTTGGTGTTTAATGGGTTTTTATCAACTCTTAGGGTTCGATTTTCAAAATGGTTCCTTTATAAAAGTTGTTCCTCACATCTTGTGGTTTAACATAGTCAAATTTCAGATCAAACGACCAAGCTTTGGACCTGAACTAAACTGATTTGGAAAAATGTAATTTCTGGAAACAGACACAGTTTTTGTAACGGTTTGGGAGATTTACTTCTCGTAATCTAGAAAGATCTGGGCTAAGGTGTCTTCATAAAAAAATGTTTTTTAGGTGTTTTTTATAACATATTAAAATTTGAGAATTTTCTAAGCTCATTTGATTATGTTTTTGGAATTAAACTTGGAGACATGCCGGTGGCCTGGTTTCTGACGATTAGGGCCGGTAGTGGTTTTGTGGTCGTTCTTGGTGTAGTGCTTGCTGGATAGTATATATTTGGTGATGTGGTTGACTTGTGGCATGCTTAGAACTTATGTGCATGCTTAGAACTTATGTGTGTTGATATGTGAATGGTTATGCTATGGTGAGTGTTTATTAGTGATGCAAAAGATGGCCTTATGGGCTTTTAATTAGAAAAACAATTAGGTGTCGGGTTGGACACCAAAACTTATTTGCCCAATGAGACAATGAGGTTTTAAACTAGGTGCGTGCAAAGTTTGACGGATTAATTTTAAGTATGTGAGCACCTATAAATTTATTTCTAAACGTTTTGAACAAAAAAAAAAAAAAGATTACTAAGGTTTGTTTTCAAAAAAGGGTGGTTGGAAAAGAAATTAGAAAAGAAATATGGTGTCGGGTTTAGATGCCAAGTTTTATGTGCTCAATAAAACAATAAGGTTTTATACTAGATGCGTGCAAAGTTTGGGTGGTTAACTTCAAATACGGACCCCGTACGAATTTATTTCAGAAAGGTTGAACAAAAAAAAAAAGAGTTACTAAATTTATTTTAAAAAGGGGATTTTAGTGTTTTCGCTTTATGATGGAAGCTAAGAGTTGACTTGGTTGATGATGTGCCTGCATGGTCAAGTTAATTAAGTAGTTCAGTTTAATTAAACGTAATTTATTTATTTATTTGCAATTTATTTAATTATAATTAGCGTAAATTGTACCGGGATAGCCGGTTAATGAAATTTTATGCTGATTGTCGTGGTTGAGTTCATTTGTGAAATTGACTACTAAATTATGCAATTGAATGCTTGGTGATGATTCTTGATTATTATTGCAAAAATATGATTTTATGATATTTAATTAGAAAAATATTTTGTGTCAGGTTTTGACGCCAAAAATATTTTATGTACTATATAAAATTGTGGAATTTTAAAATGGAAAAATATCAAGTTTTATGGTTTGAATTGACTGTGTGACCACGCACAATTATTTTACCGAGTATTTTTAGTACGAAGAAAATTGGCCAAATCTATTATTTGAAATGAAAGTATTTGAGTACAAAGCACGATGTTCTTAGCTAAGCATGGATGTGCGTGTGGTCATTATTGGAATTCGTCCTGATGCGTTTACGCGGGGTAGTGAATGGGTAAAGGACTAAGTGCTACACGACAACGAAATTTCGTGGGAGTCACCTTTGGGGCCTTGTAGTTAAGGGCTAAGTGCTACACGATAACGTAATTTCGTGAGAGTCGCCTCTAGAGCCTTGTACTATTGCTATGTGTGGTCAAAAGCTAAGTGCTACATGATAACGTAATTTCGTGAGAGCCACCTCTAAAGCCTTATACTATTGCTATATGTGGTCAAGAGCCAAGTGCTACACGATAACGTAATTTTGAGGGAGCTATCTCTAGAGCCTTGAGTTTAGATGCTGAGCGTGAAATGAACCATCGATATGAGATAGACGCGCCTGATTATGAGACAAAATTGTGTAGCATGGAATGGGACATATCATAACAATTTGGCCTTATAATCAGGACCCCTATAATTGTGTGAGAATGAATTGATGTATCCCATGTTTTGATTATGTTTGCTATGTACATATGATATATGAGATGTACTAATCTGCAAGGAGGTGTTGAGGCGATGTAAGTTGTGAGTGATGCATGTTTAGGTTGCCTCTAGGTGAATTCTCATCCTAATCGGGGTTTAGGGTGTTGACTCGTTGAGATTTATTCTCACCCCATCGTGGTTAAACATTTCTCAGGTCCCTAGTGTGGAGAACTCGGAGCCCGAGACTGAAGGGTTCGGAGCGTAGGTGGCTTAGTATTTTCTTTTTGGAGACAAACTGGTTTGTATAGACTAATTTGGCTTGTATATAAAGTGTGTTTTGTGAAAATTGGTTGTCCTGCTTTTCTATTCCATGTTTGATTGTTGTATGGGGTTTATTAGTTCAGTTCCGCATGTGCATAAAATGAAAGGATCAGCAACGCATCCTGGGACGTTGCAAAATTTTTAATCGACCGCCGAGGGATGTGCGCATGCTCGGGGTTCGGGGCGTGACAACTCCCATATGGAGGAAGCCAAATGAATGGCAAGCCCAAACAGGTTTAAGCCCCTATGATTATTTATTAAGTGGTAGCCGCAAAAAAAGTAAGTAGAGATGCAATAACAAGAGAAAAAGACAAAGTAGAAAGTCTAGGGTTTGGGGATCAATCTGATTTACATCAAACTGGCATAAGAGGTCATGCATGGTTCAATTGAGTTGAAATTTTGTCGGCATGTTAATGATGCATTATTCTCGAATGTGGACATTTTTATTTTCATTTGAAGCTCTTTATATCTAATTTTTCGTGGGTTGATCAAAATTTGAGTTTTTGGTCAGATTTATTCTTGATCTCTTATGAAATTCATGCGTATTGCCAAAAATGATGTTCTTAAGGTCTTTGCTGCTATGTACCTCTAGTATTTTCTAGAGAAGAACTTCGTTTAACCGATTTTATTGATAGTGACGATTTATGGGTGAACTCCAGTCTCGTGGTTTTTTATTTTCTCACACCAATGAGGTCTTTCACATAAAAAATCACCTTGTGTTTGCATGGTTGATATTTATTTTGCTTTACCATATCGATTCTTATTAGGTTTAAACAAGAGGAGAGATTGTTCTATTCTGTTGCATTAATTCGATATTGCTCGAGTTGGTACTATTGTCTCATCAAATTGATATCGGAGCTTTCGTTATTTCTTGATTTTTCTACCTTATGTTTAACAATGGAAATGAATACAAGTAGAATGGTTATATTAAATGGTTCGAATTATAATATTTGGAAATGAAAGATGGAAGATCTTTTATATCTGAAGAATTATTATCAGCCTATATTTGCTGAAGAGAAATCGAAGAACAAAATTGATATTGAATGGTTTATATTTCATCATCAAATATGTGGTTATATTAGACAGTGGGTGATTGATAATGTTTTGAACCATATCATTGAGGAAACACATGCATGCAGTTTGTGGATTAAGCTCAAACGGTTATATACTCGAAAAACTGGGAATAATAAGTTATTTATGATAAAATAGATGATGTTTTTGAGATATCAAGATGGTATTCATTTAACTAATCATTTAAATTCTTTTCAAGGAATTATCAATCAATTAGCTCCGATGAAAATCAAGTTTGACGATGAAATACAAGCACTATGGTTGCTTGGTACTTTACTAGACTCATAGGAGATGTTTCGAACGTCTTTATTTAATTTAGCCTCGGATGGTATGATTACCATGGATTTAGCCAAGAGTAGTGTCTTAAATGAAGAGAAGTGAAGAAAGACACAAGGGTTCATCCTCTTCACATTTGATGCCTTGTTTGTTGAGGAAAGGGGAAGAAGTGAGTCTTGAGATTTGAGAACCAAAGGCCAAAGTAAAGATAAAAGCAAACGCAAAAACAATAGATTTGCTAATTTTTAGTGCCAATACCGCCATCAAAATGGACATATTTAGAGGTTCTTCTATTAGTTCAAAAATGATATATAGAAAAAAAAAGGGTAAAGAGAACAAAAGTAATAATGACAACGATAACAATTGTTTGCTACACTAAAAGAAGACTTTCTCATTGTCTTTTTTGGTGATGCGATTAATCTTGTATGTCATGAAACTAATTGGGTAATTAATAGTGGTGCATCTATTCATGCTACATCATGTAGGGATTTCTTTACATCATACATGTTAGATGACTTTAGATTTGTGAAGATGGGAAACAATGGGCTGGCTAAATGTGGCGTCCCAGTAGTGCCACTTTCTATGTTTGATTGCAAAAGTGATAATAGATTTTAACTAAATGTTAAGTCCTAAGGACGAATAATGAATAAGTCACACATGGCCCAAGCCAAAACTGGTAGCCATAGCCGATCCCACTATAATCATTCCGTCTTTCCAAATGCTTTAACTATGTACACCTGTAGAAATATGATCTCAAAATCCACCTATTAAAACGTAATTTTAAAAGTACTAGCTAGAGAAAAGGGTGCTTTTATATCCTTCCATGAGATAAACTATTTGAGATACATGTTACTTACAGACTTTGCATCCACCTGCATGTGCATACACACACACACACACATATACACAACATTTACACTTCATCAAAATACAAAAAGAAACATGCGGTGAATGTATGTGAAAGAAAGTTCAAAAAGTGTCCTAACTCCTTTACCCAAACACGTCCCAAGTTAATATAAAAGTCACCCTTTGCCAGCCTATCTACCTACACCCTAGCCGACCCAACCCCTAGTTCATTCGGCCCCATACGGAGTGGGCCTCTAAGGTTCCCATCCTGGTTCAGGAACCAAGATACAAACCACATGGGAAACCATGCTGGGTGGCCATCGTCAATCCATAAAGTGTCTTTATAACAAGTGAAGGTGCAGCATTGGTCGACATCATAAATATCATGGAAAGAGACCTCCACGTGCACTAGAGCACCATATATAGCTGCTGAGGGTACATTCATTGCTAGTTATCTAAAAAGAAATTAAAGAGTGACCTGTGCCTAGTAGAAGAAATAAATCATAAATTAGAATGCAAAATCCATTCATAACTCAAAAGACAATCTAGTTCATGACCCAAAGCACATTCAATTTAATTCACAAGACCTATTGTTTCATAAGATAAGCATGTATAAACTTTCTATTCTAGCTTCAAAATAAATTAATATGACACATCATATGTAAAGCAACCAATCATGATACCACCAAACAATTCAAAGCATAAATGTAGGGATAAGTACACTAGAAGTGTCAAAAGTTGTGTGTAATGCTCACTTTGGTGCCAAATTTTTTTTTTTTGGACCACTTAAGTGTCAAGAAGTTTGAAAAAGATCATTTTAGTGCTAACGCTGATTTGATTGGTTTTTATTAATTCTTGAAACCAACGTAGCTCGCTAGAGAGTACAGTCAGCAGGTAAACAACAAAATGACACCACTTGGTGTCTTTCCTCTCAAGTAAGAACCCTAAATCCCCAAATTAAAAGAGAATCAAATGTTCAAAACTCTAACCGACCAATTTAAGTGCCTACTTCGATTTTCTCCCAAAATTATCAGCTTGATCTTGTAAATGTGACTTGGCTTGTACCAATCATCGTGCATCTTGTTGCACCAGTTTAGTTGCCAGTGCATCTTATTCCTACACCAGTCCATACAAGTATTGGTGCAACAAAATGCACCAGACCCAAAATTGCACCAGAGCTATGCTAGTGCATTTTGTTTTTGCACCAGCACTTGTATGTACTAGTGCAAGAAGATACAACACCCACAACTGTGCCAAAACGTGCTAGTGCATTTTGTTCTTGCACCAACACATACAACCAGCACCCACGAATTCCCTAGCACCCCTAACCAGCACCCACAAATTCACTCGCACCCATAACAAGCAACAATATATGAACACATCACTTCTAAAAAGAACATCAGCCTTGTAACAATGTTGGACCAGCAGCAAAAAAATTTAGACAGCATAACAACCCCATTCGAATCACTGGCCGAAACCAAGATAAGAGAAAATAACAATAATAGCCTTTGCCATTGACATTGATTGATTCTTTACAATGCAAAAACATATTTGACTTCACTCCCTAATCACTCAAGTTTCAGTACCCTCCTCAAAAAACAATGGCAATATACACTCTCTTCAAAAAACAATGGCATTAACTCCCATCAATGAAGATACAATGTCTAGCACCCTCATAGAAAAAATAAATAAAAGGATACCATGTCCAGCACCCTCTTATCACTCAATATGCATATCACCCCCACCTATTTCTCCATTTGGAGATTTGAATTAATTCATAATCCGGGCACTCTTTCGAATTGGACGTGCAGGTTCTTTAACCAGCATTTTCTTCACCTCCTTTTCCTTGTTATTAGCAGCAGCTATTTTTAGCACGTGTCATGTATTGGTCAGTAGGATCATTATTGCTCCCATGATCAGTTGGTTGATATGGAATTGGTGCAGGGTTCTTTGCTATTTTGGAGCTTTACTCGCTGTCTTCTTCTTTGGAGCACTCTTCTTTGGTTGTGCACTTGACTCTTGAGTTGACTCACCTTGAGAGATAAACACCTCCAAAGTTCTCTCGGGCTACAAGAATATAACCATATTGTCAACTAAATGAACTGAAATACCACAAATACATGAGTTATACAAATTTTACATTCAAAATAGTCATTCCAATACTTTTATATGTGTAAATTCCATAACCATATTACTTTAATCTTTTTCCAATAGCTCCTCTTGTTCGTTATGGTGCATCACTTTCAACAGTAACCTCTTGGGAGCAACCTATGAGGGAGCAATCTGTGCAACTTGTGTAGTTGCTCGTCTTCTTACCTGAAAAACACGTAACAAAATTAAATTTCAACCTATAAAAGACAATTTATGAGATACATTTTTCCTCATTCGTTCAATAGTCAACTCAGTTGTTTTTGTGGTTGTCCTTCCTGTACCAGTCCTTATCCCTGCACTTAAGTCTACAGTAGGACCTTTTGTTGGCCCTTCAATAGGCCTTATAACATCGCATCGTATCAAGACTATGGCCAACTAGAATGAATAATTAGAAATCTATTCATGTCATGGTGGAAACAAATGGAGAAAACTTTTCAAATTAATTATAGGTGCATGACAGAGGAAAAGGACAAGGGAAGGCAATGCTTGGTCAACAACCAAACTCTATCGAATATGAATTGAAAAGTTACCGAGGCAAATAGGATACTTACCTTACAACAAGGCTTTCTGTTCGCCCTTCAGTAGGCCTTACAACGGGCCTTCTGTCCTCCTTTTAGTATGCTCAACAATATTGTTCCTAGCCCTAAATAAGCCCTGCATGTTGTTGTTGATATTGCTTTTTTAGCTCACAGCATTTCTCATTATGCCCTTCGTTATGGCAATAGGAGTATTTCATTTTTACCCCAGTCCTACTCATCATTGAACTTGATGCCTCTTCCTCTTACATTTTTCATCTCATTTTTTCGCTTTCTTATTTGCTTCTTTAGTGGCAAAGGTGGAGGGCCTTTACGATTTATTGCCTCCCAAAATTTTTTGTTTCTAATAAGCTGCATCATGAATTGGTACGAAGTAAGGCGCTAGTTTTTTTTTGTGCCAATCATCTAGGTAATCCTCTAGATTTTGTTGCTTCATTTGAATGGCACAAATGGCATAGGCATAAGGAATTCCATTGCCAAGCTTGACATTAACACTTTCTTTTATCTAGGTTGGCAACATAATTATCATAATTTTCAATGATCTCATGCCCATTTTCTCCATTTAAAAGAGAGTTTGGGGTATCCCTATCTCCGCTAAGGTAGTTACTAGCCAAAATTGGGAACCCTCATTCTACTACTTGGGTCGATACACACAATCTTAGTCCAAATCTTTGGACGGATCATCATTATCGCTAAGATTCGGGTTCGGGTTGTCAAATCCTCAAAGAGGCCTATTGAAGTATCTTTGTACCACCTTAACCAAGCTTCAAAATGCATCAGGACAAGCTCGTCCGGGCCCTTTTTTATCCACATGATGCACGACACTTTTTGGTAAGTAATATTAGTCTCTACATCTATTATATCCGATGTAGTGATATAAGTCTTGACAGGGCAACCAAAATGCACAATAGCCATAATTTTAAGTATCTGTAAAAGAAATAGGGGTGAGTACTTGGAATACTTAGTAAGTATAGCCTCTAGCCTTCAATTAGAACATCACTTCATCATTAACATTAGTCAAAACATCTCATGCAAACCATGTCGAAGGCAAATCAATTGCAAGGATGCAACCATACTTCTTGCACATGTAAATGGCAACTCTTGCAACCATTCATGAACGTGATGCATGCCATGAGTTTATGCACTTCTAGCTTTTCTTTCTTACTCATGCATGCCATGCTTATTAAGCTTTCTCTCATGCTTGGGACTCAAACCCAAGTCTTCCTAGAGCCATCTTAGGACTCAAACCCAATTCAATTTGGGCTTTTGTTAGGGCTTTTGGCTTTTTGCTGACTTCTGGGACTTGAAGCCAAGTCTCTTGCCAGTCTTTAGGACTCGAACCTAGTTCTTGCCAAGAAATCGGGGACTTGAACCCCGTTTTTATATTTTCTCATATCTTATTTACTTTATCATTTGATTATGACAAAAAAGGTAAGTGGTTATAATGCATTTGTGATTTTTATTAGATATTTGATGATATATATAATCAAAGTGAGCTATATTACATATATTTAATGTTTGACTTACTTTGTAGAAGCTGATTTTTTGAAAATTGTGTTTCATGCAAGATATATTTTTTATTGCTTTAGATTTTCTACATGATACCATTTCCATTGTTATCGCTTTTTGATTATGACAAAAATGGGGAGAGAATATAAATATGTGAAAGGGCTAGTAAGAACACCTAGAGGGGGGTTAATAGGTGTGGAAACAAAATTTTGAAATTCAATGAAAAACTTTACTTTTAACTTGAGTCTGGTTGGCTACAGACTTTGCAAATGAATCAGACTTAAACAGTTACTTTCAATCACAGAAGTATATCGCGGCAAATAAAGTAAATGAGTTCAGGGAAGAGAAAAATAGACACAGGTTTATAGTGGTTCGGCTTAGATCAAGTCTATGTCCACTCTCCCATGCTGACAGCCTTCTGGCTGGTTTCTATTAAGAATCAAAAGCGAATTTACAATCTTGCGATTTTGACTTCTCAGTGAAGAGTCTGTATTGCTCTCACGAAGTCACAGTATAAGTCTCTTTGTCTTTTGAGTACAAATATGAGCACAGTGTAAGGAATAACAAGTAAGTGGTAAGCTTCAGACTTTGGAATTCTTCTTTCACGCACTCTATCGAATGACTGGAGAGTTCTCCTTAAATACTCCTTCATGCCTTCTCGACCGTTGGCACTTTCCAAAGGAATTCTTCCAATCAATCCATTTGACAGAATCAATCAAGGAGATCTTCGAGCCGTTTAAAGATTGTGATGAAAGCCTATCAATCCTGTTCACCCATACAATCAGGATCTTGGTTTTCATAAGTAGATTCTTTTCAAATTAACCTGCCATCCAAAAAGATTTGATGTATCTAAATTGTTTCCAATAAAGATAATCAATCTTGTAGGTGATATTTCCATCCAGAAGGTCATATATAACTTGTACGAACTGAACCCTTGAAGAAAGAAAGATAATCCCTCGCATGGATAAGTCTTCATTCTTCACTTGCATTCAATTTGGAATTAATCAGAGTGGGTAGACTTCTGTTGTAAGATAGACTTTGACACACAAGTCTGGCAATCTTCAGAATAGAGCTTGGATAAGTTTTGTTAGCTTCAAAACAACATAGGAGTTTTCTCTAATAATCTCCCCCTTTTTTATTGTAAAAAAAATTTCCTATAGATTTAAAGAACTATATCTTGCAAAACAATACTTTAGCAGTACATGATATTTATAAAAACAAATTGAGGATGTGGATAATATCGATTCTGCAACCACAGAAAACCCGTTAATCTTGAAAATCTAAACAAGATTCAATCATCCATATCCATAATAACAATCATAACCACAAAAGATTACTGCACATAATATAAATAAACAAGTTCAATCCAAACTTCAGTCCAAACAAGTTCAAAGTTCAATCAAATCTGCAAACAACTAGTTCAAAGTTGAAATCTGCATACATTCTCCCCCTTTTTGTCAACAGCAAAAAGAAAGAGAATTTCAAAAAAGATAGAATGGAAAAGATGAAATCAATCAGGTTTGTCTGGGGGTTCGAACTAGTTGGAAATCCTCAAGTGACTGCAATGCCTCCTCTACTTTGGCTATGGCTTGGGATGTCTGTTGATTCAAAGTCCCAACTTTTGTTTCAAGAGACTGTACATTGCCATCGAGAGAGTCTGTTGAGGACTTTAAGGCGGTGTAGATCTTCTGAATCTCATACTCCATTGTGTACTGCTGAGCTTTAACCTCCAAAAGGAGCTCAACCAACCTTGGATAGTTGGGATCAGTTTCAATTTGAACACTGGCTTCAGCGAAATGAGTATGTGGAGTATCAAGAGATGGAGGAACATCGACTTGAATACGAGCAACTTGTTGAAAGTCCTGATTGGGAGTCTCTTCTTCAATCTCAGTCTCAGGAAAGTGAGATGCTGCAAAGTCTTCTTTTGGATCTGCAAGGGATCTGCTAATGCCATCACTAGCAATAGGAATTTTCTCAAGATCTCCCCCTGACTTGTTGCCTTCAGGTTGAGATGAGACTTCTCCTTCTGCAGTCTTTTCTTTCTCAGCACTGGATCCTTTCCCTTGTTGATTTGCATCATCTTTGGAAGTAGCATCTCCTATTTCTTCTTCAGAAACTACTTCCTCAGTCTCATCTGAAAGTGGTATGGCATCACTTGCTTCATCTAAGTTTTCATCTTCATGGTCCTTCTTCGTTGATCTTTCAAGCTCAACTTCTTCTTCGTGCTCATCATCTTCTTCTTCTTCTTTTGCTTGTTTGTCTTCTTCTTGTTCTTCCTCTTCTGTTTCTACTTCTACTTCAGGTTCCGCTTCAACTTCTTCATCCTCTGTTTCTTTAGAATCAAATCCTTGAAGATTCCTCAAGGCAAGAGCAAAGATGGTCAGGTCATCCTCCTCTTCTTCATCCATCAGGAGGACATGCCTCTTCTGCTTCTTCGGCGTTGCTTGGGCAACACTCTTCCCTTTTCTTTTCTTTGCAGAAGGCGATTCTGCCTTGGTTCTGCTTGTTGATTCCTTCTTTAGACGCTCAATTGCCTTGGTTAGATCCTTCATCATTATCTTCAGTCCTATCACCATAGGACTAATGGTTCTTGTGCAGAACATAGGGGAGAATTGGATCTTGAAGTGGCGAAACAACTTTGTGATAAAAGCAGCATAAGGCAATTGCCCTTTCTTTTTCATAACTATCCTATACATGTGCAGGAAAATGATGTGGGGCAGAGAAAAAGGAATGCCATTGCAAATGGCCCACATGATCTTTTGCTTTGAACCTGGACACATTAGTTTTTGATGCTGCCTTAGGTCTCAAGTAGTCAATGAGGATTTTATGCAACAGAACACTGGTTACTGGCAAACGAGAGTAAGTGATACTCCCAATAGGCATCCTGTTCTTCACCAAGAAACGAGTTGCTTGACCAATGGAAATGTTGAATGGTTAAAAACTGCTTCTTTCTACTCCCAAAATGTTAGCCATAGTATCAACATCCACAATAAAAAATTTATCACAGACAGTAAACTGAATGTGAGTCTAGTTAAGGAAAGACATATTAGAATAGCAATAGGCCGTCAACTCAGGATAGGCCACAGCAGTTTTGGCACAAAACGTCTCAAGTTGAAGAGCAACCAACTTCGCCCTTAAGTCAACCTCGATCGAGTCCAAGAAATCGAAATCTACTGTTCGATGGTTTATCACCCCTCTATTTAACATATGGTTATTGTGAAAGCTAGTATGAGCACCTAGAGGGGGGTGAATAGGTGTAAAAAACAAATTTTTAAGATAAGTGTGCATCACTAATCAATATAGATTATGAAAAGGAAATTTGTTTCTTGTCAACTAAACAAGTTACGATCAAAGTTAAAAGCGTAAGGAAGAGAAAATGAACACATAGTTTATAGTGGTTCGACTTAATCCAAGCCTACGTCCACTCTTCCATACTGACAGCCCACCGGCTGGATTTCACTATGAACAAAAAGAGTTGTTACAGTAAAGCTCTTCCTTGATTCCACAGTGTAGAGACTCTCTACACTTCCTCAAGGTCTCTCAAAGATATAGACTCTCTTTTGCGTACAAGATCTTGGTTTCCATAAGTAGAACCTTCCAAGTATACTTCACCAATCAACGGATCCAAAATCCCTGAATCAATCTTGATTTGAATAATGGATTTTGACATGCTATATCCAGCCAAGAGATCTTCTCCAGTCGATAAAGTCAAATCCTTAACGAAACATCCAGTTCTGGATAAGCCTTTTTCGATGATCTAGAAACTGTCAATGAGGATAGACTTTGAGTCTTGAGTCTGACAGTTCGGAGTCTTCAGACTTTGATGGAAGAGTCTGCAAGTCTTCAGACTAGACTGATGGAAACGTTTTGTCAACTTCAAAACACTCAAGGAAGTTTTCTCCAACAATCTCCCCCTTTTTTATGGTGACAAAACTTTCCTACAGATTTGGATAACTTTGACCTGCAAAATATTACTCAAGCAAATATGGATATCTCACAAAGATAAATGGCTTAGTAAAAATAACACTAGAATCGCATCCACGTAAAGTAGGTTAGTTATGTAAATGAACAAAGCCATGAGATATCAATAGTACTTAAGATAAACAAATGTTCAAACAGTCAAATCCAAATCCAGTCCAAATCCAAATAGCCAAGCACAAAAGTCAAGTCAAGTCAAGCATAATCGACACAAAAGTTCAAAAAGTGAGTTCAAAGTTCAAAATCAAATCTGCACCACATCTCTCCCCCTTTTTGTCATCATTAAAAAGGTAGATATGAAAAGAGAATGGAATTAAGATTGCTTGGGAACACGAACAAGCTGGAAATCTCCCATTGATTGGACAATCCCTTCCAGCTTTTTCAAATCCTCCTTTAGTTACGCCACATGTTCACCCTTGGAATTTGCTTGAACTTGAAGAGCAAGGGTATGAATTTGATCATGCAAAGAAACTGAAGAGGTTTGACTTGCATTTTGCAAGTTCTGTACTTCGCATCCCAGAGCATATATTTGACCCCACATCTCCAAGAGAACATCAAGTATTCTGCGAAAATCTGCTGAATTATCAGTTTGAGTACTGGCTTCTGCAAGATTAGACGGAGTATAGGCAGATGATGGCAAATCAGCATGGTCACGCAAATTGGGCGATGAAACATCATGTCCCTCCTTAGGAAATTGAGAGGCATAGATGTCCTCTGGATCTGCTGGAGAACGACTTATTCCTTCACTAGTGTAGGGAATGAGGAAGTTCCTTTTTTCTCAGGATCTCCCCCTGTTTCCATGCCTTCAGATGGAGAAAAGTGTTCCTCTGCTCTACTTCCGTTTGATCTCCTCTCTCCTCTTCTTCTTCTTCCTCAATTCTTTCCTCCTCTGCATCTCTCTCCTTTGCTTCTTTCTCCAAATCTTCTCTCTCTCCAGTCCTCTGTTCTGTCTCATCCGTGTCTTTTTCCTGTCTCTCGTTGTTTCTGGAACAGAATGACTCAAGTTCTTCAATGCCATTGCAGAAATGGTGATATCATCCTCATCCTCTTCATCCTCAATGATGAGAGCTCTTCTTTTCTTGGATGGAGCAACCATGGGCTCCTTCCTTTTTCGCTTTGCCGCCGAAGAGACTGAATGAGTCTTGACAGGGGTTTTCACTTTGAATTGCTCCAACGCCTTGTTGAGTTCTTTCAAACGCATTTTAGAGACCATTTTCAGTCCCACCACCATTTGATCGCACGTTCGAACACAAAGAATCCGGGGAGGCTGAACGTTAAAATGTCTAAATAACTTGGTCACAAGTGCTGGGTAAGGAAGTTAACTCTTGTCCTTCACCACTGCTCTGTACATGTGGAACATAATAGTGTGTGGAAGAGAGAACTTTTTACCAGCATTGATGGCGTACATCAACTTTGCCTCCGAGTTTGAAACGTCGGTCTTTGAAGTTGATTTTGGTCTGAGACAGTTAATTACTATCTTGTGAAGCAAGATGTTGGACGCATTCATTCTCAAATAGGAAATCTTTCCTTCCGTCCTTCTATCCTGAACAAGCTCCAACGTTGCATGAGCAATAGACACACCGATAGGTTGATATCTCCCTATTTCAACCCCAATCACATCAGCCAGAGTATTCATGTCAACCACATAGTCCTGATCTCAAACACTGAAAGAAAACCTATTCACATCCAAGAAATTGATATTCGAATAGAAGTAAGCAGTAAGTTCAGCATGAGCTTCTGTAGTTTCAGAACAAAACTGTTCGAGTTGAAGCGAGGCATACGGAGCGTCTGAAAAAGGAATCAAGAAAATCAAAGTCCACCCTTCTAGGGTTTATCACGCCACACTTAAGCAACTTAGAGTACAATTTCTTGTGTTCCTCCGATCGAAACAAGTCTGTCCTTTTGCTTCGGATTTTTGCCGCAACACCCATTCTCGGTTTAAACTGACTATACATCCTGTCATCGTCATTCCCATCTGGTTGACTCAGCCCTCCAACACGTGGATCGCTTGGGATATTTGCCAATGCCTCTTCCACCTACCCAACAGGGGCAATTCCCAATCGTTCCATTGTGCGTAAAAAGAAAGTTTCATTTCTAAACCCTTTGTCTTTCAGAAATTCATCAATGTAGTTCAACACAGTACCACTCCTCTTCAAAGCATGATAAAGCTTGTAGGTAAAAGCGGGCTTAAGAGTTCTTATGGGTTCCACGTCTTTGATGATTTCTTCCTCTTCTTGATGTGCAACATCCTGAGGTCTAGATGGAGGAGATGGACGCTGCTAAGAATGTTGTGAGCTCTGCTGCTGTCTAGGAGATTCTTCTTCCTTGGTGAGATCAAAGTGCGTAGGCCTCTCACTCATTTGTTGTGGTCCCCTGTTCGTGATGCTTGAAGACTTTCTTTGAGACAACATCTTTCACAGTCTTTGAGAGATTCCAAGCTTGTTTCCCAAGAAAGATGAAAACTTTTCGAGGATTAAACAAGGGAAGAAGATAGAAGTGGAAGATCGGTGCTTTATTAGGGTTTTTGTGAGTACAATGAAGAAGAACCGACAATATATAAGGCAGTCGAAGCGAGGCATATGGAGCATCTGAAAAAGGAAATATAAAAATGCCTTTTAAAAATAACTGCTTTTCAAAAATTAGATAACTGTCATTTCAAAAATAACTTCTTTTTCAAAAAAGAAGGATTGCACTAATTACGAAAAATTGGGAAAATTACACTAATTAAATTTGGATAGATGATCGTACCTTTCCAAGATTTGAATCGAGAGATAAGTTTCTAAAATAGAAATAACTTACAATGGTAGATCTTTATTGTCTGAGTCTGAGTGCCTTTAGACTTTCAGTCCTGAGTCTGAACTTCTTCAGACTTTAAGATATTTAGTCTGGAACGAATAACTTCAAATTGATTTTTCTCCAAAGGCTTTGTAAATATATCCGCCAGTTGATTCTTTGAGTCAATAAACTGAATCGAAACTTCTCCATTTTGAACATGATCTCTATTGAAATGATGTTGAATCTCTATATATTTTGCTATTGAGTGAAGAATCGGATTCTTGGTGAGATTGATTGCGTTGGTGTTGTCACATTTGATTTCAGTACATGAATATTCAATTCCAAAGTCTCTTAGCTGTTGTTTTATCCACAGAATTTGTGAACAACAACTTCCAAGAGCTACATACTCTGCTTCTGCCGTAGAAAGAGCTACTGTACTTTGCTTCCTTGAAAACCAAGATACTGTCTTGCTTCCAAGTAGTTGACAGGTGCCCGAGATGCTCTTTCTATCAACTTTGCAACTGGCTAGGTTCGCGTCTGAGTATCCAAGAAGAGTGAAGTCTCATTCTTTAGGATACTAGAGACCCAAGTTTGAAGTTGATGCAATGTATTTAATAACACGCTTTGCAGCACTTACATGAGATTCTTTAGGGTCTGATTGAAATCTGGCACAAATACAAACATTAAACAAAATGTTATGTCTAGAAGTAGTTAGATAAAGAAGTGAATCAATGATACTCCTGTATAGCTTTTGGTCAACTTTCTTTCCTTCTTCATCCTTGTCCATCTTCAAAGAACTTGACATTGGTATATCAGTCTTTTTACAATTTTCTAGTCCAAACTTTTTGACAAGTTCTTTAGCATATTTTTCTTGATGAATAAAGATTCATTCCTTCAGTTATTTCACTTAAAGCCCAAGAAAGAAGGTTAGTTCACCTATCATGCTCATTTCAAACTCATCATGCATAGACTTAGAAAATTTCTTGCGCAGATTTTCATTAGAAGATCCAAAAATGATATCATCAACATAAATTTGAACAAGTAAAAAACTTTTGCTTTCTCTTTTGATAAACAATGTAGTATCTACTTTACCTTTAACAAAGTCATTTTGAATTAAAAATTTACTTAGTTTGTCGTACCAAGCTCGAGGCGCTTGCTTTAAACCATATAAAGCATTTTTCAGTTTGAATACAGAGTCTGGTTTTCTTGGGTCTTCAAAACCGAGTGTTTGTTCCACATAGATTTCCTCTTGGATAAATCCATTTAGGAAAGCACTTTTGATGTCCATTTGGAATAACCTGAAATTCTTATGACAAGCAAAAGCAAGTAATAATCTAATTGCTTCTAACCTTGCTACTGGTGCGTAAGTCTCAGCATAGTCTATCCCTTCTTCTTGCGTATATTCCTTGGCCACAAGTCTTGCTTTGTTTCTTACGACTTTTCCTTTCTCGTTCATCTTGTTTATGAAAATCCATTTAGCTCTAATGATAGACTTACCTTTCGGTTTAGGAGTCAATTCCCAGACATCATTAATGCTGAATTGCCTAAGTTCTTCTTGCATAGCTTCAATCCAGCTTTCATCAGTTAAAGCTTCTTCTATGCTCTAGGGTTCTATTTCAGAAATAAGAGCCACAACACTAGACTTTTCGCGCCTTTTGGATCTTGTGCGAATTCCTTCATTAATATCACCAATAATGAGATCTTTGGGATGACTGGACTTATGCTTCCAGTTGCTGGTTGATTTGTCAGACTGTTGATCTTTTTCCTTATTTGAATCTTCGTTGATCATTTGTTGCTTGTCTTCTGAAGGTTGAGCTGCTTCTGGAGATTTAGACTTTTTAGAGTCTAGAGCAGGTTCGGATTCTTCAAGATGAGTATGAATTGATTGATTTTGCATAAAGTCTTGAAATTTGACATTCATTGATTCCTCCACAAATTGAGTTATCTTGTTGTAAACTCTGTAAGTTTTGCTTGTGATAGAATATCCAAGGAAAATACCTTCATCTGATTCTTCTTCAAACTTACCAACTTGATCATTTGCATTTTTCAATATAAAAACATTTACATCCAAACACATGAAAATATGAAACAATGGACTTCTTTCCTTTGAATAACTCGTAGGGAGTTTTCTCCAGAATAGGCCTTAGAAAAACTCTATTAATAATATAACATGCTGTAGAAACTGCTTCAGCCCAAAAACATGAAGATGTTACTTTCAATTAAAAGAGTTCTAGCCACTTCTTGAAGCGACCTATTCTTTCTTTCCATGACTCCATTTTGCTCTAGAGTATATGGAGAAGAGAACATATGCTGAAAACCAGATTCATCACAGAATTTTGTAAAATCTTGATTTTCAAATTCACCTCCATGGTCTGTCCGTATACTTGAAATAACATACCCTTTCTCATTTTGGACCTTTTTAGCAAACTTTGTAAAATAAGGAAAGGTTTCAGACTTACTTGCTAGGAAATATACCCAAGTGAATCGTGAATAATCATCCACAATCACTAAATAGTATTTCTTACCTCCAATGCTCTGAGTTCTGGTTGGTCCAAAGAGATCCATACGCAAGAGCTGCAGTACACGATTAGTGGAAACTTGATTTATTGGTTTGAATGAGTTTCTTACCTGTTTTCCCAACACACATGGTATGCATAAATCAGACTTTTGGTATGACAGATTGGGTAGACCACGAACAAGCTTCTTTGCTGAAATTTTGGCTATTTGCTTCATGTTGATGTGCCCAAGTTTTCTTTGCCATAAGTTTGCTTCTTCTTGAATTGAGATTAGACATTGGGTTTCATCTGGTTTGACATCCAAGAGGTGGATATTTCCATGTCTTCGACTCGTGAAAGACTGAGAGGAGTCTTTACTGGTTCCTAAACATATTCCCTTTTGAAAATTGATTTTGAAACCGATGTCGCACAACTGACTAATACATAGTAAATTGTAGTTGAGTCCTTCCACTAAGGAAACATTACAGATCGTGAGGCTTCCAATCTTTACAGTTCCGTATCCCACAATTCTTCCTTTGTTGTTTCCTCCAAATGAAACTTTTCCACCATTAACTTGAACAAGCTTTATGAAGCAATTTGAATCTCTTGTCATATGCCTTGAGCATCCACTATCCAAGTACCATTTAATCTTTTTCTTGATAGTGACCTGCATTTAGAAAAGAGACTCAAGCCTTCTTTGGTACCCATATTTTCTTGGGTCCATTGGTGTTAGTGTAATATACGGTCTTTGCCTATACCTTCTTAACAAGTTTCCAAACCATAGGACATTCTTTCTCAAAATGATCTGTGCTATTGCACTTAGAACATCTAAGAGCACTGCGATCTACTGGTTTTACAAAAACTTTTTGGAAATGATTTTTGTAAGTATCTCTTATAGGTCTTTGCTTAATTCTTTCCTTTACTTTAGGAAAATTAATTAGAGGAATGGTTTCAGTAGTCATTCCTAAACCTGATCTATTAAAGTAAGGTCTTTGTGCTGAAAGATTTTTTCAAGTTTCTCAAATCATATAGAAAATCTTTTAGAAATATTTGAGATGTCATTTTTCAAGAATGCATTTTCTTTTGAAAGACTGTCTGCATTTTCTTTCAAAGTAGTAACACTTTTGTCTAGACTTTTGACATTTTCTTTCCAAATATTTTCCTGTTACTTTAGTGCAGAATTTTCTCTTTTAAGTTCGGAAATCCTTTTAAGAGAAGTTTTAAGACTAAAACACAATTCATCAATGTATCTAGAGACTTTAGTAGGGATTTTCAAATTACTTATCTCGATTTCACTGTCTGAATCTGAGTCTAATTATGTCATGAGACAAATATTGGCATAATCATCATCACTTTCTTCACATTCTATATCACTCTAAGTTTCTGCTTTGAGTGCCTTTCGATATTTCTCAGCTTTTCCTTTCTTTTTCCTAAGAATGGGACAGTTGGGTCTGATGTGTTCCTTTTTCTTACATTCAAAATAGACTACATCTCTATTAGATTCATCATCCTCAACAGACTTAGTATGTTGCTTTTGAAAACTTTGTTTCTTTGGATTGAATTTTTTCCCCTTTCTGTTTAGCTTTCTGAATCTTCTTATCATGAGAACAAGCTCTTCATCATCCATATCGTCTTCAGAATTTGTGACATCAGAATCATCATTAGTTTTTAATGCAATGGATTTCTTACCTTTCGGATCTTCATCTTCATTGATTCGCTCCACTTCATAAGACTGAATAGTCCCAACCAATTCATTGACAGAAAGTGGCATAATTCTTTGTGTCTCCCTTATTGAGGTCTTTATGTGATTCCAATCCTTGGAGAATCCACACGGTAGCTTGTTTACTTTCATGGGATCATAAATTGATTGACCTTGATTTTCAAGACCATTCACGATTTCTGTAAAACGACTAAACATGTCAGTGATAGATTCTTCTGATTTCATTTTGAATACTTCGTATTGATCGAGAAAAATGTTGATTATGATTTCTTTCACTCGATCAGTTCCTTCATAGGTGATGTATAATTTATTCCAGACTTCTTTAGCTGTAACACAAGAAGATATTCTGTTATATTCAATAGGTGAAAATGCACAATATAAAGAATAAATTGCTTTTGCATCAAGATCTCTTCTTGAGTCATTTCGCTAGACTCAACGGCTTCTTTTCCTCTTTCTGAGATAGGTGTAGCTTTAGGAATGATTCCTTTGTCTACCACATCCCATTCCAGAGGATCCTTTGATCTTAGAAATGCCTTCATCTTGTTTTTCCATATGTTGTATTTCTTTCCATCAAAATAAGGCGGTTTGGTATTGCTTTGCCCTTCAACCAGTCCTGAAGCCAACATACTAGCCATGGATCTTTAACTCTGAAGTAAAATACTTCAACTTAAGTGAGTACACAAGCTCTGATACCAATTGTGAAAGTTAGTATGAGCACCTAGAGGGGGGTGAATATGTGTAAAAAACAAATTTTCGAGATAAGTGTGCAGCACTAATCAATATAGATTATGAAAAGGAATTTTGTTTCTTGTCAACTAAATGAGTTAAGATCAAAGTAAAAAGCGTAGGGAAGAGAAAATGAATACAGAGTTTATAGTGGTTCAGCTTAATCCAAGCATACGTCCACTCTTCCGTACTGACAGCCCACCGGCTGGATTTCACTATGAACAAAAAGAGTTGTCACAGTAAAGCTCTTCCTTGATTCCACAGTGTAGAGACTTTACTACACTTCCTCAAAGTCTCTCAAAGATATAGACTCCCTTTTGCGTACAAGATTTCGCTCAACAGTTTAATTGACTAAGAACAAGGAGCTTTAGACTTTGGAATTCTTCTATCGTGCACTCCCTCGAACAACTGGAACGTCTTCCTTATATTCTCCTTTATGCTATCACACCCGTTAGCAATTACCAAAGGAATTCTTCCAATCTACCCGTTGGACAGAATCAATTAGGAAGATCTTCGAGCTATTTAAGGAACATGACGATAGCCCATCAATCTTGCTTGCCCATACAGACAGGATCTAGGTTTCCATAAGTAGAACCTTCCAAGTATACTTCACCAATCAATGGATCCAAAATCCCTGAATCAATCTTGATTTGAATAATGGATTTCGACATGCTATATCTAGCCAAGAGATCTTCTCCAGTCGATAGAGTCAAATCCTTAACGAAACATCCAGTTCTGGATAAGCCTTCTTCGACGGTCTAGAAACTGTCAATGAGGATAGACTTTGAGTCTTTAGTCTGGTAGTCCAGAGTCTTCAAACTTTCATGGAAACGTTTTGTCAACTTCAAAACACTCAAGGAAGTTTTCTCCAACAGTTATAAACCCTTTTGTGTTCCTTAGAACGAAACAATCTCGTTCTCTCTCCAGGAACATCAACAGCCACTCCCATTCTAGGTTGGAAGTTCGAATAAATCTGCTCATCATCGTCCTTGTTTTCAGGATGCTTAGAATTGAACCTAGGGTCAGAAGGAAAATAAAGAAATACTTTTTTCTGCTGAACCCTTTGGTGCTATACCCAAATGTTCCATCGTTCTTAAAAACACTGTTTCGTTTCTATGCCCGTGTCCTATTAGAAAATTAGTGATAAAAGTCATTGGAGTACCACCCATTTTCAGATAACCATAATGTTTATAAAGAACCTGAGGGGTTAAAGTCCTGAGAGGAATAACGTCTTGCTCGACTTCCTCTTCCAAAGGTTGGCGTAGAGGATTCTATGGAGATTTCTGTGGAGAGTTGTGCAGAGAGTCTTCTTTAGTGAGATCGAAATGCACTGGTCCTTCTAGCATGCTCCTTGGACCTTGACTAGCAATTCGAGAGGACTTTCGCTGGTGTGACTAGGATGCAGACTTTGAGGATTTTGTCGACATTTCGAGTGATTGAAACTTGCACAGAGATATTGAGAGAAAAAGTCAAGGGAGAAGAGAATCGCGATTAGGGTTTTGAGAGGCAGTTTTTGAAATGAATCGTTTTAAGAGATAAAAAGCTATTGAAAACAGGAAGTTGAAACGACACAAAAGAAAAATGCCTTTTTGGAATAAACTAAAAATGGAAAGTGCCAAAAATTCAAAATGCGAAAAAGACAACTTCTAAAAATAAAATAGGCAAGCAATGATTTGAATTAGAATGTACCTATTCAGAAATTTCATACTAAAATTAAAATACCTAGATTGAAGAGATTTCTTCGAGTTGAAGTAGCTTCTTAAAATTCTCAATCTGACCAACATCAGACTTTAATTGATAAGAGAAATAATATTTAGCTTGGCTATGAATAGATTCAAATAAGATTTTCTCCAGAGGTCTCGTGAAGATGTCTGCCAATTGATTCTTTGAGTTGATGAATTGAACCAGAATCTCACCATTTTGGACATGATCCCTTATAAAATGATGTCGAATCTCTTTATGCTTCGCCTTTGAATGAAGAATTGGATTTTTGGTGAGATTAATGGCACTTATGTTGTCGCATCTGATCTTGATGCATGATTCTTCTATTCCAAAGTCTCTTAGTTGTTATCTTATCCATAGAATTTCAAAACAACAACTCCAAAGAGCAACATGCTATGCATCTGCCATTGATAATGCTACAGTACTTTGTTTCCTTGAGAACCAATTTACCAACATATTTCCCAATAGTTGACAAGTACCAGATGTGCTCTTTTTGTCGATTCTACAACTAGCTAAATCAGCGTATGAATATCCAAGTAGAGTAAAGTCTCATTCTTTTGAATACCATAGACCCCACTTTGGACAAGTCGCAACATATTTAATGATGCGTTTTACAGCACTTAGATGAGATTCCCTTGGATTAGACCGAAATCTTGCACAAATGAATACATTGAATAGAATATTAGGTCTAGAGGCAGTAAGATAGAGAAGAGAACCAATCATGCTTCTGTATAGGTTATGATATACTTTCTTCCCTTCTTCATCATTGTCTAGTTTAGAAGAACTTGACATAGGTGTCTCTGTCTTCTTGCAATTTTTCAATCCAAATTTCTTGATGAGATCTTTGGCATATTTCTCTTGGTGAATGAAAATACCTTTCTTCGATTGTCTGACTTGCAGTCCCAAAAAGAAGGTTAATTCACCCATCATGCTCATTTCGAATTCATCCTGCATAGATCTTGAAAATTTCTTGCAGAGGCTGTCGTTAGGAGAACCAAAGATAATATCATCTACATGAATTTGTATTAGTAGAAAATCTTTTCCTTCTCTCTTTATAAACAAAGTAGTATCAACTTTTCTTTTTTCAAAACCGTTTTGAGTTAGAAACTTACTCAACCTTTCATACCAGACTCATGGTGCTTGCTTCAGTCCATACAAGGCCTTTTTCAGTCTGGAGACTGAGTCTAGCTTTCTTGGGTCTTCAAATCCTAGTGGTTGTTTCACATAGACTTCTTCTTGTATGAACCCATTCAGGAATACACTTTCGACATCTATCTAGAATAACCTGAAATTTTTAAAACAAGTAAAAGCAAGTAATAGTCTAATTACTTCTAACCTCGCTACTGGTGCATAGGTCTCATCATAATCTATCCCTTCTTCCTATGTATATCCTTTCGCCATGAGTTTTGCTTTGTTTCTGATCACTTTTCCTTTCTCATTCATTTTGTTCTTGAAAACCCCCATTGTTCCAGTAATAGATTTGCCTTTAGGTTTTGGAATCAGCTCCCATACATCGTTGATGCTGAATTGTATGAGTTCTTCCTGGATAGCTTCTATCCAGCTTTCATCTTACAAGGCTTCATCTACTCATTTTGGTTCCATCTCAAAAACAAGTGCTAGAGCACTGGACTCTTCTCTTCCTTTGGATTTGGTGCAAACTCCTTCATCAATGTTGCTAATGATGAGTTTTTTGGGATGACTTGACTTGTGCTTCCAGTTGCTACTTGGTCTGAGAGTCTGTTGATCCTTTGCTTCGGTTGAATCTTCTTGATCTGTGTGTTGCTGTTCTCCAGAAGTCTGAACCTCTTCCAGGGAAGTGGACTTTGTTAAGTTTGGAACAGGTTCAAACTCTTCAAGTTGAGTTTGATCTGGTTGATTCAGCACATAATCCTAAAACTTGACATTCATAGATTCTTCCACAGATTGAATCTTCTTGTTGAAAACCCTGTAGGCTTTGCTTGAAGTCAAGTAGCCAAGGAAGATTCATTCGTCTGATTTTTCCTCAAACTTTCCAAATCAATCATTTGCATTCTTCATAATAAAGCACTTACAGCCAAAAACATGAAAGTAGAAAACAATAGGCTTCTTTCCTTTATGTACTTCATAAGAAGTTTTCTCTAGGATAGGCCTCAAGAATACTCTCTTTACAATATAACAAGCAGTATAAACTGCTTCTGCCCAAAATCGATAGGATATTTTGCTCTATCAAGAGAGTTCTGGCGATCTCCTATAAGGATCTGCTTTTCCTTTCCACAACCCCATTTTGTTATGGAGTGTATGGAGAAGAGAAAACATGCCGAAAACCAGATTCATCACAGAACTTCACAAAGTCCTGATTTTCAAACTCACCTCCATGGTCAGTTCGTATGCTCGAAATAGCATAACCCTTTTCATTCTGAACCTTCTTGGCAAACTATGAGAAATAAGAGAAGGTTTCAGACTTATTTGCCAGAAAGTATACCCAAGTGAAACGAGAGTAATCATCCACAATTACTAGGCAATATTTTTTTCCACTAATACTCTGAGTTCTGGTTGGCCCAAAAAGGTCCATATGGAGAAGCTATAATGCTCGACTGGTAGAAACTTGATTTATATGTTTAAAGGAACTTCTAACCTATTTTCTCAAGATACAGGGAGTGCATAATTCAGACTTCTGATAAGCCAGGTGTGGAAGTCCTCGAACCAGTTTCTTAGAAGAAATTTTAGCAATTTGCTTCATATTGACATGACCAAGCTTCCGATGCCAGAGACTTGCTTTACCTTGAATAGAAATAAGACACTCAGAACTTTCTGGGTTTACATCCAGAAGGTATATGTTGCCATGCCTTTGCCCAATAAAAGATTGAGAGAAGTCTTGACTTGTTCTAGAACAAATGCCTTCTTGGAAATTTATTCTGAAACTAGTATCGCAAAGTTGACTTATGCTCAGTAGATTGTAGTTCAAACCTTCCACGAAGGAAACATTATTGATAGTCAGACTTTCAATCTTCACAGTTCCACATCCTACAATCTTTCCATTGTTGTTTCCTCTAAAAGAAACTTTTCCTCCATTCAGTCTAACAAGCTTTATAAAGCAGCTTGAGTCTCCTGTCATATGCCTCGAACAGCTACTATCCAAATACCATTTGATCTTTCTTTTGATAGTGACCTGTGATCAAAAGAAAAACTCAAACTTTCTTTGGTACCTAGATTTTCTTAGGTCCAAGAGTGTTAGTATTAAAGACGGTCTTTGCCCAGTCCTTCTTAACTGGTCTCCAAACCTTGGGACACTTTTTCTCGAAATGTTCTAAGCTGTTACACTTCGAACATCTGAGTGCACTTCGGCCAACAGGTTTTACAAAAACTTTTTGAAAAAGATTTTTGTAAAATGCCCTTACAGGTCTACGTTTAATTCTTTCCTTTTCGTGCCTTCCTATTGATGGAGAATATGAACCACACCCTAATATAGACTACTTATAGAAATATAAGTAGACCTACCATTCCTCTCTATATAGGATTTCAAACATTAGAAGATGACAAATCCAAGTCCATTATTGTGTTTGTTTCTAGTCAAATCATTAGTGTCTTTGCGGAACTAACAAGAATTGAAAATCATAACTTCTTCGTGCATTTTCAGGATTTTGTCTTGTTAGACAAAATTACTGAATAGAAGGCACGACGATGGCCTTAAAGTCTTTTTGGAGACTTAGATCAGCAACTAAATTGGCTCACATCGACCACTAAATAGCGTTTCACATTGACTGACCACCTGACCCATACACGACAAAAATGCAAACACATAAGCTCGCATCTGTGTTATTTTATCTGCAAGACTCTATTTAAAGGCAACCGAGACGGATCAAACCCAAATAAGGATTTGTCATTACTCGGAATTAAGGCCTATCTCAAAATGAGCTGAGCAATGGCCTGGCCTTGGGACATCTTGAAATGATCAGTCAGGCCAAAGTGAGCCATCATGAGCCAGACATGAGTCAAAAGCTCACCCCCTCGCCTCAGCTGCCTGGCATGACCATCCCCTCTGCATTGGCTCGCGGCGTACATCAATGTCTTCGTCCAGAACTTCGCGATCGTTTCCCATTTCTTTCGTACTTCCGTCTTTTTTGAACGCCCCACGATCCTGCATCCGTCGAACAACACGGGCTTGCTCTTTCCGCCCTTCACTTGATTCGGATGAACCTCAGTTCTCACCAGTAGCAGCATTTTGGAAGCTTGCCGAAGATACGGGTTCATTTCATTTCTCTTCCCTCTACTGATCACTAGATTTTTAATCCACCGATAGGGCTCTCTATTTGATTTGGAGTTGGGTATTCGGTGATCCTTGAAGAATTTAAAGGCCTCGGCAAAAGTTTCGCGGAGCCTTATTTCTCTGATTCCACTGGGTAGCACGGATAGGTACATGACCAGAAGATAAAACATGTACCTGGAGAGAAGCTTGCTCACCCAAATATCATGAAGGACGGATTCTCTCTCTTGATCCGAGTAGTACAATAGTTCGGTGCCGATGTGCCAAATTAAGACAACCTGGTCAAAATCCCCCTTAGTGCCCCACTCAGCTTGAGGGACATGATAATTATTGACTAGCTGAGCAAGAGATTTGTCAATATTCATGGGAACTGGGTCGTATTTCTCCTCCACGTTGTAAAGTTCTTCCTTGACATGATGGAAGATCCATTACCTCATCTCGCCGGACATGTCTTCATGGAGGGTGTAGTGATACTTTTCTAGATCCTTATTGATCTTCAAGAACTCAAGCATATTATGGCAAACCAAAGGCCTCTCTCTAGTGCAAAAGTTGAGAAAGCTGAATTGGGCAATTGAATGTGACCACCTAGGTTGTCTAGGCAATCTTACGAAGTTCACAGTACGTCTCAAGGCATTGCTCTTCTTGCGCTTGCGCAACCAAACGTCGCTCCAATCTGAGGAAACTGGCATCAAAATTGAATAGGTCTCCAAGAAAACAATGACAGCCAGCAACAAGTAAGTGATGAAAAGATTGGACCACGGGGGCGACTTCTCCACCAAAGAGAAGAGCACCAGCACCAATAGAGTGGACGAGAATGTGAACGAGCGGAGGCTGAGTCCCCGCTTGGTGTAAAGCACCATCGCCTTTGTGTGGAGCATATCGTAGATGAACCCGTGCTCGATTTCAACGATCCTAAAAACTTTTTCACGATCTATCGCTTTGAATATGGACTTGCTAGTATTCTTCTCATCATGGCTGAGTATCAACTCAACAAAGAGGCACTTGAACATCTGAAGCAGGCCATAGGCTTTCCCAATGTCCTCAGAATCGATCGCGGAGGATGGATCATCACCACTACTATAAACACCTTCTGGCACTTGGTCCTCAATCACTTTGTCTGCCACAACATAATAACCCTCGTCCTGCTTCAAAGTGTACTACTCCATGAAGCGGGGGTAATTTGGGCTTGGATCAGGCGGGGGGAGCATCGACCGCTTGAGACTTGACATGGCTCACCATCCAAAGAGCGCACACTCTCCCCGTACTTGATGAACCCGACCAATGCCATCACCGACGAGAGATATGAGAGACAAGAATCTGTCCATGCAATGAAAATGATATATGACGTGGCTGATGTTTGAACCGCTAGGCCTCTCCGAGTTTAAATCCAAAAACTTAATCAAACGACTTTGGAAAATTCCCAAACTTGAATATGTTGTAAAGGACACATAAAAGAACTTTTTTCATGCAAACACTTTAACCTAGATTCTTCTAGATTAAGCCCAGTAAATTGCTCGATCCAGTACCAAAAATTGTGTCCGTTTCCAAAAAATATGTTTTCCGAAATCAGTCTGGTTCAAGATCCAAAACTTGTCCGTTTGATCTGAAATTTGAGTATATTAAACTAAAAGATGTGAAAAATAACTTTTTTGAAAAAACAATTTTGAAATTCGAACCCTAAGAGGTGATAAAAATCCAGTCAATCCCAAAAGGTCCCAAATGATAGAGCTGATATCTCATTCTTTTAAATCCCTAAAAATATTGAGTAAAATATATGTTGTAGATAAAGATGTCTAAAACATTTCTCAAGAAGAAATTGACTTCAAAATCTTAACACATTTCGATTCACAAAAATGACAAACAGCGAGGGTCCAGAGATCATAACTAAAGAAAGTCCACTGAATTGGACTTATCCACCCTCAATGGTACTAATCTCACTAATTATATTAATACTAATCCATTCTAAGGCTAATCCAACCATTCTAGATTAGCACTAATCCATCTTAAGCTAAACTAATCAACCCTTAAGCATAATTAATCATAAGCAAGGTTCAGTTAGTAAACTCACCGGTTTAGCGGGCCGGTGAGTCCACGACGACAGCAACGTGATAGTGAGCGAAACTCAGGCTCACGGCGACACCAAGCGAGATCCGGACGGGCCTTAAAATGGGCCTAGAAGTCTCACCTCTTGTTGGAACTTCTACTTCTGTTCTTGGGCTCAAGGGCTGAACCGAGTGATTGGGTGGCGCAGAAACGGTGAGACGAGACGGCGGGCTGCTGTTACGGGCGATGGCGGGACTCCCGGCGGCTTGGACGATGACTCACGGTGGCTGGTGATGCTGGATGGGGGCTCGAGACACACGGATGAGCAGAACGGCGACTGGCAACCAACGGGCTCGGGCGTGGGAGAGAGCAGCACAGGTGCGCGAGCGACGGTCGGACGACGAGCAAGGGGGGTCAACGAGCAAAGGGATTGGCTCCTCTAATTTTCTGGTTCTCTCAAGCTCTCAAAACTCTTCCATAATGGATAAAGTGGGGCTTCAAGGAAGAAGATGGGGCTGCTGAAGATGGAGGGTCCCAAAAGCCTTCAAAGTCCATAATTCTATCCAAAAGCTTCCTAAATGGTCCAAAATATTGCTCCCCCCTTGGCCTACGAATTTTGGACATTTGCTCTTCAATTTTATTCAATTTCTCTTTCAATTGAGCTCAATTGATGCCCCAAAAATTCAGCCAAGGTGCCCACATCAAATTCCACATTTTTCCTTGCCCAAAGATCCAACTTGACAGCTAAAGATGCGACCCAAAATGGTTCCTCAAATTTCCCGATCCAAAATAATCTTACTTTGAATTTTTCGCCGAAATCTCGGGTTTGGAGACAAATCTTCGGAGGATGAGTCGACATTCCTAAAATTAATCGTGACATGACAGAACTTTCAATTTCTAAAATCGGGTTTAAATTAGCGATTAATTTCAACCGAGCGCGATTTTAGCGTAACCTAGCCTACCGTGTAGCTTTTAGGAATTTTTAGTGCAATTGACTTGTGGTCGATTATTTTTGAGTCACATTATACATCTTCGACTCATTGACGACTCTCTGTTGTCGTGAAAATATCGAGGTTTCAAATACGGACACAGGGTACAGAAATGACAAAAGAATTAGTTTAGTGCCGTTCGACGAGAATTGTACAATTATGTGGAATCACCCACACTTTAATCACATACCTCTATCGAACTGTCCTATCTCTGATCTCTGGTCAATTTTGACAGTGCCGTATTGACCCTTGCAGATTAGCACGGTCGAGAAGTCGATTCCTGGTCGAATTCTCAAGTCTATTGTGTTAAAATCCCTTAATGGCTTCACCTAATAAACTAGTTATCTCGTGAGTGATCAGTTCAGAGAATAGAACTATAGGAGCATCGATGAAAGGTCTTATTCATTCAATTGAAAACAGAACTTAAAATTTATGATGTCACAATTCTTCCCCTCTTATAATAATTTCGTCCTCGAAATTTAAACCATTACAAATCTTTAAACAAAAAGGTGGGGGTATAGTCGTCTTATCGAATATTCACTTTCCCAGGTTGCTCCATCTGTGCTGTGGTGTTGCTAGACCACTTTAACCAATGGGATTATCTTGGTGCGCAAAACCTATTCCTTCCGATCCACAATATGAACCGGGCTTTCCACGTAGGACACTCTGTCGTCCACATCTAATTCTTCAAAATTTAGCACGTGAGTCGGGTCAGGCTCATACTTCCTTAACATCGACATGTGAAAGACATCATACACTTGCGCCAACCTCGGCGGCAATGTAAGACGATATGCTAAAGTCCCTATTCTTTCCAGAATCTCAAAGGGACCTACTGACCTCGGACTCAGTTTTCCCTTTTTGCCAAAGCGCGAAGTACCCCTCATCGGTGACACCTTCAGAAAGCCGTGCTCACCAATTTGGAATTCCAATGGTTTTCGACGCTTATCTGCATAACTTTTCTGGCGGCTCTAAGCGGTCTTTAATCTATCCCTGATAACGGCAACTGCATCCACTGAATGCCGAACCAACTCGGGGCCTGTGATCTTCCGTTCTCCAACTTCATCCCAACACACTGGTGTTCTGCACGCTCTACCATACAACGCTTCAAAAGGTGCCATCTGAATACTTTGCTGGTAGCTGTTGTTGTAGGCGAACTCGACGAGATGAAGCTATTCCTCCCATCTTCCTTTAAAGTCTAGCACACACACTCTCAACATGTCCTCCAGAGTCTGAATCATCCTTTCAGACTGGTCATCTGTCTGAGCATGGTAAGCCGTACTATACTACAACTTCGTTCCTAAGGCGGTCTGCAAATTCTTCCGAAAGGTAGTGGTGAACGTCGGGTCTTAATCTGATGTAATCGTCAGTAGCACTCCATGTAGACGAACAATCTGATGCACGTAGAATTCCGCATGCTTGTCCAAATCAAGGTCCTTTCGTACGGCGATGAAGTGAGCCGACTTTGTCAGTCTGTCGACGACAACCAAAATTGAATCATTACCCCTTTGACTCCTCGATAAGCCCATCACAAAGTCCATTGTGATGTGTTCCTATTTCCACTCGGGAATCTCGAGAGGTTACAGAAGTGCTCCCGGCTTACAGTGTTGTGCCTTCACTTGCTAACACGTCAGACATTTGGTGACATGCTTGGCGATATCCGCCTTCATACCGGACCACCAATAGTGCTGACATAGATTATGATAGATCTTCGTACTACTCGGATGAATGCTGTAACTGCTACGATGAGCTTCTGATAAGATCTCTTCTTTAAGCTCCACATCGTCAGGTACACATAATCGTCCTCGGAACCTTAGTGTTTCGTCCTCAGAAATCTGAAAGTCTACCTTCTTCTTTTCAGTATTCTCTTGCAGGATCTTCTGAATCTCTGGGTCTGTCCACTAAAGCGTCTTGATCCTTATCTACACTTCCAGCTCAATTCTGAGAGTGGCCATAAGATTTGAAAGGTGGCCTACCTCAAATTTGAAAACTGAATCTCAAGCTTTCTCAAGTAAAGTCCATTCCTTGACCATCAACTGTGTGACTGAAGACTTCCGATTCAGAGCATCTGCAACTTTATTCGTCTTTCCAAGGTGATATAGAATATCACGATCATAGTCCTTCAGAAGTTCCATCCAGTGACGCTGTCTCATATTCAACTCCTTCTGAAAGAATAGATACTTGAGACTTTGATAGTCAGTGAAGATCTGGAATCTTTCTCCGCACAAATAATATCTCCAAATCTTCAAAGCGAAAATAATCGCTGCTAGTTCTAAATCATGCGTCGGGTAATTCAACTCGTGAGGTCTCAACTGATGGGACGCATATGCAACAACCTTACTGCGACATCTTAAAATTCCAGTTCTTTTTTCAATTAAATGAATCGGGCCATTCATCGATGCACCTATAGTATTATTCTCTAAGTTGATCACTCATGAGATAACTAAACTATCTGGAGAAGCCATTAAGGGATTTTAACGCAATAGAGTTGAGAATTCGATCAGGAATCGACTAGTCGACCGTGTTCATCTGCAGAGATCATTACGGCACAATTAAAAGTTGATAAGAGATCAAAGATAGGTCGGTTCGACTGAGATAGGTGATCGAAGTGTGGGTGATTCCACCAGATTACAAACTTCTCGTCGATCGGCACTAGACCAATTTTTCTATCATTTTGATACCTTGTATCTGTATTTGAAACCTCAAAATTTTCACAACCACCGAGAGTCGCCAATGTGTCAAAGATGTACATTGTGACTCGAAATAAATTGATCACGGGTTATTTGCAAGCAAAAATTCCTAAAAGCTACCCAGTAGGCTAGGTCACGCTAAAATCGCGCCAAATTGAAATTAACCGCGAATTTGAATCCAATTTCAGAAATTGAAAGTTTTGTCATGTCACAATTCATTTTAAGAACGTCGACTCATCCTCCGAAAATTTTTCCTGAAAACCAAGATTTTTGGCGAAAATTCAAAATATAGTCGTTTTTGTCCAGAAAATTCAAGGGACCATTTTTTATCACGTTTTTGGGATGTAAGATGGTTCTATTGGAGAGGAAAAATGTGAATTAAAGTATGGGCATCTTAGTTGGATTTATGGGGGCCGAATTGAATCAATTCAAGAGAAAATTGAAGTGGATTTGAGGGAAAATGCTTCAAAATTCGTGGCCCCATGGTGTGCAACATTTTGGGGCATCAAAGAAGCTTCTAAAGGAAGCTTGTGGGATGCTTAATGGCTGAGGATAGAGCTTAAACCAAGTGGGGGCCTTGCAATGATTAAATAGGAGACTTTGGTGACTTGGAGGGACCCTCCAAGGGCAGCTGGCTTCCTCTTCTTCTTCAGAGCTTACTTTGCCCACTATAGACCACTTGAAGCTTCCAAAGTTGCAGAGAAACTGAGCAACCTCCCCCTGCCGTCGCAAGCCTCCGCCGAGCTCCCTGCCGTCGCAAGCCTCCGCCGAGCTCCCTGCCGCTGCCGCTCGCTGTCACCCCCCACGCGAGCTGCACCTGTCTGCCATCCATTCCACTCTAGTCGTGACCCGAGGTCATCCCCGAGCCCGTCGAGCTCAACCGGAGCCCCATCGTCGACGTTTCGTCGCTGTTCGCCTCCGCCGTGCCCCACTACAGCCGTCTGCCAACCACCCTTGCCGTTTCCAACCCAATCGGCGTTCTTTCCAGTCCCTTCGCCCATCCAACAGAACCGAAGATTAGCAAGCCTCCGTGGGCTTCAAGGCCCATTTTGGACTGCTTCGGAGTTTGTCGCCCATCTTCACTTTGCCGTTGTTGTGAACTCATCGGATTTCAAATCGGTGGGTTTAGTCACTAAACTTTGCTTAGGGAGTTAATGATGCTTAAGGATTGATTAATTTAGACTAAGTATGGTTTAGGTGGTTAGTTAGAATGAATTAGCGATTTAATTACTCGTTATTGCATGTTATGTGGTTAGAACGGCTTAATTAGCGACTAGATATGTTGTATCATTTATCTAGATAGGTTCAGAAATTTTCCTGACCTGTTTCGGTATTTAATTAGGCTTTTCCAGCCTAAGTTTGCATTTATGGTATTTAAATGTATTTATTTAATTATTTATTATTTTCCGGATATAATACCGGGATAGCTAGTGACCAGAATTTCGTGCTAATTGCAATGATATGATTGGTTTATTTAATTGAGTGCTTATTTGTGCAAATTGAGTGAGATTTGTAATTTTGGGTATTTATCCCAAAATTGAGTAATTTCAGTATTTAATTGGAAAATACTAGGCGTCGGTTTACAACGCCAAAAATATGTTTATGAACTATTATAATTAGTGGGATTTTCTAATAGAAATATATTGTGTTTTTAGCTCAAGCCGACGGTGTACCCACACACGATTATTTTTATCGGGTATTATAAAAACGGTGAATTGTCAGTTTGTGAGAACAGTATACTATATCAGCCTGTGGGCCTTGATATATCAGCTTCAGTGAGCAGTATAATCTAGCAGCTTTGGTGAGCATTATAGATATTTATCAGCTTCGGTGAGCTAAATTATCTAGCAGCTTTGGTGAGTATTATAGAAATATATCACCTTTGGTGAGCTATATTATCAAGCAGCTTCAGTAAGCATTATAGATATCTATCAACTTCGGCGAGCATTTATTATATATCAGCTTCGGTGAGCAATATAGATATATAACAGCTTCGGTGAGCATTATTATATATCTATCAGCTTTGATGAGCTATACCATATATTTTCAACTTAGGTGAGTAGTGTTTGAATTGATTGAATTTTATGGATGGTATTGATGGTATGGAATAGAGTGGATCGATTGATCGATGATTTGATTTGAATTGAAGTGATTGGTTTAGTATATGAATTGTAATGACTTGTATGAAGGAACTAAGGCAAACGTAAGTCCTCTATCCTATGTGTGGCTAGATGGCCTTTAGGCGTATTTCCTTCCTAGGGGGTGGACTTGCTAAAAACGTTGTCCCACCCCGTCATGGGCTAGCATTTTCAGGTCCTCAGATGGAGGTTCCTGCCGAACAATTTGGCCGGCCGAAGAAGGTCATCGAACAGGTGTGGCATCCCAAAATTCAATGACAAGCCATAAGGTATGTTAAAGTCTCTAATTAGGTGATAAAAATTTTCATGGCTTATGCTTTAGCCATTAGTCTTTTAATTAGATGATTTGTGCATATGATTGTGAAAATTTAAATTTGATAGATTAATAATCTATGCTTGGCCATGTACTTTATAAAGTAAATTTCAATAAACAAGATGTCACAAGACTCTGGCCATGTTGGAAATTAAAATTTAAAAATATTTATAAAAGAATTTCAAAAAAAAAAAGAGGGAAAAAGTCAATTTTTTTGGGATGGGCCTTAGGCCCATTGGCCGAAGCCTTGATGGGCCAAGCTAGTCGGCCCAATTAGGCCCACTAAAGGGGGCTGTCGCCGGCCCAAGAAGAGGAGGCCCAAGCCTAAAAGCCCATCAAGACAAGTGGCAAGAAGACTTCATGCATTGGCCTAGACTAGGATGCCATGCATTGGCTAATTTAAGTGGCATGCAATCATTACAAATGATGAGAGTTTGGGGGTATAAGAAGGGAAGAGAGAGAAGGGTGGCCGGTCATTTGCTCGCCCAAGGAGAGAGAGAGAGAGAGAGAGAGAGAGAGAGAGAGAGAGAGAGAGTTGTGCGAGAGAGGGAGAGCGGCCGAGAGGGAGGAGGAGCCGAGGAGGAGTCCTCGCCGTCCGACCGCTGTGTTCGCCGCCGTGTGCCGCCGATTCATGTAGTCTAGAGGCAAGTGGGAGTCCTCTAGCTTCTCATGCATGCTTGTATGTTGTTTGCATGTTGAATTCTTGGGTGTTAGATGAGAAATACCGAAGCATGGATGAGTTGTGTGTGAATAGTGTGACTGTTCTTGCTCGGATCTTGTGAGTCAGAATGTTGTTTGAGCTTGCATGTGTGTTTAGAGTCAGATTTTTGCTTCAATTTCTTCATGAGAGTTGTAGCTAACATCTTGAACTAAAACATACTGAAATTTCGTGGAAAATTATGGAGATTTGAGGGGTTAAAGTCTCATCCTACGGAGACCTCAGATCTGGAGAGTTTTTACTGGCCTCTTGCTGGATTCGTGATTTCATGTTGGTTTGTGATGAGAATCTCACTTATATTTCTTCATGAAAGTTGTAGGGGACATCTTAAAATATAACATACTCAAATTTGAAGTGAAATGAACAAGTATAGCCTAGTAAATCAACTAGATCTTGAAGACGATGATTCTGGTGGTGTATTCTGAGACACCCGAGACTTCATGGACATAGATGACGACTATACTCTGGTTATTTGACTTAGATATCTCATGAAACTTGTAGAAGACACCTTTATGTATAAAATATCCAAATTTCAGAGGAAACGAAAGAGAATAGGTAGGTGAAATCTCTATATTTCGGAGATGTGTACACTGGACGATACGGTAGTGGATCCAGAAGCTTCATGAGACTGTATAAAATAATCTAAAAATAATCTGGCTTGGAGTTCTTCATAAAAGTTGTACGAAAATGTCTTGGCTATAACCCAGTAAAATTTCATAATTTTTGGAGGTCGTATGGATATTTTAATCGAATTTCTTCGGAAACCGTGCATTCTGGATTCATCCGAAAATTATATGATATTTTGTGAAAATTGGGAAATTGTGTGAAATGCTATTTGGCCATGTATTTTGTATGAAATTATCATCCTATTGGCTTATTTAATATTTTCTGTAATTTTTATAATTTTGGGAATTGTTGATATTAAATTTATGGAAATGACAAAAGTTGGAATTTAAATAAATAAAATAATAAATAAAAAGAAAAGAAAAATAAAATAAAATAGATTATTTTATTGGCCATAAATTTCATTAAATTTATCTTGTTGCATGTATGATAAAGTTTTGGTATATGTATGACATTGAATTGTGATGCATGTGTGAATCCTAGGCCAAGTATGACTTGTTTGATGTCACGCCATATGCCATGTTAAATTGAGATCAAAATAATGGTAAATGTGGATAATGATAAGTGAGGAAGTGGTTCTGGTGGAGGATGAGGCCGGAATGTATAGAGATGCATTGCTGGATTTCCCTTAGAGATTCAAGATGTCCGGAACGTGAGGATGCCGGAAGCCCTATCGGAGGTTTCTGCCCGAAGGGAATGCCTCGCGATGTCAGGATTTGGGGTGCGGGATGCTCGGCCAGGGAGTGTAAATGCCGGAAGCCCTATCGGAGGTTTCTGCCCGAAGGGAATGCCTCGTGATGCCAGTTGGGATGCGAGATACCCGGAATGTGGGGGGTCGGATGCCCGGTGGCCTGGGAGGCTGAATGCCAGAAGCCTCGAAGGTCTTTGCCCGAGGGGATGATGAAATTGATGATGTGAGGAATGGGTGATGTGGTGATCAAATTGAAAGCTAAAAGTGGAAATCAAACCATGATATGATATGCATGACGATATGCATGATGATGATGATGATGATATGTGATGTGAAATAATGATGATCAACCATGATATGATATGCATGACGATATGCATGATGATGATGATGATGATATGTGATGTGAAATAATGATGATCATCCATGATATGATATGCATGATGATGATGATGATGATGATATGTGATGTGAAATAACGATGATCACCCATGATATGATATGCATGATGATATGCATGATGATGATGATGATGATGATGATATGTGATGTTAAATAATGATGATCACCCATGGCATGACATGCATGATATGCATGATGATGATAATGATGATGATATATGGTATGGCATGATGACCTGTGTGATGTGATGATGTCATGATGATGATGACACATATGATATAATGATGCCATGATGATGATGACCTGTGTGATGTGATGATGTCATGATGATGATGACACATATGATATAATGATGCCATGATGATGATGACACATATGATATAATGATGCCATGATGATGATGATGCCATGATGATGATGACCTGTGTGATGTGATGATGTCATGATGATGATGACACATATGATATAATGATGCCATGATGATGATGACACATATGATATAATGATGCCATGATGATGATGACACATATGATATAATGATGCCATGATGATGATGACCTGTGTGATGTGATGATGTCATGATGATGATGACACATATGATATAATGATGCCATGATGATGATGACTTGTGTGATGTGATGATGTTATGATGATGATGACATATATGATATAGTGATGCCATGATGATGATGACATGTGTGATGTAATGATGCATGATAGTATACGCATGGCTTGAGGTAAGTAACGCCCGATCATGTATGAATTGCGTGATCATTGAGTTGTTATTGGATTCCTTATTTCTTGAGTGGATTGTCTCACCCTTTGGGGACCAACATTTCATATTAGCAATATGCGTTTCCCGCCATCACGCGTGGTGCATTTTATGGGTTACCATCCGACGTCGAGGTAGAGTGTGAGGAGTTCAAGCGTCTTCGTACTGGACTCACCTACATACGTGTGCGCTGTTTTGTCTCGTACGACATAGGCCTGGCTGGGGGCCCGATTGTCCAAGAGTTTGTCTCTGTCCACATTCGCCGCGATGGGGTGATGAGAGGGATGTTGCCACCACCGCCGCTTGACGCACCAGACTGGGTGTGAGGCCTGTGCGTGACGAGTAGAGGCTGTTTCTTTTTGGATAGTTAGCCGACACTTATGATGGGGGTTGTACACGTGTGATGTAGAGGATCGATGGTTCTTTTTTAGGTTTTAGGCTAGACATGGCTGAGTTCTAGCTTTTCCTTTTGATGTACCGACCCAAAAGAAGTCCCATCTTGAAAATATATATGTAAATAAAGTGTCGTGGCTTGTTTATAAAATCATGGTGATTAGTGGTGTGTATTTGTATCATGGTTGGTAGGGGGAGAGATGGTGATGTTTTAATTTGCTTCCGCTAATGAGTAGCGCTGGGACCGTTTTGTTAAAAAAAAATGTGTCTATGAATTAAGACGCTTCTTCAAAGGTGAAAGGTAATAAGATGTAATATTGGTGCTGGTGGCGACCTGCGAAGGGTTCGGGGTGTCACAACAGGTTTCTTACATTCCTCTTCCTAAGGGCCAGGGAGCTTGGGTCTACAAACTTATGAGGTCCGTGGTCTGGGTTGATGCGGGTCTATCTCGGATGGTACCCCATCAATACAGATCGTGGTATCATCGCAGGCGAGATGGACCTAAAGAAGGTCCCCTACCGGAATCTGAGATCCCTATGTCGGTGCTACAGATAGCTTTTGGTAAGGGTACGGCTGACCCTCCTAATGAAACATTGGTAGACCCGAGTTCCCTGAAGCCAGAGACCCTGGAGTCTTTGGTTGAGGGTTCGAATGCTTGGAGGACCTATAGCTCCTCTACCTTTTGTAGACCTTGTGAATAGACTAGTATTCTATATGACCTAGTATGATGTGTATAAAAGCGTGTTGTGGTTTTCAAAATTTGTGGCCCTGCTTTTCTATCCCATCTTTCTGTTGTCTGGGGATATATTTATTCGCTTCCGCATGTGCATTAATATGAATGGGTCGGCGACGCATCCTACGACGTCGCAGTTTAATCGACCACTGAGGGATGGGCACGTGCTTGGAGGATCAAGGCATGACACCTACCATGTTGCATCAATACATAACCCAGTCCTCTGAACGACGCATCATTATAGATCTCGTATCCTCCAAGACTAGATGGTATGGTCAACACAGGTGCGGTAATCAGCTTCTACTTAAACTATTGGAAACTACGCTTGCACTTGTTTGTCCACACGAACTTCTTTTATTTCTTTAGTAGTCGAGTCAACGGCGACACTAATGCTGAAAATCCTTCCACGAATCTTCTGTAGTACCCTGCCAAACCCAAAAAGCTTATGATCTCTGTTACTGTCGTTGATCTTGGCTAGTTGAAATCATGAAGATTCAATCTTGGTCGGGTCCACGGAGATTCTTTCACCTAAAATCACGTGACCTAAGAAAGTAACATGAGTCAACCAAAACTCACACTTACTGAACTTAGCGTACAGTTCATGATTCCACAGAGTCTGGAGTACTATCCTCAACTGTCTTTCGTGTTCCTCTAGACTCCTCGAGTACACCAGAATATATTCAATAAACATGATCACAAACTGGTCCAGATACTCTTTGAAAACTCGATTCATCAAATCCATGAAAGCAGATAGGGTGTTCGTCAAACCAAACGGTATTACAGTGAACTCATAATGGCCGTATCACGTACGAAACGTTGTCTACGGTATGTCCTCTTTTCTGATCCTCAGCTAATAATACCCTGTCCTCAAGTCGATTTTAGAAAATATCGTTGCTCCTTACAACTGGTCAAACAAGCTGTCGATTCTTGGTAGTGGATACTTGTTCTTGATCGTCACATGATTGAGTTGACAATAGTCGATACACAGGTGGAACTAACCATCTTTCTTCTTCACGAACAGAACTAGTGCTCCCCAAGGTGATGCATTGGGACGTATGAATCCCTTGTCCAATAACTCCTGCATCTGCACCTTTAATTCTTTCAGCTTTGACAACACCATGTGGTAAGGAGCCTTAGAGATTGGCTCTGTCCCGGAAGCTAACTCAATCAAGAACTCAATATCTCTTTCTAGCAACAGACCTAGCAATTCCTTTGGAAACTCTTGCACCACTGCAATATCCTCAATCTTCAGCACCTCAACTATTGTATCCATGACAGTCACCAAGTAGCCTTGACAACCCCTGTCTGAGAAATGAGTTGCCTCAAGCGACAAGATTAAGGTAATCGAGGGTTCTCCTCGACTCCCAATAAACTCGAAGCTTTCACTCTCTAACGGGTAAAATTGAATCGCTTTACGATAGCAGTCCATCTTAGCTTGTTGCTTGGTGAGCCAATCCATGCCAATTATCATATCGAAATCACACATGGCTAGGACTAACAAATCTATCCTCCCCTCTCACTCACCAATCACTAACTTGCAACTAAGACAACCCACTACAGCTAACACTTTATCCTTTAATGGTGTATATATACTAATCACTGACTCCAACAACTCAGGACTCAATCCTACCAGCTTAACAAATCGCTTAGCTATAAACAAATTAGTCGTGCCAAAATAAAGCATAAGCAGCATGGTCGTTCAACGAGACCGTACCTGTAACCACATTAGGCAAGGCCTCTGCCTGTCCTCTGGTGATGGTGAACACTCTTCCTTGCGCTAGAGGTCTGTTCTGTCCACCCTGTTGTGCATTCTGCAGCGTGAACCCCCTAATCTGACCCATCGGTGGTGATGGCGGCACCTGCTGTGGTCCCCTCTATCTTCTAGGACAATTTCTAGCCACGTGACCCAGTTGGCCACACTCAAAACAAGCACCCAACCTAGAATGGCACGGGGTTGATCCATGTCGTCTTTCGCAGAAACGACACATGCCATTCTGTCTTTGCGCTGACTTTCCTATCCCACCCTTCCTATTAAGTGGGATGGGAGGTGGTACCCTGAAACCCCTAAGGTCGCCACAGGTACTTGTCGCTATACCTAATGAACGCTAGTCACATCTCTTTGTAGAAGCATTTCTGTTCATAGGCATTTTTTTTTTTACCACGGTCCCAGCTCAACTTATTAGCGGAAGCATAATTGAAATATCATCATCTCTCCCTCCAACTATCATGATACAATGCACACCACTAAGTGCCATAGGAAAAGATAAAGCCGAGCCGCTTTTGTTTACATATTTTCATGATGGATTTTCTCGAGTTGGTATAACAAAAGAAGGGCCAAGACTTTTTGACTACACTCAGCCATAACCTCAAAAAGAAACAGCTCGACCCACTATGTCGATCATGCAAAATCCTCCATCTACTAGTGTCGGCTATTGTCCAAAAAGTTGCAGCTCCTACTTTTCATGCACGGGCCGTCACACCCATCCCGGTGCGTCAGGTGGTGGCGGCGGCAACATCCCTCGCATCACTCCGTCTCGACGAACGTGAACAGATATGAACTCCTGAATGACAGGGCCCTCCCTCAGCCAGGCCCCCGTCATACATCACTAATGCACGAACTCGAATAAACGTCAGACCAGGGATGGTGGGACAGTCGATCTCCACACACTCGACCTCCACATCCGAAGGAAGGCCGTAAAAGACGCCCCGCCTGACAGCAGGGAGCGGCATTTTTCTAATCTAAAATGTTGGTCTCCAAAGGGGTGAGTAGAGCCACTCAGCAGGTAAATGACCCAATAAACCACTCAATGCATCACACAATACAATCATAACAATCATAGCATAAGATATGTCATTCAAGCATCCACGCATAATTTACCTTAGAGCCATGCATATATCTTCATACCACATGTACACACATCCTCGTGTAATCATCACCATCATATCATACATGTACCATCATGCCATTGGTGCATATACATCCATGCACTTACCATCATCGTGTCACATATACCATCACGCCATAGGTGCACATACATCCATGCACTTACCATCATCATGTCACACATACCATCATGCCATAGGTACGCATACATCTATGCACTTACCATCGGCATGTCACATATACCATCATGCCATAGGTGCACATACATCCATGCACTTACCATCATCGTGTCACATATACCATCATGCCATAGGTGCACATACATTTATGCATTCACCATCATCATGCATCCATGCATACATATGCCATACCATTCATGATTCAATTTCAATTTCCACATTTTATCCTTTCGTTTTAAACCACCACATTTCTCTTTTTCCCGGGACTAATATTTGCATCCCACATTTATCGCTCGGACCCAATCCTGGCATCACGAGGAACCTCCGGCACAAACCTTCGGGCATCCGGCACAAGCGACAACCCCATTTCTCTCTCGGTTCCTCACTCTCTCGCAACCCTCTCTCTCCCTCACTTGGCTTGACGACAACCCCCTCAACCGGCCACTCTCTCTCTTTTTATTTCCCATACAAAACCATCATTTGCAATCGTGAGAAGCCACCCACAATGGCCAATGAATGAAGTCTCCTTTTGGCCACTTGGCAAGACCCATGCATAATGGGCTTGGAAGAATTAGGCCGACCACTCCCCCTCTCTCCTTTGTCGACGACAGCCCTCTCCATGGGCTTCATGGGCCGGCCTCTTGGCCCATCAAAGGTCCACACTCTTGGGCCTAAGACCCAAGCCTAATTAAATCAAATTTTAACCCCCTTTCTAAATACTAATTAAATCCTTATTGAACCAAAGTACTATAGTATAAAAATTAAATAACTAAACACTTGAAATCACAAATCCATAGATTCTAATTCACAATGCATATGGCCCAAGATAGGTCATCCTCTTCCAAAATTTATCCATTAAATTCGGCCATAGTCCTTAATACAAGACATTAATTTGAGCACCCCTAATGACTAGCAAGGAATTCCAAGATGCCACAATTCTCCCCTCCTTAGAAAATTTCGTCCTTGAAATTAGACGTTACTCATGTCCTTTTGGAACAAGTAGTGGTACTTTTCCTTCATCTGATCTTCACTTTCCCATGTGGCTTCTTCCATATCATGATGTCGCCATAATACCTTAACTAGAGGAATCTTCTTAGTACTAAGAATTTGTTCCTTTTGATCCAATATCTGTACAAGCTCTTCAATGTACCTCACTTTCTCATCCACTTCAATGGCTTCATGATCGAGTATGTGACCAGGATCTGGCTAGTACTTTTTCAGCATCGATACATGAAACACATCATGCAAATTTCCTAACTTAGGAGGCAACGCTAAACGATAAGCTACATCTCCTATCTTTTCAAGTATCTCAAAAGGTCTGACAAATCTAGGCTTAACTTACCCTTCACTCCAAATCGAGATATTCCTTTCATTGGAGATACCTTAAGGAATACATGATCTCTTACACTAAACTCCAAAGGTCTTCTACGCCTATCTGCGTAGTCCTTCTGCCTACTTTGAGCTGTTTTAAGCCTTTTTCTGATAATTTCAACAGCTTCAGTGGTAACTTATACCAGTTCAGATCCTGTCAATTTCCTTTCACCTACTTCATTCCAACAGATAGGAGTCCTACATCTCCTTCCATATAATGCTTCATAGGGAGCCATGCCTATACTTTTCTGAAAACTATTATTATAAGCAAATTCCACCAAATGCAATCTTTCATCCCAATTTCCTTTGAAATCAATTACACAAGCCCTCAACATATTCTCTAATGTCTAGATTACTCTTTCTGTTTGTCCATTTGTTTTGGGATGAAAAGCAGTACTAAACTGAAGTTTAGTTCCTAATGCAATTTAAAGACTCTGCCAAAAGTTCGAAGTGAATCTCGAATCCCGATCTGAGGTAATAGTTACTGGAACACCATGTAAGTGTACCACTTGACTTACATATATGTCCGCATATTTTTCCATTGGGTAGTCCATGCGAACTGCTAGGAAATGAGCAGACTTAGTTAAACGGTCCACCATAACCCAGATAGAGTCATGACTACTTGACGTCCTTGGTAATACTTGTATAAAGTCCATTGTTATATGCTCCCATTTCCATTCTGGTATGTCTAATGGTCTCAAGAGTCCTACAGGTTTACGATGTTCCGCTTTTACCCGTTGGCACGTCAAACATTGAGAAACATGCTTAGCCATATCTGCTTTCATACCATTCCACCAAAACCGCTGACATAAGTTCTTGTACATCTTTGTACTACTCGGATGAATACTATAATTACTCTTATGTGCCTCCGACAAAATTTCCTTCTTTAATTCTTCATTGTCGGGAACACAAAGTCGTGCCTGGCATCTTACTACTCCATCTTCAGAGACTTGAAATTCTGGTCTTTTTCCTAAAGAGGCTGCTCCTTTCACTTTCAAAATTTCTGGGTCAGACTCTTGTAGGATTTTAACTTTCTAAATAATTTCATGCTCAATCCTTAATGCAATAAGCATACCGGTAAGACAATCTACTTTTAATTTAAACTCTGAGTCCGTTACGGACTTTAACAAGCTCCATTCTACCATTCTTAAATTGGCCATCTCCATAGCCGACTTATGGCTAAGAGCATCTGCTACCTTATTCGCCTTTCCTGGATGGTATCTTATCTCACAATCATAATCCTTTAACAATTCCATCCACCTCCTTTGTCTCATGTTCAACTCCTTTTGTGAGAACAGATATTTCAAACTCTTATGGTCCGTATAAATCTCAAACTTTTCCCCATACAAATAGTGTCTCCATATCTTCAAGGCAAACACTATAACTGTTAATTCTAAATCATGCGTTGGGTAGTTCAGTTCATGGGGTTTCAATTGTCTAGATGCATAGGCTATGACCTTGCCATGCTGCATCAAAACACATCCCAATCCTTTGTGAGATGCATCACTATGCACTGTAAAACCATTAGGTCCGTTGGTATAGTCAGGATTGGAGCCGAGGTCAATTTCCTTTTAAGCTCCTGGAAACTCCTTTCACATTCCCCATTCCATTCAAACTTCACGTTCTTTCGAGTCAATTTAGTTAAAGGTCCTGCCAGTCATGAAAATCCTTCAATAAACCTCCTATAATAACCAACCAGTCCTAAGAAACTCCGTATTTCAGTAGGTGTTGTTGGTCTTGGCCAATTTATTACCATCTCAACTTTTGCCGGGTCTACTGCTATTCCTCCTCTTGATACTACATGCCCTAAAAATATTATCTAGTTTAGCCAGAATTCACACTTACTAAATTTGGCATACAGCTTATGCTCTCTTAGAGTTTGCAAAACTATCCTTAAGTGTTGTTCATGCTCTTTAGGTCCTCTCGAGTATATTAGGATGTCATCAATAAAAACAATCACAAACTGGTCTAGATAAGGTTTAAATACTCTATTCATTAAATCCATAAATACGGCCGGTGCATTTGTCAATCCAAATGACATAACAAGGAACTCGTAGTGTCCATAACGAGTCCTAAATGTAGTCTTAGGGATGTCTTCTTTCTTAATTCTTAGTTGATAGTATCCCGACCTTAAGTCAATCTTAGAGAAGACCGAACTTCCCTAGAGTTGGTCAAAAAGATCATCAATTCTAGGCAAAGGATATTTATTTTTAATGGTCACTTGATTCAGCTGCCTATAATCAATGCACAAGCGCATTGATCCATCTTTATTTTTCACAAACAAGACCGGTGCACCCCAAGGTGAAGCACTTGGCCTAATGAATCCTTTGTCAAGCAACTCCTGTAGTTGCACTTTCAATTCCTTCAATTCGACTAAGGCCATCCTATATAGGGCTTTTGATATAGGTCCTGTTCCAAGCATTAATTCAATTTCAAATTCCATTTCTCGCTCTGGCGGTAATCCAGGCAATTCCTCGGGAAATACATCTTGAAATTCATTAACTACTCGAATTTCATCAAGCTTAGGCTCTTCCTTAGTATAATCTCTAACCATGGCCAGGTACCCTTGACATCCTTTGTCAAGTAACGCACGGGCTTCTATTGCTGAAATAAGTGCTACAGATAGGTGGGTCTGACCTCCCAGAAATTCACAACTAGACTGATTAAGTAGGGTAAATTGGATCACATTCCTATAACAATCCATCTTGGCCCGATACTTATGAAGCCAATCCATTCCTATGATAACATCAAAATCATACATGGCCATTACGACTAAGTCTATTTCCATATCCTTTCCTGTGGGCAGTGTGACACCCCGAACCCTTCAAGGGTCGCCACAGGCACCAACGTTACACCTTATTGCCTCTCTCTATAAGAAGCGTCGTAATTCATAGACATTTTTTTTTTTAAAATGGTCCCAACGCAACTCATTAGCGGAAGCAAAATAAAACATCACCATCTCTCCCCCTACCAACCATGATACAAATACACACCACTAATCACCATGATTAATAGACAAGCCACGACACTTTATTTACATATATTTTCAAGATGGGATTTCTTTGGGTCGATGCATCAAAAGGAAAAGCTAGGACTCAGCCATGTCCGGCCTAAAACCCGAAAAAGAACCCTTGACCCGCTACAACTCACGTGCAACAATCCCCATCATCAGTGTCGGCTAACTATCCCCAAAAATCTAGCTCCTACTCGTCACGCACGGGCCCTCACACCCAACCCGGTGCATCAGGCGGTGGCGGTGGCAACATCCCTCGCATCACCCCATCGCGACGAACGTGGACGGAGATGAGCTCCTGGACAATCGGGCCCCCAGCCAAGCCTACGTCGTACATGACTAAACAGCGCACTTGAATATACGTCAATCCAGGAACAGAAGGACAGCCAAACTCCTCACACTCGACCTCGACATCGGATGGTAGACCGTAAAACACACCCCGCGTGACGGCAGGGAGCGGCATGCTGCTAATCTGAAATGTTGGTCCCTAAAAGGGTTGAGTACAACCACTCAGTAGGTAAAGAAATCCAATAACCACTCATTGCATCATACAAGTCACACATGCATTCCAGGCATTACTTACCTTGAAGTCATGCGTATACTATCATGCATCATCACCACAATCATAACACATACATGTGTATCATCATGTCATACTCATATCATCGTCATCATGACATTATTATATCACACATATGTCATCCTCATCATTTACATGACACCATCATACCATACACATGTCCTCATCATCATGGCATCATCATATCACACATGTCATGACATCATCATATCACGACATATATGCATGTCATCATGCCATATCATATATCATCATCATATCATGCATATCATCATATCACAACATATATGCATGTCATCATGCCATCTCATATATCATCATCATCATCATGTCATATCATATCATGCATGGTTCAATTTCCACTTTTAACTTTCAATTTGATCACCACACCACCATTCCTCGGATCATCAATTTCATCTCATATTTTACACTTGCATCCCATGCGAGAAAAAACCTCCGACATTAAGCCATTCAAGGCCACCGGGCATCCGGCCCCCCACATTCCGAGCATCTCGCATCCTAACTGGCATCACGAGGCATCCTCTCGGGCAAAGACCTCTAACAAGGCTTCCGGCATTTACACTCCCTAGCCGGGCATCCCGCACCCCTACTGGCATTGCGAGGCATCCCCCTGAGCACAGACCTCTAGGACTTCCGGCACCCCCAACTTTCCAGGCATCTTGAAACTCCCAGGGCCATCCGGCAATGTATCTCAATACATTCCGGGCATTATCATCCGCCACAACAATCTCCTCATTTAACAATATTCATGTTCACCAATTTCGGTCTCAATTTACCATGGCATATGATGCAATGGCAACCAAAAATCATGTTCAACATTGAATTCACACATGCATCTTGATTCATTGTCATGCATACATCAAGACCTCATCACACAAACTACATGGTACAAAATAAAATTCATGGAATTTATGCCAATTAAAATGATCCATTTATCATGCCCTTTTTACATTTATTTAAATTCCAGCCTGTGCCATTTTCAAAAATATTAAATTTAATATCTATATAATTCTCAAAAATCATAAAAATTAAGGCAAGTGATAATCAAGACAATAGGATAATTATTTCGTGCAAAATACATGGCCAACTAGAATTCCACACAAATCCATAATTCACACAAAACAGCATATAATTTTTGGATGAAATCAGAATGCACAGTCTCCGAAATAATTTGATTAAAATGTCCATACGACCTCCAAAAACTACAAAATTTTACTGAGTTATAGCCAAGACACTAAAGTACATTTTTCATGCAGACTTCCAAGCCAAATTATTTTTATATTATTCTCTACAGTCACACGAAGCTTCTGGATCTAACACCGAATCGTCCAGTGCATGCTTCTCCGAAATACTGAGTTTTCACCTACCTATTCTTATTCATTTCCTCTGAAATTTGGATATGTTTTACATAAAGATGTTTTCTACAAGTTTCATGCAGAGATATAAGTCAAATAGCCAGAGTATAGTCGTCATTTAGGTCCATGAAGTCTCATGTGTCCTGTACCACGTCTCCAGAATTTCCGTCTTCAAGATCTAGTCGATTTACTAGGTTATACTTGTTCATTTTGCTTCAAATTTGAGTATGTTGTATTTTAAGATGTCCCCTACAACGTTCATGAAGAAATCGAAGAGATATTCTTAGCACAAATCAACATGCAACCACAAATCCATCAAAAGGTCAGTGAAATCGTTCCAGATCTGAGGTCTCCGTAGGATGAGAGTTTAACCCCATAAATCTCCATAATTTTCCACCAAAGTTTAGTATGTTGTAGTTTAAGATGTTAGCTACAACTTTCATGAAGAGATCGAAGCCAAAATCGAACTCTAAATATGTATGAAAGCTCTCACAACATTCTGACTCGAGCGGATTCAAACGAAAACAGCAACCTTATTCAAAAACAAGTCATCCAAGCTTTGGTTTTCCTCTCCTAATCACCCAAAATTCGACATACATGTAACACACATACATGCAAGAGCAGCAAGAGGACTCCAACTTGCCTCTAGACTGAACGGACAATGGCACACGGCGGCGATCACGGCGGCACACCGCGGACGGACGGTGACTCCTCCTCTCGGCTTCTCCTCCCTCTCGGCCACTCTCCCTCTCTCTCTCGAAATCTCTCTCTCTCTCTCTCTCTCTCTCTCTCTCTCTCCCTTTCCTGGCCGAACAAGCCACCGGCCACTCTCTCTCCTTCCCTTCTCTTTTATCCCCCCATTTCCTAATCATTAGTAATCATTATTTGCCACTCCAATTGACCAATGCATGCCATCCCTCTCTAAGCCGATGCATGAAGATCTCTTGCCACTTGTCTTTATGGGCTTTTGGGCTTGGGCCGGCCACTCTTGGGCCTCCTCTTGGGCCGGTCGACAGCCCCCTTTCGTGGGCCTAATTGGGCCGACTAGCTTGGCCCATCAAGGCTTCGGCCAATGGGCCTAAGGCCCAACCTAATTAAAAATTAAAATTTCCCCTTTTTTTTAATTTTAAATTTTAAATTCCACATGGCCAAAGTCTTGTGACATTTTACTTAATTCATAAGGTGCATGGCCAAGCATAGATTATCATTATTAATCTATCTAATTTAAAATTTCATAAACACAAGCACAAATCACCTAATCTTAAAAAGACTAATGGCTAAAGCATTAAACCATAGGTAATTTCATTACCTAATTAGAGGCTTTAACACACCTTATAACTTGACTTTGAATTTCGGGATGCCACAGGCAGTTTCTCTTAAGATGACCTATTTGTCCACAACTATAACTTCAGTTGCCCATTGCAAGGTCCTGGGCCATGTCGCCCATTACACCTACGACACTCCTCATTTCGATAAGGTGTCCTTTCCAAATTCAGACTACCCCTGCCCTTTCCAAAGTTCCCGAAATTTCCCTTCTTCTTAGACTTCCAGGTCTGACCTTGACCTGTATAGGGTCTCTTACCCCGTCTCACGTCACCAAAAGACAATGATTTCTCATTCTCCGAATGTTCGCTTACCAATTCCTGTTCCACTAACTGTGCCATTTCATAGAACTTATTATAATCTCTTATGTTCAAAGGCACTAGTTGTTTCCTGATATCAGTCCTCAACCCTTTCAGAAATCTCTTAGCTTTCTCTTCTTGATCCTCAATTAGCCTAGGAGCATATCTAGACAGTTCAGAAAATCTAGCCTCATACTGGTCTACTGTCAGCTCCTTTTGTTCTAGTTGAACAAATTCTGTAATTTTCTTATCCTTAGCACAGTTAGAAAAATGCTTTCTGTTGAAAACTCTCACAAACTCTTCCCAGTTAACATCAGTACCTGGTGGGAAGATTGTGTCCCTCGAAGCTCTCCACCAAAACTTTGCATTTCCCTCTAGTTGGTACTCTGCCAAGGTTATTTTCTCAGCATCATTGCAGTCCAACAACCTGAAAATTTGTTTAATTCCATCAATCCAATGTTCCGCCTCCTCAGGACTTCCCATTCCATTGAACTTAGGTGGCTTCAGCTTCAAAAACTGTTCCACCAGTCTTTGAGTACGGCGTTCTGCTCCAGGTTGTTGCTGTGCCTATCTTTCCATCAAATTTCCAATATTGGCCAATGCCTGCAGCAAGTCTTCCATTCGGGGTTCAGCCCTTGATGGATGAGCACTTCCAGCTCGCACCATGACTTTCCTGCAATTTCTAAGCATTGCCTTAGGAATAATCTCAGACTCACTGTCTCCACTCAAAGCAACTACTACTACTACATAAGTAACATATACATGTTACTGGTACCAAAAAACAACTCAAAATAGACTACTAGGGATCTACGAGTGAATACTCATCACCCGTTATTCAAAGTTAATCACTTATTCCGCTTTATATCCTATGGTGTGCATTGTCATCATGTTCCTCAATTTCCAAATGAGGCTCCTTATCACTCCAACTTATAACCATTGCTTTGATACCCAAAAGGGCGGCTGTGGCACCCCGAAACCCCTAAGGTCGCCACAGGTACCTGTCGCTATACCTAATGAACGCTAGTCACATCTCTTTGTAGAAGCATTTCCGTTCATAGGCATTTTTTTTTTACCACGGTCCCAGCGCAACTTATTAGTGGAAGCATAATTGAAATATCATCATCTCTCCCTCCAACTATCATGATACAATGCACACCACTAAGCGCCATAGAAAAAGATAAAGCCGAGCCACTTTTATTTACATATTTTCAAGATGGATTTTCTCGGGTCGGTATAACAAAAGAAGGGCCAAGACTTTTTGACTACACACGGCCATAACCTCAAAAAGAAACAACTTGACCCACTATGTCGATCATGCAAAATCCTCCGTCTACTAGTGTCGGCTATTGTCCAAAAAGTTGCAACTCCTACTCTTCACGCACGGGCTGTCACACCCATCCCGGTGCGTCAGGTGGTAGCAGCGGCAACATCCCTCGCATCACTCCATCTCGACGAACGTGAACAGATATGAACTCCTGAATGATAGGGCCTGCAGCCAGGCCCACATCATACATCACTAATGCACGAACTCGAATAAACGTCAGACCAGGGATGGTGGGACAGTCGATCTCCACACACTCGACCTCCACATCCGAAGGAATGCCGTAAAAGACGCCCCGCGTGACAGCAGTGAGCTTCATTTTTCTAATCTGAAATGTTGGTCCTCGAAGGGGTGAGTACAGCCACTCAGCAGGTAAAGGACCCAATAAACCACTCAATGCATCACACAATACAATCATAACAATCATAGCATAAGACATGTCATTCAAGCATCCACGCATAATTTACCTTGGAGCCATGCATATGTCGTCATACCACATGTACACACATCCTCGTGTAATCATCACCATCATATCATACATGTACCATCATGCCATTGGTGCACATACATCCATGCACTTACCATCATCGTGTCACATATACCATCACGCCATAGATGCACATACATCCATGCACTTACCATCATCATGTCACACATACCATCATGCCATAGGTGTGCATACATCCATGCACTTACCATCAGCGTGTCACATATACCATCATGCCATAGGTACACATACATCCATGCACTTACCATCATCGAGTCACATATACCATCATGCCATAGGTGCACATACATCCATGCACTTACCATCATCATGTTACACATACCATCATGCCATAGGTGCACATACATCCATGCATTCACCATCATCATGCATCCATGCATACATATGCCATACCATGCATGATTCAATTTCAATTTCCACATTTTATCCTATCGTTTTAAACCGCCACATTTCTCTTTTTCCCGGGACCAATATTTGCATCCCACATTTATCGCTCGCACCCAATCCTGGCATCGCGAGGAACCTCCGGCACAAACCTCCGGGCATCCGGCACAATACCTGCTGGGCATCTCGTACCCCAACTGGCATCACGAGGCATCCCCTGGCACAAACCTCCAGGCTTCCGGCTCCCCACGCTCCGAGCATCTCGAAACTCCGAGGACCCTCCGGCATTCAGCCATTTAAGGCCACCGGGCATCCGGCATTTACACTCCCTAGCCAGGCATCTTGACACTCGTGGGGCATCGTCGGCTCACACCTCCGACGGCCTTCTCACTTATCATAGTTCATATTTTCAATTATAGCTCAATTTCAACATGGCATATGATGTGATGGCAAACAAGATCATTTTCATCATTTGATTCTTACATGCATTTCCAATCATCATCACACATGCAGCAAGATACAATCACTTATGACAATACAATTCATGGAGTCCATACAACTTAGAACAATCCATACATCATGACTTCTGAGATTTAGCAAATTCCAGCTTGCACAATTTCGGAAAACATGTAAATTAAATATTCATATGATCTTCAAAAATCATAAAATCAGAACATGTGATAGGCAAGACATAAAGGTAGCAATTCCATGAAGAACATGCCCAAAAGAACTTCACACAAGAAGATATAGCTCACACAATACAGCATTCCAAATTCGGATAAAATCAGATTGCGCAGTTCTTGAAATATTTCGATTAAAATACCCGTTTGACCTCCAAAAATTATGACATTTTACAAGGTTATGGTCAAGACCCTAAGGTATATTTTTCATGGTGACATCTAGGCCAGATTCGCTCTATATAATTAACTATAGACGGTCGAAGCTCCTGTTCCTAGTACCGAGCAGTCCAGTTCAGCTGTCTCCGAAAAATCAAGGTTTCACCTACTTATCTTTCTTCATTTCCTCTGAAATTTTGATATGTTTTGACTCAAGAGGTCCACTACAACTTTCATTAAGGGATCTAAGTGATATTCTCAAATTATAGTCACCATATAGTCCACGAAGTCTCAGGAATCCAGTACCATACTTCCAGATCTGCCGTCTTCAAAAAAAAAAAATCATTTCACTAGGCTACACCTGCTCGTTTTACCTCAAATTTAAGTATGTTAATCTTCAGGATGTTCTATACAAATTTTGTGAAGAAGTCGAAGTGAGATTCTCGGTAAAAAGTAACATACAACACACAAAACCACCAAGAGGTCAACAAAACAGTTCCAGATCTAGCGTCTTCGTAGAGGAAGGGTTTCACCCCTCAAAACTCAGCCATTTTGTCCCAAATTTTAGTATGTTATACTTTGCTATGTTTTCTACAACTTTTGTGCAGAAGTAGAAGCCAAAATCAGGCTCTAAACCAACATACAAGCCTCTACAATATTCTGGGTCAGGCGGTATAGACGAGAACAGAATACATTTTCAAGAACAACACACTCAAGCTTCGGTTTCTCACACCCTAAACGTCCGAGATTCATCACCATTTCAAACACACATGCAAGACACACATGCAAGAGCAGAATATGGATCCCAACTTGCCTCCAAAATCGAGCAAACAACGGCACACGGACAGCGACGAACGAGCGGACGGACGGGCGATGGGCGAGCGAACAGACGAGCGGGCTTCTCCCTTTCTCGCTTGGTTCCTCACTCTCTCGCAACCCTCTCTCTCCCTCACTTGGCTTGGACGACAACCCCCTCAACCGGCCACTCTCTCTCTCATTATTTCCCCTACAAAACCATCATTTGCAATCATGAGAAGCCACCCACAATGGCCAATGAATGAAGTCTCCTTTTGGCCACTTGGCAAGACCCATGCATAATGGGCTTGGAAGAATTGGGCCGGCCACTCCCCCTCTCTCCTTGGTCAACGGCAGCCCTCTCCATGGGCTTCATGGGCCGGCCTCTTGGCCCATCAAAGGTCCACACTCTTGGGCCTAAGACCCAAGCCTAATTAAATCAAATTTTAACCCCCTTTTTAAATACTAATTAAATCCTTATTGAACCAAAGTACTATAGTAAAAAAATTAAATAACTAAACACTCGAAACACAAATCCATAGATTCTAATTCACAATGCATATGGCCCAAGATAGGTCATCCTCTTCCAAAATTTATCCATTAAATTCGGCCATAGTCCTTAATACAAGATATTAATTTGAGCACCCCTAATGACTGGCAAAGAATTCTAGGATGCCACACGGGATACCTTCCTCCAGTCATAGGTTTCTTCCCAAACCTATTCCCATCCCTACTTGACCCGAACCTTGACCCAAACGTGGTGACTTGCTCGTTCTGGTCTCTCTTTATCAACTGGGCCCGTTCATACAGGTCTTATAGTCCTTCAAATTGAATGGTACCAACGGACTCTTCAATTCCGGTCTGAGCCCATCTTTGAACCTCCTAGCTCGCTCTACCAGAACCTCGATCAGTCTGGGGGCGTACTGCGACAGTTCTGTGAACTTCGCTTCGTACTAATCTGCTGTCATCGTATCTTGGCGAAGGCGCTAGAATTTTGCCATCTTCAATTCCCTAGCACTGTCAGAGAAGTACTTGCCGTTGAACACTTCAATGAAGGCGTTCCACTCCGGAACCACACCTTTTGGGAACACTATTCCTTTGGTAGCCCTCCACCAAGTACTTGCGATCCTGTGTAGCTGATAGGCTGCAAAGACAACTTTTTCTGCCTCGGTGCACATCAGCAGTGCAAAGGCCTTCTCTAAATCCTGAATCCAAAGGGCTGTAGCCTCGGGATCTCCTGCACCAGTGAACCTCAGTGGGTTCAACTTCAAAAACTACTCCACGAGCTTGTGCATCAGCCTCTCTCTCTCAACAACTACGTTCCCAGGTGGAACCTCAGCAGGTGCAACAACAGGTGCGATAGCAGTTGTGGTGGCAGCAGCGGTAACAGCAACGGCAGCGGCAGCGACATTAGTGGCGGCATTAGCAACAGTAATGGCGGCTGCAGTAGCGGCGGCTATAGCAACTGCTACTACAGCGGTGGCTTGATTCTAGGCCTGCTGCCTTACCACATTCCCAAGGGCCTCTAATGCCTGCATGATCCCGTTGATTCTTCGATCCCAATTGGAGGTGCTGCTACTCTACTAGCGCTGGCCTAAGTCGGCGCTCGACCATGACCACCTCGGGTACCGACCCTTGTCCGCGTCCTTCCCTGAGTCACTGGTCAAATGGTCATCTTCCTAAGAGTCATTTGCACCTAATCACTCATTATGTAGACTTTCTACATAACCTATTCCCAATTCCATACAAAATTAGAAACTGAGTGATCCCCATAAAACAATCTACCAAACAGCTATCAATCACATGCATCAGCATAACAAAAAGCATTTCCTACTAACTATCCCATGACTCATCACACCTTATCACTCCAACTATCGACTAGCTCTGATACCACTTCGGGCGGGGATGTCACGCCCTAGAGTTTCGAGCGTGCGCACATCCCTCAATGGTCGATAAAATTGCGACATCCCAAGACTTCGTGGCCCGTTTCCGAGCCATTCCGAACCTTTCTTGGCGTCCCCGTAGACCCGAGTGTTTCTTGCCGTCGCTCCGTCGTCGCCGTGAACTCATTGGCTCGCTAATCCAGTGAGTTTACTTGCTAAATCTTGCTTAGGGGGTTAATTATGCTTAGGGGATAATTAACGTAGCCTAAGATTAGTTTAAGTGGTTAGATTAGTGTGATTAGGCATTTAGTTAGTTAATCAGGCTAATTAGGTGGTTAGATTAGTTTAGTTAGGGGTTAATTAGATTATGTGATTTAGTTAGTTAGTACATTATTTATTTAAGTCTAATTAGGTGGTTAGATTAGTGTTTAAAGCTTAATTAGTGATTTATCGAATTAAGTTGCATTTATTTAATTAATTTTGCAATTTCTTTAATTATTTAATATTTTCTGGATATTATACGGGATAGCTGGTCGCCGAAATTTCGTGCTGATTGTCGTGGTGTGATCAGTTTATGCAATTGAGTGCTGATTTGTGCAATTGAGTGTTGATTGTTAATTTTGAGTTATTATTTTAAAATTATGAAATTTTAGTATTTAATTATAACAATACTGGGTGTCGGATTTTGACACCGAAATGTTTTTAAATACTATATCAAATAGTGAGAATTTAAAAGGAATGATATCAATTTTTAAGGTTCGATCTGACTGTGTACCCACACATAATTATTTTTTACCGGGTGTTTTTAATACGAAGAAAATAGGCCAAGCGCATTATCTTAATTGAGACATTTGAGTGCAATGCACGGTGTCCTTGGTTGGAATTGAATGATCGTGTGATTGTTATGAGAACCCGTCCCTGATATGCGTTGGGTGGATGTTGCCCCTATATGGGATGCCTCTGGACAACGGATGCTAGTCACAGTAGAGGCTAGACCGATGCTCCTTCGAGATTGTCGTCTAGTGTAGACATTGCCGTGCTCAATGGGTTGAGATGATGCCTGGTTATGCCAAAAGATCATCGAACGTCGAGTAGGCCATGCCTGAGGGGTCATAATCAATTGGAACGTGTGAATGATTGACATAAACACCCCTAATTATGGGACAAAATTGTGTGGCACAAAATGGGACATGTCATAACGATTTGGCCTTATAATCATGACCTTTGTGATTGATTGAGATTTGAGTGAGACGTTCCAATTGATGTGTGCATTTATTATATGCATATGTAGTATGAATTGTACTGACGTGCAGGAAGGAACTGAGGCGAGGTGAGTCTTCTGTGATGTGTTGTTAGACTGCCTTTAGGCGTATTTTCTTCCTAATCGGGGTTTAGGGGGTGAACTTACTGAGACATTGTCTCACCTCGTCGTGGGCTTCAATTTTATAGGTCCTTAGATGGAGGAGTGTTAAGTGCGGTATGGGGTTCCGCAAACAATGGATTTTGAGCATACCTTCATCCTATTCCTAGGACCACCTTGACTCGGGAGCTAGTTAAGTCTGTGGAATGGATCGATGAGGGACTACCTCAATTAGTACCTCATCGATTCATAGAATGGTTCATTGGCTTCCGACAAGGGGGTCGGGAGGGTCCCCTTTGGGGTTTTGGCAAACCTCCCATTAGGACCAGGGAGTGGGAGGCAGCGCATCCTATGAACCTCGACACTCCTGATGGTGTTGTGGTGGACCTGGAGCCCTCGATGCTTATGGATGAAGAGTCTAGTGCCTAGATGGCTTAGCAGCTCTTCTTTTTGGAGTGAAGCCCCCGTTGATAGACTGGCTTTTTATATAAACCTGGTGTGTTTATAAAAGCGTGCTTGTTTGAATTTGTTGTCATGCTTTTCTATCACATGTTTGTTTTTTGTCTGGGATTGTTTATTTCGCTTCCACTTGTGCATGAATCAATTGGGTCGGCGACTTGTCCTGGAAACATCGCAATTTTTATCGACCACTGAGGGATATGCGCGCGCTCGAGGTTTAGGGTGTGACAGCCATTAACAATCTGCAACATCTCTTAACCTCCTTAAAATACACAACAGAGGACCAAGTAAGCGAGAAGACCAAACTCTTGTCTACCATCTACAATGCAAAGTGTTGAGAAAACTCCTATTAGGTTTTGAAGTTGACAAAACTTTCTTTCCTTCATTCTTATTTTGAGGAATATTAAACTTCAGTGTTATATCATGGAATGCTATTAAAGTCTATTCTACATCAAAAGTCTTTCCCACTCTTATGAAGATACATAATGAACTCAAGTTAAGAACAAAGATATAATTAGGCTCAAGATTATTGATCGTTCAACAAGGACTCAGTACGTGCAAGATATATTTGGCTTTCTGGCGGAGAGTCTCACTTACGTTTTCTAAATATATTGATGAAATCAATTACAGATTGGTGAAATCATTTTCGAAGACAAGTTCCTTTTTGGGAAGCATCTACTTATGGAAACCTAGATTCTAATTGTATGGGCGACTAGTATCATTGGATTTTCACATCAATCTTCAAACAGCTACAAGATTTCCTTAATTGATTCTGTCCAACAGGTTGATTGGAAGAAATTCCTCTAGAAAGTGCCAACGGTTAGAAAGGCATGTAGGAATATTTAAGAAAGTCATTCGATCCATTTGAGATAGTGCGTGAGAATTAAAATTCCAAAGTTTGAAGACTTTCCAACTACTTGTTCTTCATGGATAGTGCTTAAAATTGTACTTAAAAGAGAGAAACACAAAAGGGAGTGACTTGGTGAGAGAGAGAGAGAAACTCTTCACTGAGTGTTCGTACTCAAATCGTTGTAATTCTCTTTTGATTTGATAGTGAAATCCACCCAGAAGGTTGTCAGCATGGGAGAGTGGACATAGGCTTGATCTAAGCCAAACCACTATAATTCTTGTGTCTAATTTTCTCTTCCCTTATCTCTTTTAATTTGTTTGTTGCAATATTTTCTAAGTTTTGTTAAATTCCATAATATCTTATTTGAGTCTGAATTGATATTAGAAGTCTGGTGTTAATCGGACATTGTTTGAAGAAAATAACTTTTATAGCTCTTATTGGCTAAATCCGTTTTTACACCTATTCACCTCCATTGTAGGTGGTAATACTAGCACTTTCAATTGGTATCAGAGTCGCGGTGCGTATTTTATTGAAGTGTTTTTTACTTTTAAGCTAGATCTTCTATGGCTAGTATCTTAGCTCCAGGATTGGTTGAAGGACAGAGCAATACTAGACCACCCTATTTAGATGGAAAAGAGTATGGAAGAACAAAATGAAGGCATTCCTAAGATCCAGAGATCCTCTGGAATGGGATGTTGTTGAAAGAGGAATTAATCCAAATGCATTATCATCTTTAGACAAAGGAAAAGAAGTGATAGACAAAGATGCTGATGAATCCATCCAAGCAGAAATTTCCAAGAGATAGGCTCTTGATACTAAAGCTATTTATTCTTTATATTGTGCTTTGTCTCCTACTGAGTATCACCGAATCTCTTCATGTGAAATAGCTAAAGAGGTCTGGGATAGGCTTCACGTCACTTATGAAAGGATTGATTGCGTAAAAGAAACAAAAATAAACATTCTACTTAGACAATATGAGTCCTTCAGAATGAAGCCTGGAGAGTCTATTGGCGATATGTTAAGTCGTTTCACTGAAATTGTAAATAACTTGACATACTAAGGTCAACCAATTTCTGGACCAATGAAGGTCAACAAATTACTGCGTGGACTTTCAAAGGACTGGAATCACGTGAAGACTTCAATCAGAGAGACTCAAAAGATCATGCCTCTTTCTATTGACGAGCTGATAGGCACGCTTCAGTTGTACGAAGTGGAGCAGATCAATTGACTTCTTACTTTTGGATCTTCCTCATCATTGATCTGCTCCACTCCGTACAACTGAAGCGTGCCTATCAACTTGTCAATAGAAAGAGAAGTCAATTGCACTTAAATCTAATGTTGATTCTGATGACACAGGTACCGACGATGATATGGATGACGAGGAGCTGGCCCTTATGATAAAGAAATTCAAAAAACTGAATAGGAAAGGTAGAAGGCTGAATTGGAAGAAGCAAAGCAAGCAAAATTTCCAGAAAAGACCGATGGAAGATGTTGAAACAAGTAAAGATGTAGTATGCTTTGAATGCAAGAAAAAGGGACACATCAAGCCTAACTACTCTTTGCTGAAAAAGAAGAAAGGGAAGTATGAGAAGTGCAAGAAAGGTGTTAAAGTAGAAACCTGGAGTAACACTGAATGTGAGGAAAGCGGAGAGGAATTTGCAAATATCTATCTGATGGCTCACTCAGAATCCGACTCAGATTCAGAATTAGACACAGATTCTGATTCTGACAAGGAAATCAAGGAAAGTCACCCAGAAATTCCTGTTAAAGTTTCTAAGTATATAGATGAACTTTGCCTCAACCTCAAATCTTCTCTTAAAAAGGTTTCCGAACTGAAAAAAGAGAATTTAAAAGTCAGGCAATAGTGTGACTCTTGGAAAGAAAAGTTTGAAAATCTGAAAAATCATCTTGATGATTTGAAAGCAAATGCTGACTCTCTTTCAAAAGAAAACGTTTGTTTGAAAAATGAGATTTCAGATATTTCCAAAAAGTTTTTCAAAAGATCAAAAAAGTTAGACAAAATTATTTTAGCTTAAATATCCTAATTTAACAAATCTGGTTTGGGCATGAACAATGAAACAACTCCTTTATTTGATTTTGCCAAAGTAAAGGAAAGACTCAGACAAAGACCACCAAAGTCTTTTTACAAAAATCATTTTCAAAAAGTTTTTGTAAAACCTGTTGGTTGGAATGCTCTCAAATGTTCTGGGTGTAACGGCTCTAAACATTTTGAGAATGAATGTCCTAAAGTTTGGAGACCTGTTAAGAAGGATTGGGCAAATGCTGTTTTAATACTGACTCTCCTAGACCCAAGAAAATTTGGGTACCAAAGAAAGTTTGAGATTTCCATATGACTACAAGTTATTATTAAAAGAAAAAGCAAATGGTACTTGGATAGTGACTGTTCTAGGCATATGACAAGAGATTCAAGCAATTTCCTAAAGCTTGAAAGACAAAAAGGAGGAAATGTTTCTTTTGGTGGGAATAATAAAGGAAAGATTATCGGACATGGAACAGTGAAGATTGGAAGTCTAATCATCAACAATGTTTCACTAGTAAAAGGTTTGAAATTATAATCTTCTGAGCATAAGTCTATGTGATATAGGTTTTAGAATCAATTTTCAAGAAGATATTTGCTTTGGAGTAAGTCGAGATTTGTCTCAATCTTTTACTAGGCGAAGACTTGTGAACATTTATCTTCTGGACATAAGTCCAGAGAGCTCTCAGTGCCTCATTTCTATTCAAAATGAAGCAAATCTCTAGTATTGTAAGCTTGGACATGTGAATATGAAACAAATTGCAAAACTTTTTTCTAAGAAGTTGATTCGAGGTCTTCCCAAAATGACTTATCAAAAGTCTGAATTGTGTACTCCATGTATTTTGGGAAAACAAGTTAGAAGTTCCTATAAACCAGTAAATCAAGTTTCTACCAATCATGTTTTGCAGCCCCTTCATATGGATCTTTTTGGACCAACAAGAACACAGAGTATTGGTGGAAAGAAATACTGTTTAGTAATTATGGATAATTATTCACGATTTACTTGGGTTTTCTTCTTGGCAAACAAGTCTGAGACATTCTCTTATTTTTTAAAGTTTGCTAAGAAAGTTCAGAACGAGAAATGATATATTATCTCAAGCATAAGGACTAATCATCGAGGAGAACTTGAAAATCAAGACTTTGCAAACTTCTGTGATGAGTGTGGTCTTTAACATGTTTTCTCCTCTCCATATACCCCAAAATAAAATGGAGTTGTGGAAAAGAAAAACAGATCGTTACAAGAGATGGCTAGAACTTTATTGATAGAAAGTAAAATTTATACATGTTTCTGAGCATAAGCAGTTTCTACTGCCTATTATATAATTAACATGGTATTTTTAAGGCCTATCTTAGAGAAGACTCTCTATGAAGTGTATAAAGGGAATAAGCTAAACATATCTTACTTTCATGTATTTGGCTATAAGTGTTTTATCCTGAAGAATGCAAATGATCAATCTGGAAAATTTGAAGATCGAATGAAGGAATATTTCTTGGCTATTCTATATCAACTAAAGCTTACAGGGTCTACAACAAGAATACTCAAACTGTCAAAAAATTAATGAATGTCAGATTTCAAAAAAAATTTAGAACCAACCAGATCAAACTTAACTTCAAGACTCTAAACCAGTTTCAGACTTAATAAAGTCTGATTCCCCTAGAGAACTTCAATCTTCTGGAGATTAGGGTCAAGCAGAACAGGAGTCAGAAGAATCAAAGGAAACAAACGATCAGTAGATCTCAAAAGAAAACGACAAACCAAATAGTAACTGGAAACACAAATCAAGTCATCCCAAAGAACTCATCATTAGCAATTTAGATGAAGGAATCTGCACCAGATCCAAGGCAAAAGAAGATTCCAGTGCAATAGCACTTATTTCAGAAATAGAACCAAAGGGAGTAGAAGAAGCACTGTCATGACCCTAACTCCATCTCTATGGTCATGAGCAACAGGGGGTTATTTTTGCAACGTCCAAGGCACATGGCCATCCTATTCCTTGTATCTTTTCATTAAGCACATGCGGAAGCGTATATATAACACCCGGACAAGAAGTAGTTAGGAAAACAATCATTTACAAATATACAATTACATCAGGTACACTTACAAGCCCTTTTATCACGGGCCATTATATTTACAATTATCACATCTTCAAAAGGCTGGGGTAAACCTTAACTCCTCTAGTAAGATTGCAACTCCCAAAATTGACGTGAGACTTCCATGCCTACAAGACTAAAAGGATGAGGGGTGAGTTTTGGGGAAACTCAATAAGTAAAACCCAATAATTTACGGGTAGGAGGATGCCCTGCCCATCATCAAGCACATTACTCATCCAAAACATTAGTTGATGACAGATCAATAGCAAAACAAAAGCTTTGTCTTGGATGAAACATGAGGAGTCATCAATCAACACTATGCAAGCATAAACCAATATTCACCCACAACATGAGGAACTCACGCCTCACTCAATGTTATATAAGCATAAAAAAAATCCATTCCATAGTATGAGGAACTCACGCCTCACTCATATGCATTCATGCACTTTACACACGTGGCGTCTTAAGAATCGCATGACATCTCATACTACTATGCATCCCTCGAGACCATGCTTTTAAATTATTATGGTCACTTAGGACCCAAAGAACCCGAAGGTTCACAAATCATCCGGCAAAACTGGGCATCATCTCGCCCCATCAAGTACGACATCTCGTTGACTTGGGGGCAATCCCGTAAAGAGCTTCATTCCGAAATCCATCTACGAATGGCATCTTGTTGACTTGGGGGGCATCCGAACTTAATCAGGCATCGTCTCATGTAGAACGCTTAGGATGGGTTCACACCCCGCATAGAACACTTAGGGTCGTAAGTGATCACACGGGCATATCATCACCTAACCAATCTCATATCTTTCTCATTAATCAAGTATGAGTGCCTCTATGGCATGCCAAGTGGAGTGTGTTTCATGATTTATCGAAAGTACATCAATAAAATATGCCGAGCACGAAACGAGAATCCATGGCTTGACCCGTTATGTTGAGCACTGGCCTATGTCCAATTTGGATCGGAAACGATATTCCTCAATGTCACACTGAGACTAAGAAATGGTCAATCCGTTGTGACATAATCACTGACCTTGGACCAGACTTAGCATGGGAACGACATGTCTCAGTATCACACCGAGACTAATAAAGGACCGATCCGTCATGACATGATCACCAATTTAGTACCGAACTTAGCTCAAGAATGATACACCTCAATATCGCCGATCCAAGAGAGAGACTTGACCTGTGGTGCTTCCACGCATGTCTAAGAACCATCGTATATCCTGTCTCGAAAGCTCGAGGTGTTCTCAGGCATCAACCATGGACAATAGACATTTGTATAACGACTACTTTCAAGTGAACACATATAATGAATCGCCATCATGTCATACACGTGCATTACTTATATCAAACACATATGCACCATTCACTTCCCAAACACATAGCACACAATCCAATATCATTTTTAACCATTGATTCACATGGCACATCATCCAAATAACATTTATATCCACTAGTCCACATGCATATCATCTAAATGACATATAACCACTAAATCACGTGGCACATCATCCAAATAACATATATATCCACTAGTTCACATGGCACATCATCTAAATGACATGGATAACCACTAAATCACATGGCACATAATTCAAACATCATAGCTAACCATTAAATCACATACCACATAACCCAAACATCATAGTTAACCACTAAATCACATACCACATAACCCAAACATCATAGTTAACCACTAAACCACAACCCACATAACCCAAATATCATAGTTAACCACCAACAAGTCCTAATATATGCCTAAAGTGCAACAGAAGCCCTAAACGAAGGCTAGAAAGCCACTCATGGACGGTCTGGGCTTCGAAACATGTCGAGGGAAGGAACAACAAGATCGAACAGTGACTAAAGGCTGCTGGTCACACATCCACCATGCTTGAGGGAGCCCGATGGTGGCTGGTTGCGGCTCCAGTGGCAGCTCGACGGCTATTCAACGTTGGTACAGCCTCTGGTCACTCCCAACTCTCCCGGGGAACCTCTGGGGCTCACCAGTCCCCAGGCATCCAGAGGCATCGCCACTACGATCCTCCAGGCAACCCAACTCCTGGGGCATCGTCGTCCCGAGGGTTCGACGGCAGCAATAACACATCAACCATGGTGTAGTAATTAAATCATTTCAATGCCAAAACATTTTCGAATCACCAATATGGAGAACCCCTTGGATTTTTCCCGAAAATCCAACTCTCAGAAATATTCTTCCAATGTTTTCGAATCCATATATAAAAACTTGAATGGTATTCACCCTTCACGACTTGGAACAAGACAATTTATCAAGAACTATAAGAAAATTTGAAATTGGCACGTCGGTAAATCTAATCTCAATCCCAACTCCAATGGTTTAGAATAATTTATATAAAGAGTTCAGAAATTTGAAAGTATAACACATTTCTTAAAACATTTGGGAATGGTGCCACGGTACTTATGAATTTTGATGCAAGTCGGGAGATTTCTAAAACAGTTTGCGAACAAAATTCCCAAGGTTTTACCACCGCAAAATTTAGTGTACATCCGAAGTCCAAATACCGAAGCACTCATGAAGATTTCCCAATTTTCTAGCCCCAAATCGATTTGGTCATTCTAGAAGTCACCATCCAACATCAGAATTCAAACCATTTCAATCTAACAGCACTTCCTTAGGCAACAACAGCACTACACTATATAGATTAGTAGACTTCCACTTGCCTTAGGTCTAATCGGCGTCAACGGTGAGCAAATCCAAGACCTTGCAGGTCACGAGTGCGACTAGGATTGGCTGAACGGTAGTGACCGCAGGCAAGACGGGACTGGTGCGGCAGTCGACGGCACGGTTGTCGTTGGTTTGCAGCTAGGAGGGAGTGAAACCGTATAAAATTCTCTGTTAGAAGTTCACTGAGGAATAATGGGCAAAAGCAAGCTGAAGAGAGTGAATGGAACTGCACGAAAGAGGCCGTCTCTCTCTCTCTCTCTCTCTCTCTCTCTCTCTCTCTCTCTCTCTCAACTGCCCTCCTTAGTCCAGCTAGCCGGTTGACTGTTCTAGTCAACAAAAGAAATTATGTGGCAGCAGGAGGAGGGAACGAGTGGAGGGAACGTGGCCTTCCACCGAGAACGCTCTTTGTGGCTGCTTGGTCAAAAAATCCCCCTTTAGTTCACCGATCGTGGAGAGGTAGCAAGAGAGGAGCCGAATTTGTCTTTCGATGGGCACACATCACGTTTGCATGGCCATCATGGGACTATTCATGTAGCCATCTAAGGAGTGAGACGGCGGCAACGGGCGCACACAAAAATTTTGGGGTCTTCAATCGATTAGTTGGCGAGACGGCTCAAGGTTCACGCTTGTCTGTATAGCCGATCGCACTAGGTGAGAAACTTTAGACATATGACATTGCGAAACTTGTCGAGATACAATGTTTCAATCCAACAATAATAATATCGGAATGGCGTCCACAAATGGTGCCAATGACGCAGTCCGACGACACTTCTGTCGACTCATCTCTGACCATTACGTATTCGAGTTCTGATGAAAATCTGGATATCACAATTCTCCCCTCCTTAGAGAATTTCGTCCTCGAAATTGTACACTTTTTACATATCATGGAAAAGATGAGGGTACCTCTGCCTCATTTCTTTTTCGCTTTCCCATGTGGCCTTTTCCATATCGTGATGTCACCTTAAGACCTTGACTCATGGAATTTTCTTTGTCCGAAGGACTTGCTCCTTTCGATCTAGTACCCAGATTAGCTCTTCCAGGTACCTAACTTTCTCATCCACTTTGATGGCTTCATGATCGAGTATGTGACCAGGGTCAGGCTGGTACTTCCTTAGCGTCGACACATGAAATACATCATGTAAATTTTCTAACTTAGGAGGTAATGCTAGCTGATAAGCAACATCTCCTATCCTTTCAATGATTTCAAAGGGTCCACCAAATCTGCAGCTTAACTTACCCTTTATTCCGAATTGTGATATTCCTTTCATTGGGGATACCTTAAGAAACACATGATCTCCCACGTTAAATTCCAAGGGTCTTCTACGCTTATTTGTGTAGCTTTTCTATCGACTCTGGGCTATTTTAAGTCTTTTCCTGATGATCTCAATAGCCTTTGTAGTAATTTGTATCAGTTCAGTTCCTATCAGTTTCCTTTCACCTACCTCATTCCAGCAGACATGAGTCCTACATCTTCTCCCATATAATGCTTCGTAGGGAGCCATGCCTATACTTTGCTGAAAACTATTGTTATACGCAAATTCTACCAGGTGTAACTTTTCATCCCAACTTCCTTGAAAGTCAATTATGCAAGCTCTTCGCATGTCTTCCAATGTCTAGATTACTCTTTCTGTTTGTCCATCTATTTGCGGATGAAAAGTAGTACTGAATTGGAGCTTGGTCCCTAAGGCGGTTTGAAGACTTCGTCAAAGGTTTGAAGTAAATCTCGAATCTCGATCTGACGTAATAGTTACAGGGACACCATGTAAGCATACTACTTGGCTTATGTATATTTCAACATATTTATCTATCGGATAATCTACACAAACTACTAGGAAATGGGCAGACTTAGTCAGGCGATCTACTATCACCCAAATAGAGTCATGACCGCTCGTTGTCCTTGGTAATCCCTGCACGAAATCCATTGTCACGTGATCCCATTTCCACTCTGGTATGTCCAATGGTCTCAACAGCCCTACGGGCTTGCAGTGTTCCGCTTTCACTTGTTGGCAAGTTAAACACTGAGAGACATGCTTAGCTATATCCGTTTTCTTACTGTTCCACCAATATTGTTGGCATAAATTTCGGAACATCTTTGTACTACTCGGATGAATACTATAATTTTTCCTATGTGCTTCCTACAGTATTTCCCTTTTTACTTCTTCATTGTTAGGAACACATAGTCGTCCCTAGCATCTTACTATTCCATCCTCAAAGACTTGAAATTATGGTATTTTTCTTAAAGACACTTCATTTCGTAATTTCACAATTTCCGAGTCGGATTCTTGTAGAATTCTAATTTTCTAGATAATTTATGGTTCAATCCTTAATGCAATAAGCATACCGGTGAGGTGGTCTATTTTTAGCTTAAATTCTGAATATGCCATCATTTCCAATAGATTCCATTTTGTTACTCCTACACTGGCCATGTCTATAGCCGACTTATGACTAAGAGCATCTGTCACTTTATTTGCCTTTCCTAGATGGTACCGTATTTCACAATCATAATCTATTAACAACTCCATCCATCTTCTCTGTCTCATGTTCAGTTCCTTTAGCAAAAACAAATATTTCAAACTCTTATGATCTGTATAGATTTCAAATTTCTCTCCATATAGAGAATGCCTCCATATTTTCAAAGCGAAGATTATAGTCGCCAACTCGAGATCATGAGTTGGGTAGTTCAATTCATGGGGTTTCAACTGTCTCGGTGCATAGGCTATGACCTTGCCGTGCTGCATCAGAACGCATCTTAGTCTTTTATGAGACGCATCACTATACACCATGGATCCATCATATCTAGACGGTATAGTTAGTATTGGAGCCGTAGTCAATCTTCTTTTAAGTTCCTGGAAGCTCCTTTCACATTCTCCATTCCATTCAAACTTTATGTTCTTCCGAGTCAATTTTGTCAATAGACTTGCAAGTCATGAGAATCCTTCAATAAATCTTCTATAATAACTTGCTAGTCCTAAGAAACTCTGAATCTCAATCGGCGTTGTTGGTCTCGGCCTATTTACTACCATCTCGACTTTCACTGGGTCTACCAAAATCCCCTCTCCTGACACAATGTGTCCTAAAAATATTATCCGGTCCAACCAAAATTCGCACTTATGATCTCTAAGGGTCTGCAACACCACACTCAAATGTTGCGCATGTTCTTTGGAACCTTTGGAGTATATCAGAATATCATCAATGAAGACAAACACAAATTGATCCAAATAGGGCTTGAATATCTTATTCATTAGATCCATGAATGCAACAAAGTCTGAAAATAAGGGTGAGGGCTTCAATCCTCTCCTCAGTCCTCCTTTGGCTCCTCCTCCTCTTTGACAATCTCTCCTTCTTCCTCACTCCAGCTGGAGTCCACGGCTTAATACACCGGAGAGTCAGAATCGCCTTCAAGCTTTGAGTCCTTCACATCTACCACCGATCCACCCTTAGGATCTGCAGTACCCTTCCCGAACACCACCTCCAATGCATACGGCAGTACTTCAAATTCCGGTATTGGACCTATCTTTCGCCCATCAGAATAATGGCGATACCATGACCGGTATTCATGGGGCACCTTGTGGGGTCCACCCACATCCACCCAGAATGTGGATTTAATCAGCATGTACTCAAGGTGTGACATCCAGATTTTTCAACCTTATCTTCTACTGAATGAATCAGGCATTTCATTGATGCGCCTATATGGCTATTCTCAGAACTGATCATTCGTGAGATAATTAGATTATCTAGGGAAATTATTAAGGAATTTTAAGGCAATAGAGTTGAGAACTTGATCAGGAATCGGCTCCTCGACCGTGTCCATCTTTAGAGACCATTACGGCACAGTTAAAAATCGATTTGAAATCAGAAATAGACTGGATCAATAGAGATGTGTGGCTAATCGTGAGTGACACCACTAAATTGGAAAATTCTTGTCGACCGGCACTAAATTGCTTTTCTTATTATTTTGGTACCCTGTGTCCGTTTTTGGATCCTCAAGATTTTCACGACAACCGAGAGTCGCTAATGAGTCGAGTGAGTTCATAGTGGCTCGAAAAAAATCGACCACGGGTCATTTGTACTTAAAAATTTCTAAAAGTTACTCAGTAGTTTAGGTCACGCTAAAAACACGCCAAGTTGAAATTAACTGTGAATTCAAGTCGGATTTCAGAAATTGAAGTTTCTGTCATATCACAATAAATTCTAGGAGTGTCGACTCAGTCTCAGAATATTTTTCTGACAACCGATACTTTTTGGAAAAAAGTCGTCGTCGGGTCGTTTTTGTGTAGAAAATGCAAAAGACGGTTTTCGATCGCGAAATTGAGATGCATGATGGGTTATTGGATGTGGAAAAATAGCAATTGAGGCATTAAGGCGAGATTGATTTTATGAGAGCTGATTGAGAACGGATTGAGGGAGATTCGATGAGCAATTGAAGCCTTGTGCTAAGAAATTCGTATGCCCCAAGTGGTGACTTTGGACCAACTCAACACTCTAGAAGGGGGCAAATTAGGCTGAAAATAAGCTGGTGGGAGATAGCTAAGGTTGTGTATCAAGATGAGGGGACAAAGAGATTTTTGTTGTGGAAAAATCAAGCACAAAGGGACTCTCCACCTTATCTCTCTCTCACCCCTCTTGACCGACCATTACTCCACCGTCCAAGCCTTCCTCTCTTCCCTCCATTCGCACGGCCACAACAAACGAAGAAGCCAGCAGAAGCAGAAGCAGCCAGCGACGCCAGGATCGCCACACGCCTGCAAACCGCTAGCACCCCACCTTCGCTGGTCTATTTTTCCCCACCATTGCCACTTGCCAGCTTCCCGTTCCTCTTTAGTTAACAGCTGCTCTCATAAGAGCTCTTGGTTGATCGCATCAGCCTAGGCATGCGCACGGATCAGTCGCCAGCAACACCACCCACCGAAGAAGAATCTCCACGCATCCACAGCCACACTCCTTCGGTCAACCACAGCAAGCACGCCAAGACTCTTTGGTTGACCGAGCAGCCTTGCCTTGCTGCCATTTGGGCAAGGACAACGCTGCTTCGTGTCTTCAACTCAGCGAAGCTGCTGCCGCATCTTCTCTCTACTGCTCGTTCTGTCGGTCAAACCGCACGAGGCCAGCAACTTTCAACCCAGTAATTTGAAGCCACGTGATTTCCAATGGCCCATAATTCGGTCAGTCTTCATCAACCGAATCCACCGAAGCTGCCTCTCCTCTTTGCCGAGCCCATCTTCACAAATTCAATTCCAGAAGCCCACCGTCCACGAAATAGACCGAGAAATCCAATAGCCCTAGCGTCGGGGAGCCTAGCGGCTCAATTGAGGTCCAAGTGAATTTCGCAAGCCCAGTTCAATTTTGTTTCAATCCTCTTGAAGCCCAGTTCAATGAAGCCCGGCAAGTTTTAGTTTTCAGCTTTGGGCCCAGCCTATTTTCAACCCAGTTGAAGTCTTCAAGCCCAGCGAAGTCAACCCATTTTCAAAATAGAAATGCCCAAGTAACAGCCCAGCCGTAGCAAGCCCAAGAGCGATCCCAACCCAGTGCAAGAACAAATCTCAATTGGATTGAGATTTGATGGGCCAAGTTTAAGGCCCGGTCCAAGCCCGTCGGTGTCGTCAAAAGCCCGAATCAGCCGCCGTCACGTCGCCGTCGCGGTGATCCGGTCTCCGCTTTTAGCAAGTGAGTTGAACTTACTAAACCTTTCTTAGTTTTCTAATTATGCTTAGGGTTGGTTAGTGTTAATTACGTGCAATTAGGTGGTTAGATTAGTTTAGATCAATTAAAGTAGAGACTTAACGATGCATGTTAGATGGTTAGACATAGTCATTAGCTAGTAGATAATTGCTAGTATTTATTGAACGGGTCTTAGTAATTTTCCAAGTCCATCTCGGCTTCCAATCAGGTGATACGAGCCTAAATTGGATTTATTAGTATTTAATAATTAATTTTTGAAATTAATTAATTATTTATTTATTTTCCCGAAAATTCAACCGGGATGGCCGGTGATCGGAATTTCATGCTGATTGTCGTGGTGCAGTCCATTTATTTATTTTAGCTTTGTATCGTGCCGAATTGAATTAAATGTGAAATTTTAGGATATGTTCCTAAATGGTTGTTTTTAATTATTTGCTTGGGAAATGATCGGGTATCGATGGTCAGTATCGATAATAAAGTGGTGATTGAGAGTGGCATCTAAAAGGGCACGTGGCTCGGTGATCTGATGCGTCACTTTGGCGAACTAGTGCCTTAGAGAATGCACGTGGGCCCAACGTTTCAGTATAGCATCTAAAAGGACATGTGGCTTGGTGATCTAACGCGTCACTTTGGTGAACTAGTACCTTAGAGAATGCACGTGGGTCCAATGTTTGAGTAAGGTATCGTGAAAAAGGGCACGTGACGCGGTGACTTGATGTATCACTTTGGCGAAGAGGTCGCCTTAGAGAATGCACGTGGGCCCAAGGTTTGAGTATGTCATCCCAGAGAATGCACATGGCTCGGAGACTCGGTATGTCGTCCTGGAGAATACACGTGGCCCGACTTCTAGATATTCCACCGTGGGGAATGATTTGGGTGACATGTAATCGACTGGTTTGATTTGTTTTGAGTGAGTGGGTGCCTATTATGAATTGTACTGACTTGCAGGTGGGATCTAAGGCCAAGGTAAGTCCTCTAACATGTGTGTGTGTGTTTAGGCAGCCCATAGTGTATTGGTTTACTAATCGAGTTTTAGGGGGTAAAACTCACTGAGACGTGGTCTCATTGGTTATTGAATAACCATCTCAGGCCCCTAGACGGTAGCACCTTCACCTTCTCGTCCTCGTATGCACTACGGCATCCCAGAACAAATCTCGGAGTTAGAGACCCACTTCCACATCCATCCTCACCCGGAAAGATTAGAGTACGTATTGTTTCAGTCGACCGTCTGGGTTGACGTGGGGGAAGAAGCCCGGAGGCCCCACAAGTATCGGTCATGGTACCATGAGTATTTTGACGGGCGTTGAGAGGGTCCTATACCGGAAGAGGATGTGCCTCATAAACGTACTAGAAGAGGCGTTTGGAGAAGGAATAGTTGATCACATGGATGGACCGATAGTGGATGCGAGGGATCCGTAGCTTGAGGACGAAGCTCGCACTCCTGTATATTCGATTGATGACGACAACTGGCACGAAGATGACGGTGAGATGGTAGAGCAGGAGTTGGGACAGGAGGAGGATCAGGAGTGGGAAGACCCTAAGGAGGAGTTGGTAGTTGAAGCCAGGGAGGAGCCTAAAGAAGAGGATAAAGAGCTAGAAGAGAATGAGCTGAGCGAAGAGGAATCAGAGGAGGATTAGGATGATCCTGAGTATGACCTGGATGAGGACTAAGGTCCCATCCTGTTTTTGCAAACTATGAGTTTTGATCAGTGTACAGTAGATAAGACTCGTGAGTAGTAATGTATCATGTACTATCTAGTTTGCTTGTACAAAAGTGTGGGTGCGATTTTCAGTTATGAAAAAGATAGCCCTACTTTTCTATCCCATTGTTTTATTGTCTGGGGATTTTCTATATGCTTCCGCATGCACATATTATATGAACAGGGTCGGCGATGCGTCTTGGGACATCGCTATTAATTGACCAGATGAGGGATGGGCACGCATTCAAGGATCGGGTCGTGACACAAGGCCCTCGAGGTGGTGGTGTATCGGGATATGGTACCCTATCTCAAGAAATTTCTTGGGTTGCCCAAAGTACTCGGGAGGATTCGGAGGGGCTGCCATCTATGGACCTGAAATGTTATCCCACAATGGGGTGAGACTACATCTCAACGAGTTCTACTCCCTAAGGCTCGATTATGAAGAAAATACAACCTAAGGGCTGCTTACGCACACCACAAGTCAGAGGACTTACCTTGGCCTCAGTTCCATCCTGCAAACCAATATCATTTACAGATGCCTCAAATCACATCAACTAATCAATTCATAAAATCATATTAAATCATTGATCAATCGACCTAGTTGATCACATGTCATCACGACCTTCTCTTGGTCGGCCCATTTCATACTATCTATAAGTCCACCCATAATAGGACTGCTCGCTCTAAGCTGATAAGTAGAAAGTATAGCTCTCACAAAGCTGATAAGTAGTGTACTGCTTTCAATATACCACTCGCTCTAAGCTGATAAGTAGTGTACTGCTTTCACCCGTGGGTTGATATAGTACACTAATAATGCTCCCTCTAAGCTAATTAAATATACCACTCACAATTTAAGCTGACATATCAGAGCCCGTAGGGTGATATTGTATACTATTAATGCTCTCTCTAAGCTGATTAATAACCTTGCTCACTCTAAGCTGATAAAGTGTACTCCGCTCTAAGCTGACATATCAGAGCCCGTAGGTTGATATAGTACACTAGTATACTGCTCTCGCTAAGTTGACATATCGTCCGTAGGCTGATATAGTATACCACCCCAACCATTTAATTGAATCATCATTTTTATCTTACCCGATAAAAATGACCGTGTGTGAGTACATAGTTGGTCTTAGCCAAAATACCATATTTTTGCTTTAAAACATCCCACTAGTTTCAACAGCCCATAACCATATTTTTGGCGCTGTAAACCGATGCCTAGTCATTTTCCCATTAATTACCAAAATTAATTAATTTAGGAATAAAATCTTTAAATCACCTTTAAATCAATTCTACACAATTTAGCACTCAAATAAATAAACAGATTGTACCACAAGAATTAGCATAAAATTCCGATTACCGGCTACCCCGGCCTAACTTCCGGAAAATAATTAATTAATTAAATAATTACGGAAAATATTAAATAAATATCAATAAATCCAACTTAGACCCGTAATACCTAATTGGACACCGAAACGGACCCAGAAAAATTCGAGGTCCGTTAAATAAATACTATAATCTATTTACTCACTAATTACACTAACTAACCTCTTAACATGCATCAGTAGATAATTAAATTAACTAATCTAATCTAATCTATCCACCTAACCATGCTTAATTTAATCTAATCAACCCCTAAGCGTGATTAACCTATTAAGTAAGGATTAGTGAGTTAAACTCACTTGTTCGATGAATGGGTCGGTGCAAATCAACGGGAATGTTGCGAGGAACGGAAAACTCCAAAGCGGGCCTAACTTTTGAGGTCAAGAACAACCTCAAAACGGGCCAAGACGCTTGCTGGAAGCCCTCTCTGTTTGCTGCTGGTCTTGGCTGGAAAAGAGAGCAACAAGCTCGGTTAAGGGCGGGAATGGACCAAGGAAGGTTGGAAGGGCTAAACCAGGCCTTAGTGAGGACTCACGGAGGTTGGAGGCAGGCCTAATGACTCCAACACGGCTAAAATAGAGGCTAGAACACACGACTGAGCTGCTGGAACGACGAGGACGACACAACAGGCGAAGGGCACGTGCGGCTAGGCGCGATGGCGAGCAAGGGGGCGGAGCGGCATTCCGGCGACGTGCGGCGTGTAGTGGGGATGGAATGGTTTCTATGACTTCTCTCTTTGGCTGCTGGTTCCGAAAATTGCACAGTGAATGGGAGGAAGGGGTTAGTCAGCAGCTTGAGGAAGAAGGAGGGAGACAAGAGGGGGCCACAAGCCTTATTTTCTCTTCAAATGTTCCCTTGACCCATCTTCCACAACAAGTTGTCTTCCTAGGCCACAATTTAGCCACCAAGCCTCATCTTACAACTCTTGAAATGGTCTGAAACCATAGGCATAAGGGGAGTTACGAATTCCCAACATTTCTCCCTCAATTGGATACTTATTCTTACTCAATTCAACACAATTTGGCCCTAAAAAAATTCAATTAGCACCTCAATGATCAAATTGGTATTTTTTTCTCACCAATTGATCCCATTTATTTTCCAATTGTCCGATAAAAAATGATCCCCGACTTTTTCTGGACAAAAACGACCTTAGGACTCCCAAAAAGTCTCGAGTTGCAGAAAAATTGTCTGAGACTAAGTTGACATTCCTAGAATTAATTGTGACATGACAGAACTTTCGATTTATGGAATCGGACTCAAATTCGCGATTAATTTCAATTTGGCGCAATTTTAGCGTGATCTAGGCTATCGGCAACTTTCAGACATTTTCAATGCAAATGACTTGTGGTCGATTTTCTTCGAGCCACAATGAACCCACTCAACACATTGGCGACTCTCGATTGTCATGAAAATCTCGAGGATTCAAATACGGACACAATGTACCAAAACGATAGAAAAATCAGTCTAGTGCCGGCCGACGAGAATTTTCCAACTTAGTGGTGTCACCCACGATTAGCCACACATCTCAGTTGAACAGACCTATCTCTGATCTAAAATCGATTTTTAACTGTGCCGTAATGGCCTCTAAAGATGGACACGGTCGAATAGCCGATTCCTGGTCAAATTCTCAAGTCTATTGCCTTAAAATTCCTTAGTGGTTTCCCCAGATAGTCTAATTATCTCGAGAGTAATCAGGTCTGAGAACAGCCCTATAGGCGCGTCAATGAAATGCCCAATTTATTCAATAGAAAACAAGATCGAAAATCTGGGATGTCACAACTCTTCCCCTTTTAGAAAAATTTCATCCTCGAAATTTAAACCATTACAATACTTAAGCAAAAAGGTGGGGATACAATTGTCTCATCGACTCTTCCTTCTCACATGTCGCTCCTTCAGGACCGTGATGTTGCCAGACTACTTTGACCAATGGAATGGTCTTTGTATGCAGGACTTGCTCTTTTTTGTCCACTATCTAAACCGGGCTTTCAACGTATCACACTCAGTCATCTACGTCGAATTCTTTAAAATTAAGCATGTAGATCAGGTTAGGCTCATACTTCCTCAACATCGACACGTGAAAGACATCGTGCACTTGCGCTAGTCTAGGCAGAAATGCAAGACGATACGCTAGAGTCCCAATTGTGGCACACCTTATGCCCCCAATCCATTAGGGTCACCACAGTCACTACCTCCTGGCTAATTACTACCCTGATACCATAGATTTTAATATAACATATAACTTTCGGGGTTCCTACTTTCTTGCCTGGTCCCTGTGCAACTTATATAGCGGAAGCATATTCAAAATCTCCCTATCCCATACTCAAACAAAATAATGCAATGCACACGAACTACACATTTTATATAAGTTAGAGCCAAACACTTTTATTTACATAACTTGATGGACATCATGAGTCGGTACATCAAAAGGCCAAGGCTTTTCTAAGCTCGGCTATGTCCAAAAGTACCCGACTCCATAGCAATCATGTATATCAGTCCATCATTCAGTGTCGACGGTCTAAAATGCGTCATCTGCTGTCTCGACCCACGATCAAATCCGATCCAGTCCGTCGGTCGGTGGTGGCGACAACAACCTCAGCAAGCGACCATCCAGTCGGACAAGAACCGAACGAACTCCTGATGAACTGGGCAGGCAAAATAGCCTATATCAAAGGTCAGTAAAATCCTCACACGTTCAAACACCAATCCATGCACTCCAGGATGATGGTGCTTTGACATCTCCCACTGCAGGTCAATTAGGAGCCCATAAAACGTACCAGGAGTCGGAGGCAGCAGAGGCATTTTCTTTCTAGTATGAAATGTTAGTCCCCAAACAGGGTGAGTACAACCACTCAGCAGTAAAAGATCCATCAAACTACACAATGCAATAAGCAAGACAACCAAGATTTCATGTGAACTGCACATATCATCTATGCAATCATGCATATATATATATATCGATAAAGTCTATTCCATGCCCTAATAACCACATTTTTAATGCCAAATAATACCAACTCACAATTTGTAGACAATTCATGTACCATGCCATATGCACACACATGCACATGATTTATTTCCCATTTTAATGTTCGAAAAATCTCATTTTCCCGGGGACTAGTGTTTGCATCCCTCCGGGCTTTCGCATCCAACCTGGCATCGCGAGACCTCCGGCACACACCTCCAGGCACCCGGCACACACCTCCGGGCATCTCGCATCCCACCCGACATCACGTGGCACATCCAGGGCTCGCCATGAAAATAGTTGCCCCTTCCATCTGGATTTTCGTACAATACTTACAACCGGGCATCTCGAAACTCCCGAGGACCTCCGGCACACACCTCCGGGCATCCAATCGGCATCGACTCACTCGACCCTATGGGCATCTTGATACTCCTGGGGCATCGTCGACTCAGCCATCCAACGGTATCATCAACATCAAATATATACATATATGTCTCACTTTGAAAATAACATTCGACGCAATAATGTCAAAAGTTTCAATGAGTTTATAAAGTCTCATCAATTTTTGATGTCATATGATATGCTAAATTTCACCGCATCCATTGTATAAATAACGACCCAAGACATCACAACTCACAGAGCAAAACAATTGGTCTTGAAATAAAACAGTTTTTGAACAAAACAGAATGCACTCCACTAATTGAAATTCTGGAAAATCAGTAAACGATATTGATAAATTCTGAAAATTTATCATGTTATAAACGAGATCTAGGGAAAAAGGTTTTATGAAGAACACCAAGTCAAGAAAATTTCGTATGAATCGCAATGGTCCATGCATCACAGCCATAAAACTTCAAACATCACTTTTACATAGTTTCAATAACAATTTCGGTATAACCCCTAAATGAACTCAGAAAATTCTGAAATTTTTATATGTTATAGACAAGACCTAGAGATAAAATTTTTGTGAAGAACTCTAAGTCGAATTCGTTGTAGATCAAGAGTTATAATCACTATAACTCTCCCTAACCCTCTGTAATAGTTTCCAGGTTTAACATTTTCAAAGAAAAATCGTTTCACCGACCAATACTTGTCTGTTTCTTCTCAAACTTTAGTATGTTACTCCTCAAGATGTCATCTACAACATTCATCAAGGACACGAAGTCAAGTTTCAACTAGATAATTAAATAAAATTCACGGAGTCGCCAAAGGTCAAGCTGTTTTTCCATGAAACAGTTTGCTAGTCCTAGAGAACAACTTCTATTCTTTCGAATCCAGCATCAGCATCAAAATTCAAGCATCTCCAAATCTATTACACTTCACTAGACAACCACAGCACAACATAATGTAGATCAATGGACTTTCACTTGCCTTAAGTCCAACGCAACCACAGCAAGCAAAATGGCAACTTGCGAACTTCGAGCGCGACTCAATCGACGGTGAAGCTAGGTGGCGTCAACAGTGGCAGCAAGCGTGCTCATGGCGGGGATGATTTCCTCCTTTCCCTCACCGATGCACCCTCACGAACTCTCTCTTTCTCTCGAATTCTCTCTCTTTTTCTCTCGGTCACTCTCTCTCAATCACTCTCTCGTTCACTCCGCCCCCTTCCCTTTCTTTTGTTTTCTTAATTAACTAGTAATCATGAGATTTGCATGTATAATCTTTGGTGGCAGCAAGAGACGGCGACACCTCATGCAGCCGTGTCTTCTCATGAGGAGTCCATTTGCCACTTGTTCAATTGCATGCATAGATGTGGCCTCATTTGGCCAAGCCTTGGTCAATAATCTATTGTCAATTTGACTAATCATGCGACTAAATGAAGAGGAAATGTGGGCTGTCTTAGGTGTTTTGGGCCGGTTGGGTTACGGATTTTATTATCCCTAAGTGTCCAGCCCACATTTGCTCCTAATGTTCCACCTTAATCCCCGCTTATGTATACATAATTACAAATACTCTCATGGCCATATAACATTACAACATTAATCAAGGGTAATTCGATTCATAGGGTACACGGCCAAGTATAGAAAATTTCTTATCAATCTATCTTTAAGTACAACCTTGGTCACACATGAGCATATGATACATTTCCAGCAAAACAATAGTCCATTCAATGCTCAGCCCTTGCTTAATTGTAATCCATTGGTCTAATGACTATAATATAGTCCGACGGTGCTTCCGTCACCTAGTCATGGGCCGTAGTGTATCTAGGGATCGTTATGAAATTTTAGGATGCCACAATTCTCCCCTCCTTAGAGAATTTCGTCCTCGAAATTAGACATCACTTATGTCTCTATAAACAAGTGAGGGTACCTTTCCCTCATCTCATTTTTACTTCCCCATGTGGCTTCCTCCACATCGTGATGTCGCCATAATATCTTAACCAATGGAATTTTCTTGGTCCTAAGAATTTGCTCCTTTCGATTCAGTACTTGCACAGGCTCCTCAATGTATCTCACTTTCTCACCCACTTTGATGGCTTCATGATCGAGTATATGTCCTAGATCGGGCTGATACTTCCTCAGCATCGATACGTGGAATACATCATGCAAGTTCTCTAGCTTAGGAGGTAAAGCTAGTCGATAGGCTACATCCCTTATTCTTTCTAATATCTCAAAAGGTCCAACGAATCTAGGACTCAACTTACCCTTCATTCCAAATCGATATATTCCTTTCATAGGGGATACTTTAATGAATACATAATCCCCCCACATTAAACTCTAAAGATCTTCTACGCTTATCTGCGCAGTCTTTCTGCCTATTCTGGGCTGTTTTAAGTCTTTTCCTGGTAATTTCAACAGCCTCAGTGGTAACTTGTACCAGTTCAGGTCCTGTCAATCTCCTTTCACCTACTTCATTCCAACAGACAAGGGTCCTACACCTTCTTCCATATAATGCTTCATATGGAGCCATGCCTATACTTTTCTGAAAACTATTGTTATAGGCGAACTCTATTAAGTGCAACTTTTCATCCCAACTTCCCCTAAAATCAATAATACAAGCTCTTAGCATATCTTCTAGAGTCTGGATCACTCTTTTCGTTTATCCATTTGTTTGAGGATGAAAAGCAATACTAAATTGAAGCTTTGTCCCTAAGGCATTTTGGAGACTTCGCCAAAAATTTGAAGTAAACCTAAAGTCTCGATCAGATGTGATCGTTACAGGAATACCATGTAAGCATATTACCTAGCTTACATATATCTCAGCAAGTTTATCCATCGGGTAGTCTACGCGGACCGCTAGGAAATGGGCAGACTTAGTCAAGCAATCTACTATTACCCAGATAGAATCGTGACCACTTGATGTCCTTGGCAGTCCTTGCACAAAGTCCATCGTCACATGCTCCCATTTCCATTCTGGTACATCTAATGGTCTCAATAGTCCTGCGGGTTTACGGTGTTCCGCTTTCACTTGTTGGCATGTTAAATACTAAGAAACGTGTTTAACTATATCCGTCTTCATGCCATTCCACCAAAACTACTGGCGTAAATTTCTATACATTTTTGTACTACCCGGATGAATACTATATTTACTCCTATGTGCTTCCGACAGAATTTCCCTTTTTACTTCTTCATTATCGGGAACACAGAGCCGTCATTGGCATCTTACTACTCCATCCTTAGAGACTTGAAACTCTGGTCTTTTCCCTAAAGACACAGTGTTTCGTATCTTCACAATCTCCAGATCAGATTCCTGTAGAATCTTAACTTTTTGAATAATTTCGGGCTCAATTCTTAATGCAGTGAGCATACCGGTAAGGTGGTCTATTTCCAACTTGAAGTCTAAATCTGTTATTGACTTTAACAGATTCCATTCTGTTATCCTCAGACTAGCCATGTCCATAGCCAACTTTCGACTAAGGGCATCCACCACCTTATTTGCCTTTCCTGGGTGGTACCGTATTTCACAGTCATAATCCTTTAATAATTCCATCCACCTTCTCTGTCTCATGTTCAACTCTTTTTGCGAAAACAAATACTTCAAGCTCTTATGATCTGTATAGATTTCAAACTTCTCTCCATAAGATAATGTCTCCATATTTTCAAAGCAAACACTATAGCTGCCAATTCTAAATCATGGGTTGGGTAATTTAACTCATGAGGTTTCAACTGCCTCAATGCATAGGCTATGACATTGCCATGCTGCATCAAAACACATCCCAATCCTTTATGAGATGCATCACTATACACCGTAAATAAATCATATCCAGATGGTATAGTTAGAATTGAAGCTGTAGTTAACTTCCTTTTAAGTTCCTGAAAGCTTCTTTCACATTATCTACTCCATTCAAACTTTACATTCTTCCGAGTCAATTTCGTTAAAGGGCCTGCCAGTCACGAGAATCCTTCAATAAATCTCCTATAATAGCCAGCCAGTCCCAAGAAGCTCCATATTTCGGTTGGTGTCGTCGGTCTCAGCAAGTTCACTACCATCTCAACCTTTGCAGGGTCTACTACAATTCCATTTCCCGACACCACATGTCCTAAAAATATTATCTGGTCTAGCTAGAATTAACACTTACTGAATTTGGCGTATAACTTATGATCTCTTAGTGTTTGCAATGCTACCCTTAGTTGTTGTTCATGTTCATCAGGTCCTTTAGAATATATCAGGATATCATTAATGAAGACAATTACAAACTGATCCAGATAAGGCTTAAATATCATATTTATTAAATCCATGAATGCGGCCAGTGCATTCGTTAATCCAAAAGGCATAACTAGGAACTCATAATGTCCATAACGAGTCCTAAATGCAGTCTTAGGAATGTCTTCTTTCTTTATCCTTAACTGATGGTATCCTGACCTTAAATCAATTTTAGAAAAGACTGAACTTCCTTGCAATTGATCAAATAAATCATCAATTCTAGGCAAGGGATACTTATTCTTTACAGTCACCTGGTTCAGTTGTCTATAGTCAAAACATAAACACATCGACCTGTCTTTCTTTTTCACAAATAGGACTGGTGCACCCCAAGGTGAAACACTTGGCTTAATAAATCCCTTATCAAGCAACTTTTGTAGTTGCACCTCCAATTCCTTCAGCTCCATCAAGGCCATTCTATACGGGGCTTTCGATATTGGTCCCGTTCCAAGCATTAGTTCAATTTCAAACTCAATCTCTCGTTCCGATGGTAATCCAGGCAACTCCTCAGGAAACACATCTTGAAATTCCTTGACTATTCGAATCTCATTGATTTTAGTCTCTTTCTTAGTAAGATCTCTTACTACTGCTAGGTATCCTTGACATCCTTTGTCAAGTAATTCATGAGCTTCTACCGTTGAAATAATGGCTATAGAGGGGTTTGTCTGACCTTTGAAAAATTCAAAACTAGACTGGTCAAGTAACATGAACTGGATCACTTTCCTATAGCAATCCACCTTAGCCCGATACTTATAGAGCCAGTTCATTCCTATGATAACATCAAAGTCATACATAGCCATCACGACTAGATCTATTTCCATATCCCGTCCTTCTATAGTTATCTTACATTTTGCACATACTATCGTAGATAATATCATATTCTTTAGAGGTGTAGCAACATAAAGAGGCGTTTCAAGAGATGTAGTTTCTATTTTACTCTCTCGTTCACTCCGCCCCCTTCCCTTTCTTTTGTTTTCTTAAGTAATCATGAGATTTGCATGTATAATCTTTGGTGGCAACAAGAGACGGCGACACCTCATGCAGCCGTGTCTTCTCATGAGGAGTCCATTTGCCACTTTTTCAATTGCATGCATGGATGTGGTCTCATTTGGCCAAGCCTTGGTCAATAATCTCTTGTCAATTTGACTAATCATGCGACTAAATGAAGAGAAAAGGTGGGCTGTCTTGGGTGTTTTGGGCCGGTTGGGTTACGGATTTTATTATCCCTAAGTGTCCAGCCCACATTTGCTCCTAATGTTCCACCTTTATCCCCGCTTATGTATGCATAATTACAAATACTCTCATGGCCATATAATATTACAACATTAATCAAGGGTAATTCAATTCATAGGGTACACGGCCAAGTATAGAAATTTTCTTATCAATCTATCTTTTAGTACAACCTTGGTCACACATGAGCATATGATACATTTCCAGCAAAACAATAGTCCATTCAATGCTCAGCCCTTGCTTAATTGTAATCTATTGGTCTAATGACTATAATATAGTCCGACAGTGCTTCCGTCACCTAGTCATGGGCTGTAGTGTATCTAGGGATCGTTATGAAATTTTAGGATGCCACATCAATTCTCTCCAAAATTTCAAATTGACCTACGTACCTCGGACTCAGTTTTCCTTTCTTTCCAAAGCACAAAGTTCCTCTCATTGATGATTTGTGACGATTTGGAATCTCTCTCTGCATAAATAATGTCTCCAAATCTTCAGGGTAAAAATAATTGCCGCGAGCTCTAAGTCATACGTCGAATAATTTTGCTCATGAGGCCTCAACTGGCGGGAGGCGTATGCAACAACTCTGCCATGTTGCATCAGCACACATCCCAACCCTCTGAACGACGTATCACTGTAAATCTCAAATCCTCTAGGACCAGATGGAATGGTCAGCACAGGTGCAATAGTCAGCTTTTGCTTCAGCTTTTGAAAACTATGCTCGCATTTGTCTGTCCAAACAAATTTCTCTTGTTTCTTCAAGAGTCTTGTCAGAGGCGATGCTAATGATGAGAACCCTTCAACAAGCCTTCTGTAATACCCTACCAAACCCAAAAAACTTTTGATTTCTATCAGGATAGTCAGTCTTGGCCAATTGATCACGGCTTCTATCTTGCTCGGGTCCACGGAGATTCCTTCGCCTGAAATCACGTGGCCTAAGAAAGCAACACGAATCAACCAAAAATCGCACTTGCTAAACTTAGTGTACAACTGATGGACTCTCAACGTTTGCAGTACTAATCTTAGATGACTCTCGTACCATTCCTCACTCATCGAATACACCAGAATATCATCGATGAACACGATAACAAACTAATCTAAATATTCTTGAATACTCGGTTAATCAAATCCATGAAGGCAGCTGTGGCATCCCAAAGAAATTCAAGACATCCTCTAGACAGATTAAAGCCAATAATTAGGTAATGAAATTACCTATGGTTTATGTTTTAGCCATTAGTTTTCTCTTAAGGCTATGTGTTATATGCTTGTGTTCATGAATTTTTAAATTAGAACTATAGGATAAATCAATGAGAATAATCTATGCTTGGCTATGCACCTCATAAATTAAATTCCTATAAATAAAATGTTACAAGACTTTGGCCATGTGGAATTTAAAATTTAAAATTTATAGAAGAAAGTATAAAAAGGGAAAATTTTAATTTTATTTAGGTTTGGGCCTTAGGCCCATTGGCCTAAGCTTTAGTGGGCCGAATGGCCGGCCCAATTAGGCCCACATATGGGGCTGTTGCCAGCCCAAGAGGAGAGTGGCCAGCCCATGCATGGGTATTGCCAAGTGGCAAGAAGAGCTTCCATGCATTGGCCAATTGGAGTGGCAAGCAATCATTGCAAATGATGAGGAAATGGGGGAAATAAAAGGGAAGAGGAGAGAGAGAGGTGGCTAGTTAGCTATTTAGCCAAGTGAGAAGAGAACCGTGTGAGAGAGTGTGGCCGAGAGAGGAGAAGCCGAGAGGGAGAGGAAGGAGCTCGCCGTCCGTCCGCCCGTCGCCGCCCGTGTGTCGCCTGTTCGCCGCCGTGTGCTCGTCGCTAGCTCGGTCTAGAGGCAAGTTGGGAAATCCACTTTCTACTCTTGCACCAATGTCTTGCATGTATGGTCGGAATCTAGGATGTTTGGAGGCATGGGAGTGAAGCTAGTGTGGTTTGTTCTTGAGTTGCATGCTGTTTTCGCATGAACCGTTTGAGCCAGAACTTTGTGAGAGCTTGCATGCTTGTTTTGAGTTCGATTTTGACTTTGATTCCTCACAAAAGTTGTAGCCAACATCTTAAACTACAACATACTAAAATTTGGTACAAAATGGTGGAGACACCAGATCTGGAACGATTTCACTGACCTTTCGGTGGATTTGTGGTTGCATGTTGATTTTTACTAAGAATCTCTTTTCAACTCCTTCATGAAACTTGTAGAGAACATATTAAACTATAACATACTAGAACATATTAAACTATAACATACTCAAATTTTAAGTAAAATGAACAAGTACAACCTAGTGAATCGACTTACTCTTGAAGATGGTAAATATGGAGACGTGGTACAGGACACCCGAGACTTCATGGACCCATATGATGACTATACTCTTGATATTTGACTTAGATCCCTTCATGAAAGTTGTAGGGACCTCTTGAAGTAAAACATATCCAAATTTCAGAGGAAACGAAGAAGAATAAGTGGGTAAAGACTTGATATTTCGGAGACGACTACACTGGACGTTTCGGTATGAGGACTAGAAGCTTCGGACGACTATATAAAAATATCTAAAAATAATTTGGCCTAGAGGTATTCATGAAAAATGTACTTTAGTGTCTTAACTAGAACTGGTAAAATTTCATAATTTTTGGAGGTCGTTCGGGTATTTTAATCAAATTATTTCGAAAACTGCACATTCTGTTTTATCCGAGAATTGTATGCGGTATTTGTGTGAATGATATCTTTTGTCTGGAACTTTATTGGCCATGTATTTTCCATGAAATCAATGTCTTATTGTTTTTCTATGTCATGTCTTAATTTTGTGATTTTTGAAAATCATATGGATATTTAATTTAAATATTTTCAAAAATGGTACAAGCTGGAATTTATATAAATTTCAAAAGGCATGATAAATGGACTATGCTAAATTGTATGAGTGCCCAAAATTTTATGTTTATGATTGATTTCATATTGCGGCATGTATGATGATGACTGATGATGCATGTGTAGATCGAAGGATGAAAGTGATTTTGTTTGCCATTACATCATGTGACATGCTAAGTTGAGACCTAAATTGGTACGCAAGAATAACGATAAATGTGGAAACGGAATGTGGCGGATGATAATGCCCTGGGAGTATCAGGATGCCCGAGATGGGGGGTGCCGGATGCCCAGAATGTATAGAGATACATGGCCGGATGGCCCTGGGAGTATCAGGATGCCCGGAATGGTTGAATGCCAGAAGCCTCGGAGGTCTTTGCCCGAGGGGATGCCTCGTGATGCCAGTTGGGATGCGAGATGCCCAGAATGTGGGGGTGTCGGATGCCCGGTGGCCTTAAATGGCTTAATGCCGAAGGTTTTTCTCGCGATGCCAGGATGGGGTGTGAGTGTAAAGTATGAGATGAAATTAATGATCTTAAGAAAGGGTGATGTGGTGATCGAATTGAAAGTTAAAATTGGAAATTGAATCATGCATACATGATATGATATGATGATGATCACCTGTGGCATGATGACATGATATGATGATGATCACCTATGGCATGATGACATGCATGTATGATATGATATGATGATGATCACCTATGGCATGATGATATGCATGTATGATATGATGATGTCATGATGATGATAACATGTGTATGATAGGATGATGACATGATGATGATGATATATGATATGATATGATGATGATGATGATATGTCTAGGACATAATGATGATGGCATATGTATGATATGATGGCGACCTATAATATGATGATACATGTGTATGACATGATGATGATAACCTATGACATGACAACATGTATGTGTTATGATTGTAATGAAGATGTATGATGGTATATGCATGGCTTCAAGGTAAGCACGCATGGATGCATGAATGGCATGTACGATGATGTGATTGTATTGTATGATGCATTGAGTGGTTATTGGATTCTTTTACCTGCTGAGTGGTTGTACTCACCCCTTTGGTGACCAACATTTCAGATTAGCAACATGCTGCTCCCTGCTGTCACGCGGGGTGTGTTTTACGGCCTACCTTCCGATGTTGAGGTCGAGTGCGAGGAGTTTGGCTATCCCTATTTTCCTGAATTGACGTATATTCGAGTGCGTTGTTTAGTTATGTACGATGTAGGCTTGGCTAGGGGCCCTGTTATCCAGGAGTTCATATCCGTCCACATTCGTCGCGACGGAGTGATGCGTGGGATGTTGCCACCGCCACCGCCTGATGCACTGGGATGGGTGTGAGGGCCCGTGCGTGACGAGTAGGAGCTGAAACTTTTTGAGATGATTAGCCGACACTAGTGATGGGGGATCTTGCACGTGAGTCGTAGTGGGTCGAGAGTTTCTTTTTGGGTTTTAGGCCGAGTGTGGCTTCATGTCCTGGCCTTTCTTTTGATGTACCGACCCAAAGAAACCCATCTTGAAAATATGTAAATAAAGTGTCATGGCTTTGTCTTTTGTTATGATGATTAGTGGTGTGCAATTGTATCATGGTTGATGGAGGGTGAGATGGCGATGTTATATTTTGCTTCCGCCAATGAGTTGCGCTAGGATCGTTTAAAAAAAAAAAAAAAAGATGTCCATGATTTACGACGCTTCTTCTAAGAGATGTAATCAGGTGTAACGTTTGGTGCCTGTGGCGACCTAAAAGGGGTTCGGGGTGCCACAGCAGCTGGAGCATTCGTCAACCCGAATGGCATCACAATGAACTTGTAATGATCATACCGAGTACGAAATGCTGACTTAGGAATATTTTCCTTCCTGATTCTCAGCTGATGATATCCTGTCCTCAAGTCGATTTTCGAATATATCAACGCTCCTTGCAGTTGATCAAACAAGTCATCAATCCTCAGGAGTGGATATTATTTCTTGATCGTTACCTGATTGAGTTGTCGATAGTCGATGCACAGACGCAACGAACCATTTTTCTTCTTCACAAACAGAATCGGTGCTCCCCAAGGTGACGCACTGGGACGAATGAATCCCTTATCCAATAACTCTTGCATCTGCACCTTCAGTTCCTTCAACTCAAATAACGCCATCCGGTAAGGAGCCTTAGAAATTGGCTCTGTCCCGGGTGCTAGCTCAATCACGAATTCGATTTCTCTCTTTGGCGGTAAACCCAGCAATTCCTTTGGAAAGACATCTGGAAATTCTTGCACTACAGTAATGTCTGCCATCTTCAGCTCCTCAACTGTCGTATCCACGACAGTTGCCAAGTACCCTTGACAACCCTCGTCTAGCAAACGAGTTGCCTTTAGCAACGAGATCAAGATAATCGAGTGTCCTCCTCGATTCCCGACGAACTCGAAGCTCTCACCCTCTAGCGGGTCAAACTGAATCGCCTTGCGATAGCAGTCCATTTTAGCTTGTTGCTTGGTGAGCCAGTCCATGCCAATTATTAAATTGAAGTCATACGTGGCTAGGACTAACATATCTATTTTCCCCTCTCGCTCACCAATCTCTGACTTGCAACCAGAACAACCCAAAGCAGCAATCACTTTATCCTTTAATGATGTAGATATGCACACTACCGACTCTAACAATATAGGACTTAATCCTAACAACTTAACATACTGTTCGGCAATAATGGAATGGGTCGCTCTTGGATCAAATAAAGCATAAGCAGGATGGTTGTTCAGCGAAACCATACCTGTGATCACGTCAAGCACAACCTCTGCCTAACCTTGTGTAATGGCATACACTGTGCCTTGAACTAGGGGTCTCAGCTAACCTCCCTGTGGTGCATTCTGAGGCGCATACCCTCCAATCTGACCCATTTGTGGCTGTGATGATAATTGCAGTTGTCCTCTTGTCCTTCTCGGACAGTGTTTGGCCATGTGACCCTGCTAGCTATATTCAAAATAAGCGCCCGTCCTTCGAGGGCACTGATTCGGGCCATGCCGTCTTCCACACATACGACACACGCCATTCTGACTCGGCCCTGGCTTTCCAACTCCACCTTTCCTGTTGGACGGGATATGGAATCTACCCTAGGCATGGGCCTTTTTCCCTGGCGAATTCCTTCTCTATGGAAGCTAAACCTCAATCCAAACGAGGTAGCTTGTTCGTTCAAACCTCTCTCTATCATCTGAGATCAACAATAGACTTCTCGGTAACTTGTCAAGTCTAACGGTAGCAGAGGTTGTTTCAATCCAAAACGAAGACCATTTCTGAATCTTCAAGCTTTTTCTTCTGGATCCTCGACTAACCTCGGAGCGTACTGGGAAAGTTCAGCGAACTTGACCCCATATTGTTCAATTGTCATCGATCCCTGATGAAGGCGCTGAAACTCCTCCATCTTCTATTCCCGGATAGTTCCCGCAAAATATTGATCATTAAAGGCCCTCAGGAAGATGTCCCACACCGGGATCACACTTTCAGGAAATACTATATCTTTGGCGGCTCTCCACTACATATTTGCATTGCCCTACAGTTGATAGACTACCAGGGTTACCTTCTCAGCCTCTGCGCACATCAAAAGTGCAAAGGCCTTCTCCAAATCTCGTATCCACAGTGAGGCGACCTCGAGGTCTCCAAACCCGTAAATCTTGGCGGGCTCAACTTCAAAAACTGCTTTACCAGCTTATGAATCGGTTCTCTCTGCACCACTATGTTTTCAGGTTGAATCTCAGCAGGTGCAGCAATAAGAGCAGCGGCAGGTACGGCGGCAATGGCAGCAACAACAGCGGCTTGATTCTATGTCGGCTATGCCATCACGTCTCTCATGGCTTCTAGCACCTGCATGATCCCCTCGACTCTGGGATCACTAGGGGCTGCTACCTCGGCACCTACTAGAGACAGTGCCACTCCACTTGCGCTAGCATGCACTAGCGCTCGACCTTTGCCGCCCCAAGACCAACCCTGGTCGGCGTCCTACCCTGGGTCACGGCCTTAACGGTCCTCTTAGTAGGAGTGCGTTGCTCCTGATCACTCATGGCTCAGCTTTATCTACTAAAGACTACTTACAATTCCACACCGAATTAGAAATAGAGTGATCTAAACCATAAGCAATTCTATCAATCAACTACCATAGACATGCACCAGCATGAATTTAAAGGTCATTCTACTACTATCCCATAGGTCATCACACCTTATCGATCTAATCATTAATCTTTGCTCTGATACCACTAAACAGGGATGTCACGCCCCGATCCTCGAGCGCGCGCCCATCGTTAAACGGGGATGTCATGCCCCGATCCTCTAGTGTGCGCATGTCCCTCACCCGGTCGATTAAATAGCGACGTTCTAGGACGCATCACCGACCCTTTCATTCTAATGCGCATGCAGAAGCAAATATAAAATCCCTAGACAATAAAACAATGGGATAGAAAAGTAGAACTAAAAATCTCAAACCTAAAAAACTAACACACTTATATACATATATAACAACTAAGTCATATACCTACATACAGTACTCTAACAGGTCAGGTTCTATTCAAAGCCAGTTTAACAACAAAGTCTGAAAGCAGGGGTGAGGGTTTCAATTCTCTCTTAGGTCTTCCTCTGGCTCCTCCTCCTCTTCGACAATATCTCCTTCTTCCTCGCTCCACCTGGAACCCACGGCTTAATACACCGGAGAGTCAGAATCGCCTTCAAGCTTTGGGTCCTTCGCGTCTACCACCAATCCACCCTTAGGATCTGCAGTACCCTTCCCGAACGCCACCTCTAGTGCATACGGTGATACTTCCAATTCCGATATCGGACCTATCCTTCGCCCATTAGACCGTGACCGATACTCATGGGGCACCTTATGGGGTCCACCCACATCCACCTAGACTGTGGATTTAATCAGTACGTACTCAAGGCCCTTGGGGTGGTGGTGTATCGAGATATGGTACCCTATCTCAATAAATTTCTTGGGTTGCCCAAAGTACTCGGGAGGATTCGGAGGGGCTGCCATTTATGGACCTGAAATGTTATCCCACAACGGGGTGAGACTACGTCTTAGCGAGTTCTACCCCCTAAGACTCGATTAAGAAGAAAATACGCCCTAAGGCTACCTAAGCACACCACGAGTCAGAGGACTTACGTTGACCTTAGTTCCATCCTACAAATCAATATCATTTACAAATGCCTCAAATCACATCAACCAATTAATTCATAACATTAGATTAAATCATTGATCAATTGACCTAGTAGATCACATGCATCACGACCTTCTCTTGGTCGGCCCATTTCATACTATCTATAAGTCCATCCATAATAGGACTACTCGCTCTAAGTAGATAGTATAGCTCTCGCTAAGCTGATAAGTATAGGCGCATCAATGAAATGCCCGATTTATTCAATAGAAAACAGGATCGAAAATCTGGGATGTCACATTGGTACCTACAAACATACGTGAGTCATGACAACAATACATTAATCAAGGCTGTTTTTCCCCCTTGTGAATGCCAAATTCTCACCTATGAACTTCGGTTGTTGGGTTGAAAAGCAACACCCTTGACTACGAGTCCCTGTTTCCAATTAGTGCTGAATTCGTATATACGAAATGCGATTTCTCCAATATTTTCGGACAACATCATGAATTCGCCCATCAAAATGTTTCTCCACTTTCCTCGAGGAATATGCTGGAAACTTTCCAAACGTCCTAGACTGGACTTATCCGGTAAAGTAATGTTGATGTTTAATGGAACGCCCCAACCCTGACTTGACTCAGTCATTGATGCCACCAACGAGACTTCGTAGAAGGTATTCGGAGAGAGGATGATCATTCATAACTTCCCATTGATTTCCATCCAGCTGACACCTCTCAATTCAGCTACCTCAACATCCACATTACTATGAAAAAGTTCAATGTTAGGGGTTGGACTTTTGCAGAAGAAGAATCGCTATTGTGTGCATTCCACCATCAAATTAGACAAACAGCTACACACAAGTTACTTCAATAGATTGTAGTGCATATCATATTTGCAGATGAAGTGCACACCAGATCGAGGGGTGTTGGAAGAAAGTCGATAGAAGAAGACTTACCTTTATCCGATGCGCAGTTAACAATTTATCTTGGAACGATCGTTGAATTGTGGATGAATCACAAACAATATTACCTCACGTTGTCCTGAATGTAATCACGGGGAAAACATATGATTTCCACAGCATAAATGCCAATTATTCTTGTAAAGGAGAAATGGAACGCTTTCTTTTTCTCTTGATGAAAAGGGAACAAGCAAAGGAGAGGAATTTCTAAGCGTATGTTCTGCCAACCGTGTCAACGGTTATCTTCAAAAGACTTTTATACAACTCCCTCATACTCTTTCAAATGGTGTATTTTCATCGTAGCATATCAATATGAAATGGTGTGTTCCAATCGAACCCCATCATGGACATACTAATTAAGTATAACATCTCTCACTCGGATATGATAGGCTTGATAGCACTCTATCAAGAATATAAGGCATTCAACATTCATCAACTTTACAAAACAATTCATACTGGCAAGTAAGCCATACGACTAGTGAGTACACCTGTACTTAGGAGCTCAAATTATTCACCTGTTAAGGATGACATAATGACTACAACCCTAAAAAGAAATAAACAATTGATGTCTCACAGTGCCCCAGACATATTTTGTTACATCAATCCAAGTATACATATCCCTTAAAGGCTATACTTGACTATTCTCAAAACACCATGTATTTACAATTATATCCACAACCACAGAAGGCGATATAATTGGTTGACCGATAAATACATGTGATAGATGTAAAACAACAATAGGCTTCCTTCGCACTCATGTCTCTCTCCATTTCAGAACAACTGATTTCCTAGACACGTCTCATAAAGCCATATCTATTCATGACTGCCGGCAACATGTTAAAGTAGCAACATTGATGTTCCACTTCGAGAACATAGTTAGAAGTAATATAGGGCACAAAATGAGGTAAATTATAAATACCTCAAGGGCTCACATGATGAGTACATGTAAATAAGGATAATTTTACTCACCTTCCTTTGTCGGTCATACAATGCACATGTAGTATGAATTACATGCTATAGTGGATTTCTCTTTCTATAAGAGCGTATGTCATTTATTAAATATATCCATTATATAGATCTTAGCCTAAATATAGTCACATGCTTCTTACGTACTCATGTTTAGCTCGAGTGCTTTATCAGCTCGCTTTCTGTAGCACATAATTAAGTATTCGCATCTGGCATCTTTCAAGCATACATGATTATGAGACTATTATATTCAGTCTTATTATAAACAAATTACAGACCTCATCTTGACTTCAATCAAGGCAACATATTATTTATATACTAAACTTGCTCTTCAACATTTATTTGTACATAATATCTCATCTCAACGTGCTAACTATAGCACTTGAGGTGATTGCTCGTGTGAGTAAGCCAATCATTGCTTGCTAACATACTTTTCAATAATATATGTGTGTTTGTGCTAGTCTCATAATAGATTTGTACTTATTGATAAAACATCAAGTCACTAATAAATAAACAAGTACAATACATATGTCCACATATACATAAACCTAGATCCTCTACAATAATACATATCACATTATATGCAATCCTAGTGACATCTTGTGGGTCAAGAATATGTCTCTAGGAACAGCCTTCGTAAGTGGATCAGCAATTATTCTGTTGGTTGAAATGTATTGTAGGATCACTTCTTTCTGCGTTATATCTCTTATGAAGTTGTTCTTTATGTCAATGTGTTTCGTCATTCCATGATATTTGGGATCTGGCAATGGCTCCTTGACTATCGTAATAAACTATCACCAGTCTTGGAACCTTAGTGACAGTGGCTAAATTTTCCAAGAAACATTTTAGACATACTGCTTCTTGCACTGCGGTAGAACATGCAATAAATTATGCCTTTATTGTAGACAAGACTGTGCATGTCTGTTTCTTGCTATTCTAATAAATCACACATCCATTGAGCAAGAATGTATATCCAGAAGTTGATTTATGCTTATCTAGGTCTCCACCCCAATTAGCATCTGAATAGCCTAATAGACGTAAATCATTCCCTTAGTAACAAAGTCGATAGTCCATAGTGCCTTTTAAGTATCTCAGGATCCTCTTTACTGCTTTCCAATGTGCTTGACCGGGATTTTATTGATATCAGCTCACCAATCCCACAGCATAACATATGTTAGGTTGAGTACACATCATAGCATACATCAAACTTCCGACCGCACTAGCGTAAGGAACAGTTTCCATTCATTTATTTTCTTCTAGAGTCTTAGGACACATCTTAGTACTTAGGCATTCACCTTGCATGACAGGAGTATCAATGGGATTACAGTGCTGCATATTGAAACGTTCAAGAATCTTCATTATATAAGACTCTTGTGATAAAGTAAGGATTTTCCCTGATCAATCTCTTTCGATCTTAACTCCTAATATATAAGCAACTTCTCCCATGTCCTTCATTTCAAAATTTGGAGGACAACCATTCGTTTATGGTGATAACCAAAACCTTGTCATTTCCAGCCAATAGAATATCGTCCACATAAAGTGATAAAATCACAAATTTATCTTCGGACCGCTTGACATATACATAGTGGTCTTCTTCGATCATCGTGAAACCAAAAGTTGTTATGGCTCGATGAAAATGAAGATACCACTGTCTAGATGATTGCTTAAGGCCATATATTAAGCGATGAAGTTTGCAAACTTTATGCTCTTGACCTTTAGCTATGAAACCTATTGATTGTTTCATATAGATTTCCTCATCTAGTTCTCCATTGAGAAATGCCATCTTTACATCCATTTGATGTAATTCAAGGTCCAAATGTGCAACAATGGCTAGGATAAGGCATATTGAGGAAAAACCTTACAACTAGTGAAAAGGTTTTCTCATAGTCTATACCTTCTTGTTGAGTATAACCTTTCGCCACAAGACGAGCCTTATACTTTTCAATGGATCCATCCACCCTTCGCTTAATTTTAAAAACCCACTTTTTTCCAATGGCCTTACGATTGGGTGGTAGATCAACCAAGTCTCAGAAGTGATTTGCCCTCATTGACTCCATTTCATCTTCCAAAGCTTTTCTCCATTCTTTCTTATCAGATGATGAGAGAGCCTCTTGAACAGTCTTAGGCTTAGCATCGTCTTTATGAGCAATCATAAATGCTCCCCCTTCAATCTCAAAATAACGACGGGGAATACTTTTATGATTACCTTTTCGCAATTTAATTTCTCTTGAATTCAATTCGCCAGGCGATGCAACACTCCCACTAGGTCTTGTGTGTTGAGGTAAATCTTCATTTCCCTCTACAACATTAGTAGGTGTATTCTTAGGATCTTCCATCTCATATAATTGAAAGTCCTTATTAATATCTCCTATACTAGGAAAATCGTTCTCCAAGAACGGAAAATCTTGTGACTCTATTTCAGTCATACTTCCATCAGCTTGTTCACCTAAACAATCTTGTGACTCTAAACAATCTTCACGTGCAGGGTAAATGAATCATCAAGGAATCAAATGTTCAAGATGAAACACATAGTATGCGGTCATAAATGTCCATCTCTTAGCAAAAAGCATGCAGTATGAGGCTAAGGAGCTAAGTTTCCAGAGCTGTTCACTTCCAAGATTTGGCCCTATCTTATGCAGAATCTTCATACCTAAGGAGATTGCGACAGTGGCGAGAATGTGGTGCGAGTGCCGTGTGAGTAAGTGTGCCGGGGTGGGTTTGAGAATTGAGTTTGTTAGTGATTTGTATAGGGTGACCTCAATTAAGAGTGTGTCATTGTACTTGAGATTATTATTGTAACAAAATTTGAGTTAATAATCCAAAAGAATCATCAATCACGATACTGAATCTTAGCATGATGGCAACTTTTTGACATGTTTACCACTACTTAATATTCAAACCATGAAAAAGAAAAAAAGGAAAAGGAAAATGCAAGGTAGTCCACTCAAGAAAGGAAAATAAACATCTGATTTTTAATGTTATTATTGATCGATATTGCAATCACGAGCTGAGTTCCTCTTTCTTTTCAAGCTCGAAACTGCTATGATAATGCTAAGTAATAGGACAGAAATAGTATTTATAATAAGCGTATGACCACATGCCAAATTGGAGAAATATAGGGATAAGAACATTACAAATACCATAATTTTAATATGACGCCTAATTAAGCACCTTAATTTTATTTTTTTTGGACTACTTGAGTGTTATAACTTTGAAAAGATAATCACTGGAATTTCACACCAAATTGGTTGATATTTAATAGGCATAGATACAGCCTGTATAAAGTCTCATGTTGTACTATTTCATAACTTTATATTGGGAAAAAGCTACAAAAAATTCCAAACTTTACCAACTGACACATTTACTCCAAACTTTTTTTTTATAATACCAAAAATCTCAAACTTGACACATTTACCCTAAACTCTTTCTCTGACACGGAAAACCCCAAATTTATCATGCGTGACACATTTACCGTAAACTTTTTTCTATGTGCAAATCTCTGATAGGGATACAAATTTGAGATTTTTGGTGTCATAAAAAAAAATTGGGTTAAATGCCTCATAGTATACAAATTTAGGGTAAATGTGTCACAAAAATACAAATTTGCAGTTTTCGGTGTCATAAAAAAATTTGAGATAAATATGTCATAGTTGACATAATTTAGGGGTTTTGGTGACTTTTACCCCTATTTATATTTGGCAAAGAAAAATTTACCTAATTTGCTATATATACCACTGACGTTGAGTAAAATCCTACTTTTGCTTGTGTCTTCCTTTCACTTTGAGTTAAGATTAGTTGTGGTATGCTGAGTAAATTGAATCATTAGTGTTTACCAATTGATCAACCTTTTTAAATAAAAAATTTGTATCTAGTGACAAATAAATATATTAGTTTCCACATAAAGATCTACATACAATGCCAAGTTTGTATTTATAGTCAAGGAGTTCATACATTAGAGACACACACGCGCATGAGCACTATCTATTGAAACTAGAAAGAAAACATCTGGAGTGCCAAAACTTGGCACAGGGGGATACTTGAGTGCCAAAAGTTTGAAAATGTACATTCAAGTGTTAAATTGGAGAAAAATGGATCAGTTAAGAGTTAACGGCGAGAAAATCTGATCAAAATGCTGACAAAGCATTTTTCCAACGAGACAAGTGCAAAACAATATTGTTTTGCATGATAATGTGGCTATATAAGCCAAAACGACGTCGTTTTATCTCAGATTTGAATTTTAATATATATATATATATATATTAGTTAAATTAAATTTAAAACTAAACTTTGAAAATATAAAATATAAAAGATAAAAAAAAAAAAGGGAGGGGGAAGAGTTGTAGGTGAGGGCTTGCAAATAAGAGGCAAAACGACATTGTTTTGCCTTTTGCCTCTTCTTTACTAACTCAGCTCTCTAGCAAGCCATATTAATAAAAGTTTTCCATGTAGGATTTCCAGTCAAGATCACCGAATTTGGTACTTAAGTGTCTTGTTTTTCAAAGAAAGTAACACTTAAGTATACATTTCATAACTTTTGGTACTTAAGAGTCTCCTCATGCCAAGTTTTGACATTCTAAGTGTTTTTTTTTCCATTGAAACCAATTTATTTCATGAGTGGCCAATTGCAAAGAAGAAGTTTGCATTTATGATCTTTATTATTTTAAAGTAATTTGGAAAATCCAATGACCCAATTTGATGTCGGAGCATCCCTCGAAGGCCATTAATTTGGCAACTTTGGAAATAATCAAAACATGGAGACCTACAACCAACTGTATTTCTCATATTTTCGATGTCTCATAAATGTCATTATTGCATTTCTTAGTTCCTTGGTCTTTATGCATCTAAACTATGATGAAGGTTCCAAAAGTCAAAGTTCTAGTTCTTAGGATTTTATTATGTTATGTCTTTCCAATGAATTTAGGAAATTACTCCTATTGGAAGGGTTGTTTGATGCTCAATTATATAAGCATGATATGATGAATGAAAAAAACCAAGACTTGATTATAATTTACTTGAGTCTTCATTTTGAGAACAAGAAGGATTTCTCATTTTGCTTTTATCCCTTATGTAAATTCCTACAAGTGGTGAGTAATCTATCTATCTAAGTTTTCACTTGTGTTACCTCTAAATTCTCTATACTTTCTCCCGACGTCACAATTGCAACATGACAACAGTTGCGTTTGGTTTAGTATTTGAATTTTTTTTTGGAGAAATGCAATAACTTTAGGTCAAAAGGTTTTTTTTTTTAAATGCAAATAGTATTTGATAAAGTGTTATTGAAATGTGCCTTAGGAACTTAATTACATATTTTACATCAACAAAATTTAACTCCGATAGCCCGATGTCGATAAGTCTGATCTAGCAAGGTGGTAGTCGCTTAAGGTCACATGACCTTAGGCGAGGGACATCAAAGCCAGATCTAGCTCGATAACGTTAGATTTGGTCATTGGCAATCAGGTTTGGCTCATCGAAGATGGTAGTGTATAGTAGCACTGTGGTGGAGGAGAGAGGCAAGGAGAGAGACTGATGTGTAACATAAGGGTAAAACTAGAATTTAGATAATTTAATGAAGGCAATGTGGAAAAAAAATATCAAACTTTATAGATGATTTTTTGAAAATACTGAAAGCTTAAGACAAGGGCTAAAGGACATTGGATGACTTTAGAAATGCTAGCAATTCTCAAATACACTCCTAAAAGTAGTTGCAAAATTTCAGCTTTTCTCCAAAGATTTTTAGAACCTTCCTATCCATTTTCAAGGTCAAACTAGATGTGCACAATGTGAATCCCACTTCTAATAGAAATGAACTTCAGAGTTCCATGGACCAACTATTGAAGCTTGCATAGCGTTCGAATTGGAGGGATATGGTCGGATCACATAAGCAACAGCAAGCATTTCTCAAATAGACTCCAAAAAGTAGTTGCCAAATATTTCAGCCTTTGTCCAAAAATTCTCAGAACCTTCCTATCTATTTTCAAGGTTGAACCAAATGCGCACCACGTGAATCCCACTTCCAATAAAAGTGAATTTCGGAATTCCATGGACCAATTATTAAAACTCGCACAACGTTTGAATCATAGGGTTATGGTTTGGCCATGCAAGCCACCGCTTGCAATTCTCAAATAGACTCCTAAAACTAAAAGTAGTTGCCAAATACTTCCGCCTTTGTCCAAAGATTCTTAAAACTTTCTTGTCCATTTTCCTGGCCGAATCAGATGCACACAACGTGAATACCGCTTCTTATAAAAGTGAACTTAGGAATTTCATCAACTTCCAGCATCCACGAACGGTCTTGTCAAGCCTTCTTTAGTAGAGAGAGAGAGAGAGAGAATATGGACATCTTAGGTCCACATTTTGGAGTCTAATGCTGCTTTCGTCAGTTGTGCCGGGTGGGGAGACAAGGAATGGCACAGAATATATTTTTGTTTTATTCTAAGGACGAAAGAAAGTTGCTTTTCTTTAGAGTTCTAAAATCAAGAGCAAGAGTGATAGAAATTTTAGTTAATTTTTCTTATTTTATTTGATTGAAATCATGTAAGTCTGGTTAACGGAAGAAAATCAATGGATCTTCTTAGTTTTACTAACTACCACTGCAAAGTATGTCTAGGTTAATAGCTATACACAGATTAATATGTAAATGTTGACATACTACTTGATGCTACTATTAGTGTGACAAGCTTATTTTTTTTAATAAGGTGAAGAATAGTGAGAATAAAGTTACCTCATGATGTGGTCATAAAATTTAACTCTGATTACTTCTATGTTTGTTACATCTTATTGCTCCAACTTAAAAAAAAAAAATCGATTTTTTGTTCCTAAGAACAAAAGTGTAAACAAACGTGTTTCTGTTCTTTTTTTGTTCCCCGGAACAAAAGAACAGAAATTTTTGTTCCGAAGAACAGAAACACAATGAAACAAACAGGGCCTAAGTGTCCTGTTTTTCAAAGAAAGTAACACTTATGTATACCTTTCATAACTTTTGGCATTTAAGAGTCCCCTCATGTCAAGTTTTAACACTCTAAGTGTTTTTTTTCCCATTGAAACCAATTTATTTCATGAGTGGACAATTGCAAAGAAAAAGTTTGCATCTGTGATCTTTATTATTTTAAAGTAACTTGGAAAATCCAATGACCCAATTTGATGTCGGAGCATCCTCGAAGGCCATTAATACGGCAACTTTGGAAATAGTCAAAACATGGAGACCTACAATTGATGTGAATTCGTTGTGAAAAGATCGTTCTACGAAGGCTCGGATGGTGCAAATTACAAACCTCGACCTCCAATCGAACCTGTGATTGACAATTTCGGTATGAACGTGACCTGTTGACAAACACATGTTAACCAACCAACGTTATAGACGCCACAAGTGAAAGAATTCGCTTTATCGCTCGATAAGACGAATCGACCGCCACAAAAGAATCTTGATAAGGTCAAGTCCTCAAAAGAACAATAAAAGAGAACCTCTCAATTCTTTTCCTCAAAAATAAAGTATATCCCCCGAAGAAATTCAGTTAGTCTTTAATATAGGTCTTCTAGCCGTCACACAAACCTTAAAACCAACCTTAGAAATCTAATGCGTCATATTCTAAAATATCCCTAAACAAGAAGATATATATATATATATATATATATATATATATATATATATATATATATATATATTGACTTGGTCAAATATTTTGTGACCAGATAATCAAATTGTGCCAAGATTTCCAAGATTCTTCAAGATTTGATCCAAGGTCATCTCCATGCCGAAGATCACAAACCATGATGCCAACAGCTTGTCTGAATTGCTTGGCCCGCGCTTGAGTAATCGAACTAGTAGGAATAGATAATAGATCCCTAGCACCACCCTCTCGATATAGCTTGATGTCCACATCAACAACCAACTATATTTCTCATATTTTCGATGTCTCATAAATGTCATTATTGCATTTCTTAGTTCCTTGGTCTTTATACATCTAAACTATGATGAAGGTTCCAAAAGTCAAAGTTCTAGTTCTTAGGATTTTATTATGTTATGTCTTTCTAATGAATTTAGGAAATTACTCATACTGGAAGGGTTGTTCCATGCTCAATTATATAAGCATGATATGATGAATGAAAAAAACCAAGACTTGATTATTTCATAACTTAATTGAGTCTTTAGTTTGAGAACAAGAAGGATTTCTCATTTTGCTTTTATCCCTTATGTAAATTCCTACAAGTGGTGAGTAATCTATCCGTCTAAGTTTTCACTTGCATTACTGTTGACACCTAATTTTAGCAAATCTAGGAAAATAAAGAAAATAAAAATTGCATTGGAACAAATAAAAGGAAAAAAATGAAAAAATGGGGGAAATTGATTTGATTGAATTATGCAAGGAAATATCAAATTTTGATGGATGTTCGGATTTTGTTAAATGCGAAAACAATTAAAAATCAGATGAAGAGCAAGGATTTTGATAAAATGGAAGGAATCGGTGCAAAATCGAGCTGATTTCGAATCATGCTTCGATTTGCATCCTTGATTTAATGCAACAGAAGATGGAAGTTTGAAATATGCCATACAAAGCAGCTGTTCGGAATCAGTATAAAAAAGAGCTTTACTTTTCGTAATCACGGGGGGATTTTTCGAAAAAATGGAGAGCCAATCCGTTCAGCAAAAAATTCGTGCGTGAGAGAGTTCTAAAAAAAAAATACAAAAGAAAGGAAGGGAAAATTCTTTTCTTTTTTAGGTGAAAAGCTACATCTGCAGAAAAATTCCGTGCTTGCAAGGAAAAGTTGATCTCGCAAAGGGTACGTCAACTAAAGTGACGAGAGGCATTCTTTTCTCTATCTCAAACACTACAGGTGATCCATTGCTCAACCCCTTTGAGCCCCATATGCTTATGGAGATTCTTTTCAAATTTCCCCTGTCAAGGATCATCCCACATTGGGACAAATTCGTAATGAATGGGAGGAATCTTGTTGCTCGCACTTGCATCAATCTTCGAGTATTGCTTTCACAATGTAACTTGTACGGTAATTTAAAGTGCCTTAGGATGACGAAGAGCAGTTCTTTCTTTATCCTATACATTTTCATCCATTGCATAGCCCACTTGAGCCTATAAATTCATTTCATGTCAAACCCAGTTGGTGATCATCCCCCACACTGGGGCAAGATGAAAGACAATCATTCAAGTAGCATGGTCTAAAATGCTCATAAAAGAAGACTATGTAAGTCCAAAGAGAAGAAGTGCAAAATAGAGGCATAAAAAAGCAGTGTGCCTGGTAAAAGCAAGGCCAATGCCCAAAAAGAAAAATCAAACACTTGAGTCATATCCCCAACAACGTGGTGCCAAAAAAAAAGAAAAAAAAAACTCTCAAATGTTGTTGCGATCAATGGAGTTGTGATGAAAAAATCTTTGACAGTGGAGAAGGAAAGTGGCAGAAATGTCAAGACAATCACCAACTTTGACCCTCCCCTAAACACTTTTTGAGTCTAATAATCCTTTCATTTCTCAACCCATGAGCCAAGCCTACGTTACTTCCCTTGCAAAGTCTCTTCAGATCAGGGCACTTGAATTAACCTAGGGGTTCACATGTTTTAAGCATCGCTCGAAAAAGTGCGAACAAGATTATTCTTTTCTCATTTTGCACGGTTCTTGACTTGTAAACCCAGAGATGATTATAGAATATCACTCATTCTTTCAAAAGCCTCGATTGAAAGAGTCCCTTTTGTTATGCCGTTGACCAAGCCCACATTACGATCCCTGTTAAAGAACTCTCAGATTGGTAATGTCGTACCACTTGCGAGATTGCACAAAACCTTGTTTAGCATGATGACAGTGAGATAGAATGATTGTGAAAATCTCGCGTCAAAGGTCAGGATGAAACAACTCTTTTGATAAGGATGAGAGAAAAGTCCTTTCAGACCAAAAGATCCCTCATTTGACACATCCATGACACTCATGTGTTCAGATTGGAATATTCTTTTGAGATATTTCCCAATGGAAATTAGGTGATGCAAGATTGATAAAAGTCATCACACATGAGCCTCATTTGAATTAATGCATGTCTGCGAATGCATATTACTTTTCCTACAACTGTGTTTTGCAGGAAACGTATCCCCAAGGAACAGAGATGTCACCAGGAAAGTCTATCTCCATCCATACCTTAAATACTTGTCATTGTACAGGTATTCATTTCCAAGCAGTGGCGCTCGATAGAGTCTCCCCCCAAAGATTTTTCCCAAATTCATCAGGCGGCCAAGCACTGGCGCTCGATGAAGTCTCCCCCCAAAGATTTTTCCCAAATTCATCAAGTGACCGTAGAATGATACGGGTCCTAAACAACTTTAGTTCAGGCGACCGTAGAATGGTATGGGTCCTAGACGACACATACTCAGGCAACCATAGAATGGTACGGGTCCTGGAAATGAATCTTAGTTTAGGCGACCGTAGAATGGTATGAGTCCTAGACAACCTTAGTTCAGGTTACCGTAGAATGGTACGAGTCCTGAAAAATCATTTTTTCATCAAGGCAACCGTAGAATCGTACGGGTCCTAGACGACACTTACACAGGTGACCGTAGAATGGTACGGGTCCTAAAAATGAATCCCAGTTTAGGCGACCGTAGAATGGTACGGGTTCTAGACAACCTTTGTTCAGGTGACGATAGAATGGTACGGGTCCTGAAAAATTATTTTTTCGTCAAGGCGACCGTAGAATGGTACGGGTCCTAGACGACACTTACTCAAGCGACCGTAGAATGGTATGGGTCCTGGAAATGAATCCCAGTTTAGGCGACCGTAGAATGGTACGGGTCCTAGACAACCTTAGTTCAGGCGACCGTAGAATGGTACGGGTCCAACACGACACTTACTCAGGTGACCGTAGAATGGTACGGGTCCTAGACAACACTCAGGCGACCGTAAAATGGTACGGGTCCTGAAAAATCATTTTTTCGTCAAGGCGACCGTAGAATGGTACGGTTCCTAGACAATCTCAATTCAGGTGACCGTAAAATGGTACGGGTCCTGGAAAACAGATCCCCGTTTAGGCGACTATAGAATGGTACGGGTCCTGGAAAATCATTTTTTCGTTTAGGCGACCGTAGAATGGTATGGGTCCTAGACACAACCAAACAATGCCATACTAGGCGACCGTAGAATGGTACAGGTCCTAGGAAAGCAATTACTTTGCGAAGTCATGTTACTATTCTGGGCAACCGTAAAATAGTACGGGTCCTGGGCATGTAACACCAATCTATCTTGAGTTACTCTACCATCCTCGAAAGTAAGTAATTCCAGGTAAGTTCCTTTGTCATTTTCATTAACATTTCCATGCATCATATAAATTTCATTTCAAAATGGGATTCATTTTTCAAAAAAAAAAAAAAAAGGTCACTCAGTACATGTGCATGATTAACATTTAGGTCTCAACTTATCTTTGAAGGCAACCTCTACAAGCTCACCTTCAAAGAGGAGAAGCCGTTGACACCTAATTTTAGAAAATCTAGGAAAATAAAGAAAATAAAAATTGCATTGGAACAAATAAAAGGAAAAAAATGAAAAAATGGGGGAAATTGATTTGATTGACTTATGCAAGGAAATATGAAATTTTGATGGATGTTCGGATTTTGTTAAATACAGAAACAATTAAAAATCAGGAGAACAAAGGGCAAAGATTTTGATAAAATGGAAGGAATCGGTGCAAAATCGAGCTGATTGTGAAATCATGCTCCGATTTGCATCCTTAATTTAATGCAACAGAAGATGGAAGTTTGAAATATGCCATACAAAGCAACTGTTCGGAATCAGTATAAAAGAGAGCTTTACTTTTCGTAATCCTGGGGGGATTTTTCGAAAAAATGGAGAGCGAATCCGTTGAGCAAAAACTTGATGCGTGAGAGAGTTCTAAAAAAAATACAAAATAAAGGAACGGAAAATTCTTTTCTTTTTTAGGTGAAAAGCTACATCTGCAGAAAGGGGATAGCACAGAGAGAGCTTTAGAGAGAAAAAATCAAAAGGAGAAATCGTGGTGGCTGGGAAATTGATAATTTCAAAGAGAATACACGAGATGGAGAGAGGGTGTGGGTCGTCTTCTTCCTTAGACGACTCTTACCGAGCCCCTACATCTCCGCGACTCGATGAATTTTTTTTACCATAAGCTTCACGCCAACGCAACGCTGCGGGATCTTGTTGCCGATTTACCACTCGCACTGCTACCGCAAGCCCAAGTTGCTGCTGTTTGTGATCCATAGCCCGAGCCGACGACAACTGAGCTTGCCGCTCCGGTGTGCCGCTGCTCCCCATCACGTCGCTGACGACACCAGCAAGCCATCTAAAATTTCAGATTTGTGTGACGGTGTCTCTTGCGGGTCTTTCCAGCGAGTTTCCTACAACGAGCAATTTTGGTCGGGTCACATCAAGTTGCGGCAACGTGTTTGGTTCCATACGATGGAGACCGATCCTGTGAAGTCCTGATTTTTATTGTTCCTATAGGCTTTTTGGCGTGTTATCCCACGGTTTCATCGCTCATTGCATGCACAGAAGACGTCATATTTTTTATTCCTTTTGAGACAAAGAAGTGGGCTATGAGCTTGTTGGTCAAAGTCTTCATTGGAGGCTCAGACTCACGAAGAGATTTGTATATCCGAGAGTTCTCACCTGATTTGGTGACTCATCGGTAAAATAAAAGTTCAATGGCCACGCTTGACGACTTTCTTGGAGATTTTCTAGGCGTCCTTGACGTGCCCGAGACCTCCACCGATCCAGTTATTTTGCTTTCGTTTGAATTTTTATTAGTGCAGGTCTTCCTTGACCGAATCCAGTCACCGGCCCGGTAATCCCAGCGAATCTCCGAGCAATATTTGTCCTACGGCACCTCCAGCAACAACCTTTCCCTGATCTAGCTACCCTTGCTGCTCTCGCCGGAGTCCGTTGCGGGCGAATCCCCTTACCAAAGCAACCATCATCTTTGCTTGGAAAAAAGAAAAAGAAAAAAAAAAACATTAGGTAGTTTTTTCTTCTTAGTTTATTTTATTTTACTTTATCTTGTTTTTTTTTAGTATAATTAGTCTTTAATATATGATTGGAAATTCCAGCATATCACATGATTCGCAACTGCACCTAGATTTTTTATTTCATCTATAAGACTTTAGATGAAGTAATTAATCAAGCGGGAATAAAATTGATATTTTGATCTTTAAGGCTTAAGATCAATTTATCGATTTTACTAGTGGAATATTACCATATGATCTTAATGATGTGTGATATTTTCGATTATCTTAATTTTTTTAATTATCTTGAAATATGTTTGAGTTAGAATATTGCGTGCTTTAGGGTCATTTGCATATTTAGACTAGACATTTTATTTATCATCAATTTTTGAAAAAATAAAAAATAAAAATAAAAATAAATATGAATTTAGGATGTTAGATTTTGTTTCATTAGCTTAAATTACATGTTTAATTATTTTACTTTTTCAAAATTAATAAAACAAAAACACAACAAAATATAATCATGCATATGTCATGTAGATTTAGGGCATATTTTGTACGTCACTGCATATTATGGTAAAACTGCACTTAGTTTAGTTTTAGATAATACTTTTTTTAATTTATTATAAGTTTAGGTATTTTCTTGAATAGATTGCATTTTAGGATTATTTGGATTAAGATAATATTTTAGTTTAAATTAGAATTTAGTTCAATCTAATTCCTAATACAAATTGAAAGGATCTTCATCTAATTAGATAATTTTCACATTTTTCTAATTTCGAATTTCATAAAAAAATACAAAAAATGTCATAGGTAAAATTAGTTTTATTATTTAGGATAAAATGCATTCTTTTAGAAAAAAAAAATGTCATATGCACGTCATTAGGGTTAGATTCATTAAGATGAATGGCATTTAGTATTTTTGCTAGGCCCATTTAATTAGAAATTGCATGACATTAGAACTAGGTCATTTAGTTATATTGCATTGCATATTGCATGATTTTCATTAAAAAAGTGAAAACAAATAAAAAAAGAAATTGCGTGTTAATTAGAAATCATATCTAGGGTTGTTGATGTGGATTCTAACTTAACATTGCAGATGCTTTCGTTGCTTTGAGGTAAGTTTATTTTTGCAATTTATTCATTACTTTTTATTGGGTGTTAAATTAGTGGTTTGCGCACCCGCATGATCACTTCACATATTAGGAAATAAATTTAAAATCAATCTGAATTGCTTGCAAAAACATTTTTAAAAATTAAAAAGAAGTGGTATCGAAAGGGCATTAGAGAAATCTAGTGTAACCAAGTCCCCATACCCATAGTCTCTGGTTCTAGGAGTAAAGTGAAACTCTCATTACTTTACTTGGGTTTCTAATTGACCCACCAAAAAATAGATTAGTGGCGACTCCTGATAAAAAAATCAATTGCATGTTAAGAACTTGAACTTAAGTCGCCAATTGGTATAGGCTTGAGAGAGCCCGAGTTAAGTCTAGGCTTAATAATCCATTAGCCAAATTTTAGGTGGTTCACACCCGAAAAATTAGGTCGCGATAGCTTGGCGACTCCACTGGAGACTTGAGTAGAAACTTTTAGTGGACTTAGGCCAATTTTTCTTTTCTTTTGAAAAAATGTTTTTGTTTGGCAGCGAGGATCCCAGATACGTCCCTAACATTTAAGGTGTTAAATGTTCTTGCAGGACGGAAGGTATAAGGGTAAGTATTTGCTCACTTTTTGTTTTGCAGGGAGGTGTAGGAATGTATGGTTTACTTTCATATATGAAGTGCTGCTTGATATAAACTATTGTGCATGCTTTGTATTTTGCACTACACTTTTGCACACACTACCTGCCACCGGACCTAGGCCGCACTAGGATACTTAGGATGGTATTGAGTTGGATACGACTTCGACCGCGAGGCTGCGTAGTAGAGGTTGCCCAATTCAATCCCAAAAGTTTTTCTTAGTGTCAAGAATGTTTACCTCTGCCCGCGAGGCTGCGTTGCATTGGGGTATCATTCTTGACTGAGCCGGAGTTAGGAGGACTTGACTTAGCATGCAAGGCTGCAACTAAGTCATCCCACCCTTTTAACTCCATTTTGCTAAGCCGTGTAAATAGAAATCGAGCCTCACACTTCATGCGTGTGTCTATGTGATTGTCATCCCTTCCCAGTAAAAGTAAGTTGTCCGAATTTTCATTTCACAATTTGCTTACTTCATCGCAATTTTCGTCGGTCCCTAACAAGGTTTCGTAATTAGTCTTGTTTTATTCCTTAGGGAAAATCGGTGTACTGTTCACTTTTGAGGTTTAAGATGATGCCATATGGTCTCGGAAGAATGGGTCAAGGCATTCGAAATCCCACTGAAGCCCCTCAGAGGTCCCATTCTACTGGATCAAGACATCATGGAAGAGGTGAAGAATATTCTGAAGGACAAAGACAGGAAAGGTGGAACTTGTCACCTAACCAAGGGCGAGGGAGGCAAAACTCACTACCCCCAAGCATTCATGAGATATTCCCCGGTCCTCCAAGAATAATGCAGGATGAAGCGGAAGTGATAGACACTCTAGGACAGCTTAGTGGGAAGTTCGATTACTTGGTGAAGTATTCGGCCCCTCCAAGCTTTTTTATTGATCCTCGCAAAATAGTCCCAGATGGATGGGGTGGCATGGATGATCCGACACCCCCAGAGACTGAGAACCCTGATGATGATGAGCTGGAACGAGTTGCAAGCTTATTCGACGACCTCATCATAGAAGTCATTGATGAAGGACCCCCTGAAGAGATGGGCCTTGACCCACAAGACTAACTCTTTTACTACTTTTGCACATTTCCCCTGCGTGGGAATTTTTATTATTTTCTAAATGATGTTTTCAATTTCTTCTTTCTTTTAGTAATTGAGTGTTGCATTTTTTTTCCATTCAATAAATGTAGTTGATTGATGAATTTCAATAAAATTACAAATTTTATTTTGAGGGCATGATGAGGTACATCAAACCGGCCCGGTGATGATATCCAGCCGATAAAACAAAAGAAAAATCCGAGGAGAACTCTGAGGTCTGGGCTTCATCATGTTTTCTTATGTCCAAATGTTTAAAAAATGCTTTTGCGAAGACTTTTCAAAGATCTTTTTTTTTTTAAGTCTTTCAAAAAAAAGAAAAAAATTAATTTACCCTGTTTGTCTTTTTGATTCATCTACTTCATGTTTCAGAGACAATTTTGTAACAGGCAAAGGTGTGGAAATGGTCCAATTCAATGCAACAAGTGCTGATAATGATAATCCCGAAGACTCGATCGAAGACTCTAATGAGGTGCAGTATAGCTGGGAACAACATAAAAAGCCAAGGCTTTTACATTCGAGCAGATTATCACTATTAATTTAAGTGACACTAAAGAAGCCAAGGAAATGAAAATTAGGGCAAATCTCCCCAACGATCCTGGGGGCTAGTTGAAATTGGGGCAAATCTCCCCAAAGATCCTGAGCGCAAGTTCACACCAAATTACAGTGACCCATATGTGGTGAAGAAAGTGCTCCTTGGAGGTGTCTTGATTCTGGCGAAAATGGATAGTCGTGAGTTTTCTAATCCTATTAACTCTAATGCTATCAAAAAGTATTATCCATGATATAATTTGCCATGTCATGTTTCAAACTAAAAGCATTTCTATGATGAATAAATTGCCTCAATGAGTTGAATTGTTCAAATTTGTTGCAAATTTTGCATATTTTCCCTGATGAATTATGTGAGATGAATTGAATGTGTCAAATGGGATACTTTGGAATGATGAAATGCAAGCCTTGTTCCATATACTATTTCATACACCAATCCCAAGTGAGTTGTGTGAAAAATTCCGTGCTTGCAAGGAAAAGTTGATCTCGCAAAGGGTACATCAACTGAAGTGACGAGAGGCATTCTTTTCTCTATCCCAAACACTATAGGTGATCCATTGCTCAACCCCTTTGAGCCCCATATGCTTATGGAGATTCTTTTCAAATTTCCCCTGTCAAGGATCATCCCACATTGGGACAAATTCGTAATGAATGGGAGGAATCTTGTTGCTCGCACTTGCATCGATCTTCGAGTATTGCTTTCACAATGTAACTTGTACGGTAATTTAAAGTGCCTTGAGATGACGAAGAGCAGTTCTTTCTTTATCCTATACATTTTCATCCATTACATAGCCCACTTGAGCCTATAAATTCATTTCATGTCAAACCCAGTTGGTGATCATCCCCCACACTGGGGCAAGTTGAAAGACAATCATTCAAGTAGCATGGTCTAAAATGCTCATAAAAGAAGACTGTGTAAGTCCAAAGAGAAGAAGTGCAAAATAGAAGCATAAAAAAGCAGTGTGCCTGGTAAAAGCAAGGCCAATGCCCAAAAAGAAAAATCAAACACTTGAGTCGTATCCCCAACAAGGTGGTTCCAAAAAAAAAAAAAAAACTCTCAAATGTTGTTGCAATCAATGGAGTTGTGATGAAAAAATCTTTGACGGTGGAGAAGGAAAGTGGCAGAAATGTCAAGACGATCACCAACTTTGACCCTCCCCTAAACACTTTTTGAGTCTAATAATCCTTTCATTTCTCAACCCATGAGCCAAGCCTATGTTACGTCCCTTGCAAAGTCTCTTCAGATCATGGCACTTGAATTAACCTAGGCGTTCACATGTTTTAAGCATTGCTCGAAGAAGTGCGAACAAGATTATTCCTTTCTCATTTTGTAGGGTTCTTGACTTGTAAACCCAGAGATGATTACAGAATATTACTCATTCTTTCAAAAGCCTCGACTGAAAGAGTCCCTTTTGTTATGCCGTTGACCAAGCCCACAATACGATCCCTGTTAAAGACCTCTCAGATTGGTAATGTCGTACCACTTGCGAGATTGCACAAAACCTTGTTTAGCATGATGACAGTGAGATAGAATGATTGTCAAAATCCCGCGTCAAAGGTCAGGATGAAACAACTCTTTTGATAAGAATGAGAGAAAAGTCCTTTCAGACCAAAAGATCCCTCATTTGACACATCCATGACACTCATGTGTTTAGATTGGAATATTCTTTTGAGATATTTCTCAATGGAAATTAGGTGATGCAAGATTGATAAAAGTCATCACACATGAGCCTCATTTGAATTAATGCATGTCTGCGAATGCATATTGCTTTTCCTACAACTGTGTTTTGCAGGAAACGTATCCCCAAGGAACAAAGATGTCACCAAGAAAGTCTATCTCCATCCATACCTTAAATACTTGTCATTGTACAGGTATTCCTTTCCAAGCAGTGGCGCTCGATGGAGTCGCCCCCCAAAGATTTTTCCCAAATTCATTAGGCGACCAAGCACTGGCGCTCCATGGAGTCGCCCCCAAAGATTTTTCCCAAATTCATCAGGCGACCGTAGAATGATACGGGTCCTAGACAACCTTAGTTCAGGCGACCGTAGAATGGTACGGATCCTAGACGACTCTCACTCAAGCGACAATAGAATGGTACGGGTCCTGGAAATGAATCCCAGTTTAAGCAACCGTAGAATGGTACGAGTCCTAGACAACCTTAGTTCAGGCGACCGTAGAATGGTACGAGTCCTGAAAAATCATTTTTTCATCAAGGCAACCGTAGAATGGTACGGGTCCTGAAAAATCATTTTTTCATCAAGGCAACCGTAGAATGGTACGGGTCCTAGAAATGAATCCCTGTTTAGGCGACCGTAGAATGGTGCGGGTTCTAGACAACCGTGACCATAGAATGGTACGGGTCCTGAAAAATCATTTTTTCGTCAAGGCGACCGTAGAATGGTACGGGTCCTAGACGACACTTACTCAAGCGACCGTAGAATGGTATGGGTCCTGGAAATGAATCCCAGTTTAGGCGACCGTAGAATGGTACGGGTCCTAGACAACCTTGGTTCAGGCGACAGTAGAATGGTACGGGTCCTGAAAAATCATTTTTTCGTCAAGGCGACCGTAGAATGGTACGAGTCCTAGACGACACTTACTCAGGTGACTGTAGAATGGTACGGGTCCTAAACAACACTCAGGCGACCGTAAAATGGTACGGGTCCTGAAAAATCATTTTTTCGTCAAGGCGACCGTAGAATGGTACGGTTCCTAAACAATCTCAATTCAGGTGACCGTAAAATGGTACGGGTTTTGGAAAACAAATCCCCGTTTAGGCGACCGTAGAATGGTACGAATCCTAAACAACCTCAATTCAGGCGACCGTAGAATGGTACGGGTCTTGGAAAATCTTTTTTTTTTTTTTTTTTTTTTTCATTCAGGCGACCGTAGAATGGTACGGGTCCTGGAAAATCATTTTTTCGTTTAGGCGACCGTAGAATGGTACGGGTCCTAGACACAACCAAACAATGCCATACTAGGCGACCGTAGAATGGTACGGGTCCTAGGAAAGCAATTACTTTGCGAAGTCATGTTACTATTCTGGGCGACCGTAAAATAGTACGGGTCCTGGGCATGTAACACCAATCTATCTTGAGTTACTCTACCATCCTCGAAGGTAAGTAATTCCAGGTAAGTTCCTTTGTCATTTGCATTAACATTTCCATGCATCATATAAATTTCATTTCAAAATGGGATTCATTTTCCAAAAAAAAAAAAAAAAAAAAAGGTCACTCAGTACATGTGCATGATTAACATTTAGGTCTCAACTTATCTTTGAAGGCAACCTCTACAAGCTCACCTTCAAAGAGGAGCAGTTGTTGACACCTAATTTTACAAATCTAGGAAAGTAAAGAAAATAAAAATTGCATTGGAACAAATAAAAGGAAAAAAAAATGAAAAAAATGGGGGAAATTGATTTGATTGACTTATGCAAGGAAATATGAAATTTTGATGGATGTTCGGATTTTGTTAAATGCAGAAACAATTAAAAATCAAGAGAACAAAGGGCAAAGATTTAGATAAAATGGAAGGAATCGGCGCAAAATCGAGCTCATTGTGAAATCATGCTCCGATTTGCATCCTTGATTTAATGCAACAGAAGATGGAAGTTTGAAATATGCCATACAAAGCAGCTGTTCGGAATCAGTATAAAAGAGAGCTTTACTTTTCGTAATCCCGAGAGATTTTTCGAAAAAAATGGAGAGCGAATTCGTTGAGCAAAAAATTCATGCGTGAGAGAGTTCTAAAAAAAAATTCAAAATAAAGGAAGGGAAAATTCTTTTCTTTTTTAGGTGAAAAGCTACATCTGCAGAAAGGGGATAGCACAGAGAGAGCTTTAGAGAGAAAAAATCAAAAGGAGAAATCGTGGTGGCTGGGAAATTGATAATTTCAAAGAGAATACACGAGATGGAGAGACAGGGTGCGGGTCGTCTTCTTCCTTAGACAACTCTTACCGAGCCCCTACATCTCCGCGACTCGACGAATGTTTTTTACCATAAGCTTCACGCCAACGCAACGCTGCGGGATCTTGTTGCCGATTTACTACTCGCACTGCTGCCGCAAGCCCAAGTTGCTGCTGTTTGTGATCCACAGCCCAAGCCGACGACAACTGGGCTTGCCGCTCTGGTGTGCCGCTACTGCCTATCACGTCGCTGACGACACCAGCAAGCCATCTAAAATTTCAGATTTGTGTGAAGGTGTCTCTTGCGGGTCTTTCCAGCGAGTTTCCTGCAACGAGCAATTTTGGTCGGGTCACATCAAGTTGCGGCAACGTGTTTGGTTCCATACGATGGAGACCGATCCTGTGAAGTCCTGATTTTTATTGTTCCTATAGGCTTTTTGGCGTGTTATCCCACGGTTTCATCGCTCATTGCATGCACAGAAGACGTCATATTTTTTATTCCTTTTGAGACAAAGAAGTGGGCTAAGAGCTTGGTCAAAGTCTTCATTGGAGGCTCAGACTCACGAAGAGATTTGTATATCCGAGAGTTCTCACCTGGTTTGGTGACTTATCGGTAAAATAAAAGTTCAATGGCCACGCTTGACGACTTTCTTGGAGATTTTCCAGGCGTCCTTGACGTGCCCGAGACCTCCACTGATCCAGTTATTTTGCTTTCGTTTGAATTTTTATTAGTGCAGGTCTTCCTTGACCGAATCTAGTCACCACCCCGGTAATCCCAGCGAATCTCTGAGCAATATTTGTCCTCCGGCACCTCCAGCAACAACCTTTCCCTGATCTAGCTACCCTTGCTGCTCTCGCCGAAGTCCGTTGCTGGCGAATCCCCTGACCAAAGCAACCATCATCTTTGCTTGGAAAAAAGAAAAAGAAAAAAAAAACATTAGGTAGTTTTTTCTTTTTAGTTTATTTGATTTTACTTTATCTTGTTTTTTTTTAGTATAATTAGTCTTTAATATATGATTGGAAATTCCAACATATCACATGATTCGCAACTGCACTTGGATTTTTTATTTCATCTATAAGGCTTTAGATGAAGTAATTAATCAAGCGGGAATAAAATTGATATTTTGATCTTTAAGGCTTAAGATCAATTTATCGATTTTACTAGCAGAATATTACCCTATGATCTTAATGATGTGTGATATTTTCGATTATCTTAATTTTTTTAATTATCTTGAAATATGTTTGAGTTAGAATATTGCGTGCTTTAGGGTCATTTGCATATTTAGACTAGACATTTTATTTATCATCAATTTTTGAAAAAATAAAAAATAAAAATAAAAATAAATATGAATTTAGGATGTTAGATTTTGTTTCATTAGCTTAAATTACATGTTTAATTATTTTACTTTTTTCAAAATTAATAAAACAAAAACACAACAAAAAATATTCATGCATATGTCATGTAGATTTAGGGCATATTTTGTACGTCACTTCATATTAGGGTAAAACTACACTTAGTTTAGTTTTAGATAATACTTTTCTTAATTTATTATAAGTTTAGGTATTTTCTTGAATAGATTGCTTTTTAGGATTATTTGGGTTAAGATAATAGTTTAGTTTAAATTAGAATTTAGTTCAACCTAATTCCTAATACAAATTGAAAAGGATCTTCATCTAATTAGATAATTTTCACATTTTTCTAATTTCGAATTTCATAAAAAATACAAAAAATGTCATAGGTAAAATTAGTTTTATTATTTAGGATAAATTGCATTCTTTTAGAAAAAAAAAATGTCATATGCACGTCATTAGGGTTAGATTCATTAAGATGAATGTCATTTAGTATTTTTGCTAGGCTCATTTAATTAGAAATTGCATGACATTAGAACTAGGTCATTTTGTTATATTGCATTGCATATTGCATGATTTTCATTAAAAAAGTGAAAACAAATAAAAAAAGAAATTGCGTGTTAATTAGAAATCATATCTGGAGTTGTTGATGTGAATTCTAATTTAACATTGCAGATGCTTTCGTTGCTTTGAGGTAAGTTTATTTTTGCAATTTATTCATTACTTTTTATTGGGTGTTAAATTAGTGGTTTGCGCACCCGCATGATCACCTCACATGTTAGGAAATAAATTTAAAATCAATCCGAATTGCTTGCAAAAAACATTTTTAAAAATTAAAAAGAAATGGTACCAAAAGGGCATTAGAGAAATCTCGTATAACCAAGTCCCCGTACCCATAGTCTTTGGTTCGTAGGAGTAAAGCAAAACTCCCATTACTTTACTTGGGTTTCTAATCGACCCACCAAAAAATAGATTAGTAGCGACTCCTGATAAAAAAATCAATTGCATGTTAAGAACTTGAACTTAAGTCGCGAATTGGTATGGGTTTGGGAGAGCCCGAGTTAAGTCTAGGCTTAATAATCCATTAGCCAAATTTTAGGTGGTTCACACCTGAAAAATTAGGTCGCGACAGTTACCTATAAATTCTCTATACTTTCTCCCCATGTCACAATTGAAACATGGCAACTGTTGCGTTTGGTTAAGCATTTGAAATTTTTTTTGGAGAAATGCAATAACTTTAGGTCAAAAGGTTTTTTTTTAAATGCAAATAGTATTGATAAAGTGTTATTGAAAAGTGCCTTAGGAACTTAATTACATATTTTACATCAACAAATTTTAATTCCGATAGCCCGATGTCGATAAGCCTAATCTGGCAAGGTGGTAGTCGCTTAAGGTCACATGACCTTAGGTGAGGGAGATCGGTGCTAGATCTAGCTCAATTTGGTCATTAGCAATCAGGTTTGGCTCATCGAAGATGGTAGTGTAGAGCGGCATTGTGGTGGAGGAGAGAGACGGATGTGTAACATAAGGATAAAACTAGAATTTAGATAATTTAATGAAGGCAATGTGGAAAAAAAAAATATCAAACTTTATAGATGATTTTTTGCAAATACTAAAAGCTTAAGAAAAGGGCTAAAGGACATTCGATGACTTTAGAAATGCTAGCAATTCTCAAATACACTCCTAAAAGTAGTCACAAAATTTCGGCCTTTCTCCAAAGATTTTTAGAACCTTCCTATCCAATTTCAAGGTCAAACTAGATGTGCACAATGTGAATCCCACTTCTAATAAAAGTGAACTTCAGAGTTCCATGGACCAATTATTGAAGCATGCATAGCGTTCGAATCAGAGGGATATGGTTGGATCACATAAGCAACAGCTAGCAATTTTCAAATAGACTCCGAAAAGTAGTTGCCAAATATTTCAGCCTTTGTTCAAAAATTCTTAGAACCTTTCTATCTATTTTCAAGGTTGAACCAAATGCGCACCACATGAATCCCACTTCCAATAAAAGTGAATTTCGGAATTCCAGGGACCAATTATTAAAACTCGCACAACGTTTGAATCGTAGGGATATGGTTTGGCCATGCAAGCCACCACTTGCAATTCTCAAATAGACTCCTAAAAGTAGTTGCCAAATATTTCCGCCTTTGTCCAAAGATTCTTAAAACTTTTTTGTCCATTTTCCTTGCAGAATCAGATGCACACAACGTGAATACCGCTTCTTATAAAAGTGAACTTCGGAATTTCATGAACCAACCATTGAAGCCCGCACGGCGCTCGAACCGAAGGGATATGGGTTGGCTACGCAAGTCATTGCTTTTCTTGTCAGGTCAACATCAACGTCCAGCATCCACGAACGGTCTTGTCAAGCCTTCTTTAGTAAAGAGAGAGAGAGAGAGAGAATATGGATATCTTAGGCCCACATTTTGGAGTCTAATGCTGCTTTCGTCAGTTGCGCCGGGTGGGGAGACAAGGAATGGCACAGAATATATTTTTGTTTTATTCTGAAGGACGAAAGAAAGTTGCTTTTCTTTAGAGTTCTTAAATCAAGAGCAAGAGTGATAGAAATTTCAGTTAATTTTTCTTATTTTATTTGATTGAAATCAGGTATGGCTGGTTTACGGAAAAAAAATCAATGGATCTTCTTAGTTTTATTAACTACCACTGCAAAGTATGTCTAGGTTAATATCTATACACGGATTAATATGTAAATGTTGACATAATACTTGATGCTATTATTAGTGTGACGAGCTTATTTTTCTAATAAGGTAAAGAATAGTGAGAATAAAGTTACCTCATGATGTGGTTATAAAATTTAATTCTAATTAATTCTATGTTTGTTACATCTTATCGCTCCAACTTAAAATTGAAACTATGGTATGGCTGATCCAACCAAACCTTTCTCTATGAGCAATAAAGAAAAAGAAAATGAAATATTTGTCCGTTTTTGTACTCTATATAAATCTCGTCTTAAGAAAGTACCTACGTATGGGAATTAAGTATGGTAACATATTTATAGTGTAATTGGATATGGTGTTAACATCATTTCTTATACATTTCATAATTAACCTTCCATGAAAAAAGTTCAAAAATCAGACCTCTTAATAACCAAATGATTAAGTGACCATTAAATTCACGAATATCTTATGGCTACCAATTACATCCATAAATAACCATTGAATATCTCCCAAATTGGTTCTTTCTTTTCTCTTCAAGTGTAATCACTTAACATTGTAGTGTGTGCCTTAGTACCAGTAGATACATATGATAATATGATTAAGCGAAATTTCATCAAAGTTTTATGCTATTTGCTATTCACCATTTCTCCAAATAAAATATAATAATGAATTTAAGCAAAGCAAGAAATAACATGGCCAACAACCGGGGTTTATGGTGTCTAAAGTGAGCAAGAAGAAGAAGAAGAAGATTCATGACAGTTCCCTTGCCATCAAAATACGATTGCCTTTTAGTTTTCATGCCTCATCAAAATGGTCATTTTAAGACTCAAAGGCCTCACCAAGTACCACCGTATAAAGATTTATTCCTCCTTTAAGTAACATTAGGCTTAAAGAATTAAAAAATTTATTAGAATATGACGGGAGAGAATATGAAGATTTTTTGAAGGAAAGTTCATTATGACTTTACCAAACTTTTCCCCACCTTTTATAATTGAAGGAAAGGGCATTACAGGAATTACATAATGTCTTGAATGGCCAATACACATGACCATTTTTCAATAATACATCTTTGCAGTAAATTCTCTTATATAAGATGGATAGTTATAAAGTGACACTAGCACAATAAAGTAGGTAGATTCTTGCATTTTATTAAAATAATAAATCACATATATGGGCAACATGGCAAGACCCCTTCACTTCTTGACCAGTTCATGGTGCCCATCCTGATTAGAGTTGTCATCTGGTCACCGTTTTCATGACACATATTATCTTAGGTAAGATTCTTCAAATTTCTGTCCAAAGTTCCAAGGGTCTTGAGAAAAATCCATTGACTCTGGTTGATTACACGTGTATTCTTCTAGAGCCTCGTAGATTACATCTCTAGTATCCAAAATTGCATCCAAAAGCCTTCACAATTTTGCTACAGGACATTGATAACCTATCTGGCTTGGTGGTTTTTTAGTGAACAATTTCCATTCTCTATGAAAGAAAATGGTACTACGAACTTGAGGACTCGAGCTCTGCATTTTAGCTCTGTGGAGAACAAATGTTGCCAGTAAGGTAGAGGATGAAACCACTTCAATAACTTCTGCAAAGTACTTGAGATGAAAATTCTGGTACCCTTAATTATGAAAAGAAATGTTGAGGCCGTAGAGAATAGTTGTGGGATACTCAATTCAAATGGTATAGTTATTGGAGCAAAATAGAACCATTTAAATTTAATATAGAAATTCGCAACCATCAGAGAACTAAGGTGCGACCCTTTGAAATAAATCAATTATTCATATTTAATGAAGGATTTGCATTTCGGTCCATGAGCCAAAACTTTCCCGAACATAATTTTTGCACCTCCTTAATTAAAAGCTGATTTAAGATACTGCCTCATCCTAACCATTTACCAACTTGTGATACTTACAAGATTACCAATTATTTTAACAATCTACCAACATTATTCTCATGGTTAACAATGTCTTTGAAATTACTAACTAATATTTGAAATTACCAGCCTTAGTTTTGCTGACATACCAACATTCTTCACATTAATATACCACCCATGTCAGTCACTTACCAACATTTTATCTTGTTATGTTTTCACAAGTACCAGAATTTCTTATCACTTCCAAGATTACTTATTACTTTAATAATCTACGCTAATTATTTTTTTTGGTTTTATCAGCTCCTTTAAAGTCTTCTTTTTTTTTCGAAATTAGCAGTCTTAATTTGACTAATGTACATTCTTTTTTATGTGACAAATGATGGTTTGTCAGTCAAATTAAAGTTGGCAATTTCAAATAAAAGTTACTAATTGTTGGCTACACATTGGTAGATTAATAAAACATTTGATCATCTGGAAAGTATAAACAAGTTATTGGTACTTTTCAAAACCTAGCAAGATTTTTCTTTAAAAAAAAAAAAAAATTGGTAAATGACTAAAGTGAGTTGGTATGATAATGTGATGAATGTTGTTACATCGATCAAATTAAGGTTGACAATTTTGAATAAAAGTTAATAACTTCAAAGGTGTTAGTAAGTCAAAAGGATACATGTTGATATATTATTGAATAATCACCAGAGTTTAAAGAAACGTTGGTATTTTTCAAATTAAAGCAAGATAAAATAAAGTTGACATCTTAATTAAATCAAAGGTTTTCTTTTATAAAAAGAGCATTTGAATCTTACAACTAAATTACTTTACTTAGATATACATAAACTGTACGTTAGCGTATGGCACATGTAGATATGAACATGATTAATAAATCAAGGTAGAATCAGTATCCTTCTGAACCAATTTTCCTTTCACTCTGTTGGTCTTGAGAGCCTCCTCTTAAAACTCAGAAAGGAAGATTGGTAGGAAGAGACAAAATTCATCTTTTCAGATAAATTAAAGGTTTTTTTCTATAACATGGGACTCTAAACCTTGAGATGCTCTATTCATGTGCATCAAATAAAACTCCACTCATAAAGAGTCAAGCATGGCCCCAAGGTTAATATGAGTGGATGATATGCCACTCAGCCAACCCTTAGGGGTTAAATTAAGGTTTCAAGCTATCATTTCGACATAAAAATAAAGTAAAAGAAAAAACAAGAACTAACGTGCCTTACAACATGAGCAACAAGAATGTACGCAGACTTATTGGTACCTACAAACATACGTGAGTCATGACAACAATACATTAATTAAGGCTTTTTTTTTCCCTTGTACACGTCGAATTATCATCTACGAACTTCAGTTCTTGGGTTGAAAAGCGACACCCTTGACGATGAGCCCCTGTTTCCAATTAGGGCTGCATTCGTATATACGAAATGTGATTTCTCCAATATTTTCGGACGACGTCGTGAATTCGCCCATCAATATGTTTGTCCACTTTCCTTGGGGAATATGCTGGAAACTTTCCAAGCGTCCCGGACTCCACTTATCCGGAAAAGTAATGTTGATGTTCACTGGAGCGCCCCAACCCTGCCTTGACTCGATCAATAATGCCACCAATGAGACTTCGTAGCAGGTATTCGGTGAGAGGATAATCGTTCGGAACTTCCCACTGATTTCTAGCCATCTGACGCCTCTCAATTCAGCTACCTCAACATCCACATTACTGTGAAAATTGAAGTTCAATGTTAGGGGTAGGACTTTTGCAGAAGAAGAATCGCTAATGTGTGCATCCCCCCCAACCCTGACTTGACTCGGTCATTAATGCCACCAATGAGACTTCATAGCGGGTATTCGGTGAGAGGATAATCGTTCAGAACTTCCCACTGATTTCCAGCCAGCTGACGCCTCTCAGTTCAGCTACCTCAACATCCACATTACTGTGAAAATTGAAGTTCAATGTTAGGGGTAGGACTTTTGCAGAAGAAGAATCGTTAATGTGTGCATTTCCCCCCCCCCCCAATCAAATTAGACGATCAAATGAAAGAAAAGACAAATAGCTACACATGAGTTGCTTCAATAGATCGTACCGCAGATCGTATTTGCACCTGAAGTGCACGCCAGATCAAAGGGACAATTGTTTTGCAAGTGGAATACAACAGCAAGGAATGAGATCCACGCATGAAGTGAAATATTAAATGGGACTTGAAGAATGCAATATGGGTCTCTAATACTACATTAGAATGTCCAAGCTAGAAACTTGAATTAATGGCTAGAATGAGACTACGTGTATGTAAAATTCATTTAAACCCATATAAAGCAATTCAAGAAATTTACTTTGACAATCAATTTGGTTTGTCTTAGTTCATTTTAACCCTAGTGAAATGAGTTTTGGGTTCAACACTTCGCTGGTCATTATTCCCATTGAAGTCACCTTTGTTAAGATGCACATATGAAGATTTTAGCGATATCCAATCTCTAATGGCATAATTGATGTGATAGGAATGATGATTGTATTGGTACCTAAAAGTGAGTTTAACTATAAATGTTGGTGAGTCTACACTTGGACCTCCTCCACTCTGTTGTCTCTACAATGAGGTATATTGGTCTTAGGACGCTTCCTAACAGCCTGAATGACCAAAAGGGTTGTCTACCGGCATATAGTGCAGCACAATAATTATCTTTTAAATGAACACCAAACAGACAAACTAAAATACTAATTACAGACTGCATAACGCAAGGGACTATATGTTTATCAACAGATCTCCTTATTCAATATTACAGAAATATATTAGAAACAATTACATGCTCAAGGCTATTTGGAATGGTATAAGAGCAAGAGAGGACCTCGTGAAAAGGTACTTGATAGCTGAAAACTGTTCATATGATTTGCATCTCAATCACCCATCTCAATTTCGCATTTCTTTTTAACAATGTAGAGAGTCACTTTATTTCTCTAAACTGGAAGGGTTAAAAGCTTCTCTCCTTGATCATCTCAAAATGGAAGATAGGTTCTATTTCTAAGAGTACTTCGATCGGTCATACTTAAAATGTTATCTTTAATAATTAAGTATTAAGGAAACATGTGTCCAGATCGTATGTACAACATGTATTGACGCTTGCTAAAAGGATAGAAGATTGGCGTACCTCTCAAAACTCCCCATCGCCGGTTAAAAGGGGGAAAATGATAGTAACTTTTATATGACAAACAATCTGTCATGACTAGTTAACTTCGCACGCCTGCGAATTTTTTTATACACGTGCTTTGACCAATTATCAGAACTGAGAATCCATACTTTTTCAGTTGGGGCTTGGGTACTTCGTATTTTGCAGAGGTTGTCCCCAGATGAACATAAATTAATCAAATAAAGCAACGAGGAGCTAAAAACAAACTCAAAGTTATTGCAGCCTATGACTTAAACGCGCACAAGAGGTGGCTTTGCTTTATTTTGTCCAAGATATATAAAAATTGATAATAACGAGGAGATGAAATGTTTTCCTTTTCTTCTATTTAAGCAGAACTTTTCAAGAGAAATGATAATATTTTTTCCTTTTCTTTTTCTTTTCGATTATTGACTCTTACCCGGACTCTTTGACGGGCTTCCATTGCCAGTACCGAGACTCGTGGCCCCATGCTACTTCAAACTCCCTCGCGAACAGTAAGAAGCAATTTTTGTTCAGACTCTTGTCGACCCAGTACTTCTGCAACCATGAAACTTCATATTCTTTTGTACGGTTTCAACACATATCAAATCTATTTACAAAGCTCTCTTTTTTTTTTTCAATGAAGGTAAGAAAATCGTGCGAGAGAGAGAGAGAGAGAGAGAGACTCACTCTCGAGAAGCTCTCTCTCTTTTCCTTGTGCAGAACCACTCCGTCGTAGAGCTGATCGCAGAGCTTGTCGAGAGGGAAAATTTGAATGGGCACGACGGAATCTTTCACAATGGCCACGTAATTGTGCGGAGGTCTTGTTACTCTCGCCTTCCCTGTTTGCTTAGGCTTCTGTGAACCCTTGTCTTTGGCTTCTTCCTGGATCTTAGCTTCAGCTTCCATGTCAAGAGGTGGCTGATGTTGCTGCTCTTGAGGGTGGAGAGAGAGAGAGAGAGAGAGAGAGAGGAGAGCCGCTTTATGGAGCCACTATCAAAAGTCATACAAGTAGTTATTAGCAAGTGAAGCCATTTTTCTGCGTCTTTCAATGATAAATTTTCACACTTCGTCAAAACTTGGAATAAGAAGCATACCGTGGTGACATGATGTGGGCCTGAACACCATAATTTATATTCTTTTATTCTTTTGGCTAAACACCATCATTAGATATGATAGGTAGTTTTCAAAAGATGCCGGTAATTTTTAGGACTTGTGAATGGTTCCATTTTGGTTTGTCAATAACTTTCTAAAGCATAAATAAATCATGAACTCGTGAAATTATCCCTTAAAAATTTTGTAAGGTCTAACAGTGACTTTCAAAATCATATTATCTTTCATGATATTTTATAAAATACGTTCACATAATGATTTGTCCTCATGCAGAGTCACACATGCATCATAGAGAAGCCACAGTATCTGCCTTTTACTCCATAAGGTCGATATATAAGTTTAGAATTCTTTTATGAATCAATACCATAAAAAATTTTAGACCAACAACTCAACAACAATTTAATCAGACACTAATTTTCATCTTCATAAACAATATTAAACTGGTATCTCATGACACATTTATCCAAAATAATTTTTGTCTCGTCGAAAATTTCAAACTAATAACCTTAATCTAAATCTAGTTCATCAAATCCCAAATTGCTTACGAATAATAGATATGGGAGAAACGCGTCTTGGATACCAGTATGAAATTCTTTGCAAGATAAAAATTAGTTGCTGATAAATTTGTTATGAATAATAGTTTGGAATTCAAATGGTATTAACCATTCCTTTTTTCGGCATATACAAACATTTATCTATCCATTTTAGGGATGATTAGTTCCCGATTTGGTTTGGTCCCCCAAGAATTGGGAATTGAACTAGAAGGACCGATTCCCAATTTCTAAAGCCGTGGATTAGACGAGATGATCCGGTTCGGTCCAATGGAACCGGTCACTTAGCAATTCCGCATTTAAATTTTAGCATTCTGAAGGTAAATCTTTTCCCCAAAAAATGACCAAGAAAATCTTTTCCCCTAAAAAAAAAAAAAAATACTAAACTTCTTGATATTTTAAAGAAATTTAAAAATAAAAAAAAAAAATATTATAATATATATATATATATAGTCGGTCCGGTTTAGTTTGATTCCTCCTCCCAGAACCAGATCGAAAATCACCAATTTCTTTTTTATGGAACTAGGAACCGGACCAACACTCTTGGGAACCACCCAAAATCTGCTCATCTGATCTGACAGTTCTCGATTCAGTTGGTTCGATATACACACCCCTATCCATGTGTGTCCATTTCTTTGAATTGCCCATTTTTTTATTAAAAAAAAAAGAATAAATGTTAATAGTGAAAAGAACAATAATTTTTTTAAAAAAAATTAAAAAAGAAAAAGAACGATTTTGTTTTATTTTCCTCTTTTTCTTTTCCTGGAAAATCCAAGCTTTGCCAACAGACTGATCGCAGAGAGAGGGAGGTGGAAGGAGAAGCAGGGGAAGATGACATACCGCAAGTGGAGCCTGCTCACTGGTGCCGCCGCCATACTCGGTGGCATCGTGACCACCGTGGTCGTCGCCAATTACGTCTTCGTCAGACACGTGTATTCAAATCTGTCTCCTCCTTCATTTCACTCTCCCTCCCCCTCTGTTCGATTTCCTATCGGCTTCTGCTTGTTTAATGAGCTTGCCTTCTGCTCGACTTGCCCTAGTTACAAATTCTGGGTTTTTCACTTACTTGATATATTTTTCGGCGGATTGCATGTGTAGGTTGCATCAAATTAAATTCAGAACAATGATTGGATTATGTTAGATTTCTGGGCTTTTTGGAGAAACCCAAATAACCCAGTCGGATTGGGATCACAGCAGTTCCCCGGTCCACCGCAATCTGATAATTATGGAGACAAAAGCCCCTGGCCACCCGGGCTGCCTCGAGAAATTTGCATTCTTTGGGAGGCTCGAGCCCCTGCCCACTCTTGTAGGGTGCAGTCCGGTGCTACTCCGATTGCCGGGTTTGCTGTGTTGGATGGAGTCATTCGTGGACCGTCATATAAAGCTGAGCTGCGCTACAGATTGGTTTAGCTGCGGGCCGAGTAGCAGCATTGATGCCGTAACAGGTCCGTCATCGGCTATCATTCGATTTGAATCTTCAGCAATTTCCTCACTTCCAGCTGCGGGCAATAACAACTCACCCCTCTTGTTGCATCGGCTATGCAGGCTCGCCACTGTAAACCCTGTTTAAGATATGGCGCCGCATCGTACAAGCTAGAGTACTGAAGGGATCTTGTTCGTCATGTCGTAGTGAAGTATATATATACATCACCAACGGTATGACAAAACGAATCGGAGGAGTGACTTTTTGAATGTTTATCATATCATAAGATGAATCCATCGGAACATATAGAACATAAATCCTTCTATCCTCTAGAATCTTTCTCCAAGCACGTTTGTATCGGTGGGATCATTTGTTTGTGAGAGATTCTGGGCTGTACAAAATAGATTTTTGAGATCTAATATGTGTGGAATTTGCTTAAGACTCAAAGGGTAAAGGCCTCGACCATTTGGCTCGTCCTTCCCTCCAGCTACAATAAGTTTTCCATACCGTTGAATTAGTTTCCTTTCTTGTCACCTCTCATACCGTTGAATGGACAATTTTTCATCATAATTTTATTCATTTATTAGCTTATTAAACAATAGTTATGAGCTTCGACCAAAAAAACAAAAAAAAAAAAAAAAAAAACAATTGTTATGATCTTTTGATAAAAAAAAAAATACTAATAGTTAGGTAAATGAGAAGTTGTGATATTGAGCGATGCTACGTGTACTTAGAATTTACTAAGAAAATTTTACTAATGTCATTTGAGTATGTGTTTAATGAGTAATACACAAAGAAACAAGGAAAGAAAACACAAATTGATCAAGATTAGAAAAGTTTTCTTTTTAGTGTGTCTTTGTTACACCGAAAATGAATGATTTAAAAAATATTTTCCCAAAATAACCGCTTATATTGCTTATAAAAATAAATGAACAAAAAATATTTTCACCGTCCAAAAAAATGTTTAAATTTATATTGTTGTCGCTAATGAAAATATTTTTATTTGGCTAATTGTTTTAAGCAATATAAGCGATCATTTTTAGGAAAAAAAAAACAAATCATTGATTTTTTATGAAACAAATAGAGTTTTTTACTTCCCATTTCTACCAAATTTAAGGAAACTAAAAAACTTTCCAAGCTTCACTTTATTTTACTAGTAGAATTAAAGATGGACTAAGTATGATTAAATCGTATCAAATGAATGTATCTTCTGTACACATATAATATAATTGGGAAAAACTGTCTAAATCATTAGGACAGAGGACGCCCATACACAAGTATAATTATTGAAATTAGTCCCCACTCGTTCCTAATATTAACTTTACCTTCTTCATAGAGATACGCTTATACTGAAAATTTATCTGTCACATCCGGGCTATAAGTTATCTTAATAAAATTTCTAATTGAGATGAGAAAAATATCTGACATAATTGCTGACGTAAGGATAACTCAAATAAATATTCTTGGATGCTTTGGATTGTCGAAGGTTCTTGACATAGAAGGCGTGAACAAGCCCGTGCTTCCTGAGTCGATGCGTAATATGCTGCTTCTACGGTTCCTCGGCTTGAGGTCTTGCATTGGATAAACAGTACCACCATGCTTGGAAACTTCGGATTTGAAGCACACTAATGTCACATCTATCCCCAGTTCCATTTGGAAGGCGAAGAACCTCCGGCATTTCTACATAAACGAGGTACACATTGACGCGTTCGTCCATAAGCCATCGAAAGGGTCTCTGACCAACCTCCATACACTAAGGGGGCTCTACGTAGGTGACAAAAAGGCCTTGGTCAACAGACTAGATCGATTAGTGAACCTCTGGAAACTGGGACTCGCATACCACACAAACTCTTTGAAAGCAGTAGCTAAGTGGATCAAGCAGCTGCCTAATCTTCAATCATTGAAGCTGAGATCGATAGACGAGTTTAATAAACCATCAAATCTCGAGGTGTATCTATGGCTCAACATTGCAACCTATGCAACTTCTATTAGCTTGGTTCGTTGCCTATCCCTGCCAGCCAGCTCTCCAGTGCTCCAATAATACCTCAGAAAACTCGCATTGTCCATGTTAAAACTGGTGGAAGATCCAATGCCAGTGCTGGGGCAGCTGCAAGACCTGAGCATCCATAGGCTTTTTGATGATTCGTATGTGGGACCTCGGATGACATGTCAGCGGCGGGGTTCCATAAGTTACGCGTATTGAAACTGTGGACGCTTGACAAACTTGAGCACTGGACCGTGCAGCACAGGGCTATGCCTGTCCTTCAGGCGATGTAACTGATTGGAGAGTTGAGATGGACTTCAGAATTTGTAGAGAAAGTCAGGAGGAGCAGTGGGAATGACATGTTTTTCGAAGTGAATAATTGGAAATTCTCTCATTATCAGCTAAAATTCCCTTAACTTCAACTTTTAAATTGCCCACGCACGACTCGACGTTAGGAAATTCTTAGTCATCGTGTACATTTTTGTTTCTTAGAGGTCTGCATTTTGCCCCCTCTCAAGCCAAATGTAGATTCAAGAATCAGTTAGGAGCATAAAGGGTGCACCCTTCAGGATCATTTTCTATCGAATCATCAAGCTATACTCCAACCGATCTTCACGTGCAGGGTAGATGAATCATCAAGGACTCAACTGTTCAAGATGAAATCTAGTCCGCAGATACAAATGTCCATATTTTGGCAGAAAAGCATGCTATATGAGGCCAAAAAGCAAGTTTTCAGAGCCGTTCACTTTCAGGATGTGGTCCTATCTTATGAAGACTCTTCCTGCCTGAGGAGATGTATGAAAGTGGCAAGAGCCTTGCCTTAGTGCCAAGTGAGTTGAGTGTGCCTCGGCGAGTTTGAGAGTCGAGTTTTCTTGTGATCTGTATGGAGTGAACTCAATTAAGAGTGTGTCATGTACTTGAGATTATTATTGTAATAAATTTTTAGTTACTAATCTACAAAAATCATCCATCAAGATATTGAGTCTTAGCATGACAGCAACTTTTTGAAATGTTATCACCAATGTTTAATATTCAAGCCATGACCAAAACTCAAGTGTGAAACAAAAAGGAAAATCGGAGGGCGGTCCACAAGGGGGAGGAAAATATACATCTGGTTCTCTGCGTTGCTGCTGATCGATATTGCAATCACGATCTGAGGTTCTCTTTTTTCTCAAGCTCAAATCTTCTATGCTAATTGTAAGTAGTAGGACAGAAATATTATTGATCATAAGTGTATTGCCACATTCAATTTAAGGAAATACGAATTTTAACACTAGCAGATGGGTTTTTGTACTGCAAAATTATAATCGTGGGTCAGCCTCTAATTCTTCCACCACCTATCTTGACTTCAGCAAAATTATAGTCGTGTTGCTTTTACTTTAGCATCCTTTTGAGAAATTTATTGGTCTAATCAGCACTTAATAAAATGACCCTCTGGCATTATCAAAACAGATCTGTTCACCTCTTGCATTATTGTTGCTCTTCAGACTCGACTTCTGCCTCCCAACAATGTTCCTTCCCACATAGGTAAATTACGATGGCATCTGTTTCTTGGTTCAGGGTTTGCCAGTTCAGGCTTCGAACGTCAACTGCTGCCTCGTCTTTTCAGGAAATAAACCTCCACAGGTCCAAGTAAAGCTACATCAGTTGGTGGAAATCCATAGGAAGGTAGAGAAGGTAAGGTCACTGACTTTTTCCCTGTTTTTTTTCCTCTGTTCAAGGTCAAGTAAGATGATGGATGAAAAAGGTTTGTGTCTCAGCTTGGCAAATACTTGAACTTGGAGGAGCTAAATCCACTTGAATGATCCAAAACTTCTCGTCCTTTACGCATTTGCTTGTAATTTTCATCAGGTAGGAGCTTGCACTAATGGAGATAACAGAGGAAATAAAAACATCAAAGGATCTGTTTGACGTAAATTTGAGGGAAATCTGGAAGAAGTGGGAGCTGAGAGCCATGGTTCTGTTCACACTTGGTGTCCAAATAGTCCTCCTCCTTCTGGGCAACAGAAGGAAGTCCAGCCCCAAGGTTTGGCTGAGAGTCCTTGTTTGGTGTGCCTATCTGACTTCAGATTATGTAGCAACCGTCGCTCTCGGTGTCCTCTCGAGAAAGCTAGGAGAGGTGAATGAACAATCTGGCTATCTTGATGATTACAGCAAGCTAGTTGCTTTGTGGGCACCATTGCTTTTGCTTCTCCTGGGCGGCCCTGACACCATCACTGCTTATTCCTTGGAAGACAATGCACTCTGGCTCAGACATCTTCTTGCCCTGGGTGTTCAAGCAGGAGCAACAGCTTATGTTCTGTTCATGGCCTGGACAAGCTCTTCTCTGTCCGTTTTGTCACTTGTGATGATCTTGGTTGGGCTAATCAAGTATGGTGAGAGGACATGGGTCCGGTGGCTGGCAAGCAAGGATATGCTCAGAGAATCTATGCTCAGTCCACCTGATCCCAGCCCTAACTACCCTAGATTCATGGCGGAGTATAGCCTAAAGCAGGCTGAGGGGTACCATGTCACCGCTGATGAAGTAATTGAAGTTCAAGTCCCGGCTGGTCTTTATGCAACTGGCGATCTGTCTAATATTAATTATGCCCAAAAAACCAAACGTGGAATTCCTGTCCATCTTATAATTAAGGCCTATGATTTGCTTCAAATATTTAAGTGTCTCTTCATCGATCGGGACTTGAGTCGGTCCATATTCAAGGGTATCTCATGGAATGACGCTTTTCAACTGATAGAGATCGAACTTGGGTTCATGTATGATTTGCTCTACACGAAGGCCATGCTTTTGTATAGTGTTTGGGGATTCCGACGCGATTTATTACTTTCTCCCTCACTCTCCTTTTGCTTGCATTCTTTTCTCTCATTGAGAAGTACCCCGAGTGTTCGACCAAAAAAAAAAAAAGTACGCCGAGTGCTCAACAGTCGACCTTTATATAACTTATGCATTGCTGGCCGTCATCATTATTTTCGAAATTTACGCCATCTTGATACTCCTGTCCTCGGACTGGACAGACGTGCGGTTGAGTGTGCATAACAAGAGCCGTGCCCTTCACCATGCTGTGACTTGTGTCCAGTTGCCTAAACAGCCTCGGTGGTCGAATTCCATTGCTCAGTTCAGCTTGCTAGAGTTCTGCATTAATGAAAATCCCTTGGTCTGCCATGGAATTCTCAAGCGCTTAAACATCAATGAGAAGCTGGATTAGTATCACTACACGGCCTTTGAAAAAGTATAGCCCGAGCTTAAAAAAATGATCTTTGAACGCGTGAAGGTGAAGTATGATGATCGCATGAAGATGAAGTCTGATAAGCTTGAAATGCCCACGGATCCAGGCCAAATTGGCACAGTACTCGATGGTTATGAACATAAAGATGAAATTTGGAGCACCGAGGCGGAGTTCGACCAAATTATCCTCACTTGGCACATTGCGACCGAACTTTGCTACTACTCGGATAATGTAAAAGAGTTCACCGATTACAGACTAAGCAAGCTCTTGTCACGGTACATGTTTTATCTCCAAGTCAGGTATCCTTCCACGTTGCCTAACGGAATCGGGCAAATCAGGATCCGGGACATATTTGCCGAGGCCATAAAGTTCTTCGAAGAGCACCCCATCAAAGAGCAAGCCCATTCCAATCCCAAACATGGAGAGAGCCACGGTGCCTCCAGCAATGAGGTGGTCCTCAGAAGCCGGAAAGCTCTTAAATCAGCTTGCGATATGTTACTAAAAGTGAACACCGAGGTTCCTCCAACTAAGGTTAAGGGTGGTAGGAGCAAATCGGTGTAGTTTGACGGATGCCAGCTCGCGACGGCGCTAAATAAAGTGGACAGAATAAAGAAGTGGGAAATGATCGGGCATCTTTGGGTGGAGGTATTGTTGTACGCAGCAAGCCAAAGTAGAGGGGATTGCCACGCTGATCAGCTGAGGAGAGGAGGAGAGCTTCTCACTCATGTTTGGCTCCTGCTCGCGCATTTTGGGCTGACCGATCACTTCAAGATGACCCAAGGCCGTGCAATAGCAAAGCTTATATTAAGATAGGAATCTTAAGGAGATCAGTATGCACCTTCTGATGTTGCGTGTTTACTTTTGAATGGAGTGTTGCATCACTTTGAGTGACCAAATCATCTTTGTAAATATTCTGGGGAGGCCTAATCCCGTTAAAAACCTGCATAAGTTTTCCTTAAGTTTTGGTCTACTGCCTCTTGAGGTATCTCATTTTTTGTCAAGTCAATTCGGAACAGTTTGGAATCTGATGCGGGGTTACTTGAAGAATGCCGGTTCCTACGAGTAATTTGTTAAAAAAAGTCTTTTAGGCAACAAAAAGCTTCGGACTTTTGCGCTAAGCGGAAGTTTAACGTGCCCAAATCTTCATAATTCTCTCCCGAAAACTTGAATTCTCAGAAAACTTTATCTCACGATGTACATTCTCTTGCTTATAAATGGCACTTTACATTTCCTACTTCATTATGAAAAGAATGCCTTATCGACCAAAAAAAAAAAAAAAAAAAACATGATGCACATTACATGCGAGACAAACATATGAATAATCTCTCCCAACTATTTTAAAAATTTAAATGATTAGATGAGTACATGATTTTTAATATTTAAACACTTTAACACTCTTCTTTTATGAACATAGCCTAGATTTTGGCCTAAGACTAAAGATTGTAAATAAGAACCTAAAAAATCTGAACTTGGAATCTCCTCTTGTGCCGACTAAACTCTCTAAGTTTTTGTTGTTGAAAAAAAATTGCGGTTTCTTTATATTTAGATACCAGAACATATATTGCCTCATCTCATAGATAACAAAAGATACACTACGATCATGACGAGAAAACTACAAATGGGAAGAAGTGTGGCATTTGAACTCTTGATCATCACTGTCATGTGTGTCAGAAAATCTCTTTTCTTTTTTTAAAAGAAGAGTTTCGAGGAATGAAATTCCTTTGACAGTTGCAATGATCATTAAATAGACGAACCATTTCAACTCTTGTTATCTCTTTTCTTCCAATTTTCTAGTAGAATTGTACCCAAAGGCAACATAATTTTCCATTACATTCTTTTTGATTGAGCTAATTACTTACAGTGAGTCCGTATCAGTTTTTTTTTTTCCTCTTTTTGTCAGCCAAATTGATTCAGGTCACCATTCCAATTAGACAAAGAAGTCTTCTTCATCAAGGACATTGGAATAGATATGTATGAATCTTGCAACCTATCTTGAAAGTGGATGAAATAGTGAGTGGAGGTGAGTTACATATCATGTCATGACGACCAAAATTAACATATTTTACATTGAAATTTCAAAATAAAAAATTAAGACAAATAGAGCAATAAGTTGTGCAAATCGTATTATAGGCTAAGATAAACACTTCTTATGAATCAATTTATTGTCTTTGTTTAAATTTCACGGTCAACATGACTCATAGCTTGAGAATAACACAATTATACAAGAGATCAAATTGAATTGAAAGCTTGAACTTACTAATTAAGATCTTAGAATAATTTTAAAAATCATGGAAATTTTATCTTCTCACCTCAGTCAACACGTTGGTGGAATTTGCAGAAAAGCTGCTTTAGTGAAAAGGAAAACGACAAATAGCCTTAAGTTTAGCTCTGAATTGGCCCCGCCAACATGAATCACGTTTCTCGTAAAAGCGAACCTCGGAATCCGAGCCGACCAAATTATCAAAGCCGGCAAACATGTGAATTGGCCCCTGCAACTTTGCAAGTCGTTGCTTTGCTTTTCAGGTCAAGGTCAATGCCAGGCTTGCACAGACGGTCTTGTCAAGGATTCTTCAGTAAAGAGGGGGAGATAATGAACGTCTCAGGCCCACATTTTGGAATCCAAACGCTACTTTTTTCAATTGCATCTGATGGCTGGACAGGGGGTGGCGCTCAGTGCATCTTTATCTCAAACTAAAGGAGCAAAGAAAGTTGCTCTTCTTTAGAGAATTAAAATCGAGAGCAATAGTGATTGAAATCCTACTTTAATTTTTCTAATGTTATTTGGTAGAAATCCGGTATGGCTGGTAAATGGAAAAAAGAAAAATTAATGTCTAGGTTAATAAATTATATAGTTAAGTATTGAGCTAATAATTACTGTTATTATTAGTGGGATAACTTTCTTTTTTATACTTAATAAAAAGAATAGTGACAAAAAAGCTATATCGCTAGGTGATTATAAATTTTCATTCTATTTACTCTGCTATTTGTATGTCAGATCTTATCGTTCCAACATAATATTGAAGCTATAGGAGGTTTATCCAATGAAACCTTCTTTGCTAGCCAAAAAAAAAAAAAGACGAAATTTTTTTTTTCTGTGGTTGTACTCTATAAAAATCTCTTCTTGAGAAAATACTTTCATATAGGAATCAAGTATGGTACCATATTTGATACTATAGTTGGATATGGGGGGTTTGTGTAATTTCTTATACATTTCATAATTACCCTTCGAAATAAAGTTAAAAAATCAGGCCATCTAGTGGATATCTTATGGCTACTAGCCACATCCATAAGTAACCATTGAAGTTCTCCTAGATTAGTTCTTTCTTTTCTCTTCGGATATAACCACTTACAATTATAGCACATGCTTCAATAGTAGTAACGAGAGACAATAACATAATTAAATGAAATTTCATTTAAGTTTCATCTCATATGCTATGTACCATTTCTCCAAATAACATATAATAATTAATTCAATTAAAGCAAATAATAGCATGGATAACAACAGGAGTTAATGGTAGCTACATTGACCAAGAAGAATAAAATTCAAGACTGATATGTCTTCCCAATATATAGGCTCTTCCCTCAATCATCATAATAGAACTGCATTTTAGTTTTCAAACCTCATCAAAATGGGCATTAAAGACTCAAAGGTCTTAGCATTAGTTTTAGTTCTTTCATCCATATGACTCACTTACAGTGGCAAGAGGAGAGTATACTTACTTCACTAAGAAACTAAGAAGCAATGTATCACCTTATCAAAGATTATTCCTATCTTTCAAGTAACATTAGGCCTAGAGAATGGAAAAGTTGGTAGAGAATATGAAGAACTTTAAGAGATAGTTCACTATGATTTGGTTAAAATAATTCCTTGCCTTTTATAAATGAAGGCAAGCGCATAACAAGAATTACGTAAGGCCTTAAGTGGACAATACTTATGACCGTTTTTCAATAGTATATCCTAAGAATAGATTCCATTATACAAGTTAGATAGTTATAAAATGACACTAGCACAATACAGTGGGAAGATTTCCGCATATTATTGAAAATCATAAAGCACGCATATTGAAAATCTAGTAAGATTCCTTTGCTTTTTGACCGGTTCACACTATATCTTCATATTAGGGTGCATGTCTAATTAAAGTCATTTATCTCCTATTCTCAAGAAACATATTATGTAGATAAGTTTCTTCACATTTTTGCCTAAAGTCCCAAGGATCTCGAGAGAAATAAATTATTTCTGGTTGATTACACTTGTACTCTTCTAGAAACCGGAAGATTAGTCTATGGTAGCTTAATGTGTTTTGAAAAATCCCATGGCATTTCTTCTTTCATATGCACCAAGGAAGAGGGATTTTTGAGTAGTTTGATTTCTTTCGCAAAGGATGCGTTGGACTTCTTTGTATTCTCCACTAATTCCCAAAAACTACACCAAAGGACTAGTACAAATTTGCCACAAGACATGGACAACCTATTGACTTGCCAGTCCTCTAGTAAACAATTTCCAATCTTTGTGAAATAAAATGATAGTGTGATCTTAAGGACTCGGACTCTACATTGTAGTTTTGTGGAGAGCACATATTGCCAGTACTGTAAAGAATAAAAACAATTTAATACCTGGGAAAGTGCTCGAGGTGATAATTTCTAGAATCCTTCATTTAGAAAAGTAGTGGTGATGTGGTAGAGAATGGCTGTGTGAAACTTGTTTCTAATGATATGCTTATAAAACAAATATCAATAAGCAATCGACCACTCAAAGGAAATGGATAACTCACCAATAAAATTACCAACAAAAAAACATTGCAAAGGTTATCAACAAGGGCCTTCATCAATCGGCAATGTTGATAGCCACCTATTATAAATTTTGCTAGGTGTTGGAACATGAAGACAGATGGATCAACACGAGTGCAAAAGATCATTTTTGTAATTACTTAACTATAAGACATGTCTATGAAGTTATTTGTAGGTTCAAACTTGTAAGTAATTGCCATTGGTGGGTTATAAATACCTATATTGTAACCTTTGTAAAAGTCTCATGATCATTCATAGAATATCTGTTATCTTTTCTTGCAAATTTATTTTCATACTTTACTTTCCTGCAAATTATCTTTCCAACACTTTAAATTTCTAGTAGTCACATTAAAATTCTTTAATTTCCTTTCCTATCCAAAATCAACAAAGTTTCCTTTCACAACTTTTATTATTCAATCCACCATGTCAAATATTAAAAGATTATTTATTTTTCCAGTTAAACAGTAAAACACAAAAATAAATGTTGGTAAATCGACAAAACAGTTGATAAACTTTAAAGTATAAAAAATCTAGGTACTTTTTAAATCAACCAAGATAAACAATTGTTCATCAACTAAAATACATTGGTATCTTAATATGATGAATGTTGGTACATCAATCAAATTAATGTCTGTAATTTCAATAAAAGTTAGTAACTTCAAAGGCATAGGTGAACTCTCCAACCAAATGCTCGTATATTATTTAAATAGTTGGTAATCTTGCAAGTATAAAGAAATGTTGACAGTTTTCAAAACCAAGCTAGATAAAATTCTTCCTAAATTATTAAAATTAATTGGTATCTTTACATGATGAATGTTGGTACATAAGTCAAATTAAAGTTGGTAATTCCTAATAAAAGGTAGTAACATCCATGGTGTTGGTAAGCCATAAAAAGAAATGTTAGTAGATTATTAAGATAGTAGGTAATCTTTTGAGTATGAATAGATGTTAATATTTGTCAAAACTTGTTAGTAACTCAAGCGTGACCAGTTTAATAAGTTTTTTTGTCACTTATCTATTGCCAATGGAATTTAACATTTACCAACGTTGTCGATGATACACTAACATGGATCTAAATCGCTTTTTAACTCCACAAAATGTCAAAATTGTCTCAATGACTTAACATAATGTTGAAGTTTTTATTTATTTTTTAAAGAAAGAAAAGAGGAAACTATAGAGAAACAAACAAAATTGCAACATGACAACGTGAATCACGAGCACTTCTAGATAACCCATATGCATTGTACAATATTATGATATGTCATTACAATCAACTACGAAACCATCGTCCTACACTGTGAAATTGATTATGACAAATCATCGTGACCGAGTATAAAAACAATTGTAATAAATTGATAATAAGGCACACAAATGTACCTTCTAAATTCAAGTGACAATTATTAAAGCGTTCAAATCGGATGTACATATGACTTGGCCATCCAAATCTTGCTTTGCTTTTAGGAATGGTGTCAAGGCTTCTTTAGTAATGGGAAAGAGAGAATTTGCTGTCATAATGCCCACTTCTTAGAAATTAAAGGCTACCGACCAAAAAAAAAAATTAAAAGCTGCTTTTGGGATGCTTGGACAGTGATGGCACCGAACAATCTTCGTTCCCATCTATAGTCTCCGAGACAAAGTAAGTTGCTTTATTGTGGAGCGGAAAAGAGTTGGAAATCAGGCAAATTGTTCCCAGAGGCTTTAGTTTAATCTTTCTTTCATTTTCCAAGCTCATGGAGATTTTTTTTTTTTACTTATTATTAAAATTCTGGCAGTTTGTCAATGTACTTGTTACAGTTCAACTCAAAAAATTTCTCCGAAGAGGGGGGTGGAATTAAGGTTAATTTATTTTATATTAAGTAAAGTTGGATGGTGGGGGTTAGTTTTTTAGATTAAGTAAACTTGAAAAACAAGAAATAAAGTATATATAGTATATAGTCTCAACAAGATGATTGCATGTATCTTAATCAATTATGGGGCGTGTAGATAAGAATATGATTAATAAGCTTAACATAGAATCGATATCCTTTTAAACCAACTTTCCTTCTACCCCTTTAGGGTGGAGAGCTTCCTCTAGAAACTCAAAAAAAAAAAAAAAAAAAAGATTGATAGGGAGGGAATTCATCTTTTCACATAATCTAAGGATTTTTTCTTTTGGCAAATTAACATGAGTATCCGAGCCTTGCAACTCAATTTATGCTCACTGATACACACAGATCATCCATTCACATGTATTGACTAAGACTCCATCCATAAAACACCGGGCATAGCTCCCATGGTTAATATGAATGAATGATGCTGTAATTTAAACACATGATCTACTTAATCCAAATCAAGTGGTTAACCACTTAGCTACCCATTTTAGGGTCGAATAAACCAAAAGTTTCAAGCTATCCTTTGTTATAAAAAAAAAAAAAAACCCCATAAACTCAAGAATAACAAGAAATAACATGCCTCACAAGGTACAACGTGAGCAAGTGACAAGAATATACACATAATTATTGGTACCCACGAGTCTTGCGGCTGTTTTTTACTTTTAACATAAGAAATGAATAGCCAAAGCCACCACACCTTCCAACTTCACTTTTTGGGTTGAAAAGCAACGCCTTTGACGACTAGCCCTTGCTTCCAATTATTATTACTGCATTCGGATATATGAAATGTGATTTCCCCAATATTTTCGGACGACGTCTTGAATTCGCCATCAAAATATTTGTCCACCTTCCTCGGGGCATATGCTGCAAACTCTCTATGTGTCCCCGACTCAACTTATCCGGTAAAGTAATGTTGATGTTCACAGGAACACCCCAACCCTGACTTGACTCACCCAACCCCGACTTGACTCAGTCATTGATGCCAACAACGAGACTTCATACGAGGTCTTCGGAGAAAGCACAATCGTTCGGAACTTCCCAGTGATTTCCAACGAGCAAATACTTCTCAGTTCAGCTACCTCTATATCCACATTGTGAAAATTGAAGTTCAATTTTTGGGGTTGGATTTTTGCAGAAGGCGAATCGCTAATGTGTGCATCCCCCATCAAATTAGACGATGAAATGAAAGAAAAGACAAATAGCTACATGTGAGTTGCTTCAATAGATCGTAGTGCAGATCATATTTGCATATGAAGTGCATGCCAGATCGAAGGGACAATTGTGTTGCAAGTGGAATAATATAGTAAGGAATTAGATCCACGCACAAAATGAAATATTAATGGGATCAAAAGGACACATAATGGGGCTCTAATACTATATTAGAATATTCAGGCTAGAAACTTGAACCAATGGGTAGAAGGAGACTGTGTGTATGTAAAATTCATCATAACCCAATATACTGCAATTCAAGAAATTTACTTTTAACAATTGATTTGGTTTTGCTATAGTTCATTTTCACCTTAGTGAAATGGTGGATAAATTCTAAAAGGGTACCTCGATCCGTCATGCTTAGAATGGCATCTCTAACAATTAAGCATTAAAGGAATATGTGTTGGGATTCTATTGAGGGTGTGGATTGGTGCTCACTAAAATGTTAGAATAGCGGGGTCCCTCTTGATGCTCCATCACTGGTTAAAAGGCGAAAATGATAATAGCTTGTATATGATACTGTCATAAGTTCTTAACGTGATGTGCCTTTGAATTTACTTTTACAAGTGCATTGACCAATTACCAGAACTAAAAAATCTATACTTTTCAATTAGAGTCTATGTACTTCTTGTTTTGCACAGGTTGTGTACAGATGAGCATAAGTTATTCAAATGATGCAGAGAGGAGCTAAAACGAACTACTAGTCATTGCAGCCAATGGCCTAAATGCGCACAAGAGGTGAACTCGCTTCATTTTTGTCCAGGATAAATAAAATTCGATAACAGCAAGGAAATCATTTTTTCCTTCTTCGGCAGATTTTTTCCATAAGAAATGATGATCTCATTTTGTTCGTTATTTTTTCTTTTTTATCTCTTTTTTTTAATAAATATTCACTCTTACCCGGACTCTTTGACGGTCTTCCATTCCCAATACTGGGGCTCGTGGCCTCATGTTAGTAAGTAACTCAAATGTAACTGATTTAACAAGTTATTTGTCACTTGTCTATTACCAATGGGATTTAACATTTATCAACACTGTCAATGATACACTTACATAGAACTAGATTGCTTTTGAACTCCATGAAATGTCATAATTGTCTCAACAACTTAACATGATGTTGAAGTTTTTATTAATTTTTTAAAGAAAGAAAAGAGAGAATTATAGAGAAACAAACAAGATTGCAACATGATAATGTGAATCATGAGCACTTTTGTGATACCTCATATGCATTGTATAATATTATGACGTGTCATCACAACCAACCACAAAAATGCCATATTACACTATGCAATTGATTTTAAATCGTTTTGATCAAGAGTAAAAACACTTGTAATAAATTGAGAATACGGCATGTTAACGTACCCCATAAATTCAAGTGGACCCAATTATTAAGGCGCTTGGGGCATTCAAATCGGACGTACGTGTGACTTGGCCATCCAAGTCTTGCTTTGCTTTTAGGGATGGTGTCAACGCTTCTTTAGTAATGGGAAAGAGAGAATTTGCTGTCATAAGACCCACTTCTTAGAAATTAAAAGCTACCAACAAAAAAATAAGTTAAAAGCTGCTTTTGGGTTGTTTGGACAATGATGGCATTGAACAATCTTCGAGATCGAGGAAATTATGGTCCCGAGAAAAAGTAAGTTGCTTTATTCGGGAGTGGAAAAAAGTTGGAAATTAGGTGCATTGCTCTAAAAGGTTTTACTTTAATCTTTCTTTCATTTTCCAAGCTCAAGGAGATTTTTTTTTTTTTCACTTTATATTAAAATTCTGGCAGTTTTTTAATATACTCGTTATAGTTCAACTCCCAAAAATTTTCTTTGAAGAGTGGGGTTGGAATTAAGGTTAATTTATCTTATATCAAGTAAACTTGGAAGGTGGGGGTCATTTTTTAGATTAAGTAAACTTGAAAGACAAGAAATACGGTATATATAGTATATAGTCTCAACAAGATGACTGCACGAATCTTATTTTAGTATGGGGCATGTAGATAAGAATATGATTAAAAAATCTAAGGTAGAATCAACATCCTTTTGAACCAACCTTTCTTCCATCCCTTTGGCGCTGAGAGCTTCCTCTAGAAACTCAAGAAACAAGTTTGATAGGGAGTGAATTCATCTTCTCACATAATCAAAGGATTTCTTCTTTTTTTTGTCAAATTAGCATGGGTATCTGAGCCTTGCAGATCAACTTATCCTCACGGATACACACAAATCATCCACTCACATGTATCAAGCAGGGCTCCACCCAAAAAACACGAGGCATAGCTTTCAAGGTTAATATGAATGAATGACGTTGTAATTTAAACACATGATCTATTTGATCCAAATCAAGTCCACTTAGGAAGCACCGACAATCTTCGGGAGTTTTCGTGTCGTGTTGGACATTTCAATGCATGTCCGACATTCAATTAACACGACACCTAGTTAATTTTCCCTACATTCTCCGACACATGAGTTAGGAATTCTAACATGTGAGTTTGGAATTTCCGACATATGATTCTGATACACACGAGGTTAATTTTAAAAAATTTTAATAAATGGAAGGTCAAAATGTAAATATGTAAATAAATAAAAATGATAAATGGAAAAGGAAGAAAAATCCCCCCAAGTTTATTTTTTCTCTTCTCTTTCGACAAGCGAGTTGAAAATGTGGATTGCTTGTTTTTTTCTCTTATTATTGAAGTGGAGTTGAATTTGTCAAATTGAAATAATAAATGATATTGACAAATTGTGGATTAATGTGTTTAATGTAAATTCATTCTAAGCTAGTTTTTATTTATTTATTTATTTATGAATTTGAATCAAATTAATTTGATAAAAATAATCATAATAAGTTATCCCAACGTGTCAAAATTCTTTATTTTTTTAGAAACAACGTGTCAGCGTGTCGTGTTGTGCACATGTCGTGTATTGCTGTCGGTGATACTTAACTATCCACTTTAGGGTTGAATAACCCAAAAGTTTCAAGCTATCTTTCGTTTAAAAAAAAAAAGAAAAAAAGACGAAAACCCATAAACTCAAGAAAAACGAGAAATAACATGCCTCACAAGTTACAACGTGAGCAATTGACAAGAATGTACACATATTTATTGGTACCCACAAACATACGCAAGTCGCGCGGCCATTTTTTCCTTTTGAACATTAGAAACGAATAGCCAAAGCCACCACACCTTCCAACTTCAGTTTTTGGGTTGAAAAGCAACACCTTTGATGACTAGCCCTTGCTTCCAATTATTATTACTGCATTCGGATATATGAAATGTGATTTCCCCAATATTTTTGGCCGACGTCTTGAATTCGCCCATCAAAATGTTTGTCCACTCTCCTCGGGGCATATCCTGCAAACTCTCCATGCGTCCCGGACTCGACTTATCTGGTAAAGTAATGTTGATGTTCACAGGAATGCCCCAATCCTGACTTGACTCAGTCATTGATGCCACCAACGAGACTTTATACTCAGTCTTCGGAGACAGCACAATCATTCGGAACTTCCCACTGATTTCCAGTGAGCAAACACTTCTCAGTTCAGCTTCCTCCACATCCACACTGTGAAAATTAAAGTTCAATGTTTGGGGTTGGACTTTTGCAGAGGAGGAATCGCTAATGTGTGCATTTCCCCATCAAATTAGATGATGAAATGAAAGAAAAGACAAATAGATACATGTGAGTTGCTTCAATAGATCGTAGTGCAGATCATATTTGCATATGAAGTGCACGCCGGATCAAAGCGACAATTGTGTTGCAAGTAGAATAAAACAGTAAGGAATGAGATCCACGCACGAAACGAAATATTAAATGGGATCTGAAGAACACATAATGGGGCTCTAATACTACATTAGCATGTTCAAGCCAGAAACTTGAACCAATGGGTAGAAGGAGACTGTGCATGTAAAATTCATCATAACCTAATATAAAGCGATTCAAGAAATTTACCTTAACAATTTATTTGGTTTTGCTATAGTCATATTCACCTTAGTGAAATAAGTTTTGGGTTTGACACTTAATTGGTCATGCCCAATAAGGTGAAATTTTTGAATTAGATCGTGCTTGTCATCATCTAATTGTTTCCGAATGGGTCCTTCAACGCTGGAAAATATCACAATGTGATAGGACCCGCAACTCTCGAAGGGGCCACCCACCGCCCGAATCACTGTAGCAAACCCTCCCTTTACTCAATGGATAGCGCTTATCCTCTTTCAATCAACAAAATGAGAAATGGGGGAGAAAGAAAAGAAAGAGAGAAAGAGGTCTTTATTGAAGAGGCTTTGCACTATCTCTCTCAATTTGAAAATCCAGGATTTGAATTGATGTCATTTCATTGATTTCTCCTAAAGATTTCATTTCAATTGGAATTTGGTTATTCACCATGTACGAGGATCCCCGCTAAGCATCCATGGCTGAATGGTTAAAGCGCCCAACTCATAATTGGCGAATTCGTAGGTTCAATTCCTACTGGATGCACGCCACTCGATTGAGAGAAAGGGGCCTATTCATAATCTACGGCTTTTTGGAAAGCCCTGTCTACAAGAACGACCATTTCATACCGGTTCCTGGCACATGATTAATTTGTATGAGTATCTATTCCATAAATTAATTGATATCTACAACTTAATTGATATGGATCGACATACATATTCATTAATAGTATAGATCATGATACATCCTTATCCATCTAGGTATCTGGAACTATATTCCTTTATTTTATAGCTGAGGAAAATTTATGGGCTCAAAAATAGTAGAAATTGTATATGCATAGAAATTTAGTAAACTCTTGGGATCTTTTCTATTAATATAAACTATTCATTATTAGCTATTCATAATGAATATGATGAATATGGATTCATATGAATTGAATATTGAATATAGAAAAGTAGAATATCCAATAAATATTGGATAGTATAGAAGATAAGGATTCATATAGTGATATAGAATTTTGATCTATTTCTCAATTAGAAGTATCACCTAATGTAGTAGGAATGATATCAACTAACCCACCCTTTTTTCTTCGGATAGCACCCGCTCCAGTAGAAATTTCTCGATTTCGAAATGTATCGAAGCCTTGAGTAGTAAAAAAAAAGCTAACGAAAGCCATTTGTTTGCCCAGAAGCTGTCCGACCGGACCGGGGTCCGATCTTTTTCGGATCTTTTCGCCCTGTTTTCGTTTTTGAAATTTTCTATTCAACCTTTCCTGTCCCCTGCTAGACTTGATTGATTTATGATCCCTTGATTCTTCCCCTTACCCTTAAAACTGTAAGGACTAAGCTTCTAAAAGCTATGAGGTTAGGATTGAGACTACGATCCCCAGTCTCGATACCTTTCCCAGGGCTCTTTTTATTGCTTTTCTTAAAAATTCTCTACCATTCACAATTAAGCTAGATGGCGAGCTTTTCTGCTCGGATTCCACTTTTTCTAGGGTGCAATTGCCCACTCATTTTTAAAAGTGGATCCTTATTGTTGGTAACACAACATGAAAAAGTTCACCGGCTCTCAGTTGGTAGAGCTCCACTCTTGCAATTGGGTCGTTGCAATTACGGGTTGGATGTCTAATTGTCCAGGCAGTAATGATAGTATCTTGTACTTGAACCGGTGGCTCACTTTTTCTAAGTAATGGGGAAGAGGACCGAAACATGCCACTGAAAGACTCTACTGAGACAAGATGGGCTGTCAAGAACGTAGAGGAGGTAGGATAAGAGCCTCTTATCCATTCTCATTCGATACAAATGGTCCAATGGGAGCAAGAATTTCCAGGAACATTTGGAACATTTCGTTTCTAAGCAGCCTGTAGGGGAGTAACCATTTTCTGAATCTAAAGATAGAGACGAAAAAGCGGCTGGGCGAGAACAAGAAGCGGTCGTCGTCCGGCGGCCGGTATTCGCTTGTTATCTTCTTCTTTAGGACTTGTCCGAAAACGGGTACACTAATCAGTAAGATTAATGAAGTAGCAACGCCAGAGCGACTAGTCGCTTCCCGAAAGCCTCTTTACTTTAGTATGGTCTAGTCCTGGCTAGTGTGGTTCATTCAGTAACGAAAAATTTGACCTACCTAGATAGTATAGGGTCAAAATTAGATTTGATAAATAGCAATGCAATGAATTGTTTCATGAATTATCCGGAGGATGCCTTATATATATTAATATTATATCAAATCAAAAAGATGGACAATCAAACCCATTCTCGATTCAATAGAAGCTAAAAGAGTTGAATAGGGTCCCAAATAAGGAGAGATATTTAAAAAGCGGGTCCGATTACAGCAATACCAATCAAACTGGGAGATATGTGGTTGAATTGACTCGTATTTTGTTTGTACACAATCAACGGAGGCCTCCCCGACATATTAATTACATCTGAGCGTTTCCGCGGCCGAATCCATTTTGAATTTGATAAATGCATTGCTTGTGAAGTATTTGCTTTTGCTAATTCGAATTGAAGGGTAATATAAAATCGGTCTATTTCCGGCATCATATCCATAGTTAGCGCAGACCGATCAGTTGATTCCTTACAATTCATCGATTGAATTCCTTTAAAAATATCATATTTTCACACAAGGGTAGATTGATCCAATATAAACCTCTGGTAAAATGCCCGCCCTTCTCACGGAACCGTACGTGGACGTTACCGCTCATACAGCTCCCAGCCAGCAAGCAGTTAGCCTTCCTCTACAAGGAATGGAAGTGTGGATGAATATTATTCTCGTCAGACTTAAACCTAACTAAAATAAGAAGGGTTCTGGACAATTTGACCCTTTTCGGGTAAGTAAAAAAGGACGTAAGATAAGGGGATTATCCAGGGATTTTTCTCCGAACCCCAAAGAACGAGTGAATACGACGGTTGTAGTTGAGAATGTTATGCCTGCTCTAGATTGCAATAAATAAATACAATACCCTATATGATAAAAAGAGGTAAACATTCTTGCCATTCGTCGTAAAAGCCTTGTCTTTGTATTGTCCTAAATAAGGGAAGGTCGCTCGAGGAATCTTTCGAATTACCACTGCTTAGCTTTCAATTCGCCTCTAACCTTCAAATGAAACTACGAGTGTAATAGGAGCATCCGTCGACAAAAGGATCACCCTAAGATGATCATCTCATGGCTATTGAGAACGAATCAAATCAGATGGTTCTATTTCTCAATCAAGGCAAACCCATGTAAATACCCCTTTATCAACGAAAAATAGACACTATGTAACTTTATTGCATTGGAAAAAAATATGCTATGGACCTCCCCTTTTCAGGGGATTATCTCGGAGAAAGGATTAATATTTGTTCTATT